>CM035140.1:78873065-79573065 GCA_020205605.1 Panax ginseng | reverse complement strand
CCACCAAAAATCTAAACTGATCCAGTCACTAGATAACCCCTTAGAACACTAAAATCAGTTAAGGAGATCAAAGATCAAGGATTGGACAAGAGAGGTATAAACCCCAACTCACCTTTTGATCTTGTATGCTAAGAAAAAAAATGTGTTTATGTGTTAGATTTGTGCTAATGGATGTTTTATGATGATCTATGATGATTTATCATAGATCTATAGAATCAAAGTGCCTTAAAATGATGTTTTTTAAAAAAATTGCTCAAGAACACTAAAGTGGTCTGACAACCAAATGTCAGTGTCCCTAGATTCTTGTATGTTTATGATTTTTGTTGTTTAAAAGTTTTAATCTGTAGTCTGACATGAGATCTTTGATTTAGAAGTGGAATCACAGCCATTCCATGTCCATATTGTAAGATATTCATGGTCAAACCCCGTTGACCGAGCTTGACCCGGTAATTTCTCGGTAACCCAGAAATCCTAAACCAGTGTCTGACAATACTTTGTAAGGCTTTGATCTGTCAGATGTTAAGTAGTTTGTTGTTGTTGTTGTTGTTGTTGTTGTTGTATCCAGTTTGTAGCCTGTAATATGGACTCTAGAACCATGCCTTGAGATCTTTTAAACAACAAATAGATCGGATGTAGTGGATGGTCAAAGTAGACCATCCGGTATCATTTTCTATTTTCTGGAATTTCCAGAAAACGTAAGAACAAGTTTTCTGACAGCCTTTGACTAGATTGAATCTGGAGATTATGATGTTGTTGGACTGAGATCATGGTATATAAATGTTCCTTGACATGAGTACTATAGGTTTAAACCTTAATAACACCAATACAATGACCAGAACCTTGAGAAAATAAAGCTAGAAAGTGTCTAGTCGACACTGTCTGGGTTTCTAGGTTACCCAAAAAACCCAGATTTAGTATGACAGGAAGTTTGAGAGCCTAGAACATGTTTAGTCTGAGATTTGCAAGTGGTCAAACATGAACCCTTGAACACTAACTGTCAATGTTCTTGAACCCCAAGAACACCAACAGCGACGGTTATTGTCGCTATAGCCTATGATGACAGTTTTATTAATTTTATTTTTTTGATTTTCCAAAAATTGATTAAAAATAAAAAATAAATTCTAAAAATTACAAAAATGGTTTTAAAAATTATTTTCAGTTATGAAAAATAACTTTTGATAATTTGGGATATTTTTCATTAATATTTATAATTATTTGGATATTAATGTTATTTAATTTATTTAATTAGTGTATTAAATAAATTAGAGAAAAATGATTTTAATATTATAAAAATCATTTTAAATAATAATAAAGTGTTTAAAAATATTTTAAATTATAAAATATAATTTTCAATATTTTTGGAGAATTTTCATTAATAAATTAATATTAATGATATTAGATTTATTTAACTATTATATTAAATAAATGATGGGAAAATGATTTTATGGATTTAAAATGAGAAAAATGATTTAAAAATATTTTAAGTTATAATTAATGACTTTTAATATTTTGATAATAATTTCATTAATATTTAAATATTAATGGTGTTGGTTTAAAAATAATTTTAATTACTTTAAAAATCATTTAAATAGAATATTGATGATTTAAAAATATTTTAAGTTATTATAAATAACTTTAATATTTTAACAAGTATGTCATTAATATTTTAATATTATTAACTATTAATGATGATGGAATTAATCAGTAATTAAATCATTTAAAAATGATTTCAGTGTTTGAAAAATTATTATAAATTATAATAATTGTTTAAAGATTATTAAAATCTTTCGAAAAATATTATAAATGATATATGACTTATCTAAAATAATATTGAATCTTTGAGACCGAGTTTAAGTGACAATAAATGTGAGGGCCCCGAATCCGAGGTCCTGAATCACCGCGGATCCGGTTCGATCATTCTATCACTATTACTATATTTGCGGAAGATATAAACATAAATTATTTATACAATACATTACACACTATTCCCCAAGGTCGAGTAACCTTAACTTAATCACAATTTATAACTTATTTAATACATAATATTATCATCATACATTACTATTACAAATCTAATCGCATACGTAAACTAAAGCTGGAACTGTCTTTACCCTTCCATTGTATCCGACACGTTTGTCTTAATCTGTAATATTTTATCATGATATAGCAAGGGTGAGCATAAGAATTGCCCAGCAAGTTTAAGTTCAATAATATAACGATATATCATGATTGAAAGAATCAATAATAAGTCGCTATAATTCAACAATATAATTGTGAACTAAGCAGAACAAACTTTTGACTGAACAAGTATATAACATGAACAAATATATCTGAACCAACTGGTAATGAAGGTGATCAGCCTTTTATACCTGACTTATACATGCAATATGTACAGAATACAATTCATGGCAACCCGCAATGATTAACCATAAGCTTATCCGAATGAAACAACTCTTAGTAGAGTTAAGTAAAAACAAACTTGCCTGAACCGTTGATTACCGCTACGCAATTTATATCGCCTTATCCGAAGATCTAATATTAGTAATATAGATCTCTAATATTAGAATAATAACATCATAATATAATACTATTATATATATATATATACATAGAATAACCTAAACACATAACACATAACCCTATCAGTCTATAACACACATAAGACTCGGTATTAAATTAAACTATTTCATTCTAACTTAAATCCGACACAATTATGATATCCCGACGGTCTAGTCGGAACAAATATCAAGTTTAAGTTCAATTAAACTCTGCCTTAATACTTAACCGTTATCTAAGATAATTTATTATTATTCAAAATAATTTTCATAAGCTCATAATAATTTTTAAATAATTATTACTATTTATCGTGAATTTTCCATTATTAATATCGTATTTAAATGAATTAAATACCACATAATTCTTATATCATTAATATTTATTTATTATCAAATATTAATGAAATATATGTCATAATATTATAATATATTTATAATATTACAAAGTATTTTTAATACCTTAAAATCATATTTATATGATTTTTAAACCGTTAAATTCTACTATCCGATAATTGCTTTTAATATTAACATATTAATATTTTCATGACAAAATATCAAAATTTATATTTTATAACTTAAAATATTTTTATAACACTTAAATCATTTTTATATGATTTATAAATCATTAATTCTATTTTTCCTTAATTTATTTAATATATTTATTAAATAAGCTAATTATCATTAATATTAATTAATTAATAAAATTCATCACAAAATATTAAAATTCACCTAAAATAACTTAAAATATTTTCTTTTACCATACTATTATTTTTCATGATTTTCATGTATTAAAATTATTTTTAAATAATTTATTTAATATTATAATTAAATAAATTAAATACCATTTATATTCCCAAAATATTAAATATTTATGAAATATACTCAAAATAATTAAAATTTATTTTTCAGACTTTAAAATAATTTTTCAAAATTTATTTTGTATTTTTAATAATTAAAAACTATTTAATTCAATTTATTAATTAAAATAATTAATTTTCCGAATTTAAGTGTCGCTAAAGGTGGCTTTAGTGACACAACCGTCGCTGAAAGTGTTCTTCAGCTGTTCTTAAGCATGCCCAGAGCATCATGTCAGACTACAAGGTAGGTGGTTTGACCGTGATTAAAATAATGTTCCTGTTGAGTTCTGGGAAGCTAATGATACCTAGAATGTAGTATAAGTGTAATACTACAACTATAATCAAGTTTCATGACCATTCTACAACTGATCAGAGATATCCAAGCTCTCCAAATCGTTGTCAGACTTGTTCTTCAATTCCTGGGTTTTCCTTAATTGAAGAACAATCGAGGTACCTATTTTAAAGCTTTAAATCTTAGCCTTCTAGGCTTGGTTTATGTGGTATAATGGTTCGATCGTGTAGAACACATGTCAGAGTACACGCATATAACATAATAACATCATTACACCCGAAAGATTAAGGCTGGCCAAACTACTGTCAGACTCGAGGTCTTAAGAAATCTGGGTTTTCCAGATTTCTTCATAATCTGGTGGTCAACGCTACTTTGACCCTTATTAAATTTGATTCAGTGTACTATCTAAGGGATATAAAGGCTTTATTTTGTAGTACAGATACCAGACTACAAGTCCACAAAACAAACATGACTAAATAACCTGCCAGTAGCAAGATTAGAGTCATTGAAAAGCTTGTCAGAGATTTCTGGGGATTCTGGGCTGCCCAGAAAACAGTCTTCGTGATCGGTCAACGATGTTTGACCAACAATAACTTACGATCTAGACATGCTATGATCTTGTTTCCAGTTTCAGATAACAGTCCTCATGTCATAGAACAGATTCAAAACATAAAACACATAAAACATATAACAAATAAAGATTTAAAAGCCCTGACATTTGACTGTCAGACAACATTTCAAAGTTTTTCCAGATTTTTCAAAACTTCATTTTCGTGTATCTTGATGTTATGGATCTAAGATATAACAACCCAGATCACTCAATAACATCTTAAAACATCACATTAAACATCTAAACACAAAGTTTTACAAGAATCATAAGGATTTCTATATTTAGGGTTTTATACCTTCTTTGAGCTTTGATCTAGACTCTGATCATTATGATATATTCTTGATGTTATAAGGGCTTCAAAATGGACTGGTCCATTGAATAATTTCGTGGCTAAGAGGTTGAGAGAGTTTTGTTAGAGGTTGGTGACCAAATGAGCTACTTTGTGACTTTTCTCTCTCTCAATCTATATATCTTATAATTGTAATGAGTTGGCTGGCATAATTGGGCTGAGTTGCTGTGATTTTAAAGTCAAATGAGTTGCTAGGGTTGTTCACCAACACTCCCACATGGCAAAAATCCAATAATGCACTAAAGGGTATAAATGTCATTTCGCTATTAATTTTAATGGCATTCTAGTAAATGGCCAAACCCTTAGGGTTTAGGGTTTAGGTTAGGGTTTAGGGTTTGAACCCTTTAGGGTTTAGGGTTTGAACCCTTTAGGGTTTAGGGTTTGAACCCTTAGGTTTTGCAATTTAGTTTCTAAAATTTCCGAATTTCGGTTTTCAAAATAGAAAATTAATATTTCTAAATTAGAATTAGAATTTTCTAATTATATTAAAATTTACTAATCATAATTCAATCTTGCTAATTAGGATTAATATATCCTAATTAAATTTGCTAATTAAGCAATTAGGTGTCAAAATCACGGATTAGGGTTTACAACCCAAAAATTAGGATTCCTAATAGAAAAATAATTTTCTAATTTAGAAATTAGATTTTCTAATTAGATTAGGGTTTTCTAATTACTTATAACTTTAAAAATTAGGATTAATATTTCCTAATTAACATTAAAACTATTTAATTAACACTTAAGTTTTCCCTAATTATAAATTAGGGTTTCTAATCCCGAAATTAGGGTTTAATAAATTTGAAATTAGGATTTGCTAATTAATTAAGCTTTATCCTAATTAATATTATAATTAATAGCACTTGAGAATTATAATTATACTTTAAGTTCCCAGATTAGCGTTTCTAATTTCTGAATTAGGGTTTCGGATACCCGAAACTGAAATTAAGGTTTCAGAACCGGTTTCTAGGGTTTCTTATAATTCGCTAGGGTTTTCTAACCGAACATTAACGTTCTTAATATATACTTTGGGTTTGTTACAGATACCGTTTATCTGATCAACCCTTAACCAAATACTGTACATATATACGACCATATACACAGAACATATTCACGTATTCCTTAATCCTGAATAATTCACCTAAATCTTTCACATAATTTTGAAATCCTCAAAATTCCTTTTTAAAAATATCAAACGCATACACTTATTTTCTATCTAGGTTCTAATGTTGAACCTTAAGTAAATTAAAAAAAATTAAAAAAAATATTCAAAATTCTCGGGTTGTCACATTCACCCTTCTTCTAAGAATTTCGTCCCCGAAATTTACCTTACACCTTACACCATACTTCTTACACCATTCACACCCTTTATCACATGCTACCCAATACACTCTTCACAAGAATAAAAATTTTCAAATTTTGCTGAGGAGTCATATAGACTATTTGTCTGTCATTTTCGCAAAGGTTTTATGGAAATTCATTCGCAAACCGTCATAACTTACAGACACAAAGGGTGATTAGCCCGATATGCCCTATAATCGCCAAGATCTTTGGTTTTCAACAATTTGTTCCTCTTATCCGCCTTGGGCGCATAAACTTTTACCTCAGTCTTTAGCAGAATCCGCACCAACACAATTTGGTTCGGGAAATTTCTTTCAATGAACACTTAGAGTTTTAATAAACTTTAGTCTAGGTGAATCGAATAGCGTAGACTCATATCAATAATTCAATTCAATCGAATTATTTAGATGTAGCCAAACCCCGTTGGCAAATTAAAATTTTTGAAAATATTTTCGAGAATGACGCTATGATGTCAGCATCAGACATAAATCCATTTGAGGATGACGCCATCGTATGACTTTTGTCATAACACATCATACAATAGTGGAATAACGATTTTAGATCAAATTCACACTAAGTATTCCTGTATTTACAACTCCATCAACTTTTTATCATCTCTACACCAGGTTACATGATACATAAGTGATAAATAAAATATATTTTGATATTTTAAATCATTTGCGTCTAGCTGAAATAAGTAGCATAGACTATACTTTAAACCATTTCAAAAATGATTACGAGTCTACATATATTTTTTTTAAAAGCACATAGTGCGTATTTAGCTTGATGTCAAAATTTCGAAGTCTAGCATAGCTAGGAGGTTTTGGAAAACTTATGTCTTCACTAATAATTATTTTCTTAACAATCTATCTGTTCCTATAATCTTTAATTCTCCATTCACACACAACTATGCACAGTTCGTAAAACCACACTTATGAGTTCATAAATTGCCACAATCATATGAGTTTAAGAACTTTCCTGTATGCACCTTTAGGCCCATTCATTTGAGGGTTCATAAACATTTCATATAACTATGAATCAAGTATGTCACATAAGATCCCAATTTTTTTTTGAAATGAAAGTATTCAATTTTCTTATAATTATTATTTTATTTCGTAAATGGTTAAATTGATAAAAGGTTAAAGGTAAGGGTGATATTTGAAAATTTTTCAAAGTAAAGTAAGTTGTCATAAAATAATCGATTGGTAAAGTACGAATACGCTGTGGTTGCATAAGAGTAATACACTGGTATTGTTTATTGATGCTTACGTGAGAAGTCACTCAGTTATACTCAATTATTGCTATAGTAATTGCTGCATAATATCTTTCATATTATTGATTCAATAATTGTCACAATATCATCTGCATAATATTTTATATTATTAAATCAATAATTGAGACGACAAAGTTATTCATATTATTATTTGCAATATTTACAATGTCTAGAAGTTCTATCAAGGAAAGGTTTGGTCACCTAATTGTGCGCTAATAAGGAGAAATCCTTATCAGAAAGCCCCCTCTTTCCTGGGAACGACCTGGTTGTTAAATATTGTGAGTTATAATATTAATGATGAATAAGTTCGTGTTGATTAAAGATGAAATTGATAGTTCCATTGTGTTGGGATTATTACTTTTAGTGCAAATCAACAATTATTTCAATAATAATTGATGTCTGGAGGTTATATTGACCAATCGGGTAATTAATCAGATAAATGAGCAATTAATTTCTATTATTTCACATGCTTATAACTATTTATTCACATGTGTGTACTATTGATTCACATTTATGTACTATTAGGGGAGGTGGTGTAAGATTGATAATACTTTCATGACTAAATTAAAAATGGAGGTATAGATGAAGGTACTATACTGTAATTAGTTTTCTCACATGATTATACTATTAAGTCACATGAATGAACTATTGATTCACATTATTTACTATTAGGGGAGGTGGTGCAAGTTTGATAATACTTGCAGGACTAAATTAAAAATGAAGAAAAAGAGGAAGGTATTATACTGTAATATTTCGAGCCCCAAAACGTATAATTATCGAAAATATATTTTTGAAGAATATCTAGTCTTCTTCTGAGGTAAGGGTTATTATTTTTTTATATTCTGAAACGATATTATTTTTTGTATTCGTATGAATATTATTATCGTTCAATATTCATTATATTCGTTTAATATTCGTAAGGAATATTATTTCCGTTCAATATTCGTAAGAAATATTATTTTCGTTCAACCGTTGTAAGTAATGGGTTTCTGCTAGGGGCAGTTTCATAATTTTTCTGACTCTCAAAAATTCTGAAAAATTTGAAATGATAATTTGATGAGTATTCTAGATTGTGTCCAAAAATGGCGATTTTTGGATGTATAGATTAGGAGTTATGAATTTTATGGGAAAAGACTATTTTAAAAGTAAACCCTTTATAACTCCTTGTGGTTAACTTCAAAATTGGTGAAATTTTTATTGGGAGTACATCTATATAAGAGCAGTATACCCTGTAAATTTCGAAATTTGTGGACAAAACTACAGTTTTTGATAAATGTCTAAATATTCGACATTTTTAGCCATATGAAAAATAGTAAATGAATTTTAAAAATGCTAATAAAATTATATGTTCAATATGGCACTATATTCTGCTAAATCCTAGAAAAGAAAATACGTTTGTACTGATTTGGTATTTTTCATGAAAATGAACTAGTTATGAGTAAATGAATTAAATATGTTATGTGAAATAAGAAAATTGGAAAATAGAATTTTATTGCTTAAGAATCCTATATAAGGTATATGCAAATTTTTTATGAAAGTTTTGGTTATTGGTGATGAAATCTTATGAGTTTGGCATTTTAGATGATTAAATACATTAATTAGTAAAGTGTAAACAATTAAAATAAATTGTTTATAAGTTTAAGAAATGATTAAAATATTGTTATAATATTAATGATAGTAGATTATGAGATTATTAAGTGATTGATAACATTTGGATATTATTACCATAATATTATTCATGAGTTACTATTTACGAGTTACTATTCACCCGGTTACTATTCACTCGGGTATTCGGGGCAGTTTTCGTGTCGGGGTACTATTCACGAATTATTATTTACGGGTTACTATTCACCTGAAAACTATATTTCTTTTCTGTCCAAATTATTTTTGAGACATGAATATTATTATTGAATTTTACTCCACAAAGCAGTATCATGTTGACAATTTGGATATTTTTAAACTCTGGATAAATTTAAAGTCTTTAATATTTATCATTGATTTCGTTTGATTAATGCTTATATCATTGTCATCATTCTCATTTTTATATGGTGATGAAAGTCATCTTTAGCTTACGTGCATAGATGGACTGTTGATTATTGATTTTACAGTTGTATATCTTTGGCTTACATGCAAAGATGGACTGTTGATTATTGCTTTTAGAGTTGTATATCTTTGGCTTACGTGCAAAGATGGACAGTTGATTATTGATTTTATAGTTTTATATAGTTGGCTTACGTGCAAAGATGGACTGTTGATTATTGGTTTTAGAGTTGTATATCTTTGGCTTACGTGCATAGATGAATTGTTGATTGGTACGATTATGACCATGGATCATTTGGTATAATCGTGAACCGTAATGTTACAAATGATGTGGTAAAAGTCCTCAGTGGCCTGTAGTGCATTGATGGACAGTTGTTGGTATGATTATGACCAGGGATTATTCAATATAATCATGACCGTAATTGAAAACACGAATATCCTTGGCCCGTAGTGCATGGATAATTTGTGGTCGTGATACTATTAAGCTGAGTCTCAGCATTATTGGTTTTACAGTTGTATGAACTGTTGATTTACCTGATTATAAATATGAATTATGAATTTAATTATAATCTGTGGTGGTTCAGGTGAAGACATGTGATGAGAGTTCTCTTTGTCTTGGGTATAACAAAGAACTATTGATGAGTATTACAGGAATGAAACATTAATGATGGACTTTTAATCTAGAGGAGATAGTAGACATTATGTTCTACTTGACTCTTCTAATGGATTGCTTATTCCGCTGCAGTTAAACTTGATGTTTATTGTATTTTATCAGTTTAACACTGTTGAAGACTAATGATAATTTATTCTGCATTATCTTAGTTATAATATTTCTTACTGGGCTAGTTGAGCTCACCCTTTTCTTTCACTGTTCTCTTCAGGAAATGAGAATATAGCTGGGACTAGTCGGGGAACGGAGTGACGGTCCGAGACGGTTGTTTTAGCATTCCTCACAACTTAGTGTGATAATAAGTGTAATGAGGATTGAATTTGAGTTTATATACTGTCTATGAGATAATATTCATATAAACTCTCAACTATGTTTTGTCGTATTTTTACACGATAATTATATAATTAAGTTTATAGTTGAGTTCTGTACCATGTATCTGGCGACTCAAGATGGGTGATGTATGCCTGTTTTGGGGGCATCACAGTTGGTATCAAAGCTTAGGGATATGATCCTTGGCTGAGATGTGAGACAAGAACTAGGAGGGGAGAGACGGAGAATTCCTTTGCTAGTATGACCTACCTAAGTTAATATGGTATTTATTGGGTCGGTCAGAGTATATGGATAATATGCGACATGTCAATTAACCCTTATTTTCAAAATATATTCTAGAATTATATCTGAAATACAGGAGATGAGAAATGGGAAAATCATGATAGAGATGATATAACCCGGAAGGTACAATTGTGCACCCCCAAATCCCGGTACTTCATTACTTCAAGATTTGGTGTTCACGTAATCTAAACATTCATATATAACTACCCAATCATAATAAATTGAATAATAAAACCTGCCCATACAGGATTACATTAATAAAAACATTATCTCCCAGGTTCTCTAACCTTTAATACAATCATTCAAGTGCGGAAATTAAATTATTACATCATGTCACTATTAAAAGTACTCTATCATCATAACGATAAAACAAAATTACAAGTCTTCATCACTAGTACATTTTTCCCTTTCCTTTGCTACTTATAGGTTTATCTACCTTCTCAACCATAGCTGCAATAAGTGTATAAATATGCAAGAGTGAGCAAACAAAGCTCACTTGAAATAAGAATAAATATCTTTACAACATTTGCCAAATAATAGGCTCAATAGAACTGAATGATATGTTCTATTAACATTTCAACATTTGACAATTCATAGGCTCAATAGAACTGAATGATATGTTCTATTAACATTCTTAAATATACTACTGAGGGTCAAATGACCATGAACCATGTCCACAGTTATAAGTAATCTTTCAACTTTAACTTTAACAGTCATATGACTATAAGGACTCCACGTACTTAGGGGGATCAATCCTTCGTACAATGTATTGTGCACAACTATTTCAACGCTAAGCGTAAACCCCTAAACATAGAGTTGTTCATCTCAGTATTTAGAGTACAAGTCCGCACCAAAGAAAGTTTGGTTTGGATAAGCTTTCAAGGGTAATTGAAGTTTAATAATCATCAACTAGGGAACTAGTTGAATCAACAACTCTTGATAACGCAACAGTTGTTTAATAACAACATAACTTAGAACATTTGAGAATCATTAATGAACTGATTCTACATATCAAACTCATTCTTGAAATAACTATAGAGCATAAACATTCAATAAATTTAATAAAATGGTTAATCGTTGCTTGAACTATAAAATAAGCTAAGGTTCGAGTCTTATAACATTAGGAATGAAATTCCTGAACGTACATTGAGCTGATAGCAAGCTGGAAACTAAAAACTTGCCCAATAATGTATTAACTCATGCAAAGAATTAAAACAGTTCAATAATAGAGACGACAAAACTACGTTCATTATACAATAATAGAACTTAAGAAACTTGCTTAACTGTAAACAAGTTATAATGAATCAATCGATAAGGATTTCTAATAACATTAGAGTTAGAGTTTGCTCAAATGGATTTTAGGAACAATTTACTTATTCAATAACAGTTAAGATATAAAACGTGCTCAATCAAAAACATGAAGTTATAATAATAGAACTAACTCAACGAAAGTGTAGAGTTAGAAAACTTGCACAATGTAATAAATGAACTAGCTCAACGAAAGTGTAGAGTTAGAAAACTTTCCTCGAGCGTAAGCTACAATATTAAACTCACGTTCACCTACACATTGGTTTAGAATCATATTGTCTATTAGATATGCTAACATACCATAACATATATATTTCTAACTCAGCTTATCATCTTAGCACAAGTCTTACGTTACTATATATATTTCAGAATTTCAAGTGTGTTAACCCTCACCACACCTGTTTACTATTCATTACGCTTAATAATGCGCAACATGTCATTTTCATAATTTACGATTCATTTAAAACTTTGAATCTACTAGCCACATATTACAACTATGTTGTAGCCTTATTGTTACGTGTTGGACACATTACCATAACCTTTAGTTAAGTTACACACGTAATCCACCAAAGTCTCGCAGAATTAGCACTTTAGTGTTCGGATTGGCATCATGCCGCCGCCGCCAGCTTTATATCGATGCGGCGGCATACATATTAGAGTACAATATTATCAACGAACACATACTGACGCATAACAGCAACAAGGCGCTACGCTAGCTTAAGCGATGAACGGCCACATGACGATATAACTCAGCTTTTGTGAAGCAGAGAGCTTCAAGACTTTTCTTAAGCCAACTAACACGAATTTTACCCACCAAACTGTGATAGTAACACGTAAGATAAATATACAACTATCATAAACATGATTGCTTACATTTACAACCAATTAGAACAATTTAACACTAACTAAAACTATTTTAATTTCTCAAAACTCATGTTTTTTCATAAAAACTCAATTTTCTTGACATTCATTCTAGAAATCATAAGTGTGAATTAATTAGTTGGCCATATCACCTCATTCAAATTACGTTATGCTCGTATCTCATAGAACTAACATATATAAGCTTCAATTTATACTTTCACATACAAATTGGCCATTATAATTGATACTTACATGAGCCATAAGAAAAAAAATATACAAACATATAATGTCAAAATTTTCTTCTACCGTAAACCAAAATTAGCATGCAATTATTGTTTAAACATAATTTCTAATCATCATAAACACATGTAATCATCATAACTAATTTGAGAATATCAATTCTAAAAATTCACAAAGTATAGCAAAACTTTATCGTAATTCACATATGTAGACATATACATATATATATTAGGGTTGTATAAGAAATACCTTCAACTAGTGTGATAATTTCTTGCAATTGCAGACAATTCTTTTCAATTTCTCTCAAGCTTTCTCTCAATTCTCTCAAGCTTCTTTGAACTTCTTAGCTTTCTTCTCTTAGGCTTAGACTAGACAACTCACAAGTATGCGTAAAAATAAAACTGATATAATACGAATACGTATACTTATTAGGATATCAGTTATAAAAATAACGTATAAGTTATAATTATATTATATTTATTATTTTATTTATTTTATTTATATTATTTAATTTTAAAAAACTAGAAATCCCAAAAGTCATAAGGCTTGTTTGGCAAAAACCCTTTAAATATTAAAGAATTAATATATTAAGTCTTGTTTGTTAAAAGCTAAATTAAACTACTTTAATTTATTTTAATAACTCCTTATAATATAGTTATTTGTCACACTATATTAATCAAGCTTTCATATTTAATTTTAATTAATTCAAATAACAATTAATTAAATAAATTCTTTAATCACATAACTCAATTCAAATAATTAACCATTAAATTGAAATATCAATGTAATAATAATTTCCTTAATTCATCAACTAATTATTTAATAAATAATTCTCCAAATAAAATTAAATTAATTAAACAAATATTTATTCAACGATAAACACATCCATTAAATATTTATATAAATCAATAAATATTTAATATTACATTTAAAATTTTGGAATGTTACATCATTCCCTCCTTAAAAGGATTCTGTCCTCAGAATCACAATTCAAACAATCAAATCGTTATATCCTTCCCTACTTACAAAGATTCTGTCCCCAGAATCGAAGACATAGATTAAACAAATAACTCAGGGTAATTTTTCATCATTTCAGATTCGAGTTCCCACGTTGCCTCTTCGACATTGTGGTTTCTCCATATCACCTTCACAGAAGGTATCACTTTATTTCTGAGCACTTTTTCTTTCATGTCGACTATCTGGATAAGAGTCTCTTTATAAGATAAATCTTTATCGAATTACAATAGTTTGTACTCGATCACGTGCTTGTAATCGGGTTTATACGGTCGTAACACCGAAATATGAAAAACATTATGAATGTTTTCCAATTCTGGAGGTAGAGCCACCTCATAAGCCACTTCCCCCACTCTTCTTAGTATTTTGAACGGTCCAATAAATCTTGGGCTGAGCTTTCCTTTCTTGCCAAAACGAATTTTCCCCTTCCAAGGAGAAACTTTTAGGAAAACGAAATTTCCTACTTCAAATTCGCGATTCTGCCTATGTTGATCGGCATACTTTTTCTATCTATCTTGGGCTGCTACCAATCTTATTCTGATGAGTTTTACAACTTCAGCAGTTTGTTGTACCAGTTCTGGTCCTAACAGTTGGCGTTCACCGACTTCATCCCAGCACAGTGGAGTTCTGCACTTTCTGTCGTACAATGCCTCGTAAGGTGGCATGCCGATTCTCGCATGGTAACTGTTGTTGTAGGAAAATTCTACCAACGATAAATGTTCATCCCAGCTTCCTTTGAAATCCATGATGCGTGCTCTCAACATATCTTCCAATATTTGGATTGTTCATTCTCTTTGCCCATCGGTTTGCGGATGGTATGTTGTACTCATTCAAAACTGTGTTCCAATACATTCTTGTAGTCTCTTCCAGAAGTTTGATGTGAACCTTGGATCTCTGTCTGATACAATTGACACTGGAACTCCATGTCTTGACACGATCTCTTTAACGTACAGTTTCGCTAGCTGATCAAGATTAAATCTAATCTTTATTGGCAAAAAGTGTGCAGATTTTTTCAATCTGTCCACTATTACCCATATCGCATCATATCATTTTTGAGTCGTTGGAAGACCTACCACAAAATCAATTGTGATATGCTCCCATTTCCATTCCGGTATTTCCAATGGTTGAAGTAAGCCGCTTGGTCGTTGATGTTCATCTTTCACCTTCTGACACGTCAAGCCTTTTGCCACGCATTCTGCAACGTCTCTTTTCATATTCGGCCACCAAAAAATGTCGTCGCAAATCTTGATACATCTTTGTACTTCCTGGATGAATCGAATATCTTGTGTTGTGTGCTTCAGTCAAGATTTCGTCTTTAAGCTCCAGCACTGCTGGAACCCAAATTCTTTCCTCGAACCGTAGTAGTCCTTCGGTATCGATCTTGTATTTTACATCACTACCGTCAACCACTTTCTCTTTGATCGTTTCGCATTCTTTATCTTATAGTTGAGCACTCTTCACTTTGTCCACCAAAGTTGGACCAACATCTATCTGGAATAGTCGTTCATCGAATTCCTTTGGAAATTTGATTTCCAACTCTAGCTTTGTCATTGTTGAAATAAGCTCCTCGTGAGTGGTTATCAGCATCAACTTTTCTCGTCCTTTCCTGCTCAAAGCATCTGCAACCACATTTGTTTTTTCCCGGATGATAAAAGATCTCACAATCGTAATCCTTTATCAATTCCATCCATCTTCTTTGACGCATATTCAGGTCCTTTTGTGTGAAAATATACTTTAGACTTTTATGGTCTGTATATATTTAACATTTCTCTCCATAGAGATAGTTTCTCTATATCTTGAGAGCAAATACTACTCCAACCAATTCCAAATCATGAGTTAGATAACCTTTCCCATAATCCTTCAGTTGTCTTGATGCATACGCAATAACTTTGTCATTTTGCATAAGAACACAACACAATCCCTTATGTGAGGCATCACTATACACCACCAAATTACCTATACTATCTGGTAATGATAACACAGGTGCCATGCTTAATTTCTTCTTCAAATCCTGGAAACTTTCTTCACATTTCTCCGTCCAAAAAAATTTCACAGTTTTCCTGTTCAAATTTGTTAATGGAGTGGCTATCTTATAAAAACCTTGAATAAATCATCTATAATACCCGACTAGTCCCAAGACACTCCTCACTTCCGACGGTGTTCTTGGTTGTTCCCAATTGATTACAGCTTCCACTTTTGATGGATCCACGAAAATCCCATCTTTGTCAATCACGTGCCCAAGAAATTGCACATTATCTAGCTAAAATTCGCACTTAGAGAATTTCGCGTATAATTTTTCCTTTCTTAGTGTTTCCAATGTCAAACGTAAGTGTTCCACGTGTTCTTCTTGAGTTTTGGAATACACCAGAATGTCGTCGATGAATACAACTACAAACTTGTCTAAGAATGGTTTAAACACCCTATTCATCAAATCCATGAATACAGTAGGTGCATTGGTTAAACCAAAAGACATCACTAGAAACTCCTAATGTCCATACTGAGTCCTGAATGCCGTTCGTGGTATATCCTCCTTCCTCACTTTCACCTGGGGATACCCACTTCTCAAATCTATTTTCGAGAAGTATTTAGCACCCTTCAACTGATCAAACAAGTCACCTATTCTTGGTAATGGATATTTGTTTTTAATAGTGACTTTGTTTAATTCTCTATAATCAATGCAAAGACGCATTGACTCATCCTTCTTCTTCACGAATAACACTGGCGCTCCCCACGGTGATACGTTTGGTTTAATATACTTCTTGTCTAACAATTCCTGCAACTGTACCATCAGTTCCTTCACTTCTACTGGAGCTATTCTGTACGGGGCCTTCGATATCTGTGATGTTCCTAGCACTAAGTCGATTACGAACTCAATTTCTCTGTCAGACGGAAGTCCTAGCAAATCCTCTGGAAACACATCCTCAAATTCCCTCACTACTGGTATCTCTTCCAGTTTCACATTCTTTTCTGAGTATCGACTATGTAAGCTAAATAGCCCACACAGCCTTAACTCAACAATTTCTTGCCTCAGATAATCGCTTTACATTTCATTTGTCTCAGAGAAGTTGCTACCATAAAATACTACCTTTGACGGGGTCATAAGGCTTACACACTTCTTTTGGCAATCAATTACCGCTCCATATTTGAACAGCCAATCCATTCCCAAAATTACATCAAATTCCCCGAGTCTAATCGGAATCAAATCTACCATCAAAATATTCTCCTTAATGTTCACCCTATAGTTCTTGTGTACGAATCTAACAGGGATTACCTCCTTATTCGTAATTTCTATGTTCAAAGGGAAATTCAGTTCTTCTCTAGGCAATTCTAACCTCTTCGTAAATTCATCAGAGATAAACGAACAAGTAGCACCCGAATCAAATAATACAAAAGCATTTATATCATTGATTGGGATAATACCTAACACCGCATCTTTTGATTGCTCATCATCTTGCACAGTTATGTTGAAAGTTCTAGATATGGGTTTGTTTGATGTTGTACCTCCACTGTTACCTCCATTACTTCTGGTTGTCACTCCATCCTTCTTCTTAGGGCATTCACGAGCAAAGTGATCCTTAGATCCGCACGTGAAGTACACGTTCTTCTTAGGTTGAGTGCAATTTGGGGCGAAGTGACCCTCAAGCACGCACCCTTGTGAAACTTCCCGCATGTAGCACATGCTTCAAACTTCTTGTTTTACTGATTACCCTGCTAGTTTCCAGTACCCACGTTTCCATTCCACTTCCTCTTCAAGTTGTTATTGTTGTTGTTGTTATTTCAACCACTACCACCTCCATTCTTAATTTCCACCTCATTCTTCTTCTTCTTCTTCTGTTCCTGATTGAACTTTGTCACTGCCTCAGCCCCACCTTTAGCGAGTATTGCTTTCTCTATCACTGCTGCAAAAGTCTTCAATTGGAACAGGGAAACCCTACTGTACAACCAGGGCTTTAGTTCCTGTTCAAACCTCTTCGCCTTGCGTTCATCCGTGCTGACTTGATAAGGTGCAAACCTCACCAACTCGTTGAATTTAGCGGATACTCTACGATATCATTATTGTTCCTCGCTTGATTCCAAAAATTGCACTTCCAGCTGACCCTTCGAACTCTCGGGAAAATAGGTCTCGAAGAATATCTCCTTAAACCTATCCCAGGTCATCATCCCTAGTCCTTCTCGAGTTTTATTGGCCTGCCACCAATAACTAGCTTCTGCTTTTGGAAAGTAGTCTTCTGATCATCCCCTACCCTAGCAACATCAAACACCTTTTCTATCTCCATAATCCAAGTATGTGCCTCATCGGATTCAATCGACCCACTCTAAATTGTGTGGTCCAACCGCCTTGAACTCCTTAAACGTTGTTTCTTGGTTCTGTGGTTGATTCTGCAACGCTCTTTTCAGTAAAGTTACTAATTGTTGAACGGGGTTAACATCAACATTGTCATTATTGTTGGTTCCTTCGGTGGTTCTCTGTCGTGGTTGTTGATGTCTGGGAGGCATATTCTGTTAAAAAATACACTCATTAGGTTATTATTCATATCTTTTAAGTAATTTCTACTTAATTTGCCTCCACAAAAGAAATAGACACATAATCACATAATACTTTGAATAAAATAACAACTTTTATTTATTCATAACCTCTTTGAAAATATAAAACAATAGCATCACTGCTATTTACATTACTTTCCTGAACTACAAAAAGTTTCAGGACAACATCATCGTCATATCCCATAGGTTAAATAACACTTGGGATTTACAATTTAATTAACATTTATAACTCGCATAACAACTACGATGTTCTACTAAGATACTGCTTAGCCTTACTACGCTCTTCTTCCATAATCTGAACAATCGCTACGCCATCTAATACATATCTGATGGCGTCTCTAATCGGATCGGATAACCCATGACCCGATCTTGAGCTCGATTAACCACGGTGTTGAATACTCTATTCATCTCTTCCATCATCATTCTTTTTGCCAGTACGTCTTTCACCGCTATCCCGGCTCATTGAAACATCTCCTCATATGCGTCTTTGGCTCACTTGAAATAAGAATAAATATCTTTACAACATTTGCCAAATAATAGGCTCAATAGAACTGAATGATATGTTTTATTAACATTTCAACATTTGCCAACTCATAGGCTCAATAGAACTAAATGATATGTTCTATTAACATTCTTAAATATACTACTGAGGGTCAAATGACCATGAACCATATCCACAGTTATAAGTAATCTTTTAACTTTAACTTTAACAGTCATATGACTATAAGGACTCCACGTACTTAGGGGGATCAATCCTTCGTACAATGTATTGTGCACAACCATTTCAACGCTAAGCGTAAACCCCTAAACATAGGGTTGTTCATCTCAGTATTTAGACTACAAGTCCGCACCAAAGAAAGTTTGGTTTGGATAAGCTTTCAAGGGTAATTGAAGTTTAATAATCATCAACTAGGGAACTAGAACGTTTGATAACGCAACAGTTGTTTAATAACAACATAACTTAGAACATTTGAGAATCATTAATGAACTTATTCTACATATCAAACTCATGCTTGAAATAACTATAGAGCATAAGCATTCAATAAATTGAATAAAATGGTTAACATTTGCTTGAATTGTAAAATAAGCTAAGGTTCGAGTCTTATAACATTAGAAATGAAATTCCTGAACGTACATTTAACAGATAGCAAGCTGGAAACTAAAAACTTGCCCAATAATGTATTAACTCATGCAAAGAATTAAAACAGCTTAATAATAGAGACGAGAGTTCAAAACTACGTTCATTATACAATAATAGAACTTAAGAAACTTGCTTAACTGTAAACAAGTTAGAATGAATCAATCGATAAGAATTTCCATTAACATTAGAGTTAGAGTTTGCTCAAATGGATTTTAGGAACAATTTACTTATTCAATAACAGTTAAGATAAAAAAACTTGCTCAATCAAAAGCATGAAGTTATAATAATAGAACTAACTCAACGAAAGTGTAGAGTTAGAAATCTTGCACAATGTAATAAATGAACTAGCTCAACAAAAGTGTAGAGTTAGAAAACTTGCCTCAAGTTGGTTTAGAATCATATTGTCTATTAGATATGCTAACATGCCATAACATATACATTTCTAACTCAGCTTATCATCTTAGCACAAGTCTTATGTTACTATATATATTTTAGAATTTCAAGTGTGTTAACCCTCACCACACCTGTTTACTATTCATTACGCTTAATAATGCACAACATGTCATTTTCATAGTTTATGATTCATTTAAAACTTTTAATCTACTAGCCAGATATTACAACTATGTTGTAGCCTTATTGTTACGTGTTGGACACATTACCATAACATTTAGTTAAGCTACAAAGAAAGACCAAAGCCTGCAGAATAAGCACACTTCAGTGTCTTGGAATGGGCAATCGTGCGCCGCCGCCAATTTTATCTTTCGGATGCGCAAGGCCATACCACTCGCACAAGAACGTCTGTAACTCGCTTTTGCGAGAGCATGAGCTTCGACACTTTTCTTAAGCCAACTAACACGAATTTTATCCACCAAACAGTGATAGTAACACGTAAGATAAATATACAACTATCATAAACATGATTGCTCACATTTACAACCAATTAGAATAATTTAACACTAACTAAAACTATTTTAATTTCTCAAAACGCATGTTTTTCATAAAAACTCAATTTTCTTGACATTCATTCTAGAAATCATCACTGTGAATTCATTAGTTGGCCAAATCACCTCATTCAAATTACGTTATGCTCGTATCTCATAGAACTAACATATACAAGCTTTAATTTATACTTTCACATACAAATTGGCCATTATAATTTATACTTACATGAGCCATATGAAAAAAAAACATATACAAACATATACTGTCGAAATTTTCTTCTACTGTAAACCAAAATTAACATGCAATTATTGTTTATACACACTTTCTAATCATCATAAACACATGTAATCATCATAACTAATTTGAGAATATCAATTCTAAAAATTCACAGAGTATAGCAAAACTTTGTCGTAATTCACATATGTAGACATATATATACATATATATATATATATATATATATATATATATAGGGTTGTATAAGAAATAGCTTCAACTAGTGTGATAATTTCTTGCGATTCTGCGAATAATTATTCTCAATTTCTCTCAAGCTTTCTCTCAATTCTCTCAAGCTTCTCTCGAACTTCTTAGCTTTTCTTCTCTTGAGGCTTAGACTAGACAACTAACAAGTATGAGTAAAAATAAAAGCGATATAATACTAATACATTATACTTATTAGGATATCGCTTATAAAAATAACGATATAAGTTATAATTATATTATATTTATTATCTTATTTGTTTTATTTATATTATTTAATTTTAAAAACTAGAAATCCCAAAAGCCATAAGGTTTGTTTGGAAAAACCTTTAAATATTAAAGAATTAATATATTAAGCCTTGTTTGTTAAAAACTAAATTAAACTACTTTAATTTATTTTAATAACTCCTTATAATATAGTTATTTGTCACACTATATTAATCAAGCTTTCATATTTAATTTTAATTAATTCAAATAACAATTAATTAAAAAAAAAATCCTTTAATCACATAACTCAATACAAATAATTAACCATTAAATTGAAATATCAATAAAATAATAATTTCCTTAATTCATCAACTAATTTTTAACAAATAATTCTCCAAATAAAATTAAATCAATTAAAAAAATATTTATTCAACGATAAACACATTCATTAAATATTTATATAAATCAATAAATATTTAATATTACATTTAAAATTCTGGAATGTTACAACAATCCGAAAAAAAGCAAGGTATTCTAATCTTTTCGAACTACCAGGTACGTAAATTTCGAGGGTGAAATTTCATAAGGAGGGAAGATTACAAGATCCCAAAATTTTTTTTTTTGAAAGTATTCAATTTTCTTGTAATTATTATTTTATTTTGTAAATGGTTAAATTGATAAAAGGTTAAAGGTAATGGTAATATTTGAAATTTTTTCAAAGTAAGCAAGTTGTCATAAAATAATCGGTGGTAAAAGTACAGTAATATGCGTGGTTGCCTAGTAGCACATGTAACATTACAGAATTTTAAATTGTAATATTAAATATTTATTAATTTATATAAGTATTTAATGGATATGATTAATTGTTGAATAAATAATTGTTCAATTTGAGTTGATGTGGTTTAGTTAATTATTTGTTGAATAAATAATTAAATATTAAATATTAAATATTTATTTGTAATATTAAATATTTATTGAATTATATAAGTATTTAATGGCAATTTGAGCTAAGAAAATTAATTGTTATGAGGTTATATACTAATTTAATTTAATAATTAAGTTAGGGAGCTAATAATAATTAAATGAATTATATTATTTTAATTGGAATTTGTGATTTAAAATTTAAAATTTTGTGTTAAAGTAATTTAATAGATTAGTATTTGAATTGATTAAATTGATTATTTAATTAAATAGAAGTGTGGCAAATAACTTTGCTATAAAGGAGTTACTAAAATAAATTAAGGGAGTTTAATTCAGTTTTGCCAAACAAGGCCTAATGCCTATTAAGTCTTTTATCTAATTGTGTTTTACCAAACAAGGCATAAGGATTAATGAGTTATTTTATTAAGATTAGCCAAACAAGCCTTATGGCTTTTAAATTTCAAAACTTACATAACTGATATCTAGAGTTATATAATATAATTAATATATATTATTACTATATACGTTATATTTTCTAGTACGTATGTTAGAGAGAAGAAAGAACTCTGTTGAAGAAAAAGACAAGAAGAAGAAGAAAACTAGAGAGAATTTGAGAGAAATCCTAACAGGTTTGAGAAAGGAATTGGAGAAAAGAAGTTTGATAATCAATAGTAGCCATCGTCTTCTTAATCAAAGGTAGGAGCTTAACCTTTTCTTTAAAAGTTTAGTTTTCCTCTTCCCAAAAAGTTCTCTGTGAAATTTTATAAAAGATAAATTGATGGTGTTTATGGTTGTGCACAATACATTGTACGAAGGGTTGATCCCCCTAAGTACGTGGAGTCCTTATAGTCTTATGACTGTTAAAGTTAAAGTTGAAAGATTACTTATAACTGTAGACATGATTCGTGGTCATTAGACCCTCAGTAATATATTTCAGAAAGTTAATAGAATATATTGTTCAGTTCTATTTAGCCTAATATTGGCAATTAATGTAAAAGTTTAAAGATTTACTTATTGTTATTTCAAGTGGGCCTTGTTTGCTCACTCTTGCCTGTAAAATTTCTTACAGCTAAAGTTGAAACTGGTGACGTACCTAGCACTAGTAAGGGAAAAGGAAAGATGAACAAGTACTGAAGACTTGTAATAGATTTGATAGTTTTATTATCAGACTTTGGTTTAAAAATTGTAATGAAGTTTATTTAATTTCCGCATTTGAATGATTGTTGTTAAAGGTTAGATAACCTGGGAGATTTTTTATTTAAATTTAATCCTGTATGGGCAGGTTTTATTATTCAATTTTATTATAATTGGGTAGTTATAAATGAATGTTTTGATTAAGTGAACACCAAATCTTGAGGAATAGAAGTACCGGGATTTGGGGGTGTCATAAGTTGATATCAAAGCTTTAGGTTATGAACCTTAGGTCAGGGGAAAATGTGACGCCCCCAAAATTCAGACACCCATATCTCGAATTCGGTGCATCACGTACAACTACGAATATCTTGCTAAATCATTAACAACGGAAATAATAGAATAATTACATTGATATAATATAAATATTCGCGTCCCAAGGTACCGTAACCATTACTATTAAAATTCTGTGATTAGCTTAACATAGTTTAATCATTCTTGAATACATCATAATAACGATAATAATACTTCTAGTCTTAAGGGCTAAATTATTCTGTCGCCTTGCCCTTTCCCTTGTCCTTTCTCAAGTACCGCCTTGCTCTCGCTTTTAACGTAATGTTTTAGGAAGCAAGAATGAGCAACAATTTTGCCCAGCAAGCAATATAGCTAGAAGGACAAGCAGTTATAGCATTTAAATTCTCAGGATTTCAAAAATGATAAGTAGTTCCAGAATATCAAGAAACATCAAGAGTTTTCAATAGGTGTCGTTATAGACTGAAGTATATCACAATTTCAGGATTTACTCCTCTCGAGGTTCATCATGAATGAATACTTGAGCAACGATCACTAAGGACTAAGAACTCTTACTAGAATTAACAAAGATTACATCAGAATCCACAATAAACGAGTACATCGTGATCGACTTAAAGTACCCTATGTTATGCATAACATTTAATCATACTTATAATATGCACGCTTGGTTCCCCGACAATATATAATTTCCCCTTCTATGAGGGTTGTTCATCTCAGTAGATTTACGATAGTCCGCACCAAATCAATCGGTTTGGATAGCTCTTTAACTCATAATAATATTCTAGCCGAATCAAGGGCTTAGACAGTTTTTCATCATGCATTTAGGAATGATAAGTCCAATGCTTACAACAACGTCAAGGTATACAAGTGATTTTTGAATAAATGCAGATATTTGCTTGATAAAATATGATTGATATGACAACAATTCAACGTATAAGTGTGTGAATTAAGGAACCTGCAACACAGTAATAATAGTGTTCGGATACTTGCTCATTGTAAATTTGAGTGAGGTTAGGGAATTTGCCCAACAATAACAATAAGTTAGGGATAGAAAACTTGCATACTTGAAATCAAGGTAGTGTAAGAAACTTGCTCAATGAAATTTGAGTAAGGTTAGGGAACTTGCCTTTAGCGCTGATTACCACTTATAGCAAAAATCACCTTAATGAACTATGTTGTCCTATTTACATAAGTATAGGTATTCATTAGCCAACACACTTGATATATACATATATAAATAACATGTACTCATTATACATTCTTCTATCTATGAATATTGCATCCATTAACATCTCTTTAATCATACCTACTTGATTTAATGACCTTTTCTACGCATGCTTGCGGGTATTAGAATTGTTTTCCTAAGCTAGTAAAACTTTATATTTTGGTTCGGGTGATAATAGTTTATAACAAGAAGGGATATACATAAGTTCATCCTTATTTCAAGTTATGGTGCCGTCTCCGAGTCCCAAGACATCTCGCCCCTATCCAACCCGGGTTATCCTGTCATCTCCGAGGGCATCCGCCATGTCCGAAGACGCTTACGACTCGTCCAAGACATTACGCTTTGTCCAAGACAACATTTCTTGTCCGAAGAAAACACTTCTTGTCCGAAGGCAATACTTCTTGTCCGAAGACAATACTTCTTGTCCGAAGACAACACTTTTTGTCCGAAGACAACATTTCTTGTCTGAAGACAACACTTCTTGTCCGAAGGAAATACTTCTTGTTCGAAGACAATACTTCTTGTCCGAAGACAACACTTCTTGTCTGAAGACAATACTTCTTGTTTCATGGCCTCACATGCCCAAACCCAATTATTACGTTACTCTACGATCAACAATATTACTCTACGGTCGACAATCAGCCATTACTTCTATGATCAACAATATTACTCTACGGTCGTAGTCAGTCTGGCTATCACTCTACGATCAACAATCTTACTCTACGGTCATAGTCAGTCTGGCTATCACTCTATGATCAACAATCTTACTCTACGATCGTGGTCATCTACATGGTGGACCTTTCTAGGAATCGTAGAGTAGTCCAGACACTTGCACATGTTAAGTGAGCAATCGTAGTGTTTTCCAAAAGACCAGCACCAATATGACATGACACTATGTTTTGGATAGTAGAGTGTCATCTGACTTATGTTAGAAGCATCAAGTCCTAACTTTTAATTCTAACAATTTTGTTATTAACGTGTTCATACACGAAAGTGAACTTCCTAACGCCTTATAACATGCTAGTTCATCATACTTGACCTAATAATCTGAAAAACGAGAATCAACAAGACTCAAGTTAAGAACGGAGTAGAAATTATATCTTCTCGAGCTTTAACATTGATATCCCACCCATTGATTTGGTAATGCTTAGCAACTAAGAATTCCTTCACTCAGATGTCTCCAATACTCTTAACAATATAACAGACTGCAAGGGAAGCTCGTATTTATAGAGGAAAGCATGGACTAGACCATTGCTTTACACAATGTGGGGATCCATGGTGCAATAGAAAGGAACAATGGTTGCTTAAGGAGTTGTTTAACCACTTCATACCAGCCGCTCAGCTAGCCATGATTACCTAGGATTAGCAGCTTGAAAGTTTACATAAAGAGAGTTTAGGCTACTGTCCTTTGTACTTGGTGACCCCTAACTTGAGACAAGAGAAGCGATTTCAGACATAAGCATGGGGTGGTCGGTCAGGCACACTGCCCTATGCCATATTTTAAAAGTCAACCCTTGTACCAATTGTTATGTTGGGTTCCGAATTGGTCTTTAAATGTTCGAAGTTGTTGGGATAACTCAAAAGTCCATCAATTAAGTCATTGGGCTAGACTCCCAATCTACATACTAAGGTTGGGCTCGGATAATCCTAGACCCAATATTAAGTTATCCCTCAATTAATAGTTCCACTCACATAATAAATTGTATAAGTTAAGCTTACCATCATATGCAATAATTATTTACATTTCAATGCCACACTAGGCATAATCTTCCAAGCTTAAACTAAGCTTCTCAATGCACATTGATCTAATACGAATCAATTGATCTCAATAAAATGTTAACACTTTTATTCATATATATATTACTTTCATTAGCATATTTATTTAATAATATGAGGAATTTCTCGTATATTACATCCTCTCCCCTTATAAAAATTCCGTCCCTAATTGCTATAGGTTTACACAAAAGTTGGGGATAATCCTCATCATTCTATCTTCTAATTCCCACGCTTGCTTCCTCGACATCGTGGTTACGCCAAAACTTTTTACGTAAGATATAACTTTGTTTCTTAGCGCTTGTTCTTTCTTATCTATTATCCTAACAGAATTTCTTCATATGCCGATTCTTCTCTACTTGAATGGGCTCATAGGAAATCACGTGTCTATAGTCGACTTATACCTTGACGTAGTACGGAAATGTGAAACACGCCAGGATGTGTTCTAGTCCCGTGGCAAAACAACTTTGTATGCCACTTCGCCCACTCGTTTCAATATCTCGAATGGTCCTATGAACCTCGGACTTAATTTTTCTTTCTTTCCGAATCTGATTTTTCCTTTCCAAGGAGATACCTTCAAAAACACAAAACTACCGACTTCAAAGTCTCGGTTCTGACGATATAAGTCGGCGTACTTCTTTTGGCGATCTTGAGCTGCTACCAATTTGCCCCTTATTGTTGCTACCACGTCGGCCGTTTGCTGGACTAAGTCTGGTCCCAAAAGTCATCGTTCTTCGACTTCATCCCAACATAATGGTGTCCTGCATTTTCTCCCGTAAAGAGCTTCATACGGCGGCATACCGATACTCGTATGATAGCTATCATTGTAAGCGAATTCTACCAATGGTAAATGGTCGTCCCAATTTCCCTTGAAGTCCATCACGCAAGCTCTAAGCATGTCCTCCAACGTTTGTATGGTTCGTTCACTCTGCCCGTCAGTTTGAGGGTGATAGGCAGTACTCAATCTCAATTGAGTTCCCATTAGTTCTTGCAAACTTTTCCAGAATTTTGACGTGAAACGCGGATCTCAATCGGAGACACTCGACACCAGCACTCCATGTCGCGATACGATTTCCTTCACGTACAAATTCACTAATTGGTTCAAATTGAATCGGATCTTGATGGGTAGAAAATGAGCTATTTTTGTTAATCGGTCTACAATAACCCAAATGGCATCATAACCTTTCTCGTAACCTAAGTCCAACCACGAAGTCCATCGTGATGTGCTCCCATTTCCATTCGGTATTTCCAAATGTTGAAGTAGTCCACTGGGCCTCTCGTGTTCCGCTTTGACTCTTTGACAAGTAAGACATCTCGCTAACACACCGCAGAACTTCTTTTTTCAATTAGGCCACCAAAATGGTGTCAAGATCCCAAAGACATTTTGTGCCTCCCGGATGAATGTATACGGCTTATTGTGTGCTTCAGATAGGATTTCCTCTCAGCTTGATTACATCCGCACCCATACTCGACTCTCAAACCTCAATATACCGTCCTTATATACCTTGAACATTTCTTCCTTATCTTCTATTATTCTCTTCTTTATTTTCTCACATTCTTCATCTTTCTCTTGTGCTTCCTTTATTCTATCCAATAACATCGGTGAGCTCTCATCATGAGAAATTTTCCTTCCGCTTCTTTTGGTTCCTCCACCTCTATTTCCAACTTTTCCATTTCTCTTATTAATTCCTCTTGAGTTGTCAATTTGAATAACTTCTCCTTCCTTTTCTACTTAAAGCGCCGACTACCACGCTTTGCTTTTCCCGGTGATAAAGAATTTCGCAATGTAATCCTTGATTAGCTCCAACCATCTTCTTTGTCGCATGTTCAACTCCTTCTATGTGAAGATATATTTGCACTCTTGTGATCCGTATATATCTCACATTTTTCTCCATACAAATAGTGCCTCCAAATCTTCAATGCAAAGACTACCGCCGCTAACTCCAAGTCATGGGTAGGGTATCGCCTTTCAAATTCAACAATCGTCGTGAGGCATACGAATGACCTTGCCATGTTGCATTAGCACACAACCAAGTCCTCTATGCGATGCATCACTATACACCACAAATCCTCCCATATCATCCGGTAATGATAATACAGCGCCTCGCTTCAACCTCCTCTTCAATTCTTTGAAACTCTCCTCGCATTTCTCCATTCACACGAACTTCTCTCGTCTTCCTTGTTAGATTGGTCAATAGTTGCTACCTTAGAAAAATCTTGGATAAATCTTCGATAGTACCCTGGCTAGACCTAAGAAACTCCTAACTTCATTGGCGCCTTCTACTGCTCCCAAGCCATTTACCGCTTCCACTTTTTACAGATCCACGGAAATTCCATTTTGATCTATCACGTGCCCTAGAAATTGAATCCTTTCCATCCAAAATTCACATTTTGAAAATTTTATGTACATCTTCTCCTTTTCTCAATGCTTCTAATACCATCTTCAGTGTGTTCTACGTGTTTCTTCCTTCGTCTTTGAATAAATCAAAATGTCATCGATAAATACTACTACTTAACTTATCTAAGTATGGCTTGAAAACCCGCTTCATCAAGTCCATGAATGCTTCCTGAGCATTGGTTAACCCAAATGACATTACTAGAAATTCGTAATGTCCGTAGCGAGTTCAAACGCTCGCTTTTGGTATGTCCTCCTCTCTCACTTTCAACCGATGGTAACCTGCTCATAAATCTATCTTGAAAAACACTTCGCTCCCTTCAGCTTGATCGAAAAGGTCGCCTATCCTTGGCAATGGATATCTGTTTTAATTGTCACTTTCGCTTCAATTCCCGATAATCGATACAGAGCCTCATCGCTTCCATCCTTTTTCTTTACAAACAACACCGGTGCTCCCCAAGGAGACACACTTCGGCCGAATGTAACCTTTATCTAGCGCCTCTTGCAATTGAATCATCAATTCCTTCATTTCTACCGGGCGCCATACGATATGGGGCTTTCAAATTGGTGCGGTTCCCCTAGCAAGTCTATTATGAATTCAATTTCTCCGTCTGCCAAGGCCGTGCGTTCGCTTTGAAACACGCCTTGGAAATCTTTTACCACTAATATATCTTTCATTTCTATTCTCTTTTGATGAATGTCCACTATATAGGCTAAATAACCTACACATCCTTTCTTTAACAATTTCTTGGCCTGCATCATCGTAAAGGCAACACGATTGCTTGACCGATGAGCTACCGTAAAACACTACCTTAGACCGATTCGAGGTCTGAAGGTTCACACTTTTCTTCTGACAATCGATCATCGCAGCGTGGCTGGATAACCAATCCATTCCGAATATCACATCAAATTCTCCCAGTTTAATCGGAAATAAGTCTACATTTAGTTCGTGACTTCTAATGTTTGCACAACAGCTTTGAAAACAAACTCTATGGGAATTACTTCCTTATTCGCAATCTCTACGCTCAATGAGTTTTCTAAATGTTCGTGGAGGTATGTTTAGTCGATTAACAAATTCTTCGACATAATAAAGGAATAGGTAGCACCAATCAAATAATACATACGATTTATATTATTGATCGGGAGGATACCGACACCATGTCCCTTGCAGTACCATCTGCGCCTTGAGAGTCATGTTAAATGTTCGGGCAATGGCTTGGTTGATTGCGCTTGGTTCGGCCGATCATCGCCTTGTTGCCCCCCCTGCTTGCCGCTTCCTCCATTGCTCCCCTTCTTTGGGAAATCCTTGATTTGATGCTCATTTGAGCCACACGAGAAACATCCCTTGATCTTTTTCTGCTTTGGGCAGTTGGGTGAAATGTGCCCTTCTTGTCATAGCGATTGTAGCAGATCGTCGCACTCTTCCAAAGATTCCCTTGATGGTTTTTTCCCGCATTTCGAGCAAGCTTCACTACTTTTCTTAAATCCTCCTTGATAACTTCCTGACTGGTTGATGTCTCGGTGGTTAGTGTTGTTGTTGCGGTTATCCCATTTCCTCTTTCCCAGATAACTCCCACCACTGCTACTGCCTCCACGAGTTTCTCCCCTAGCATTCTTGTTCTTCTTCTCTTTGTTGTATTGGCTCAATGCCTCGCTACCTTCCTCAGCAATTACCGCCTTCTCCAATAAGGTGGCAAACGAGTCGATTTGAAGGACTGACACCTTGTTGAACAACCAAGGTTTTAGTCCAAGTTCGAAGCGTCGAGATTTCCTTTCTTCAGTGTCCACTTGATGTGGTGCGAATCGTATGAAGTTCGTTGAACTTGGCCGCATATTGTGCCACCGCTCATCTCCCCTGCTTTTAGTTCTAAGAACTTTACCTCCATCTTATTCTTCATGCTCCTCGAAGTACTTCTCAAGAACAAGGTCTTAAACCTTTCCTGTGTTATAGTCCCTCTCCAAATTTCTCTCTCCGGTTTTCTTCCCACCAATGAGTTTGCTTCACCCCTCATCATGTATGTAGCGAACACGGTTTTCTCGGTCTTCACCCACACGAGCAATGGCGAAGGCTTTTTCCATTTCCTTGATCCACGCTTACGCTTACGATAGGGCCGGTAGTACCCATAAATTCGGAGGTCCCACACTCTTAAAGTCCTTAAAGTTTGCGGACCGAGCTACTTGGGAATGGGTGGTACTTGTTCATTTCTTCCCCAAGAGCCTCCCCCTAACAAATCTACAAGTCTCCTCGAATGGGATCTACTTGTCCTCTCTCATCATTAACTCGACTCTTCCTATGGCAGCTTAATTTACGTCTGGGCGGCATTTTTCTGCATCACCAACTTCTATTTTTATTATCTAATCATATTACTTAAACAGTTCTTCATAGAAGGAATAAGATTTCCGAACACATTTCAGAACAAGATCATTTATATTCATATGCCAAATTGTTACATTATATGCTATCTCCAGCATACCTTTATAAATGACACAACTAATCCCCTAATATCACAAAAGATGGGGACAATCATGAACATACTACCCCTTTAACTCAAAAGTTGGGGCTTACAACTATTTCACCTTCTACATAAAGGTCGAAATACAACAACAGATAATACACCACATAACGAACTACCACTAATAACTTTTAACGCCTAGACTTAATCCATCATCCCGTGATCCACAGCCATTCCTGGTACTCCCTCTCCGAGTTATGTGCACCACCAAATCTCTGCTTATGGTGTGTCAGGTTCCGTCCTCGCCTCACGGGTAGTGATTCACCTCATCAATCGGGCTCCCCCATGGCCGCACGCATCGCATATAGCCCATCTTGTTCATCTTTCTCCTTTACATCTCACTTCATCCTCTAGATCGTTAGCCCTATCATTGGCCCCTTCCCACTTTTCTTCAAAATGGGTCCTAACCTCTACCTCCATCTCTAACCGAGTACGGATAGCTTCCTTCTCCGTCTCTCTCGCTCAACTCCTCTCGCTCCATTTCTTCCAATTTCCCCGCCAGTCTACATTCCTAGCCACCGCCAGTGAAACAGAGCCCCCATTTGGATCCTCGCCTCCTTACGGTGAGCAATCTCTACCTCCATCTCCTGCATCACTAACTTTTTCTGGTGGTCTTCGTCCTTCAGCTTTTGGAATTCGGACTCTCTGTCTTTGGCCTCAGCCTCTAACTCCTCCACTATGCATCCTAACTCTAAAATCTGCTCTTCATACTCCCCTAACATCCTATCTTCAAAAGTAGCCTCGTCTGAGTTCTCCATGGACTCGTCCACCATACGCTCCTCCATAGGCTCCTCCTCTGGATCAGACTCTTCGGGTATTGGCTCCATCTCCTCTTCCTCATCATCGTCATCATCATCGATAGGGACTACAGTTGATGTAGGTTCTGCTATCAATGGTGCCTCATATACCACGTGTATGTCACGCGGCTCCTCTTCTACTACTCGCCTAGGTCCTCCCATGTCAATCATCCTACAATCACCGACAAAAGACAACACAACCAACAACTCCATTAGAATCATAAGTTCATTGTATAGAATGAAGTTACATTCTGTAACACGCTAAGCCCATCTCTATGGAAACTCTATATGAATTTCATCCCTTTCTATCTTCTGAGTTCTCCTAAGTTATAATCTAAGGGCTCTCGCCCTAAGGTTTATAACTATGGCTCGATATTAACCTCGCGACGCCCCAAAATTCGTATACACCCATATCTCTAATTCGGTGCATCACGTGATAACTACGTAATATCTTGCTAAATCATTAACAACGGAAATAATAGAATAATTACATTGATATAATATAAATATTCGTGTCCCCAAGGTACCGTAACCATTACTATTACAATTACGTGATTAGCTTAGCTTAATCATTCTTGAATACATCATAATAACGATAATAATAATACTTCTAGTCTTAAGGGCTAAATTATTCGTCATTCGCCTTTCCCTTTCCTTTCCTCAAGTACCGCCTTGCTCGCTTTTTAACTGTAATGTTTTAGGAAGCAAGAATGAGCAACAAGTTTGCCTGTAAAGCAATATAGCTAGAAGGACAAGCGGCTATAGCATTTAAATTCTCGAGATTTCAAAATGATAAGTAGTTCCGTAATATCAAGAAACATCAAGAGTATTCAATAGGTGTCGTTATAGATCAAGTATATCACAATTTCGTGATTTACTCCTCTCGAGGTTCATCATGAATGAATACCGAGCAAATCATTAAGACTAAGAACTCTTACTAGAATTAACAAGACACATCAGAATCCACAATAAACGAGTACATCAAAGTGATCAAATTTAAAGTACCCTATGTTATGCATAACATTTAATCATACTCATATGCGCATCGTTGGTTCCCACAATATATAATTTCCCTCTATGAGGGTTGTTCATCTCAAGAGATTTACGATAGTCCGCACTAAATCAATCGGTTTGGATAGCTCTTTAACTCATAATAATAGTCTAGCTTAAATCAAGGGCTTGAGCGCTTTTTTTTTCATCATGCATTTAGGAATGATAAGTCCAATGCTTACAACAACGTCAAGGTATACAAGTGATTTTCGAATAAAAGCAGATATTTGCTTGATAAAATATGATTGATATGACAACAATTCAACGTATAAGTGTGTGAATTAAGGAACCTGCAACACAGTAATAATAGTGTTCGGATACTTGCTCATTGTAAATTTGAGTGAGGTTAGGGAATTTGCCCAACAATAACAATAAGTTAGGGATAGAAAACTTGCATACTTGAAATCAAGGTAGTGTAAGAAACTTGCTCAATGAAATTTGAGTAAGGTTAGGAACTTTCCTTTAGCGGCTGATTACCACTTATAGCAAAAATCACCTCAATGAACTATGTTGTCCTATTTACATAAGTATAGGTATTCATTAGCCAACACACACTTGATATATACATATATAAATAACATGTACTCATTATACATTCTTCTATCTATGAATATTGCATCAATTAACATCTCTTTAATCATACCTCACCGATTTAATGACCTTTTCTACGCATGCTTGTAGGTATTAGAATTGTTTTCCGGGCTAGTAAAACTTTATATTTTGTTCTAGGGTGAGAACAGCTTTATAACAATAAGGGATATACATAAGTTCATCCTTATTTCAAGTTATGGTGCCGCCTCCGAGTCCCAAGACATCTCGCCCTATCCAACCCCGGTTATCCTGTCATCTCCGAGGGCATCTCGCCATGTCCAAGACGCGTATTTGACTCGTCCAAGACATTACGCTTTTGTCCGAAGACAACATTTCTTGTCCGAAGACAACACTTCTTGTCCGAAGGCAATACTTCTTGTCCGAAGACAATACTTCTTGTCCGAAGACAACACTTCTTGTCCGAAGACAACATTTCTTGTCCGAAGATAACACTTCTTGTCCGAAGGCAATACTTCTTGTCCGAAGACAATACTTCTTGTCCGAAGACAACACTTCTTGTCCGAAGACAATACTTCTTGTTTCATGGCCTCACACGCCCAAACCCAATTATTACGTTACCCTACGATCAACAATATTACTCTCTACGATTGATAATCGCCCATTACTTCTACGATCAACAATATTACTCTCGACGATCGTAGTCGATTCCGCTATCACTCTACGATCAACAATCTTACTTTCTACGGTCGTAGTCGGCCCCGGCTATCACTCTACGATCAACAATCTTACTCTACGATCGTGGTCATCTACATGGTGGACCTTTCCAGGAATCGTAGAGTAATCCAGACACTTGCAGATGTTAAGTGAGCAATCGTAGTGTTTTTTAAAAGACCAGCACCAATATGACATGACAATATTATTTGGATAGTAGAGTGTCATCTGACTTATGTCAAAAGCATCAAGTCCTAACTTTTAATTCTAACAATTTTGTTATTAACGTGTTCATGCACGAAAGTGAACTTCCTAACGCCTTATAACATGCTAGTTCATCATACTTGACCTAATAATCTGAAAAACGAGAATCAACAAGACTCAAGTTAAGAACGGAGTAGAAATTATACCTTCTCGAGCTTTAACCTTGATATCTCACCCATTGATTTGGTAATGCTTAGCAACTAAGAATTCCTTCACTCAGATGTCTCCAATACTCTTAACAATATAACAGACTGCAAGGGCAGCTCGTATTTATAGAGGAAAGCATGGACTAGACAATTGCTTTACACAATGTGGGGATCCATGGTGCAATAGAAAGGAACAATGGTTGCTTAAGGAGTTGTTTAACCACTTCATACCAAATTACCACCTAGCCATGATTACCTAGGATTAGCAGCTTGAAAGTTTACGTAAAGAGAGTTTAGGCTACTGTCCTTTGTACTTGGTGACCCCTAACTTGAGACAAGAGAAGCGATTTCAGACATAAGCATGGGGTGGTCGGTCAGGCACACTGCCCTACGCCATATTTTAAAAGTCAACCCTTGTACCAATTGTTATGTTGGGTTCCGAATTGGTCTTTAAATGTTCCAAGTTGTTGGGCTAACTCAAAAGTCCATCAATTAAGTCATTGGTCTAGACTCCCAATCTACATACTAAGGTTGGGCTCGGATAATCCTAGACCCAATATTAAGATATCTCTCAATTAATAGTTCCACTCACATAATAAATTGTATAAGTTAAGCTTACCATCATATACAATAATTATTTACATCTCAATGCCACACTAGGCATAATCTTCCAAGCTTAAACTAAGCTTCTCAATGCACATTGATCTAATACGAATCAATTGATCTCAATAAAATGTTAACACTTTTATTCATATAAATATTACTTTCATTAGCATATTTATTTAATAATATGAGGAATTTCTCGGGTATTACAGAAAAGCCTTAGGAAGTAACCTTTGAAAAGATAGTGGAGATAACTCTTATCGAGTTTTAAGAAAAAAGTAATAAAACACTTATGTGCTTATGTGTATATAGTTTATGTACTCGTGAGTGTCGAGTAGTAATGATTAATAATTAAAACTTTAAAACTTTGTTGTCAAGATGACTAATGTCGGAGAATCCAGTCAGGCTAGGGAGGAGGGACCTCAAATGCCTATAGAGGAGGAGCCTCGCGACATTCTTGTAGTTTGGGAACAATTACTGCCACGGGAGTCAGTCCCGTTGGTCACATTAGTTGAAGATGAGGATGATAATGTGGAGACAAACGAGGAGGATCCCGTTGAGTTACCACATGAAGATGAGGATGATGAGGACGAGGAGGAAAGGATTCCACTTAACTCGATAGCAGGCCGTATATACTATGAGGTGCATAACCGTAACGTGGAACTTCAGGATACAGTTGAGGAGTTGCAGGAGATAGTAGCTGAACAACAGACTGCAATGACACAAAAAGACGGCGAGATCCAGGATCGTGAAGAATGACTAACAAATGTCGAGGAGAAACTAGTAAAGACTGAAGGAGAGAAAGAACAACTGATAGAAGTGGTCGCTCTCATGAAGAACAAGCTGAGAGAAGAAGCTGCTAAGAGGGCAAGAGCTGAAGATGCTTACGAGGAAGCTTTTCAACGAACCAGATTAGCAGCAAGAGACACGCAAGAAACGAAGATGAAAATGGAAGAGATGGATAAAGTATTTAACACCGCAATTAATCGGGCTCAAGATCGGGTCATGGGATATCCGATTCAGTTCGAGACGCTGCCATCATTCGTGTTAGATCGCAAAACAATGTTTCGAGTCATGGAGGAAGAACGTGATAGGGCTAAGAAGTATCTTAATAGAACATCGTAGCTGTTGTACGATGAGTGAAAGGTTAAATAAATTATAAATCCCAAGTGTTATGCAACTTATGGGATATGACTATGATGTTGTCTTGAAACTTTTGTAGTTTAGGAAAGTAATGTAGATAGCAGTGATGCTATTGTTTTATGTTTTCCAAAAAGATTTTGAATAAATAAAAGTTGTTACTTTATTCAAAGTGTTGTGTGTTATGTTGTTATTTCTTTTTATGGAGGCTAGTTAATTAGAAAATACTTAAAGAAGCTGAGTAATAGTCTAATAGATGTTTTGTTTTAACAGAAAATGCCTCCCATACGTGAACCACCCCGGCAGAGAAACAATGAGAAAACTACCAATAATGACAATGTTGACGGTAACCCCGTTCAACAACTAGTGACACTACTGACAGGAGCGTTGTAGAATCTACCACAAAACCATGGTACAACGTTTAAGGATTTCAAGGCGGTTGGACCACCTTAATTCCGTGGTCTCATGAATCCAAATAAGCACGCACCGGGATTATGGAGATAGAAAAGGTGTTCGATGTCGCTAGGATAGGGGATGATCAGAAGACTGCTTTCGCAACTTTCATGTTGAAAGCAGAAGCTAGTTATTGGTGGCAGGCCAATAAAACTCGTGAAGGGCCACGAGTGATGACCTGGGACAAGTTCAAAGAGTTGTTCTTTGAGGCCTATTTTCTGAGGAGTTTGAAGAGTCAGCTAGAAGTGCAGTTTCTGGAATTAAAGCAGGGAACAATGATGGTATCTGAGTATGCCGCAAAATTCAATGAATTGACGAGGTTTGCACAGACGAGCGTAAGGCGAAGAGATTTGAACAAGGATCGAAGCCACGGGTCATGCAAAGTAGGGTTTCCTATTCCAGCTGAAGACGCTACAAAGAAGATGATGGAGAAGGCGTACTACCAAGGTGTAGGCGATGTAGTGACAAAGATCAATCAGGAACAAAAGAAGAAGAAAAATGAGAATGAGATTAAGAATGGAGGTGGTAACGGTGGAAACAACAGCCACAACAGCTTGAAGAGGAAGTGGAATGGGAACATGGGTGCTGGAAACCATCAGGGTAACCAGCAAAACAAAAAGTTTGAAGCATTTGCGACATGCAGGAAATTCCATAAGGGTGCGTGCTTGATGGGGAAGAGAGTATGCTTCAATTATGGCCAAGAGGGTCACATCGCCCCAAGTTTCACTCAACCGAAGAAGAATGTATGCTTCACGCGCGGATCCAAGGATCACTTTTCTCATGAATGCCCTAAGAAGAAGAACGGAGTGACAACCAGAAGAAATGGAGGTAACAATGGAGGTACATGGGCCATTTTAGGACCTACAGCATCAAACAAACCCACAGCCAGAACCTTCAACATGACTGTGCAAGATGATGTGCAATCAAAAGATGTGGTGTCAGGTATTATCCCAATCAATGATATAAATGCTTATGTATTATTTGATTCGGGTGCTACTTGTTAGTTTATATCTGATGAATTTGCTAAGAGGTTAGAATTGCCTAGAGAAGAACTGGATTTTCCTTTGAACATAGAAATTGCGAATAAGGAAGTAATCCCTGTTAGATTCGTATACAAGAACTGTAGGGTGAACATTAAGGAGAATATCTTGTTGGTAGATTTGATTCCGATTAGACTCGGGGAATTTGATGTAATTTTGGGAATGGATTGGTTGTTCAAATACGGAGCGGTAATTGACTGCCAAAAGAAGTGTGTAAACCTTATGACTCCGTCAAAGGTAGTATTTCATGGTAGCAAGTCGCCTAGACGAATGAAATGTTTGATGACTATGCAGGCCAAGAAATTGTTGAGTCAAGGTTGTGTGGGCTATTTAGCTTACATAGTCGATACTCAGAAGAAGGGTGTAAAACTAGAAGAAATACCAGTCGTGAGGGAATTCGAAGACGTGTTTCCAGAGGATTTGCTAGGACTTCCGCCTGACAGAGAAATAGAGTTCGTGATCGACTTGGCGCCGGGAATAACACCGATATCGAAGGCCCCGTACAGAATGGCTCCGGTAGAAATGAAGGAACTGATTGTACAGTTACAAGAGTTGCTGGACAAGAAATATATTCAACCAAGCGTATCGCCGTGGGGAGCGCCAATTTTATTCGTTAAGAAGAAGGATGGAACAATGCGTCTTTGCATTGATTATAGAGAGTTAAACAAGGTCACTATTAAAAATAGGTATTCGTTGCCTAGAATAGATGACTTGTTTGATCAGCTGAAGGGTGCTAAATATTTCTCAAAAATAGATTTGAGAAGTGGGTATCACCAATTGACATTGAAAACACTAAGACAGGAAAAGTTGTATGCAAAATTCTCTAAGTGCGAATTTTGGCTCGACCGTGTACAATTTTTAGTTCATGTTATTGACAAGGATGGGATTTCAGTGGATCCATCAAAAGTGGAAGCTGTAATCAATTGGGAACAACCAAGAACACCGTCAGAAGTGAGGAGTTTCTTGGGACTGGCTGGTTATTATAGAAGGTTTATTCAAGATTTTTCTAAAATAGCCACTCATTAACAAATTTGACAAGGAAAGTCAGAAAATTCGCTTTGGGCCGGAGAAGTGTGAAGAGAGTTTCAAGATTTGAAGAAAAGGTTAAGTATGGCACCTGTGTTGACATTACCGGATGATACTGAAATTTTGTGGTGTATAGTGATGCCTCACACAAAGGGTTGGGTTGTGTTCTTATGCGAATCTACAAAGTTATTGCGTATGCATAAAGACAATCAAGGATTATGAGAAAGGGTGTCCGACTCATGATTTGGAATTGGGCTAGCTTTTATTTGCTCAATATATGGAGACACTATCTTTATGGAGAGAATGTGAGATCTACATGCACCACAAAAAGTCTCAAGTATATTTTCACTCAGAAGGATTTGAACATGCGTCAAAGAAGGTGGATGGAAATGATAAAAGATTATGATTGTGAAATCTTTTACCATCCGGGCAAAGAGAATGTGGTGGCAGATGCTTTAAGCAGGAAAGGTCGGGAGAAGTTGATGCTGATAACAACTCAGGAGGAGCACATTTCAGCAATGACAAAACTGGAGTTGGAAATAAAATTTCCAAAAGAATCTGATGAACAACTATTCCAGATAGAAGCTGGTCCAACTTTAGTGGATAAAGTGAAGAATGCTCAACTACAAGATGAAGAGTGTGGGAAAATCAAAGAGAATCTGATTGAGGGTAGTGATGTAAAATACAAGATCGACACTGAAGGACTACTACGGTTTGAGGTAAGAATCTGGGTTCCAGCAAAACCAGAGCTGAAAGAAGAAATTTTGACTGAAGCTCATAGCTCAAATATTCAATTCATCCAGGAAGCACGAAAATGTATCAAGATTTGCACCGACATTTTTGGTGGCCGAATATGAAAAGGGACGTTGCAGAATGTGTAGCGAAATGCTTGACATGTCAAAGAGTAAAAGCCGAACATCAAAGACCCAGCGGGTTACTTCAATCGTTGAAAATACCGGAATAGAAGTGGGAACACATCATGATGGATTTTGTGGTGGGTCTTCCAACTACTCAGAGAGGATACGATGCAATTTGGGTGATATTGGACAGACTGACGAAGTCAGCGCACTTTTTACCAATAAAGATTAGATTCAATCTTGATCAGTTGGCAAGATTGTACATTAAAGAGATCGTTTTGAGGCACGGAGTGCCAGTATCAATTCTGTCCGATAGAGATCCGCGATTCACATCAAATTTCTGAAAGAGACTACAAGAATGCATGGGGACACAGTTGCGAATGAGTACGGCTTATCATCCACAAACAGATGGCCAAAACGAACGAACAATTCATAAATTGGAAGATATGCTGAGAGCATGTGTCATGGACTTTAAAGGAAGCTGGGAAGAATAATTACCGTTGGTGGAATTTGCTTACAACAATAGTTATCACGCGAGCATCGGCATGCCACCTTACGAGGCATTGTACGGCAGAAAGTGTAGAACTCCACTGTGATGGGATGAAGTCGGTGAACGCCAATTGTTAGGACCAGAACTGGTACAACAAACTGCTGACGTTGTTAAACTCATCAGAACAAGATTAGTAGCGACCAAGATGAGCGTAAAAAGTATCTTTGATCAACATAGACAAGATCGTGCATTCGACGTAGGAACTTTTGTATTCCTAAAAGTTTCTCCTTGGAAAGGGAAAATTCGTTTCGGTAAAAAGGGAAAGCTAAGCCCGAGGTTCATTGGACCCTTTGAAGTGCTGCGTAGAGTGGGAGAAGTGGCTTACGAGTTAGCTCTACCTCCAGAGTTAGAAAACATTCATAATGTTTTTCACATTTCGGTGTTACGACCATATAAAGCCGACTACTAACATGTGATCGAGTACGAACCATTGCAGTTCGAGAAAGATTTGTCTTATGAAGAGGTTCCTATCCAGATAGTCGACAGGAAAGAACAAGTGCTCAAGAATAAAGTGATACCTTCTGTGAAGGTGATATGGAGGAACCACAACGTTGAAGAAGCTACGTGGGAACTCGAAGAAAAAATGTTGAAAGAGTACCCTAAGTTATTTGTTTAATCTGTGTCTTTGATTCTGGGGACAAAATCTTTGTAAGTAGGGAAGAATGTAACGAATGATTTGTTTGAGTTGTGATTCTGAGGAAAGAATCCTTGTAAGAAGGGAATGATGTAACATTCCAGAATTTTAAAGTGTAATATTAAATATTTATTAATTTATATAAGTATTTAATGGATATGATTAATTGTTGAATAAATAATTGTTCAATTTGAGTTGATGTGGTTTAGTTAATTATTTGTTGAGTAAATAATTAAATATTAAATATTTATTTGTAATATTAAATATTTGTTGAATTATATAAGTATTTAATGGCAATTTGACTTGATGTGATTTAGTTAATTATTTGTTGAATAAATAATTAAGGAGCTAAGAAAATTAATTGTTCTTAGGTTATATACTAATTTAATTTAATAATTAAGTTAGGGAGCTAATAATGATTAAATGAATTATAATATTTCAATTGGAATTTGTGATTTAAAATTTTAAATTTTGTGTTAAAGTAATTTAATAGATTAGTATTTGAATTGATTAAATTTTTATTTAATTAAATAGAAGTGTGACAAATAACCTTGCTATAAAGGAGTTACTAAAATAAATTAAGGGAGTTTAATTCAGTTTTGCCAAACAAGGCCTAATGCCTATTAAGTCTTTTATCTAATCGTGTTTTACCAAACAAGGCATAAGGGTTAATGGGTTATTTTATTAAGATTAGCCAAACATGTGACGCCCCCAAATTCGGGTATCTTCCAACCCGACAGATGGTGCTCCACTGTACGAACATTCATACAATCATTCCATTGAAATACGACAAAATGAAAGTAATTACTATCTTCTTATTACAATCAAAGGATAATCCTTCGCAGGTTCATAAACCAGTTACATCGTTCATTGTTCATAATGTATAATACATACAACTTACTAAACTATTACACAATGCTAAGCATCCATCTTAGCTTTGCCCTTTATCATTCTTGGCATTCACAAAGACGCTCATCTTTAATCGCGATTATATAATTCAAGCAAGAAGTGAGCATGACAAATCGCTAAGTTTAATCAAGGATAATAGAATACCACATTCATGAATTATACAACAATTCCAACATAATCTGAACAATAGTTATGAAGTATTCTCGAATCAATAATACTTTAATAGCTTCATAACATCAATTCCCAAAGTATAGAATAGATTAGAATTACGAACCTATCGATAGACCATGAACAATAAATTTCAAATTTTCATACTTAAAAAGGAGTCCACAGCACTAAGGCCGTTCATCCGTATAACTTTCGAGCACTTCTAGGTGATCAGCCTATAGTACTCTATGTTGACTAACACTACATTCGTTAAACGTATTTACGTTTAATATTTTTGGCAAACTCGCGTGCCCATCGAATAATCGATGAAAATACTTTTGTTTGTTCATAGACAAACTTTTACCTTCACGTCCATACCAATTACTTGGCATAGGATAGCGTTAACATTTCTATATAGAATGATATGAATAATAATCAATCTATATCTTACTTAATAGTCTAGTATGAGTTAAAATCGCATCGACCCTTTTCTTTAAAACAAGTCTTGCAATTCGATTCAACGAATCACATAAAACTTGGCTAACATAGAAGTTAGACAAGCATTAAGAAAACTTGCCTTTCAGCGTCTTCAAAAAACTTACTCGACCGACCCACGACCTTTTACTGAAATCTACATGATATGTTCACATAGCACACTGTAATTAGCTATCAAACAAATATTCACATTGTTCCTACAAGCTTCTTTCTCTTCTATGTCTGTGTTAACTTAATATCTTTATTAAAGTCAACATGACTTATTACCCTTCGTCCCGGTGTATCACTCTATTGACGTTTGTTAACCGGATTCAAACATCGTTGATAACCAAACAAGATGCATCTACTAACGTGTTGATGGAGCTCAATTGTTTATCAACAATCGATCTCAACTATCAATATTTTCATGGTTCAAAAACTATATCAAACCTTATTATTTTTATAATCTCATGACTTATAGAGATTGAATCTATGGTAAGTCATCTTTAAATCCTCACTAATGACATATACCACCCCTTCATGATTCTCTAAAATGAAAGAAAATCTAAAAGAGATGGAGATGAAAGGTAAGGAATATACCTTAAGAACTCTTATGAACTTCTTGAAAACTCTAAGTCCAATCTTCCAAAATATATGTTTTGGTTGAGTATAGCTCTCTTTCTCTCTCAAAATAATCTAGGTTGGTAATTGAAAAACTCTCAAATGGCCAACCTTGCCTTCTTATTTATAGGAAATGAGAATAGAGGGCAATTTAGACAATAAACCCCACCTCCTTACTATTCATGTGTGGTCACCAAGTAAGATACTTGGTGACCAAGCTTTATGCTTGGAGTCCACACCAAGGTGGCTGACCCACCTCCTTAGGTGACATCCCATGGGTTGCCCCATGGGTTTTACCCATTCGGTGACCCACCGGTTCAACCCACGGTTTGGTTTTAATGAATTGGGCTTAACTAAATAAACATTGGGCCTTGACTTGGACTTAACCCATCCATCTTATTGGGCTTAGTCATTCAATTGATTGGGCTAATCATAATCCAATACAAGTGAATTACTCATTGATACATAGATTAATCCTACGATACGCATCGTATTCTACACGTACAATTCACGTATTCCCTTCATATATCATACGTACAATAATCATATTGTACCTCGTATTTACTCAACGTATTATACATAGATACTAAATAGTATCGCCAAATGTATAACACTCGCATTAACCCTAACGCCATTCCTTCTACGCATATTATTTCCTCCTCGGAAATTAATATACACAACCCTTAGGTTTTAAGTCCGCAGGCGAAAACTGCATTTTCCATAAATGAAATATTATCAGATATTCCATCTCATCACTATATTCTATCATTACGCGTTTCCTGGAATTTCAAAATAATTCCCCGAACAGAAACTGATGAATACTGTTTTTACGGAAATTTCTCGAAAAACAATTATTATCGTCTTGGAAATTCCAAACAACTAATTCTAATACATAGCCAGAATACTAACCACGTTAGCACATTCTAGGTCATAGAACGACCTTCACATAGCTTACTCACAAAGAAATCAATTAAATTCATTTAATTCACATAATCAAATAAAAATTTAATTGTCATAAAAATCCGATTTTCTCGGGCGTTACAAAACAAGCCTTATGGCTTTTAAATTTCAAAACTTATATAACTGATATCTAGAGTTATATTATATAATTAATATATATTATTACTATATACGTTATATTTTCTAGTACGTATGTTAGAGAGAAGAAAGAACTCCGTTGAAGAAAAAGACAAGAAGAAGAAGAAAACTAGAGAGAATTTGAGAGAAATCCTAACAGGTTTGAGAAAGGAATTGGAGAAAAGAAGTTTGATAATCAATAGTAGCCATCATCTTCTTAATCAAAGGTAGGAGCTTAACCTTTTCTTTAAAAGTTTAGTTTTCCTCTTCCCAAAAAGTTCTCTGTGAAATTTTATAAAAGATAAATTGATGGTGTTTATGGTTATATGATAAATTATTTATTATAAGATGATTACATGAGTTTATATATATGATTATAGAGAAACTAGTTCATGTATGTATGTGTTTTGTGAAGAAAACCATATTACAGTGTTTACATGAAAATATATATGAATATGGCTTAATTTAAAATAGAAATTAAGGTTTAATTAGTTGTTAAATTGATAAATTGATTATGGAAAATTGATAGAGTATGTATAATTATAACTATGATGTTTTGAAATTTCTGTTTTGATTGAAAAATAAAATCACAGTGTTGATTTTCATTAAAAATGTCAACAATGGAGATTTTGCCAAAAACATTGAAATTGGGTGTTGTAAATTTGATGTTTATGTTATTTTATGAGTAGAAACATGTTAGAAGTCTTCACAATATGTTTATATGAAGTCTATATGTGTATTACATGTTAATTAGTCTATTATATTCGAGCTTGTAGGCCAAATTGGCGTTTGTTCATGTTGTTGCCGAGCTTGGTCGCCGAAGTTCTCGACTCAAGGCAGTGCATGCCCAAAGAAGATAAATCTCACGCCATAGTCACGGCCACCACGCAGAATAGCGCCAATCAATGGCTCATGACTCACCAATACAATACTAACTCGATCGTCATGAAATTTTAACCAGAAGACCCCAAATAATTAATAAATGAAATTAAATTTCCTCTAATTATTATTTTGAAATAGTAAGGGTTGATGTGATTAATGTGGATAGTTATGGGTAAAATACGCAAATATTTCAAAATAAGTAAGTGGTTATAAAATATTCATTGTTGTCGGGGAATATTCGTTTGGTCGTGGAATATTCGTACTGTCGGGGAATATTCGTACGACGGCGCAGCCATGTGTGGGCCCCATAATGAAAAGCGATTGGAGGAAGAAAACGACAAATATAAGTTGTTTAAAAATAACTGGCAGTTATTATTACTGCATTTACACTCGTTGGAATACCCTATTGGTTAAAACACGATGTCTAATGCGTTGTTGCTCGGTAAGACACGCAGATATTGCACCAATTATTGACTCTTACGTAAGAAGGCACTACTCAATAATGGTTACGATAATTATTGCTCAAAGATTTTATTTTATTGATTCAATAATTGCTGCGTTAGCGTTGATATTTTATATTGTCATTGTTTCAATAAATTGTTATTACACGAAGATTTTTTCATTATCGAAGCAATAATTCATATTATCTCGAATAATATTATTAGATAACATTATTGGCAATGTCTAGAAAGTTCTGTCTAAGGAGAGGTTTGGTCACCTAATTGCGCGCCAGTAAGGAGAAATTCTTATTGGAAAACCTCCTCTTTCCTGGGAACTGCCTGGTTGTCAATATTGTGATTCTGTAATATTATTTGTGAATAATTAATTATTGATTCATATGATGAGGAAAATATTGATTTTATGTGGATATAGATGGAGAAAATTTTTAATGTGACAATTGTTGAAAATTGAAATTTTATCTTTTTCTGATAAAATAATTCATTTAAATATATATTATTATATTTTAATAATATAATAATAGTGATATTTTTACAACGAATGTGGGATATATGAGTATACGAGGAGGAAGAGTATTTTTGTTGCAATAAATGTTTAAAACATGTTAAACATGTCAAGGACCCTATTTATTGAATTGAAATTTGATTATAGCACAAAAAATCACTGCTTATGAATTTCCCGGTCAATTTCTGTTTGGAATTTAGAAAAACTTTCTTCTGCAAAGTTGTAGAGAATTGAATTTCCTATAAAAACTCGCGAGATTCGAATTTTCTAATAAAAGGTCTATTTATTATGAATTATTGAAGTTCCGAAGCTCCGAAATAATTGATTTTTGGAAGTTTTAAAAATTTATATTAATAAAAACGTTTTTTTTGTTGTGTGGGCAGCCCTAGCATGTGTTTAATGATCTGAGATCAGTTGCCAAAGTGGGCGTAGAAGATTATTAAATATATTAATATTATAATAAATTTTCGCTTTGGTGTTCTAAGCAATTTCCTATAAATAGTGCTTAGGTTAGAATTGAAAATCACACCGAAATCAAGTTTTCTCTCTATATTATCGAGCATATTCTTGTGAGTATTTTGAGTATACTTTGAGTATTGCTATACGGTGAAAGTTCAAGATATAGCCTATATCCAAAGATTCCAGCTTAAAGTACCGATCTTTCAAGTAAGAGATGTTATTTTCTTCTCAAATGATATTATTTCTTCAATATCATTATCTTTGAAATATTGGTTGAAACTTTTATCAAATTTGGAACTTTTTCATGCTCTGGGTTACTATTCATGAGTTACTATTCACGAAGTTACTATTCATGACTTACTATTCACGAAGTTACTATTCACGGCGTGAAGATATTTTTTGTGAAATTTCTATCTTTTGGTGTTTGAGTTACTATTCACGTATACTTGCACTATTCACGATACTCAAGACTATTCACTTAATACGGCACTATTCACCCAAAAATGAAATTTCTTCTTTTTGTCCAAAATATCTATTATAGATACTAGCTTTGATTGTATCCATTTTTTGATCATTCTTGAATTTTACACCACTATGATTATTTTTGAGGTATTTTTGGACGTGGATAAAACAAAATACTTAATCCTTAATCCTTAATCCTTGTCATTTTGTTTCACCGGATTCGCTTTTTTAAAAAATTTTTCATCATCCTCGCCTTAAAAGATTAATGATTTATGATGAATATCTTTGGCCCAGTGAGTGCAAAGATGAGTGATTTCTCGATGAATATCTTTGGCCCGTAGTGCAAAAGATGAATGATTTCTCGATGAATATCTTTGGCCCGTAGTGCAAAGATGAACAGTGTTTAGATGAACATGACCAATCGGTGAATGTCCTTGGCCTCAGAAAAGTGCAAGGATGAACATTTGATCCCGTATATATATTGATTGATGTTACAGGATAAAATAGATTTATGAACTTTAAAATTCATACATAGAAGATAGTAGTTTGCATTCTCTACTTAACTCTTCTAATGAATTATTATTTCCAATGCTAATATTGATTTAAAACTTGTTGTCTATTGTATTCTATTATATTTTTCCTCGTGAAGACTAACGATAATTTTGTTGTATATTATCTTAGTCATAATATTCTTTTTCATTAGTCGAGCTCACCCTTTTCCTTTTTGTTCCATTTTTCTTCTCGTGAGGCTAGAATATAGCAAAGTACGAGCCTGGGGTATGGAATGAAAGTTCTAGGGAGAGTTGTTTAGTAGTCCTCACCATTGTTGTAAAATAATGTATCAATAATTATGATGAGGATTTATTTGTATGTGGATATTGTCTAGATGGCAATATCTCGTATTTAAACTCACGCGCTTTTACTATTGTAATAATAAAGTTGTAGTTGTTTCTGCATCGTGTATTGACAACTCGTAATGGGGGATGTAGACCTATTTTGGGGTGTCACACCAACCACAAATGAAATCGTAGCCTAATCGCAATGATGAGTTAAGCGGTAATGTTATGACAGCTTTGTTTAAGTATACAAATTTTGAAAATAAATGTTATGTGTTAATAATATGAATGTTAAATTATGATTTCAGTAGTATTAAACTATGAATGAGCATGTTATCAAGAGTTAATTAGTATTAACGTAGTTTGATTATGTGAATTGGTAATTTAACCTACATGATGTATATATTTTGTTTATATAGATATAAAATGTTGGTAATGACTAATTATGTCATGATGACATATGTATAGGGTATTGATTCAAGTTGTAAGGTTTAGCTTGTGCTAAAGGCAAGTTCTCTAACTCAAAACTTCATTGTGCGAGTTTAATTTCATTTGGTACATTATTGTTTCCAAATTCAATTACAATTGTTGTAAGTTGCTTACCTCTACACTTTCGTAGAGCTAGATTGCCTATTATTGAGTAAGTCATTGTATCTAGTTGCTCATGACGATACAAGTATCCCAAATCTTATAGTTTAATCTTGAGCAAGTTTTCTAATCTATTATCTTGTTAATTCAATTACTGTTTTCAATTCGATTACAATTTAATGATGTAAGTTATTTGGAGCAAGTTATTCTTGTATTTAACTTGTGGTTTAGCATGCACAACTATATATGCTATGCATGCTTATTATTCAATTCTAATTGACCTTGGCTTAGTGTTGTTCAAGCAAGGTAGCCTATAGTTATTCAAATTGTTTGCTATTAGATTATTCCTAATGCATGACTTTAGTTTACTATGATTGATTCGATCACGATTATTCTATAGTATAGTGTTATTGGTCTTATTCAACTACTCCTTAGTTGATGTTCGTTGAATTCCAAATTATATTGAAAGCTTATCCAAACCAACTTCCTTTGGTGCGGACTTGTACTCTAAATACTGAGATGAATAACTCTTTTAATAGAGGTTTACGCTTAGCGTTGAAATGGTTGTGCACAATACATTGTACGAAGGGTTGATCCCCCTAAGTACGTGGAGTCCTTATAGTCTTATGACTGTTAAAGTTAAAGTTGAAAGATTACTTATAACTGTGGACATGATTCGTGGTCATTAGACCCTCAGTAATATATTTCAAAAAGTTAATAGAATATATTGTTCAGTTCTATTGAGCCTAATATTGGCAATTGATGTAAAAGTTTAAAGATTTACTTATTGTTATTTCATGTAGGCCTTGTCTCACGCTTGCCTGTAAAATTTCTTACAGCTAAAGTTGAAACTGATGACGTACCTAGCACCAGTAAGGGAAAAGAAAAGACGAACAAGTACTGAAGACTTGTAATAGATTTGATAGTTTTATTATCAGACTTTGGTTTAAAGATTGTAATGACGTTTATTTAATTTCTGCATTTGAATGATTGTTGTTAAAGGTTAGATAACCTGGGAGATTTTTTTATTTAAATTTAATCCTGTATGGGCAGGTTTTATTATTCAATTTTATTATAATTGGGTAGTTATAAATGAATGTTTTGATTAAGTGAACACAAAATCTTGAGGAAATGAAGTACCAGGATTTGGGGGTGTCACAAGTTGGTATCAAAGCTTTAGGTTATGAACCTTAGGTGGGGGGAAAAGCCTTAGGAAGTAACTTTTGAAAAGATAGTGGAGATAACTCTTATCGAGTTTTAAGAAAGAATTAATAAAACACTTATGTGCTTATGTGACGCCCCCAAAATTAGGTATACATCACCCATCTTGGGTTGCCAGATACATGGTACAGAATTCAAATACAACTTACTAATACAACTGTCGTGTACAATACGACAAAACATAAACTGTGAGGTTGAATTCAAATATTATCTACTACAGATTATATAAACTCAAAAGGAGTCCTCATTACAATTATTATCACACTATTTCATAGAATAGTGAGGACTACTAATGCTATCCTCTGGACCATCACTCCGTTCCCCGACTCGTCCCAGCTATATTCTCATTTCCTGAAGAGAATAGTGAAAGAAAAGGTGAGCTCAACTAGCCCAGTAAGAAATATTATGACTAAGATAATGCAGAATAAATTATCATTAGTCTCCAACAATGTTAAATTGATAAAATATAATAGACATCAAGTTTAACTTCAACGGAACAAGCAATCCATTAAAAGAGTCAAGTAGAAAATAAAATCTACTATCTTTTATGATTTAAAAGGTTTTTCATCACTGTTATCGCTGGGACTCAGCAAAAAAAATATTCCACATCATCGAATCACCCCTGCACTACGGCCAATGATATTCTTTAGTATCACGACCACAATTATCCATGCACTACGGGCCAAGAATATTTGTGTATTCATTAATGGTTATGATCATGCCAACAACTGTCCATCAATGCACTACGGGCCAATGAGGACTTTTACCACATCATTTGTAACATTACTACCATGATTACAATCGAATAATCCCTAGTCATAATCATACCAAGTCCATCTATGCACCATGCACCACATATGACTTTCAAAAATATAAATATGAGGATGATGACAATGATATAAGAATTTAATAAAACAAGTTCAAGAATTAATTTATCCAGAACTAATAATGTCCAAATTGTCAACATGATACTTGCTTTAGTAGTAAAATTCAAGAATGCTCGTAAGAATATTTCCATGAAAAGATACTAGATGAAGCGCAAATATCAAGGATATTCCACTAATTTCATGGAGTATAGTAGTCAAAACTTTAACCAACCGAGTATAATAAAGAATGGAATAACAAAAGAAATCACCATGCATGCGGTATTTCAGATAGACAAAGTTATTCCAATGTAATACTAAATAACGGAACCAAAGTTAGGCAAAATTCGCATGCAAGCGGTGATGTTCCAATGTAATAATAAAGAATGGAATAACAAAAGAAATCACCTTGTATATGCGATTGTCAGATATAGAGCGAGGTTATTCCAATGTATACTAATAAGGACTTTAATCAGTCCCGGCTTAAAAACGCATGCATGTGGATATTCCAACAAAATAATAATAAAGACGGAACCAGTCCAAATAAAAATGCACATACAGGATATTCCAATGTAATAATAAAGACGGAATCAGTCCTGTAAAAACGCATTGCATGTGATATTCCAAATGTAATAATAGAAGAATGTTACCAAATATAGGGTAGATCATGATATAAAGTTATTCCAATGTAATAATAAGAAATGGAATAATAATAGTTCTCTTCATGAATAAGAAAGAATAACATTCTTTACCATAAAAAAGAACCGAATATAAGAGTAGTTAAGTAGCAGAAAACTTTTCTTCTTTCTCTCTATAATTTTCTCTCTCTAGAGTTTCAGTGAATTCGTAAGAAATAATGAAGGAATGAGCTTCTATTTATAGGAGAATGGAAGTGTACTGTTCATGAACGAAATAATTTTTCAAAATCATTTTCTTCAATCAACTACAATTAAGTCAAACCATTAACCAATAAGATTACAACACAAATTAAAATATAGCACATATATATAAACACATGTTTTCATATTATATATCAATATTATATATACACCACTTAATTTTTCTCCCCCATAACCAACATCAATCCCCCACCCACCCAATAATCAAATTTACTACACTCTTACACATCACTATCACACTACCACTTTTCCACCATTTTCTACTCACACACCTATCACTTTCACATCTCATTTTCTCCCACCATATACTCAATACACACATATACTTCCATACGTATACTCTTCCATTTCCAAAATCATTTTTCCAACACATATGGGCCCCACATGTGGGCCCCACCTCTAAATAATTTTCTACCGATTATTTTGAAAAATGGGTAAATAGGAATCTATAAAATAAGCAAAACTTCATAAAAAAATCACCTTAATAATTTTAACAACATTTATCATCTTTATTATAATTCACAATATTAATCGACCAGGTCGTTCCCAGGAAAGAGGGGGCTTTCCAATAAGGATTTTTCCCTATTAGCGCAAGCAATTAGGTGACCAAACCTCTCCTCGATGTAACTTCTAGACATCGTTAATATTGCAAATAATAATATTAATAACTTTGTCGTCTCAATTATTGATTTTAATAATATATAAAATATCGACAATAATTGAATCAAATAACGTGAGATACTATGCAACAATTACTATAACAATAATTGAACAAAACTGAATGACTTCTCACGTAAGCATCAATAATCAATACCGCAAATATTACTATGCAACCACGCCAGACATCATTACTTTTACTACCGAAAGTAGTTCAACAAGATCAACCGGAAAACTTCCGCCATTATTTTCATAAAAATATTTTTGTTGTTTTCTCAATCCGATATAATTCTGTTGTGGGGTCCACCAATGATTGCGCCGTTGTACGAATATTCCCTGCTAAAACAAATATTCCCCGACCAATCGAATATAATATAACCACTTGCATACTTTGCAGAATTTATAAATACTACCCACAATTATAACATTATATCAAATTTATTCCATAATATTCAAAAATGATAATTATAGAAAATTCATCTTGATTTATAAAAGTTGGGGTCTTACACTTATGTGTTTATGGTTTATGTACTCGTGAGTGTCGAGTAGTAATGATTAATAATTAAAACTTTAAAACTTTGTTGTCAAGATGACTAATGTCTGAGAATTCAACAAAGTAGGGAGGAGGGACCTCAAGTGCCTATAGAGGAAGAGCCTCATGGACATTCGTGTGGAAGTAGGGAACAACTATCGCCACGAGTCACCCTGCTGGTCATAGTAGTTGAAGATGAGGATGATGATGTGGAGATGACGAGGAGGATCCCATTGAGTTACCACAGGAGGATGAGGATGATGAGGACGAGGAGGAAAGGATTCCACTTAACTCGATAGCAGGCCGTATATACGATGAGGTGCATGACCGTAATGTGGAACTTCAGGATATAGTTGAGGAGTTGCAGGAGATAGTAGCTGAACAACAGACTGCAGTGACACAAAAAGACAGCGAGATCCAGGATCGTGAAGAGCGACTAACAAATGTCGAGGAGAAACTAGTACAGACTGAAGGAGAGAAAGAACAACTGATCGAAGTGGTCGCTCTCATGAAGAACAAGCTGAGAGAAGAAGCCGCTAAGAGGGCAAGAGCTCAAGATGCTTACGAGGAAGCTTTTCAACGAACCAGATTAGCAGCAAGAGACACGCAAGCAACGAGGATGAAGATGGAAGAGATGGATAAAGTATTTAACACCGCAATTAATTGAGTTCAAGATCGGGTCGTGGGATATCCGATTCAGTTCGAGACGCTGCCATCATTCGTGTTAGATCGCAGAACAATGTTTCGAATCATGGAGGAAGAATGTGATAGGGCTAAAAAGTATCTTAATAGAACATCGTAGCTGTTGTACAATGAGTGAAAGGTTAAATAAATTGTAAATCCTAAGTGTTATGCAAACTATGGGATATGACTATGATGTTGTCCTGAAACTTTTGTAGTTCAGGAAAGTAATGTAGATAACAGTGATGCTATTATTTTATGTTTTCCAAAAAGGTTTTAAATAAATAAAAGTTGTTACTTTATTCAAAGTGTTGTGTGTTATGTGGTTATTTCTTTTATAGAGGCAAGTTAATTAGAAAATACTTAAAGAAGCTGAGTAATAGTCTAATAGATGTTTTGTTTTAACAGAAAATGCCTCCCATACGTGAACCACCCCAGCAGAGAAACAATGAGAGAACTACCAATAACGACAATGTTGACGGTAACTCGCTCAACAACTAGTGACACAACCGGCAGTGGCGTTGCGTAATCTACCACAAAAAACATGGTACAACGTTTAAGGATTTCAAGGCGGTTGGACCACCTTAATTCCGTGGGTCTATGAATCCAGTCGAAGCACAGACCTGGATTATGGAGATAGAAAAGGTGTTCGATGTCGCTAGGATAGGGGATGATCAGAAGACTGCTTTCACAACTTTCATGTTGAAAGCAGAAGCTAGTTATTGGTGGCAGGCCAATAAAACTTGTGAAGGGCCAAGAGTGATGACCTGGGACAGGTTCAAGGAGTTGTTCTTTGAGGCCTATTTTCTGGAGAGTTTGAAGAGTCAGCTAGAAGTGCAATTTCTGGAATTAAAGCAGGGAACAATGACGGTATCTGAGTATGCCGCGAAATTCAATGAATTGGCGAGATTTGCACAGACGAGCGTAAGGCAAAGAGATTTGAACAAGGATCAAGCCCCAGGTCAGATGCAGAGGTTTCCTATTCCAGTTGAAGACATTTATAGCAGTGATGGAGAAGGCAGTACTCGCTAAAGGTGTAGGCGATGTAGTGACAAAGATCAATCAAGAACAAAAGAAGAAGAAAAATGAGAATGAGATTAAGAATGGAGGTGGTAACGGTGGAAACAACAACAACAACAGCAACAACAACTTGAAGAGGAAGTAGAATTTGAACATGGGTGATGGAAACCATCACGGTAACCAGCAAAACAAAAAGTTTGAAGCATTTGTGACATGTAGGAAATTCCATAAGGGTGCGTGCTTGATGGGGAAGAGAGTATGCTTCAATTGTGGCCAAGAGGGTCACATCGCCCCAAGTTTCACTCAACCGAAGAAGAATGTATGCTTCACGTGCGGATCCAAGGATCACTTTTCTCATGAATGCCCTAAGAAGAAGAAAGGAGTGACAACCAGAAGAAATGGAGGTAACAATGGAGGTACATGGGCCATTTCAGGACCTACAGCATCAAACAAACCCACAGCCAGAACCTTCAACATGACTGTGCAAGATGATGTGCAATCAAAAGATGTGGTGTCAGGTATTATCCCAATCAAAGATATAAATTCTTATGTATTATTTGATTCGGCTGCTACTTGTTCGTTTATATCTGATGAATTTGCTAAGAGGTTAGAATTGCCTGAGAAAGAACCTGGATTTTCCTTTGAACATAGAAATTATGAATAAGGAAGTAATCCTCATAGATTCAGTATACAAGAACCGTAGGGTGAACATTAAGGAGAATATCTTGTTGGTAGATTTGATTCCGATTAGACTCGGGGGATTTGATGTAATTTTGGGAATGGATTGGTTGTTCAAATACGGAGCGATAATTGACTGCCAAAAGAAGTGTGTAAACCTTATAACTCCGTTAAAGGTAGTATTTCATGGTAGCAAGTCGCCTAGACAAATGAAATGTCTAACGACTATGCAGGCCAAGAAATTGTTGAGTCAAGGTTGTTTGGGCTATTTAGCTTACATAGTCGATACTCAGAAGAAGGGTGTAAAACTAGAAGAAATTCCAATAGTGAGGGAATTCGAAGACGTGTTTCCAGAGGATTTGCCAGGACTTCCGCCTGACAGAGAAATAGAGTTCATGATCGACTTGGCGCCGGGAACTACACTGATATTTAAGGCCCCGTACAGAATGGCTCCAGTTGAAATGAAGGAACTGATGGTACAGTTGCAAGAGTTGTTGGACAAGAAATATATTCAACCAAGCGTATCGCCGTGGGGAGCGCCAGTTTTATTCGTTACAAAGAAGGATGGAACAATGCGTCTTTGCATTGATTATAGAGAGTTAAACAAGGTCACTATTAAAAATAGGTATTCGTTGCCTAGAATAGATGACTTGTTTGATCAGCTGAAGGGTGCTAAATATTTCTCAAAAATAGATTTGAGAAGTGGGTATCACCAATTGAAGGTAAGAAAGGAGGATATACCTAGAACGACATTTAGAACTCGGTACGGACATTACGAGTTTCTGGTGATGTCTTTTGGTTTAACAAATGCCCCTGAAGCGTTCATAGATTTGATGAACAGGGTGTTTAAACCATTCTTAGACAATTTTGTAGTGGTATTTATCAATGACATTCTGGTGTATTCCAAACCCGAAGAAGAACATGTGGAACACTTACGTTTGACATTGGAAACACTAAGAAAGGAAAAGTTGTATGCAAAATTCTCTAAGTGCGAATTTTGGCTCGACCGTGTACAATTTTTAGGTCATGTTATTGACAAGGATGGGATTTCAGTGGATCCATCAAAAGTGGAAGCTGTAATCAATTGGGAACAACCAAGAACACCGCCAGAAGTGAGGAGTTTCTTGGGACTGGCTGGTTATTATAGAAGATTTATTCAAGATTTTTCTAAAATAGCCACTCCGCTAACAAATTTGGCAAGGAAAGCTGTAAAATTCGTTTGGACGGAGAAGTGTGAAGAGAGTTTCCAAGATTTAAAGAAAAGGTTAAGTATGGCACCTGTGTTGACATTACCAGATGATACAGGAAATTTTGTGGTGTATAGTGATGCCTTACACAAAGGGTTGGGTTGTGTTCTTATGTAGAACGACAAAGTTATTGCGTATGCATCAAGACAACTGAAGGATTATAAGAAAGGGTATCCGACTCATGATTTGGAATTGGCTGCAGTTTTATTTGCTCTGAAGATATGGAGACACTATCTTTATGGAGAGAAATGTGAGATCTACACAGACCACAAAAGTCTGAAGTATATTTTCACTTAGAAGGATTTGAACATGCGTCAAAGAAGGTGGATGGAATTGATAAAAGATTATGATTGTGAAATCTTTTACCATCCGGGCAAAGCGAATGTGGTGGCAGATGCTTTAAGCAGGAAAGGTCGGGAGAAGTTGATGCTGATAACAACTCAAGAGGAGCTCATTTCAGCAATGACAAAACTGGAGTTGGAATTACAATTTCCAAAAGAATCTGACGAACAACTATTCCAGATAGAAGCTGGTCCAACTTTAGTGGACAAAGTGAAGAATGCTCAACTACAAGATGAAGAGTGTGGGAAAATCAAAGAGAATCTGATTGAGGGTAGTGATGTAAAATACAAGATCGACAATCAAGGAATACTACTAGTTTGAGGGAAGAATCAGGATCCAAAGAACATCGTGAGTTTGAAGAAGAAATTTTGACCAAAGCTCATAGCTCAAAATATTCAATTCATCCAGGAAGCACGAAAATGTATCAAGATTTGCGCTGATATTTTTGGTGGCCGAATATGAAAAGGGACGTTGCAGAATGCGTAGCGAAATGCTTGACATGTCAAAGAGTAAAGGCCGAACATCAAAGACCCAGCGGGTTACTTCAACCATTTGAAATACCGGAATGAAAGTGGGAACACATCACGATGGATTTTGTGGTGGGTCTTCCAACTACTCAGAGAGGATGCGATACAATTTGGGTGATAGTGGATGATGATCGATTTAAGTCGGTGCACTTTTACCAATAAAGATTAGATTCAATCTTGATCAGCTGGCAAGATTGTACATTAAAGAGATTGTTTCGAGGTACGGAGTGCCAGTATCAATTGTGTCCGATAGAGATCCGCGATTCACATCGAATTTCTGGAAGAGACTACAAGAATGCATGGGGACACAGTTGCGAATGAGTACGGCTTATCATCCATAAATAGATGGCCAAAGAGAACGAACAATTCAGACATTGGAAGATATGCTGAGAGCATGTGTCATGGACTTTAAAAGAAGCTGGGAAGAACAATTACCGTTGGTAGAATTTGCTTACAACAATAGTTATCACGCGAGAATCGGCATGCCACCTTACGAGGCATTGTACGGCAGAAAGTGTAGAACTCCACTGAGATGGGATGAAGTCGGTGAATGCCAACTGTTAGGACCAGAACTGGTACAACAAACTGCTGGTGTTGTTAAACTCATCAGGACAAGATTAGTAGCAGCCCAAGACAGACAGAAAAAGTATGCTGATCAACATAGACAAGATCATGCATTCGACGTAGGAACTTTTGTATTCCTAAAAGTTTCTCCTTGGAAAGGGAAAATTCATTTCGGTAAAAAGGGAAAGCTAAGCCCGAGGTTCATTGGACCCTTTGAAGTGCTGCGTAGAATGGGAGAAGTGGCTTACGAGGTAGCTCTACCTCCAGAGTTATAAAACATTCATAATGTTTTTCACATTTCGGTGTTACGACCATATAAACCCTACTACAAATATGTGATCGAGTACGAACCATTGCAGTTCGAGAAAGATTTGTCTTATGAAGAGGTTCCTATCCAGATAGTCGACAGGAAAGAACAAGTGCTCAGGAATAAAGTGATACCTTATGTGAAGGTAATATGGAGGAACCACAACGTCAAGAAGCTACGGGGAACTCAAGAGAAAATCTTTGAAAGAGTACCTACGAGTTATTTGTTTAATCTGTGTCTTGATTCGGGGACATAATCTTTGTAAGTAGGGAAGAATGTAATGAATGATTTGTTTGAGTTGTGATTAGAGGATGAATCCTTGTAAGGAGGAATGATGTAATATTCCGAGAATTTTAAAGTGTAATATTAAATATTTATTAATTTATATAAGTATTTAATGGATATGATTAATTGTTGAATAAATAATTGTTCAATTTGAGTTGACGTGGTTTAGTTAATTATTTGTTGAATAAATAATTAAATATTAAATATTTATTTGTAATATTAAATATTTATTAAATTATATAAGTATTTAATGGCAATTTGAGTTGATGTAATTTAGTTAATTATTTGTTGAATAAATAATTAAGGAGCTAAGAAAATTAATTGTTATGAGGTTATATACTAATTTAATTTAATAATTACGTTAGGGAGCTAATAATGATTAAATGAATTATAATATTTTAATTGGAATTTGTGATTTAAAATTTTAAATTTTGTGTTAAAGTAATTTAATAGATTAGTATTTGAATTGATTAAATTTTTATTTAATTAAATAGAAGTGTGACAAATAACCTTGCTATAAAGGAGTTACTAAAATAAATTAAGGGAGTTTAATTCAGTTTTGCCAAACAAGGCCTAATGCCTATTAAGTCTTTTATCTAATTGTGTTTTACCAAACAAGGCATAAGGATTAATGGGTTATTTTATTAAGATTAGCCAAACAAACCTTATGGCTTTTAAATTTCAAAACTTACATAACTGATATCTAGAGTTATATTATATAATTAATATATATTATTACTATATACGTTATATTTTCTAGTACGTATATTAGAGAGTAGAAAGAACTCTGTTGAAGAAAAAGAGAAGAAGAAGAAGAAAACTAGAGAGAATTTAAGAGAAATCTTAACAGGTTTGAGAAAGGAATTGGAGAAAAGAAGTTTGATAATCAATAGTAGCCATCGTCTTCTTAATCAAAGGTAGGAGCTTAACCTTTTCTTTAAAAGTTTAGTTTTCCTCTTCCCAAAAAGTTCTCTGTGAAATTTTATAAAAGATAAATTGATGGTGTTTATGGTTATATGATAAATTATTGATTATAAGATGATTACATGAGTTTATATATATGATTATAGAGAAACTAGTTCATGTATATATGTGTTTTGTGAAGAAAACCATATTACAGTGTTTACATGAAAATATATATGAATATGGCTTAATTTAAAATAGAAATTAAGGTTTAATTAGTTGTTAAATTGATAAATTGATTATGGAAAATTGATAGAGTATGTATAATCATAACTATGATGTTTTAAAATTTCTGTTTTGATTGAAAAATAAAATCACAATGTTGATTTTCATTAAAAATGTCAACAATGGAGTTTTTGCCAAAAACATTGAAATTGGGTATTGTAAATTTGATGCTTATGTTATTTTATGAGTAGAAACATGTTAGAAGTCTTCACAATATGTTTATATGAAGTCTATATGTGTATTACATGTTAATTAGTCTATTATATTAGAGCTTGTAGGCCAAATTATCTTTTGTTCATGTTTTTGCCGAGCTTGGTCGCCGAGGGATTACGACTCTCGCACCGCAGTCATGGCCCAAGAAGATAAATCTCAAATACATGCCAATCAATGGCCTTTGACTGACTAGCCATAATGATTAACCTCAATGTGTCACCAAACATAGTGTAAACTGTGGCGCCGCAGCGCGAGTTAGCAGAATGTTCTGACAGTTTTGTTTAAGTATACAAATTTTGAAAATAAATGTTATGTGTTAATAATATGAATGTTAAATGATGATTTCAGTAGTATTAAACTATGAATGAGCATGTTATCAAGAGTTAATTAGTATTAACGTAGTTTGATTATGTGAATTGGTAATTTAACCTACATGATGTATATATTTTGTTTATATAGATATAAAATGTTGGTAATGACTAATTATGTCATGATGACATATGTATAGGGTATTGATTCAAGTTATAAGGTTTAGCTTGTGCTAAAGGCAAGTTCTCTAACTCAAAACTTCATTGTGCGAGTTTAATTTCATTTGGTACATTATTGTTTCCAAATTCAATTACAATTGTTGTAAGTTGCTTACCTCTACACTTTCGTAGAGCTAGATTGCCTATTATTGAGTAAGTCATTGTATCTAGTTGCTCATGACGATACAAGTATCCCAAATCTTATAGTTTAATCTTGAGCAAGTTTTCTAATCTATTATCTTGTTAATTCAATTATTGTTTTCAATTCGATTACAATTTAATGATTTATTTGGAGCAAGTTATTCTTGTATTTAACTTGTGGTTTAGCATGCACAACTATATATGCTATGCATGCTTATTATTCAATTCTAATTAACCTTGGCTTAGTGTTGTTCAAGCAAGGTAGGCTATAGTTATTCAAATTGAATGCTATTAGATTATTTCCAATGCATGACTTTAGTTTACTATGATTGATTCGATCGTGATTATTCTATAGTATAGTGTTATTGGTCTTATTCAAGTAATCCTTAGTTGATGTTCGTTGAATTCCAAATTCTCTTGAAAGCTTACCCAAACCAAACTTCCTTTGGTGCGGACTTGTACTCTAAATACTGAGATGAACAACTCTTTTAATAAAGGTTTACGCTTAGCGTTGAAATGGTTGTGCACAATATATTGTACGAAGGGTTGATCCCCCTAAGTACGTGGAGTCCTTATAATCTTATGACTGTTAAAGTTAAAGTTGAAAGATTACTTATAACTATGGACATGATTCGTGGTCATTAGACCCTCAGTAATATATTTCAGAAAGTTAATTGAATATATTGTTCATTTCTATTGAGCCTAATATTGGCAATTGATGTAAAAGTTTAAAGATTTACTTATTGTTATTTCAAGTGGGCCTTGTTTGCTCACTCTTGCCTGTAAAATTTCTAACAGCTAAAGTTGAAACTGGTGACGTACCTAGCACCATTAAGGGAAAAGGAAAGATGAACAAGTATTGAAGACTTGTAATAGATTTGATAGTTTTATTATCAGACTTCGGTTTAAAGATTGTAACGAAGTTTATTTAATTTCTGTAATTAAATGATTGTTGTTAAAGGTTAGATAACCTGGGATATTTTTTATTTAAATTTAATCATGTATGGGCAGGTTTTATTATTCAATTTTATTATAATTGGGTAGTTATAAATGAATGTTTTGATTAAGTGAACACCAAATCTTGAGGAAATGAAGTACCAGGATTTGGGGGTGTCACAAATTGGTATCAAAGCTTTAGGTTATGAACCTTAGGTGGGGGGAAAAGCCTTAGGAAGTAACCTTTGAAAAGATAGTGGAGATAACTCTTATCGAGTTTTAAGAAAGAAGTAATAAAACACTTATGTGCTTATGTGCTTATAGTTTATGTACTCGTGAGTGTCGAGTAGTAATGATTAATAATTAAAACTTTAAAACTTTGTTGTCAGGATGACTAATGTCGGAGAATCTAGTCAGGCTAGGGAGGAGGGACCTCAAGTGCCTATAGAGGAGGAGCCTCGCGACATTCAGGTAGTTTGGGAACAACTACTGCCATGGGAGTCAGCCCCGTTGGTCACAGTAGTTGAAGATGAGGATGATGATGTGGAGACAGACGAGGAGGATCTCGTTGAGTTACCACTGGAGGATGAGGATGATGAGGACGAGGAGGAAATGATTCCACTTAACTTGATAGCAGGCCGTATATACGATAGTTCCATTGTGTTGGGATTATTGGTGTTAGTGAAAATCGACATTTTTTTTGATGATAATTGATGTCTGGAAGTTATATTGACCAATCGGGTAATTAATTAGATAAATGAGCAATTAATTACTATTAATTAACATGATTATAAATATGTATTCACATGTGTGTACTATTGATTCACATGATTTACTATTAGGGGAGTTGGTGCAAGATTGATAATACTTGCATGACTAAATTAAAAATAGAGGTATAGTTGAAGGTATTATACTGTAATTAGTTTTTTCACATGTTTAGAACAATTGAGTCACATGATTTACTATTGATTCACATGATTTACTATTAGGGGAGGTGGTACAAGTTTGATAATACTTGCATGACTAAATTAAAATTAAAGGAAAAGATGAAGGTATTATACTGTAATATTTCGAGCCCCAAAAGGTTCAATTATCTAAACTATATTTTCCTATAAATAGAAGCTCATTCTTCCTTCATTCTCACCAATTCACTAAGTCTCACAAGAGCAATTATAGAGATAGAAGCTATAGATAGAGAAGCTATAGAGAGAAAGAAGAAGCGAAGTCTGCTACTTCACTACTCCAGTATCTAGTCTTCTTCTGAGGTAAGGGTTACTATTTTTTTATATTCTGAAGAGATATTATTTTTTGTTTTCGTATGAATATTATTATCGTTCAATATTCATTATATTCGTAAGGAATATTATTTTCGTTCAATATTCGTAAGGAATATTATTTTTCGTTCAACCGTTGTAAGTAATGGGTTTCTGCTAGGGGCAGTTTTGTAATTTTTCTGACCCTCAAAAATTCTGAAAAAATGTGAAATGATAATTTGATTAGTTTTGTAGATTGTGTCCAAAAATGGCGATTATTGGATATATAGATTAGGAGTTATGAATTTTATGGGAAAAGACTATTTGAAAAGTAAACCCTTATAACTCCTTGTGGTTAACTCTAAAATTGGTGAAATTTTTATTGGGAGTACATCTATATAACAGCAGTATACCCTGTAAATTTCAGAATTTGTGGACAAAACTATAGTTTTTGATAAATGTCTAAATATTCGACAGTTTTAGCCATATGAAAAATAGTAAATGAATTTTAAAAATTCTGAGAAAATTATATGTTCAATATGGGACTATATTCTGCTAAATCCCAGAAAAGAAAATTTGTTTGTACTGATTTGGTATTTTTGCATGAAAATGGACTAGTTATGAGTAAATGAATTAAATGTGTTATGTGAAGTAAGAAAATTTTAAAATAGGATTTTATGGCTTGAGAATCCTATATAAGGTATATGCAGATTTTTGATGAGAGTTTTGGTTATTGGTGATGAAATCTTATGAGTTTGGCATTTTTGGATGATTAAATTCATTAATTAGTAAAGTGTAAACAATTAAAATAAATTGTTTATAAGTTTAAGAAATGATTAAAATATTGTTATAATATTAATGATATTAGATTATGAGATTAATAAGTGATTGATAACATTTAGATATTATTACCGAAATATTATTCATGAGTTACTATTTACAGGTGACTATTCACACGGTTACTATTCACTCAAGTATTATTCACTCGGGTATTCGAACCACTTTTCGTGCCGGGGTACTATCGACGTCGGGATTTTTGGATGTCCCTTTCCATTACTTGTTTTTTGGTGTTCTCATTTTAGGAGAGATTTGTTTGAAAAAACAAATGAAAAAGGTCCGACATGTATAATGTCAACGATGGACTGATAAGAGTCGCCAGTTGGTTTTTTAAATGGTTGTACCAACACAAACGAGAAAAAGTTTGCACATTGACCCATGATATGACACTGCTAAACGGGTCGGTGAAACCGATATTCATTAGGGTTTGGGGACTTGGTTATGCGGGGGGAAGGTGTTAGGCACCCCCCGACATCCGTGTTACCACAGTGACCGCCTCTTTTCAAACCCTAATGCTCAATAGTAATTGAGACCTTTTACACTCCCATTTTATTAAGTGTACGGCTTGGTTGATTTTATTTTACGAATGTGAGGCATCCGTATGAAAATAATGTACAAAAATAATGCCAACTTCCTCGTGGGTATGGAAACCATCTGAGAAAATTCAAACACCGCAGAATAATTTACAAGCTGCTTACAGCTGAAAATGTCCATCATGGGAACCGAATTTAGATTCAATGGGATGAATCTGTGATCACATTATTCCTAGGCTCACAAAATACTGCAGTTTATATGAAAGTAGTAAGCAGGTATATATATAAAAGTTGTAAATATATATACAGACAGGATCATTAACCACGAAGCACCTCCATGGGGGATCAGAAATATAAATAAAGCTGTTAAAAGCTATCAACCGCCACGGAGAAACTCAAAGGATGAAATGTAAATAAAGTCAGAATACTTGTCCAACCGCCACGAAGCGAAACTCCAAAGTGGACAGAATATAAATAAAGTCAGTAAGAAGCGATCAAGCGCCACGAAGGAAACTCCAGGCAGGGCGAAAATAAATATATATATATATATATATATATATATATAAGTAATAAATGCACCGGATGTAAAATCCAGGCTCATCGAACAGAGTTCGACCACAATTCATATATAAGTATAAATATATATAAAAGCGAATAAATGCACCGGATATAAAATCCAGGCTCATCGAACAGAGTTCGACACACACTTAATATATATATATATATATATATATATATATATATATAGAAAAGCAAATAAACGCTCCAGACCGAAGTCTAGGCTCAATCGAGGCATAACTCGATAATGTTAGTTAATATATATATATATACAGACTGGAATGAAACCACGGATTGGAGTCCGGGCAAAAGTGAGCAACACGACTCTCAACGTGTAGAAGGGTGTGTGCAAAGATGAAGAGAAAAACTCTAAAGTGTGTGAGAAGGCTTACAGTTGACTGATAAAAAAGGCTTGTATATCTTTAGAGTGGGTAAACACTGGCTTTTGTGGGTACAAAAGAGGCTATATATGAGCTCACAGTGTGTTTAAAGAGGAAAATACAATCGTGTGTAGGCGAGTGCGGGCCCAATCATGCGAGGGTTTCCCGTCTTTTCTCTCCAAAATCAGCACCCCAAGCCTTCTATTTATAGGCATATTAGCCGCAGGTGTACCTGCGTATTTGAAACAAGCATTTCTGGGGTTATCTCCAAAATTGCATTCCTCGGGTTTATCACCAAGGTTGGTGACTATTCCCATGGTTGGGATTAAGACTGGATACCTCGGGGTCATCTCCGAGATTAATCGGTCTTCTCCGGTGTGTGTTCCGATATTGTATCTGTAGGCCTCGGGATTATCTCCGAGCTTGGATTTGGTTATTCCCAGACTGCGAACCGGGGTTTGATGCTGAACTTTCGGTAGTATCCGGTACGGATTTGGATTGTCTTTCATGGTTCCCTCTTAAAAGATAAATCTGTCCTCCTGCAATGTTAGTAACAGTAGTACAGAAAATTTTGAGTGTCTACAGATGCCCCTCTTTATCATATTCATGCATGGCAATGCATGGGTAGGATAAAGAATCCTAGACACTTGAAACGCAACAAGACAAACATGGTACTATGGGTAGAAAAAAGGATGTATGATGCATGTGTACGGGGTTGTAGCCCAACATGCTTGGGATGATTGCTAGCTCCCTGTTGCTTCAACTGGGGATTGACAATGATGACCAGATTTGATGTGTAATCTGAATCTGTTAGGATGTTGATGTCGGAGTTATCACCAAATTCCTACATTCTTGATAACGACTTGATCCCAAAGAGGTACCTCTTATGTGCAAGAGATCTGTGGGGATAAAGCTTGATCTATTTGAGGATGTGTATAACATATTCCATCATCAATTCTCTTTGATAACATTGACCTTTCCTGGTTAGTATTGCCAGAACATGTCAAGATCCTGCTTTGATTTATCGCTGACAAATGTTGTCGGGTGCTCGACCTTCGTTGACGTGTACTTCACCGACATGTGAATTAACGGTTGCAAAATCCTGTGGGATATACTGTCAAGGCTGCTTGACCTTCGTTGACGTGTAAATCAACGACTGAAACTTTATGGATAGATTGTCAAGGTTTCTTGACTTCCGCTGTCGTGTAGATCAACGGGGCATTGCGTTGTGACCCCCGCCGGGGATATGCTGGTTACGAGCAGTCGGGTGTGAAAACCTCAGATAGCTCTAAAGTTCTGATAACGTCAAGGCTGCTTGACCTCAAATGACATGTGTCAATGGCTTGAATGTACGTTGTAATCCCCTCCCATGATTTCACATTGTAACCCCGTCGGGGATCTACTGGGAACTTATGAGTGAGTACGCAATAATCGTACAGCCCTTAATGCTTTGATGGGTTTACTTGTCATCGGCTGAGATAACATCAAGGCTGCTTTACCTTCATTGATAGGTGTGTCAATGGATTAGCACGCGTTATTACTCCCGCCGGAGATATACGTTGTAACCCCCATCGAGGACATACATTGTAACCCCCGTCGGGGATGTACGGAGGGTAATGACCCGGAGTCGGCGGCATCGGACCTGTATAAGGTATTGCCGTATGTGAGTTGTGACAACTGGGATCATTGGTAGGGTATACCTTGTATTTAGGTGACTACCAATGAGTGCTGTACAGACTTAAAGTTTTATCTGAGAAGACCAGGATTGTATGCTGTTTTGCTCAATCGCGTAGCGTTTTTATTCTTGATTTGACCTTTTCAATCTGTGAGAACTCCTTTGCAAATCGAACTGGACCGAGACGGAGGGGTGGGACCCACATAGGGGTGCCGTAGATAGTTATTGGGCGATTATGCCCCATTTCCCTGTATTTGTAGCTGTACAGAGATGATGTTTTAGATGATGATATACTTAGGAATGTATGCACCATTTTTTTATTCCCTATATCATATTGCCATCCATTATCTGTTATGCATGTATCATCTTATGCATATGTATGTATGTCCAGAGATATTCAACATTGACCCCTGGATGGTCTTATGACACGGCCCATACAGATGTCTTCTTCGACAGTTAGCCGTATAGATCATACCCCACCGTCAGTGGTGGTATTAGGTATGCGATCGTGGTATGATAGCATGTCACCACCGAACCGGGGTGATCAGAGATCGATTCTTTGCGGATACCATGACTTTATTGATGTTTCAGGTTCCTGCAGGGTTTGTGGACGGGATGTTAGGGCATTGGCTAACGGATAAGCAGGTATTCCGATTTGGTACCCATGAGTTGACTCCGATCCTACTTTGGAGGAGTACGCACGTTTGACGATGCTGCCTTCAGACAGACCTTGCATGCATCTGGCTTTGGGAGACATGAGTAGACGAATTATGACTCTCACTAGATTGCGGCACAGAGTAGTGCAGGACGAGGTGACATCTAGCCACGTGATATCCCAGCGTTTTCTGTATGACAAATTTGGCTCAGAGGATAGCTATTCATGACATTCTGGGGATTTCACCGCACCGGAGGACCACTGGCGTTTGGCCAGAGTTGGTGTACTGTTGCTGTGCGTATTGTCACATGTCTATATGCCACAATATATGGACGAGATAGACATTGGTGTTATCATGGTCGTGAGAGCTCTTAGAGAGGGTCGCACCATTGTACCTATGATTGTAGCAGAGACCTTGCGGTCGACATCCCATCTTCTTTCACCCGGCCGTCGGTGTTCACTAGGAGTCCGGTCATGCTGTATGTGTGGTTTATGTCACACCTGAGACCGGTTGGTACCCTTAGACGTCAAGGGTATTGGTTCACCCATGATGTAGCCATGTCATACTCCTTTCAGCCATCAGAGTGTATAGATGCTCTGTCTTGGTCCGTATTTTTGGCAGATATCAGAGATCCATTCAGTATATTGTTGTGCTCGGGGCTTTGCTCACCATACAGCTTCATTACTCATGCTCCGGGCATGGATTTCCTCCTTCTGGCTGGCTTGAGGGGAGTTACTACTTATCACCCATTAGCCGTGATGTCACAGTTCGACCAGTTCCAGGATTTCCATCCTTTTGAGGGGGCGATAGGTCAGCGTTCAGCTTCTCGATATCTCTCAACAGAGGACCGATCCCGTGTGTATGCTTGTTGGGATCAGTGTGAGATAGCTTCTTTTTCTGTCAGTCCTCCCGGTTGTTCTGCAGAGTACTCCGCATGGATGGAGACGAAGATTTAATCGGCTGCAGCAGTATTTGCAGTACCGGAGAGCGAGTTAGACGATGTAGAACGCATGGAGGACATTGATACCTACATCGAGGAGGAGCCCGATGTTGGGTTGCCAACATTTCTTCCGGATTCTCCTAGTACTAGTACTTTTGTGATTCAGCACTCGACACAGTACTTAGAGCAAAGTCTTCATCTGATGACCTTTGAGAGAGATCAGCTTCGATCTATGATGTCGACTGCTCTTGATGTGAGGGATGCCGCTCTATTGGAGAGAGACGAGGCATTAGATCGCAGAGATGCCGCTGTTGTTGAGCGGGATGAGGCTATATCAGCTAGAGATGCAGTGATAGTTGAGCGGGATAGTGCCATATCTGCCCGGGATGTAGCCGTCACAGATAGTACTGCAGTGAGGTCCCTTACCACTGGCATGATTACACAGATGACCACATATATTGATTATCATATGGTCACCATGCAGATGGCTACAGATCTTTTGGGTCGTGTTGATATTCTTATGCAGGAGACTACAGCTTCGCCTCCGTCTTCTGAGAGGGACGCCATGTTGGGCTTGTTAGCTCTCATATACCCTGACTTGTAGATGAGCTTGTATTTACCTACACAGAATAGCTTAACCATTTGGTCATGTACAATTCACATTGTATATATATCAAACAGCATTATATATGATAGGGAAATATATTTTTGGATCACTTCCCTTTTAGATATGCCATGCTATTTGCTTGATATTTTGCCTGCTGCTTCAGGGCTTGTGATCTTGATGTATTCTGAATTCCTCCTAGGTGGATGGACATTGAGTTGTCTCTGGATAGTTCAGAATGGATCATCGATCTATGTGTATCCCTACCATCTTTGGTGTCTTGGGACTGATTTCTGGGTGAAAATGTGGAGAGGAGTGTGGCTTTCCTCTCTGAGATTGACCGCACAACAGATGGTCGCCAGTACTTCTATTTAGGAGAAGCCTGGATAATTCCACTTCTTATGGATTGGTGTTGCTCTTCAAGGTATGACCGCAGCTTAGATGGTCGCCGAATCTCCTATTTGGGAGGAGTTCAGGTAATTCCATCCCTTTGGCCTGAAGCCAAATGAAATGTAATATATTGAAGGATGATCCCAGTACCAGTTGACAAGGGTTTGTGTTTTGGTAGGGGGTGAGACCGCACCATGAATGGCTGCCTACGTACTCCTATTGAAGAGGAGATCAGTCTGCGTGAGTTCGAACTCGGTGTAAGAGGTTCAACGTTGTATATGGCGTAAAATGGTGTAGGAATGTTTTTGGTTGTTTTTGTTTTTGTAAGGGTAGAAATGTTTTTGTTGTTTTTGTTTTATTGCGACCGGGCCATGTGAAATGGTTGCCTACGTACTCCTATTGAAGAGGAGATCAGGTCGACGTAGTTCGCCCCTTAGGGCAAGATGAAAAGCGTAATCCCATGTGCAGGTCAGAGTGCGGGGCAGAGAAAGTTTAATCCTAAGTTGAGGATAACTGTAGGTATGAGAAGTTTGATCCCAAGTATGGGTAGCCAAACTGCAAACGCAAGAGGTTCAATCCACGGTGGGATGACCTAAGTTGTAGGAACGCAGAGGAGAAAGTCAGGCTGCTATCTTGAAATGTAGGTTTCCCTAAGGGGCAAAGTGTAGGAAAGTTGTAGGTGGTAAAGGGTTAAAGAACCGGAATGACTGATGACCTGATGATTATGCACCAGGGTGTTTGCTGGTTACTTCAGACATAATACCGTTTCACGGTGTCTGAGTTGATGAGTTGTGGAAATTCATCGACGTCCATTTCTTGCAATCTGAGAGCGCCTCCTGTCAATACTTCCTTGACAATAAACGGGCCTTCCCAGTTAGGAGTGAATTTTCCTTTAGCCTGATCTTGGTTGTCAAGAATCTTCTTCAAAACCAAGTCATGTTGTTTAAACTTCCAAAGCTGGACTTTTTTGTTGTAGGATCTGGCGATCCTTTGCTGATATAACTGACCATGGAAGATAGCCGCGGTTCGCCTTTCGTCTATTAGAGACAATTGGTGATACATCCTTGTACCCATTGGTCTTCATTCAAATTGAGCGCCTATTAACACTCTGAGGATTCCATTTCAACTTCTATGGGGAACACCGCTTCCATCCCATAGGTTAATCGTGGGGGTTGCCCCGGAGAGAGAAATGCATTGAGGTTCCAGTAGGCTAATAGAGTCGGAGGAAATAGGTCAGGCCAATCTTTGTTGTTGGCGGACATCTTTTGCATAATCTTCTTGATTTTTTTGTTAGCCGCTTCAACCGCACCATTCATATTTGGACGATAGATGACAGAGTTGAGATTTTTGATGTGGAATTTACTGCATAATTCCTCCATCATTTTGTTGTTGAGGTTCTTGGCATTGTCTGACATAATCACCTCTGGTTGTCTATATCTACAAACGACATTGTTTCTGATGAAAGCAATGATGACTTCTTTAGTAACCCTGAGGAAGGAGGCTGCTTCTACCCACTTGGTGAAGTAGTCGATCATGGTGAAGATAAATCGGTGACCATTACTGGCTTTAGGCTCGATGGGCCCGATAACGTCCATTCCCCACATTGAGAAGGGCCAAGGTGAACTCATATTGTGGAGTTCCCGTGGAGGGGCGTGTATAGCATTCCCATGAATCTGGCACTAATAGCATCTCCCGACGTGGTCATTGCAATCAGCTTTGAGAGATAGCCAATAATGTCTTGTCCTGAGAACGTTTTTGACGAGGGAGCCACTCATGTGGGGGCCACAGACTCCACCATGGATTTCATCCATAAGCCTTTGGGCTTGATCTTTGTCTAAACATATGAGGAGACCTAGTCCTACATCTCTTTTGTAGAGTGCATCTCCACTAAGGTAGAATTTCATAGCAAGTCTATGGATCCGCCTTTTCTCAGTCGGGCTCACCTCAGCGGGTGTAGATCCATCTCGTAGATATTCCTTGACATGCTGATACCAAGGTTGTTGGATGGGAGGTAGCTCATCCGATACTTCTCCAACGTAATTCCCATAGGCTAGGGCCTTATGCAGGGAGATTGTGATGCTCGGCGAGTGTTCCTTGTCTGATATGCAAATCAAGGATGCCAAAGTTGCTAATGTGTCCGCAAAGTCATTCCTATTGCGAGGAATGTACAGGAAGGAGATTTGTTCGAACACCAAAGCCATCATCAAAACCTGCCGATGGTAAAGCAGCAAATGTAGTTCCTTGGTTTGATAGATTTCGGTGGATTGTCTAATTACCAGCTCTGAATCCCCAAGGACAGTTAATTGCCTGATGCCCATTGAACGGGCAAGTTTTAGCCCCATGAGACAACCTTCATACTCAGCCGTATTGTTGGTGCCGACAAATTGTAATTTGACAGCAACGGGATATTGCTCCCCGTGATCGATATTAGAACCGCCTCCACTCGAACATTCCATATTAACAAACTCATCAAAATACATCTTCCATGATTGGCGCGTATCGTACTGATGGTGTTGTTGTACTGTCATTACTCCTTCATCAGGGAAATATGTTTCCAAGGGTTTGAAATCCCCTGAAGGTGCGACGGCCAGTTGATCCGCGATTCCTTGACCTTTGATGGACTTTTGAGTCACATATACGATGTCAAATTGTTGTAGGATCAAATGCCATCTGGACAACTGGAAATTTAACATGGGTTTATTGAACACGTACTTGAGAGGATCCACGCGGAATATGAGATGGGTTGTGTGACCATGGAGGTAATGTTGTAACCTCAAGGAAGCCCATGCTAAAGCACAACACGTCTTTTCGATCAGAGTGTACTTGTGTTCACTGCTGCTGAACCTTTTGCTGAGGTATTAGATAGCTCGTTCTTGGCCTCTATCGTCTTTCTCTCGGCATCCCCCATGAATTGTCACTTATGGACAGGTACATAAACAGGGGAACATCATCCCTGGGTGGTACCAAAACGGGAGCTTTGACTAGCTGCTTCTTGATTGTGAGGAAGGCATCTTGACACTCATCATTCCATTTCATGGAGGAGTTCTTGCTTAATAGCTTGAAGATTGGCTCACAGGTTGTTGTGAGTTGGGAGATAAACCTGCTAATGAAGTTGATTCTTCCCAAAAATCCCCGTATTTCCTTCTCTGTCTGAGGAATGGGCATTTCGGTGCTGGCTTAGATTTTGGCAGGATCCAGCTCTATCCCTTTGTGGCTGACTAGAAATCCTAGCAACTTGCCTGATTTAACGCCAAAGGCGCACTTAGAAGGATTCAACTTCAAGTTGTACTTACGCAATCTGTTGAACAACTTTCTAAGATGGTCTATATGGTCATCTTCCTTCTGGGACTTGACAATGATGTCATCCACGTAGATCTCAATCTCGTTGTGCATTAAGTCATGGAAAAGAGCCATTATAGCTCGTTGATAGGTAGCTCCGGCATTGATGAGGCCGAATGACAACCGTCTATAGCAAAAAGTTCCCCAAGGAGTGATGAAAGCAGTTTTCTCACGATCCTCCTCAGTAACCATGATCTGATGATACCCCGCAAAGCAATCAGCAAAGGAGTACATGTCGTATTACGCAGTATTGTCAATGAGAATGTGGATAAATGGTACGGGAAAGCTATCTTTTAAACAAGCTTTGTTCAAGTCCCGGTAATCCACGCAAACTCGCACCTTCCCTCTAGGTTTAGGCACGAGCACAATGTTGGATATCCACTCAGGATATATAGACACCATTATGATGCCAGCTTGAAATTGTTTCACAATTTCTTCTTTCACCTTTAAACTCCATTCAGGTTTCAATCGCGTGAGCTTTTGCTTGACTGGCTTAAATCCCTCTTTAATGGGAAGGCGATGAAGGACAATGTCAGTGGAAAAACCCACCATGTCTTCATGAGACCATACAAACACATCCTGGAATTGGGTTAATAGCGTAACCATGTCATTCCGTTGGTCTGGGGTAAGGTCTGAACCAATCTGGATTAACTTAGGGCTTTCTATGGTTCCGAGATTGAAAGAAATGGTTTGATCAAGGTTGGGTTTGGGTTTGTCTTTGACCCATTCTTGAATTTCTGGAGGCACCTCAATGTCATCTTGTATATCCATCAAGGCTGAATTCATCTCTACATCAAAGGTACAATCCTTGTGTAGGAGAGGCATCGTATCGGCAACTACAGGAACATCTAAATTCAGAGTCCTGAAACAAAATATGCTTTCACTTAGTATATATGAAATGCATTGATCATACACAGTGTTAGCATGTACTGGCAAAATGAACTGCTAATAATGTACAGAAAAGTAAGCAGTCATTATATCTACAGGGCAGAAAGAGTTTCTGCCCACTTTACCCTTGACGACCAATGCAAGGAATACTGTTCCAATTGGCAAGAGCAAAGTCTGGGTGGACCGCAGTGATGGAGGGATTGTCATCGTCCTCCCTGTCCCGAATGATGGCCATTACATCTGGGCAATCATCGTCTGGGGTGTATTTGTTGGTATGTTCGTCATGAACGATGATGCGTATGCCTGACATCATTTGGATGATGGCTTGCTTGATTCTTCGTTCCTCTTCTTCCACTGCGGGATTTGGAACAAAGGTTTCTTTTCCTTTCACCGGTACCGGCTTGGGACATAACATAGCCATTACATTGGCTAGCACCTTTACGGGAGGTTGAAGCTGAAGGAATATGCTGATGTTTATGAGGATTCCCATGACTAGAACTGGCAGAATAGCCTAGCCCAACTATTCCAGTTTGCTTGGTTAAGTGAATTGGGTACTTGATACCTTGGAAATCTTTACCCAACCCTTGTCCCGGCTTATGACCCAACGATATCATTTCTTGAGTGGCCGACATTACCTCGGTAGAAATCTTGGGTTCGGGCAATGGTGCTCCAATAGCATGGTATTGGGTGTTGCTTATTTCCAAAGCATGAAAACTAACTAGTTCAACGTCGGTATTGGCATTGATGAACGACACGTCCCCGTGTTGAGGACATTCTAGTTCAGCATTGATTGTGACCAGGCTATTGTTGATAATGTATTTCAATTGTTAATGAAGAGTGGAGGGGACTGCCCCAGCCATATGAATCCATGGTCGTCCGAAGAGTAGGTTGTATCCTGAATCTATCTTGAGCACATGGAAAGATACGCAGAATGTGTGAGGACCAATTTTGATTGGTAGCTCAATTACTCCGACTGAATTTCGCCGGGCTCCATCAAAAGCTTTGATGATAGTATGGCTACTCCGAATTCTGTTGAGATTGATATTCATCTTCACCAAGGTAGCGTAGTGGGATATTCGGAGAGGAACCTCCATCTATTAAGACTCCACTACCATATATCCTGGAGGACAAGACCGTAATGTGCAACGGTTTGCAATGGCCCGGTCCTTCGGGTGGTATGTCATCATCGATGAAGGATATCACATTGTTGTTGAAAATGTGATCAACCATATGTTGAAACTTTTCTCAGATCCACTCGATGTCGGGAGATAGGCTTCTTCTAGAACCTTTAACAAGACCTTCCTAAGTGATTCTCGAAAGTTAGGACCAAGTCCAAAATTGATATTTTTGTGGAGCTTCTTTCGAGCTTAAACCACCGTAGCTTCATTATGACCCACAACGCGAGGAATTTTTAATCTTCTCCATGGGTATTTTCCCTTTGACTTGGTGGTGGGCTTCATCACCCGATGGGGAGATATGATGGATTTTCCTTCGACACTGCAGCAGTTGTATGTGAGGTGGATCCTTCACCTTCTCCATAATTCCACAGAACTGTGTGCAAGCTAACAATAGGATATTGTGCTCTGCACGACAAATTGATTGGCTCGGGAGCGGCCACTTTCAAAGGATTGTTTCCTCCCTTGAGTTGAATTGTTGGCATTGTGAGTAAGGTATTAATCCCATCAGCTTCAGTGGATATGACTGCTACCACACTCTTCCACTTGGTAGACTGTATTCTCACTTGCACGTAACACAGTATCGTCGTCCGCTAGGCGCAGGACACCACTGTCGATTAGATTTTGAATAAGGTGGCGGAGTGCCCAGCATTCTTCTGTGTTGTGACCACGAGACTTGGAGTGATATTGACATACTCCATCAGAGTTGTATCGCCCTGAATGGGGGTTGATTGGAGGTAGAAGGGAACTGATCCTTCCTTCATTGATTAGCATATGAAGAATTTCCTCCATAGGTTGGCCCAGATAAGTGAATTCCCTTTTGTTGGCGAAATCCCGACGGGCTTTAGCATTTGCTCTCTTCGTCACTTTGTCTTCCAGCATTTCATTTTCTGAAAGTGACGAGGGAATATTTATGACAAGAGGTAGGAGACTGGCATGCTCCTGGCTGATTAATTGACGTGTCACTTGATGCTGATAAGTCACCAGTTCCGCCAATTGTTCAATTTGTTTGCAAAGAGCTTTCATCTTTTGTTCCATTGTGAATTGGAACTTGGCATAATCCCATCTGTCATCACCGTCTTTGAGGGTCTGGGAAGATTCACAGCTGAAGTTGGAATTCTGTCCATTGCTCCAATTAATCATGTTGACCTCTTCCACTTTGTGTTGAGGCAGAGGGTTGTCTTGAACATGAGGTTGATCGGGTTTGGTGACTACGATCTCCCTGGTGTCTATTAGGTCCATGATCTTGTGTTTCAAGGCCCAACAATCCTGAGTATCATGTCCAGGTGCCCCGGCATGATAAACACATTTCCTAGCAACATTGAAACCCCGTCCATTAGGGTTGGCTGGTGGAAGAAGATGTGTAATTTTCTTCTGTATTGTCAGAAGATTTAAGATGTTCTCGAGGGTATCCCTTAAGGGTGTAAACACTCGAGGGCGTTTGACTTCTCCACCTTTTGGTATTGGAGGGTTTGCAGACTGTGCTGGAAAGGGAGTGTAGTTTCTCCTTTGAATAGGCATGTTTTGATTGCCTTTTTACCCCTGTAGTATCAGGGAAACATATTTTTCTTTCTTTATATGGACCCTCCGGGGGTTGTTCCCATAATTTCCAGATTGGATGCAACAGCTTTGAGTGCAACTAGGTCTTGAATTTTTCCTGACTTCAATCCCATCTCAGCCATCTCCCCATGCTTGACCATTTTTGAAAATGGTTTGCCGATGCCGGCTAAAACCATCTCATAGAAGGGAGCTTCTTGTTTGTCTATGAAAGTCATGACCATTTCTGATTCTATTATGGCAGGACAAACTTGGGCTTCCAGACGTCTCAACCTCTGGGCATACTCTCTAAAAGACTCGTTAGACTGTTTCTTGATCTAGGTAATTTGATACCGATCAGGAGCCATCTGAATTTAAAAGCTGTATTGAGTGAGGAAGGCATATGCTAGCTCTTCCCAGCTATGGATTTTGGAGTTGTCTAATCTTGTGTACCACGAACAGGCTTCTCCAGTTAGACTCTTTTGGAATAATTGCATTCTGAGCTTTTCGTCCTCTGCATAAGATCGCAGTTCTCCAATAAACACTTTTAAATGTGTGTAAGGATCTCCTAACCCGTCATATTTTTCAAAGTCGAGTTTTAAATTTTTACGGGTAATGAACACCGGAAAAATACACGATCGAGATATGAAACACTCCCTGTGTGTTCCAATTCCTTTGATAGCACGAAGGGTCTCTTCCATTTGGAGGACTTTCTTTTTGATGTCACCAGTGTCTGGATCTCTAGTGGGATGGGTAGCATCAAGAGTTTTGTTGGTTGTATCCAACTGTGGTTCAGGTATGGTAATGACTGGGATTCCCACTTGGGTGGAGGATTCAGCATTACGGGTATTTTCTGACCCTGTGTAGACTGGTGTAATTCTTTTAGTAGAACAACCAAGTCTGTAATCTGTTTGCTTAATCCATCGAATTCTTTGCGAGAAACTGGATTAAGTTCAGTCTAGTCGGATGACGACATGATTGACTGTAGGCCTGTCGCCTTTTTGGACTTTGAACGGGTAGTGGGTCCGATTAATTCCCTGTGAAAAACTGGTATAGTTTAGTCTTTAAGGGATGTATATAATAACATGCTATGTGATGTGTTTATTTTTAGGAGTTTTATCCTGCAAAACAGATGTCAGCTATTTGTAGCATGTTTGTGTACACATTTCTTCATATTTCTCATTACATGGAGATAGATATGGACTGAAATTACAAGTAATTGTGTTTACAAGTAATTGAAATGAGAGCATGAAGAGACTTTCCTCCGTTTTGGGTTTATCGGTGACCTATCTTAGGTTACTCTCATGCTTTTTTGGCATGAAGGTTCCCAAATCATCGCAATCTACTTGACGAGAAGTTAATCCGGTCTTTCAACTGGAGCGAATTTGGGTGGTGCCTTTCCTGACCCTCGGAGAATTAGTCTTCTCACGAGTCCAGTAATCAAACACCGACGGGATAGCCTCCTTGTGGAGGGACCACACAACATACATTCACATACATCGCGTCTCACCGTATGAAAATGATGACATGTTCGAAACACTGATATCACAGGCAGATATGGTTCGAAGCACTAATATCACAAGCAGTTATGGTGCGAAGCACTAACATCACAAGCAATTATGGTGCGAAGCACTAAGTGCAATAAGGAAATGCATTCGTACACATTCATCAAATGTAAATGAAACATCCACACACAAGTAGATAACAGTTTTGAAAAGATTGGAATAGCGGCTTAAGTCCTCTTACTAGAGTCCCCAGCAGAGTCGCCACCTGTCGACGTCGGGATTTTTGGATGTCCCTTTCCGTTACTTGTTCTTTGGTGTTCTCATTTTAGGTGAGATTTGTTTGAAAAAACAAGTGAAAAAGGTCCGACATGTATAATGTCGACGATGGACTGTTAAGAGTTGCTAGTTGGTTTTTTAAATGGTTTTACCAACACAATCGAGAAAAGGTTTGCACATTGACCCAATCATGTGACACTGCTAAACGGGTCGGTGAAACCGAGATTCATTAGGGTCCGAGGACTTGGTTATGCGGGGGGAAGGTGTTAGGCACCCCCCGACATCCGTGTTACCACGGTGACCGCCTCTTTTCAAGAAACTACTATTTGAATATGTGTGTGTGGGTCAATGTGCTGTTATTGGAAAGTAGTGTGAGGCCTCGTTCGCACCTATATACACAGGGTTTGAATTTATGTGAAAATTCAGTTTTTAGCAAGATATAACAATGAGGTTTTATAAAAAAGGTTTTTCAAACCCTGATGCTCAATAGTAATTAAGACCTTTTACACTCCCATTTTATTAAGTGTACGGCTTGGTTGATTTTATTTTACGAATGCGAGGCATCTGTATGAAAATAATGTACAAAAATAATGCCGACTTCCTCGTGGGTATGGAAACCATCTGAGGAAATTCGCATTACCATGGAATAATTTACAAGTCGCTACAATGAAAATTTCCATCATGGGAACCAAATCTAGATTCAATGGGATGAATCTGTGATCACATGATTCCTAGGCTCACAAAATACTGCAGTTTATATGAAAGCAGTAAGCAGGTATATATATAAAAGCTATAAATATATATATACGCACAAGATCACCAACCACGAAAGCACCTCCATGGGGATCGAAATGTAAATAAAGTCATTAAAAGTTATCAACCGCCATGGAGGAAACTCCGAGCAGACGAAAACGTAAATAAAGTCAGAATATGGTCAACCGCCACGAAGGAAACTCCAAAGGAGACGTAATGTAAATAAAGTCAGAAGAACGATCAACTGCCACGAAGGAAACTCGAGTGTAATGATATATATATATATATATATATATATATATATAAGCATAAACGCATTCTAATGTAAAATCCGTGCTCATCGAATGAGTTCTACCACAATTCATATATAAGTATAAATATATATAAAAGCGAATAAATGCACCAGATATAAAATCTCGGGCTCATCGAATGTAGTTCGACACACAATTAATATATATAATATATATATATATAAAAGCGATAAATGCTCGGGCATCAAGTCTAGGCTCATCGAACAAAGTTCGACACTGAGTTCATATATATAAATATATATATATATATATATATATATATATATATATATATATATATATATATATATATATATAAAAGCAAATAAACGCCTCCAATCAAAGTTCAGGCTCAATCGAGGCATAACTCGATAATGTTAGTAAATATATATATATATATATATATATATATATATAATATATATATATACAGACTCGAATGAAACCACCGAATGGAGTCCCGCAAAAGCGAGCAACACGACTCTCAACGTGTAGAAGGTGTTTGCAAAGATGAAGAGAAAACTCTAAAAGTGTGTGAGAAGGCTTACGACTATCGCTAAAAAAGGCTTGTATATCTTTAGAGTGGGTAAACACTGTCTTTTTTGGGTACAAAAGAGGCTATATATGAGCTCACATGTGTTTAAAAGTGGGAAAATACACTGTATGGGCGAGTGCAGAGCGAATTGTGCAGGGTTTCCCCGTCTTTTTTCTCTCCAAAATCAGCACCCCAAGCCCTCTATTTATAGGCATATTAGCCACAGGTGTACCAGAGGCAACCTGGGTTGGCCCAGGTTTTTTGGGTCAGGTCGTCTCGAAGTATGTGCACTCAGGCATTGTAATGTCCACTTAAACTTTTAGCAGTGCAATCCGGGCATCCGTTTGAGGTCTTCTCCGGTGTGTGTCCTGGTATTGTATCTGCAGGCCTCGGGGTTATCTCCGAGGTTGGATTTGGTTATTCCCAGACTGCGATCCGAGGTTTGATGTTGAACTTCCGGTAGTATCCGATACGGATTTGGATTGTCTTTCAGGGTTCCCTCTTAAAAGACAAATCTGTCTTCCTGCAATGTTAGTAACATTAGTACAGAAAATTTCGAGTGTCTACAGGTACTATTCACGAATTACTAGTCACGAGTTACTATTCACCCGAAAACTATATTTCTATTTTGTCCAAATTATTTTTGAGACATGAATATTATTATTGAATTTTACTCCATAAAGCAGTATCACATTAAAAATTTGGATATTTTTAAACTCTGAATAAATTTAAAGTCTTTAATATTTATCCTTGATTTCGTTTGATTAATGTTTTTATCATTGTCATCATCCTCATGCTTATAAGGTGATGAAAGTCATCTTTGGCTTACGTGCATAGATAGACTGTTGATTATTGATTTTACAGTTGTATATCTTTGGCTTACGTGCAAAGATGGACTATTGATTATTGGTTTTAAAGTTATATATCTTTGGCTTACGTGCAAAGATGGACTGTTGATTATTGATTTTACAGTTGTATATCTTTAGCTTACGTGCAAGATGGACTGTTGATTATTGGTTTTAGAGTTGTATATCTTTGTCTTACGCGCATAGATGGATTGTTGATTGGTACGATTATGACCATGGATCATTTGGTATAATCGTGACCCGTAATGTTACAAATGATGTTGTAAAAGTCATCAGTGGCCTGTAGTGCATTGATGGACAGTTGTTGGTATGATTATGACCAAGGATTATTCGGTATAATCATGACCGTAATTGAAAACACGAATATCCTTGGCCCATAGTGCATGGATAATTCGTGGTCGTGATACTATTAAGTTGGGTCTCAGCATTATTAGTTTTACAGTTGTATGAACTGTTGATTTACCTGATTATAAATATGAATTATGAATTTAATTATAATCTGTGGTGGTTCAAGTGAAGACAGGTGATGAGAGTTCTCTTTGTCTTGGGTATAACAAAGAACTATTGATGAGTATTACAGGAATGAAACATTAATGATGGAATTTTAATCTAGAGGAGATAGTAGACATTATGTTCTACTTGACTCTTCTAATGGATTGCTTATTCCGCTGCAGTTAAACTTGATGTTTATTGTATTTTATTAGTTTAACACTGTTGAATACTAATGATAATTTATTCTGCATTATCTTAGTCATAATATTTTTTACTGGGCTAGTTGAGCTCACCCTTTTCTTTCACTGTTCTCTTCAGGAAATGAGAATATAGCTGGGACTAGTCGGGGAACGGAGTGACGGTCCGAGATGGTTGTTTTAGAAGTCCTCACTACGTAGTGTGATAATAAGTGTAATGAGGATTGAATTTAAGTTTGTATACTGTCAATGAGACAATATTCATGTAAACTCTCATCTTTGTTTTGTCGTATTTTTACACGACAGTTATATAATTAAGTTTGTAATTGAGTTCTGTACCATGTATCTGGAGACTCAAGATGGGTGATGTATGCCTGTTTTGGGGGCGTCAGAAGCGAAAACTGCAAAGATCAGGAATGAGATTACCATGTTTGATCAGCAACATGGGGAGTCATTGTATGAGGCATGGGAAAGATACAAAGAATTGCTCAGAAAATGCCCACATCACGGATTGCCTAAGTGGTTGCAGATGAATACATTTTACAATGGACTGCATGGGAATCTCAGGACCAGTATCGACGCAGCATCAAGGGGAGATTTTATGGCAAAGAACTATGAGGAGGCATATCAGTTGATAGAGACGATGGCTGCTAACAACTATCAGTGGCCCATGGCAAGAATGACACAACCTACAGTCGTTGGAGTGTTAGAGGTAGATGGAGTGATAACAATAACAGCATAGATTTTAGCACTTTCTACGAAGTTTGACGTTTGGTCAGGGGGACAGACACAGCAAGTTGCAATCATTTGTGAGTTGTGCGCCGGTGAACATTCGACGGATCAATGCGCAATCAACTCAGAGTCAGTACAATTCATGAGTAGCTACAACAGAATTCCTCAGAATACATATCAGAATGCATATAATCAGGGGAATAGGAATCATCCGAATTTGTCGTGGAATAATAATTAGAATCAACAAGCTCCACGACCATCATATTCCCCCCTGGATTTCAGAATCAACAACAACCAGTTCAACGTCAAGAGAGGAAATCAGATTTAGAGGAGTTGTTGTCAAAGTATATTACAAGTAATAGGGCGGCGATGAAAAACCAAGCAATGGCCATCAAGAATTTGGAAAACTAGATGGGACAAATTGCCTTAGCATTGAATAACAGACCACAAGGGACTCTACCGAGTGACACCGAAAGAAATCCAAAAGGAAATCATGAACAGTGTCAGGCAATCACCTTGAGAAGTGGAAAACATTTGGATGGGAGAGATGCAGAAAATTCAGCAATCTCGGATGATAAAATTAATGACAACAAGGTGGTTGAAGAAAGACAAGGTGAGAATACACAAATTGAAAAAACAAAGTTAGATGATAAGCCAGTTGTGTATCCTCCACCGCCGTTTCAGCAGAGAGTCCAAAAGCAGAAATTAGATAATCAGTTTGCAAAATTTTTGGATGTTTTTAAGAAACTTCAGATTAACATCCTGTTCGCAGAAGCCTTAGAGAAAATGCCAAGTTATGCGAAATTAATGAAAGGATCTTATCCAGAAAAAAGAAATTTGAAGATTTCGAGACAGTGGCATTAATAGAGGAGTGCAGTGCGGTTTTACAGTGAAAATTTCCACCCAAGTTGAAAGATCCAGGGAGTTTCACCATTCCATGCACGATCGGGAATATGGCTTTTAGTAAGTGCTTATATGATTTGGGGACGAGTGTGAACCTCATGCCATTATCAGTTTACACAGAATTGGGTCTGCTAGCTCCAAAGCCTACGAACATCTCATTACACTTGGCGGATAGGTCAGTCACGTACCCTCGAGACATTGTAGAGGACATATTGGTCATGGTTGACAAGTTTATATTTCCCGCGGATTTCATCATTCTGAATTTTGAGGAAGATAAGAACATCCCGATTATCCTAGGGAGACCGTTTTTGGCTACGGGTAGGACACTCGTCGACGTACAAAAAGGTGAACTAACGATGAGGGTCCAAGATCAAGAAGTTAAGTTTAACGTTTTCAAAGCCATGAAATTTCCTACGGATGAAGAAGAGTGTTTTCGGATGGATATCATTGATCAAATAATCAGCGAAGATATGGGAAAAAGTTTGGTTAACGACTCATTGCAAACGACTTTATTGGGAGATGAAGAATCAGATGATCCGGAATTTGTGGACTACCTGCATATGCTAGACTCCCTGCCACGAGTCAGCAGATTTAGAGCACCATTTGAACCATTGCACATAGAGGAAAGATCAACAATCAGAATGAAACTGTCATTGGAGGAGCCACCGACTCTTGAACTTAAACCATTACCTAAATACCTCAGGTATGCATATTTAGGCAATTCAAATTCTTTACCTGTTATTATTTCTGCTGCACTTAACGATTTTCAGGAAGAAAAGTTGTTGAGGGTGCTTAGGGAACATAAATCGGCTATAGGATGGACAATCGCAAATATCAAAGGAATCAGCCCATCCTTTTGCATGCATAAAATTCTGATGGAAGACGATGTAAAACCGACAGTGGAGTAACAACGATGACTCAACCCAAACATGAACGAAGTTGTAAAGAAAGAAATTCTAAAATTATTGGATGCTGGTATCATCTACCCAATTTCCGATAGTAAGTGGGTTAGTCCAGTTCAGTGTTTACCGAAAAAGGGAGGAATGATTGTAGTACAGAATTATGACAACGAGCTAATTTCAACAAGGAAAATGACTGGTTGGAGGGTTTTCATGGACTACATGAAGTTGAATAAGGCGACCCGCAAAGATCACTTTCCGTTGCCCTTTATCGATCAAATGTTGGACAGATTAGCAGGACATGCGTACTACTACTTATTGGATGGATATTCGGGTTATAATCAAATCGTCGTTGCTCTTGAAGATCAAGAGAAGACTACTTTCACGTGTCCATACGACACATTCGCATTCAGGAGAATATCGTTCGGTTTGTGTAATGCACCCGCTACCTTCCAATGATGTATGATGGCAATTTTCTCAGACATGGTGGAGAAAAATATGGAAGTATTCATAAATGACTTTTTGGTCTATGGTGACAATTTTGATGCTTGCCTAGAGAATCTAGTGATGGTGTTACAACGATGCAAAGACACGAATCTTGTACTTAATTGGGAAAAATGCCACTTCATGGTTGAGGAAGGCATAATTTTGGGTCACAAGGTCTCGATTCAAGGATTAGAGGTTGATAAACGAAGCTGGAAACAATTGAAAAACTTCCTCCACCAAGTTCAGTTAAGGGAATTTGAAGTTTCTTGGGACATGCCGAATTTTATAGACATTTTATAAAGGACTTCTCTAAAATTACAAAACCTTTGTGCAGTCTTTTAGAGAAGGATTCGGTTTTCAAGTTTGATGAAGAGTGTAAATTGGCATTTGAGTTGTTAAAGAAGAAATTGACCACAGCTCCCGTAATCGTCGCTTCGGATTAGTCAATGCCCTTCGAGTTAATGTGTAACGCAAGAGACTATGTTGTTGGGGCTGTTTTGGGTCAACGCCGAGAGAAGGTATTCCACGCCATTTATTATGCAAGTAAGACACTCACGGAGACTCAAATGAACTACACAACTACAGAAAAGGAATTGCTTGCAGTGGTGTATGCGTTCGATAAATTCTGGGCGTACTTGATCGGAACAAAGATAGTGGTCTATACTGATCACTCGGCTATTCGGTACTTAATTTCGAAAAAAGATGCTAAGCCACGCCTTATTCGATAGATTCTCCTGTTACAAGAGTTTGATTTAGAAATAAAGGATAGAAAGGGAACGGAGAACCAAGTCGCCGATCATTTATCTAGACTGGAAAATCAGGGGAAACAGGAAGAGGACAAGTGTGTAATCAACGAGTCATTCCCAGATGAGCAACTGTTTGGGTTAAATACAGAATTTCCATGGTACGCGGACTTCGTAAATTATCTAGTAAGCAACATGCTTCCTCCCGGCCTTACACGACAACAGAAAAAGAAGTTTCTCCATGACGTCAAGTTGTATATGTGGGATGAGCCAAACCTATTCAAACAGTGCGCCGACAAGATGATTAGAAGGTTTGTGCCTTACAGCGAGGTGAATAGTATAGTGCATGAATGCCACTCATCGGCGTATGGAGGACACTATGGTAGTGAGAGAACAGCGGCAAAAGTCCTTCAAGTCGGGTTTTATTGGCCTCCTTTATTTAAAGACGCCCACCAATTTGTTAAAACTTGTGATAGATGTCAACGGGTGGGCAACATATCAAAAAGGAATGAGATGCCACTTCAAACTATTTTAGAAGTTGAGATATTTGATGTATGGGGCATTGATTTCATGGGGCCATTCCCCTCCTCATTCAAGAATCAGTACATTTTGCTTGCAGTGGACTATGTATCAAAGTGGGTGGAAGCCGTAGCACTCTCGACTAATGATGCCAAGGTGTTTCTCAAATTTTTGCAAAAGAATATTTTTACGAGGTTTGGCATGCCAAGAGCTATCATAAGTGATGAAGGTAGTCACTTCTGCAACAAATCATTTACAGCTCTCTTGGCAAAGTATGGGGTCCACCATAAGGTAGCTACAGCGTATCATCCCCAAACCAGTGGGCAAGCTGAGGTTTTGAACAAGGAGGTGAAGAAATTCTGGAAAAGGTAGTGAATCCAAATCGAAAGGATTGGTCTCTCAGGTTGGATGATACACTTTGGGCTTACCGGACTGTGTATAAAGAACCGATTGGTATGTCAACATACCAATTACTATACGGGAAAGCGTGTCACCAACTTGTGGAACTACACACAAGGCCTACTGGGCCATTCAGAAACTGAACTTTGATCAAGCAGTTATGGGTGAAAAGAGGCTACTCCAACTAAACGAGCTCGATGAATTCCGTCTTGATGCATTCGAGAACACTAAATTATATAAGGAAAAAGTTAAGAAATGGCACGACAAGAAAATCATGCACCGAACGTTCGAGCCGGGCCAATCAGTACTGATGTTCAACTCACGATTAAGGTTGTTCCCAGGAAAATTTAAGTCAAGGTGGTCGGGACCATTCACCATCAAACTAGTTTTCCCACATATCACCGTTAAACTTTACAGTAGAAATCCATTGGAAACATTCAAGGTCAATGGCCAACGGTTAAAGCACTACTAGGGTGGTGATTCAAATTGGGATGTCGTCAACATTACCCTCGCCGATGTACAGTGATACACGAGGCACCGTCGGGCTTACGACGTTAAAACTAGCGCTACTTGGGAAGCAACCCAAGCCCTAAACTCTTTCTCTTTTAATTTTTCTTTATATTGTAGTTTATAATCTAGTTTAAATATGAAGTTTTCATAGAATTTTGATTTCATTTCTGGATGATTCGTAGGTTGAAGAAGGAAAATAGAGCCATTATGTCACTGACCCCATAGCGGATGGACACATGCTACCAATGCACATGCCTAGCGAAGGCTTCACGACTCAGATCCCTCTCCTTCCAGGCCAGCGTGGACCGCGCCAATTTGCCGATCTCATAGTGTGGGGCGCACCATACCCAGCACAAGGCGCACTACTGTTCATCTTGCCACTGACCCCCTAGCGCGGACCGCGCTACCTAATACCTATACACAGCGTGGGGGGGCGCTAGTACGCCAGCACCTCCTGACCTCTTAGCGCGGGGCGCACTACTTCCAACTTATCCACGTCGCGGGTCGCGCCGCTCGTAATACCCAGGCACTGAACGGTTTTAATTGCTAGGTTAGACCATAACTGCTTTTCCTTTCCTTTATACACTCAACTTCCCCACTTCTCCTAACCATTCACACTACCATAACTCCATAACTACTATACTAATGCCACTACACCATCACTCATTCTCCTTTTCAACTTCTATTCATATTAAACCCATACACTTCCCATCTCCCAACCCACATCAATTTTCCATCCCTTATATGAACTCCAACTATACATATAATCCAATTCATATCAGATATACACACTACATTCCAATCCTAAATCTAATTCATCCCATGCACAAATTCATCCAATTTGGGATTCTTTACAAAGAGGAAAACATAAATTTATTCAAGGTAAGCACAACTCACTTCTTGCTCAATCTTCTTCTCTTTTATTGATAGTAAGTGAGTATAATACCTTGGATATTGGGTGCCCAAGGAGTGTGTGTTTGATTTCACATATTGGCTAGCAAGATAATACCAAATAAGCTATTTTGGGGGAAAAACTCAATTCGCTCGCCAACTGTTTGATAAAGGTCCTAAACCAATTTTTGAGCCAAAACATCATCAAAAACACCATGTCTTCCCACAAAAGACAACGCCCATCCACCTCCATTGCTTGGCCTCAATATGATCATACAAAGTTTGTGAGTGAGAGAGCCACAGAACGATTCAAGTCATCCATTGACAAGAAAATTTTGGTGCTAGAACGTGGATTGAAGTCGGATGCTAATTTGGATGGTGACATGGCTTCGCAAATTGTCGAGCGAAATTGGTTTTAGATAGTAGAACAACCACTTTCAGTGGTAATCAACATAGTGAAAGAGTTTTATGCCAACGCAATGGAATATGTCAATCACGTAGCCATGGTTCAGAGTAAACCGGTGGCATTTCATGTCGATGCTATCAACGAGTATTTTGGGTTAGAGGCACCACAAACTGACCGATATGAAGATGGTTTGCCCGAGTTAGATGAGTTGATTGTCAGATTATGCAAACTATGAACGCAATGGGTAATTCAAGCCGGAACGAATGAAAAGATAAGTTTTCCCCACTCAGCACTCAGTCAGTATGGAAAAGCTTGGTATGCATTTATGTGTGCCCGTTTAATGCCCACTCGCCACCAAAATGATGTAACTAAGGCACGGGCTCGGCTATTATATGGGATTTTTCATCACCATTTCCATGTGAATAACTCCATTGCGTTCTACAATATCGATGTGGGGGAGTGTATTCAAGAGTCCATTGATCGGTTGTTACGAGGGAGTACTACGGGAGGTTCGCTACATGGTTTCTTAATCACTGATTCATGCTGTAAAGTTGGAGTGCAGTGGAAAACTTTAGAGCCTGTCCAACAACTTATGGCTATTATCGATCATGCCACAATTGAGAGGTACAAAGCATGGGATGGGGCGCGATCACATCCACATAGAGAAGGCTATATTATGATTCGGCAACCCTCACCACCAGTTGGAGCGTAACCAATGCAAGAGAAACCACCTCGGGCTTCACGGGATCAATTTATGTGGTTGGCCCAGCATCAAGATTTAATGCATCAGTACAATGCCAATGCATTCAACACGCTTGTTGATGCGCTTTCCCGTTGCCATCCTAGTGCACATCCGGTGGTCATGCCTATTCCTCCAATTCTGCCAACATATCCTCCTTCGGACGACGAGCAGTAACTCATTCTCAGGGAAGTCCTCATACTTTTATTTGATTTATTTTGACGTAATGAGGACATTACTTGAGTTAAGTTTGGGAGATTATGTTTCTGTTTGGTTAATTAGTGAAAATTTTCAAGAATCATGTTAGTTAGTGTAGTAATAAGTTTTTTAATCTTTATAATTGTTCGTATTCATTATCTAAAAAAAAAAATATTTTTCATATAGGTTGCATTAATCCAGTTGTTAGATTGTATACGTTGATTCTTGGCCTATGATGAGATTGAAATTGTGTAGACAAGTACATTACTAAGTATGAGAACCTTGATGTAGTTTCTGTTATGATTTGGATCTTGTTCTGATTTGAAACTGGTATAAGACGGGTAGCACGTTAATAACATCAATGTTAAAGGATTAGTTCAAATTGTTACATAAAGATTTTCTAAAGGATAATGCTAGTGTAAACGAGAAAGTGACAAGGATAGGCAGTGAATGCAAAAATTAGGCAAGAACCTAAGTTTGGGGGGGGGGGGAAATATGGGGTATATGAGCTTTATATTAAAAAAAAAAAACCGCCATGGCTAGTTTTGTTTCGGGGTCTTTGTTACTTGAGCAATTACGCCCGTAGGGGTGTTGTAAGACCCCAACTTTTATGAATAAAGATGAATTTTATATAAATATCATTTTTGAATATTATGGAATGAATTGATATAATGTTATAGTAATATTTATAAATTTTGCAAAGTACGCAAGTTGTGATATAATATTCGATTGGTCGGGGAATATTCATTTTAATAGGGAATATTTGTACAACGGCACAATCATTGGTGGACCCCCACAATAGAATTTTTGTCGGATTGAGAAAACAACAAAATATATTTTGATAAAATAATGGCGAAAGTTTTACCGTTAACACTGTTGGAATACATGGTGGTTAAAATACAGTAATACACGTTGTTGCACAAGATGGCACAACGATGATATTGCAGATATTTTTGAATTATTGATTCTTACGTAAGAAGGCACTTACTCAATAATTGTTACGATAATTCTTGCTCAATATTTTATTTTATTGGTTCAATAATTCTTGCGTTGATATTTTATATTATTGTTGTTTCAATAATTGTCAACGCACGATTTCCCATTATCAGATCAATAATTCATATTATTTGAATAATATTATTAGATAACATTATTAGCAATGTCTAGAAAGTTCTGTCAAGGAGAGGTTTGGTCACCTAATTGCGCGCCAGTAAGGAGAAATCCTTATTGGAAAGCCCCCTCTTTCCTGGGAACGGCCTGGTTGTCATTATTGTGATTCTGTAATATTATTTGTGAATAATTAATTATTGATTTATATGATAACGAAATGTTTATTTTATGTGGAGACAAATGATAGATAAGAAAATATTTATTCGAAGTGGTTTTAAACTGAGGAATTTTTAGCATGTGACATTTGTTGAAAGTTGGTATTTTATCTTTTCCGATAAAATAATTTATTCAAATATATTATTATAATATTACATTATAATAGTATGATGTGATTATATAATAGTACGTTTTTTTATAATTTGAATGGTAGCATTATTATAGTAAATTCATGGTATAAAACTAAAAAGAGGTGGAAGAGAACAAATTGAATTTGAATTCTTGTGATGCAAGCGATGATGTCATCGGACGATGAGGTAAGCGATGATGTTATCGGACGATGAGGTATGCAATGATGTATTATGATCAATGACATCAGCGGTGATTTCATAAATTATGGCAAAAAGACTATTTTACCCTTACAATGCCAAGCCTATAAATAGAAGCTCATTTCTTCATTATTTTTCACCAATTCATTCAAGCTATAGAGAGAGAAAGTATAGAGAGAATAAGAGAGAAAGAAGAAGAGTATTTTGTTACTACACTATTGAAGTATCCAATCTCCTACTAAGGTAAGGGGTATTATTCTTTCGTATTCATGAAGAGAGTTATTTTCTTTCAATACTCGTAAGGGTTGTTATTTCATTCTTTATTATTCTGTTGGAATAGCCTGTCTGTGCGGTCTATCGCATGCCTGGTGAATTTTGTTGTTATTCCATTCTTTATTATTTTGTTGGAACATCCTGTCTATGCGGATTACGCATGACCTGGTTCCATTCTTTATTATTCTGTTGGAACATCCTGTCTATGTGGATTACGCATGACCTAGTTCCATTCTTTATTATTTTGTTGGAACATCATGTCTGTGCGGATTACGCATGACCTGGTTCAATTCTTTATTATTCTGTTAGAATAATTTATCTATGTGGATTATCGCATGGCGACAAAAATCCATTTGCGGTTTCATATATTCAATTATACTCAGTTGGTTAAAATTTTGGCTTCTATACTCCATAAAATTAGTGGAATATCCTTGATATTTGCGCTTCATCCAGTATCTTTTCATGGAAATATTTTTCTGAGAATTCTTGAATTATACTCCACAAACCAGTATCATGTTGACAATTTGGACGTTATTGAGTTCAGGATAAATTAACTTATAAATCTTTAAAATTTATTCTTGAACTTATTTTATTGAATTGTCATCATCCTCATGTTTATAATATGTTGAAAGTCATCTGTGGCATGTAGTGCATAGATGGACTTGGTATGATTATGACCATGGATTATTCGGTATAATCATGACCGTAATGTTACCAGTGATGTGGTAAATATCCTCATTGGCCGTAGTGCATTGATGGACAGTTGTTGGCATGATCATGACCATTGATGAATACACGAATATCCTTGGCCCATAGTGCATGGATAATTTGTGGTCGTGATACTAATGAATATCATTGGCCATAGAGCAAGGATGATGTGAATTATTTATTAAGCTGAGTCTCAGAGATAAAAGTAACGAAAAACCTTTTAAATCATAGAAGATAGTAGATTTTATTCTCTACTTGACTCTTCTAATGGATTACTTGTTCCGCTGCAGTTAAACTTGATGTTTGTTATATTTTATCAATTTAACACTGTTGAAGGCTAATGATAATTTATTCTGCATTATCTTAGTCATAATATTTCTTACTGGGCTAGTTGAGCTCACCCTTTTGCTTTCATTGTTCTCTTCAAGAAATGAGAACGTAGCAGGGACTAATCGAGGAACGGAGTGACGGTCTAGATGATAGCATTAGTAGTCCTCATTATTCTATGAAATAGTGTGATAATAAATGTATTGAGGACTTATTTTGAGTATGAATATTGTCTAGAAGACAATATTTGTATTAAAACTCACAGCTCATGTTGTCTATTTAAGGTTATATTTGTATTCTGTACCATGTATTTGGCGACTCAGAATAGATGATGTAAACCTATTTTGGGGGTGTCACAATTGGTATCAAAGCTTAGGGATATGATCCCTAGCTAAGATGTGAGGCTAGAACTAGGAGGGGAGAGACGGGGAATTCCTTCGCTAGTATGACCTACCTAAGTTTATTTGGTATTTAATTGGTTGGTCAGAGTATATGGATAATATGTTACATGTCAAATAACCCTTGTTTTGTGGTAGTATCTGAAAATGACATCCGAGAATATTGAGAATAGCAATGGAGCATAGGAGACCGTTGAGTCTCCACATATCAATAATCAGGATAATGTGCATCAGGAAGGCGAAAATCCTCATGTAAACAATAACACTGACCAAATGATGAATGATGGAATGTTCAGAGGCTTTTTTCAATTCATGCAACATCAGGCGAGAGCGGCTCCTGTCCCAAAATGTAGGTGGAAACACTGTAAACTCTCGGACGGTCACCGCTAAACAGTTCAAGGAGCTGGGACCACCGGAGTTTATTGGAGAACCAAAACAACTTAAGGCGGATAAAGCAGATCACTAAGATATTTGATGTCTTGGGATGCTCCAAGGAGCAAAAGGTTCCCTTTGCCACCTTTATGTTACGAGGAGAGGCAGATTACTGGTGGGAATCGGTAAAGCATACTCAACCTGCCGCACTGAAGATGTCTTGGGAGAAGTTCCAAGAACAATTCAACGACAAGTACTTTCCCGAAAGAATTCATCACATGAAAGAGGTAGAGTTCATCAAGTTGGAGCAGAACAATATGACCGTGTCGCAGTACGAAGCTAAGTTTGTCGAGTTGTCCCGGTTTGCGTCTCACTTGGTTGATAATGATGAAAGAATGACGCGGATGTTTCTAAGAGGTTTGAAACCCGAGATACGTCAATATCTAATTTCTCATAAACTGTGTTTGTATTCAGATCTTGTAAATAGGGCTCAGTTATTGGAGCGCGATAACGAGTCAACTCAACCAAGAGAAAGTAGCCGACAAAATGATAATACCAGTGGTAGCAGTCATCGAAGAGGTGACAACAAACGTGGAGGGAATCAACATGCCAAAAATGGTAACCACTTCGGTGGTAATCATGGCCAAGACAATAAGAATGGACATTTCAAGAAGATGAGATTCAACAATGATGGAAAGACGTCAGCATCAGCACCCGTGGTTAAGGAAGGAGAACGACCACCTATCATATGCTTCAAATGCTGAGGGGAGGGACATATCAGTCCAAACTGCGCGATGTCATCCAAAGCGTGTTATAATTGTGGAAGAGAAGGTTACCTAGCCCGATTTTGTCGTGCACAGAAGACAAGTCCAGTTGGAATGGTGACACAAAATACCATCCCAGATAAGTCAAAACTAGTAGTTCAAGGGAGAGCTTTTGTTGTGACCTCCTAGAAAGTAAGGAACCCGAATGAGGTCATCACGGGTAAGCTTATCATAAACTCTAGCGAAGTCTATACCTTATTTGATACCGGTTCTACCCATTCTTTTATTTCTCCTACTTGCGCTCAATGATTAAATTTGACTCCGGAGAAATTAGACTTTGTCTTATCTGTGGAAACTCAGTTGGGAGAAACCTTCATTACATCCACTGTTTATAAGTCTTGTTTGGTTCAAATCGGTACCCTCACATTACCTATCGATCTTATTTCATTGAAAATACTTGCATTTGATGTGATTCTAGGGATTGATTGGTTAACTACTCATCATGCAAAAATTCATTATTTTTGTAAGGTTGTTAGATTTTATATTCCTAACCAACCTATTATGCGAATTTAAGCAACCAAACCATTAAAATCAATCACTGTCATCTCACGCCATAAAGCTATTCGTTTATTGAAAAATGGATGTCAAGCTTTCTTAGCTCATATCATGATTTAAACAAAAATATGTCGATTTGAATGATATTTCTGTTGTTAATAAATTTCCTGACGTATTCCCTGAAGAACTTCCTGGCCTACCCCTAGAGCGTGGAATTGAATTTTGTATCTACCTGGAACCCGGTACAAAACCCATTTCCAAAGCCCCATATTGAATGGCTCCTATTGAACTTCAAGAGTTAAAGACCCAATTGCAGGAATTGTTAGACATTGGTTTCATTCGTCCTAGTACGTCTCCTTGGGGTGCTCTGTTCTATTCGTGAAGAAGAAAGATGGGAGTATGCGACTTTGTATTGACTACCTGGAATTGAACCATGTCACCATCAAGAATAGGTATCCGTTACCTCGCATTGATGACATGTTTGACAAGTTGTAAGGAGCCAAATTCTTTTCAAAGATTGATCTTCGTTTTGGATATCATCAGCTGAATGTTAAAACTTAGGATATTCCAAAGACTGCTATCAGAACTCGGTACGGGCACTATGAATTCTTAGTCATGTCTTTTGGATTGACTAATGCTCCTGCTGCCTTCATGGATATGATGAATCGAGTATTCAAGGAATATTTGGATCACTTTGTGGTCGTCTTTATTGATGACATCCTCATATACTCCAAAACCCGTGAAAACCATGAGCAACATTTGAGGCTGATACTCCAAAAGCTTCGTGAAAACAAGTTATATGCCAAGTTAAAGAAATGTGAGTTCTGACTTGAGGAAGTAGCATTCCTTGGGCACGTGATATCAAATCATGGGATATCTGTTGACCCGGCAAAGATTGAAGCAATTTAAAGCTGGGAACAACCTAAATTAGTGACTGAAGTACGTAGCTTTCTCGGCTTAGCTGATTTTTATCGGAGATTCGTAGAAGGGTTTTCTCAAATCGCTAGTCCATTAACTCAGCTGACTTGAAAAGATACAAAATTCGGTTGGAGTGAGGAATGTGAGAAGAGTTTTCAAGAACTCAAGAGGAGACTCATTTCAGCACCTGTTCTGACAATACCATCTGGCTCGGAGGGATTTGTCATCTATAGTGATGCTTTAGGCAAAGGGTTAGGATGTGTTCTCATGCAACATCGGAAAGTCATAGCCTATGCCTCACGACAACTCAAAGAATATGAGAGGAATTATCCTACTCATGATCTAGAGTTGGCAGTTGTCGTTTTTGCACTTAAGATTTGGAGGCATTACCTGTATGGAGAGAAGGTGGAGATCTATACGAATCATAAAAGCCTTAAATATTTCTTCACTCAAAAGGAACTCAACATGCGGCAACGACGATGGCTTGAGCTATTGAAAGATTATGATCATACCATTCAATACCATCTTGGAAAAAACGAACGTAGTACCTGATGCATTGAGTAGAAGATCATATGCGGGTACAAGTGGATTATTGTCAACGCAAAGGCCCATTTTATATGACTTATAAAGGATGGAGATAGAGTTAAATACTCCAGGGACCCATATGATATAGGCGAATATACGAGTAGAACCGACTTTAATCTATAAAGTTAAAGCTGCTCAAGCTATAGACCTGGAGCTGATACGTATGAGGAAGAAAGTACAAGAAGGTGCTATGCCGGAAGCAAGAATCGATGAAGAAGGAATACTTCAAGTCAACTCCAGACTTTGTGTTCCTAACAATCTTGATTTAAAGTATAAAATCATGATGGAGGCGCACAATACACCATTTGCAATCCATCCTGGGAGTACCAAAATGTATCATGATCTTCGACATACATTTTGGTGGAGCAATATGAAGAGAGAGATAGCGGAGTTTATCTCAAGGTGTTTAACTTGTCAACGAGTTAAGGCGGAGCATCAAGTACCAAAAGGTCCATTAAAACCACTTGAAATTCCAGAATGGAAGTGGGAGCACATTACCATGGATTTTGTTACTGGTATTCCCAAGGTTTCTCAAGGTATAGATGCAATTTGGGTCATTGTTGATAGGTTGACCAAGTCTGCTCATTTCCTACCTATACGAGAAACTTATACACTTGAACATCTTGCTCGTATGTATATAAACGAGATTGTAAGACTGCATGGTATGCCAGTATCCATAGTTTTTGATCAAGAACCAAGATTCACTTCAAGATTTTGGGTTAGTTTGCAAAAATCTATGGGCACGGATTTATGATTTAGCTCGGCATATCATCCTCAAACGGACGGGCAGTCAGAAAAGACTATTCAAACTCTTGAAGATCTATTAAGACTCTGTATCCTTGACTTCAAGGGAAGTTGGGACAAGTTCTTACCATTGGTGGAGTTTTCCTACAACAACAGTTATCAAACAAGTATTGGCATGGCTCCATTTGAGGCGTTGTATAGAAGAAAGTGGCATTCTCCAGTATGCTGAGATGAGGTGGGTGAAGCAACGTTGTTGGGACCAGAGTTGGTACATATGACTACGGAAAAGATTCAAACGATCCGACAACGTATAAAAACCTCACAAGATCGATAAAAGAGTTATGTTGATCTTCATCGAAAGGACGTTGAATTCGATATTGGAGATCATGTGTTGTTACATGTTGCTCAATGGAAGGGAGTTATGAGATTTGGAAAGAGAGGAAAGCTCAACCCTCGATTCATTGGCCCATTTTTAATCCTCGATCGAGTAGGAACTGTGGCCTATAGACTCGTCTTACCGCCAAGTATGTCTCATTTTCATAACATTTTTCACATATCTATGTTACATAAATATGTGAATGACCCGAACCACATTATTGAATTACATCCAGACGAGATAGAGGAAGATTTAACGTATGAAGAGTTACTTGTTAAAATCTTAGATAAGAAGGATCATATTCTACGCTCCAAGATTATACCTCAAGTCAAAGTTTTGTGGAGAAACCACGATGTGGAAGAAATGACCTGGGAGTTAGAATCTAAGATGAAGTCAAGATATCCTCACATCTTCGATATACCAGCTACGTACCCTAATTTTGAGGATGAAATTTCATAAGAAGGGGAGGTTGTAAGACCTCAACTTTTATGAATAAAGAATAATTTTCTCAAAATATATTTTTGAATATTATGGTGTGGATTTGATACAATGTTATAGTTGTGGGTAATATTTACAAATTTTACAAAGTAAGCAAGTGGTTATATAATATTCAATTGGTCGGGAAATATTCATTTTAACAGGAAATATTCGTACGACGGCACAATCATTGGTGGACCCCACAACGGAAGTATTGTCGTAGTTAGAAAATGACAGAATTATCTTTTTATAAAAATAACAACAAAAGTGTTACCGTTAAACTATTGAACTACCCGGTAGTAAAAGTACAGTAATACGTGTGGTTGCATAGTAGCACACGGTATTGATTATTGATGTTTACGTTAGAAGTCACTCAGTTATACTCAATTATTGCTACAGTAATTGTTGCATCATATCTCTCATATTATTGATTCAATTATTGTCACAGTATCATCTGTATAATATTTATTATTATTAAATCAATAATTGAGACGACAAAGTTATTCATATTATTATTTTCAATATTGACAATGTCTAGAAGTTCTGTCAATGAGAGGTTTGGTCACCTAATTGCGCGACAATAAGGAGAAATCCTTATCGGAAAGCCCCCTCTTTCCTGGGAACGACCTGGTTGTTAAATATTGTGAGTTATAATATTAATGATGAATAAGTTCGTGTTGATTAAAGATGAAATTGATAGTTCCATTATGTTTTGATTATTAGTGTTAGTGGAAATTGACATTTATTTCGATAATAATTGATGTCTGGAGGTTATATTGACCAATCGGGTAATTAATCGGATAAATGAGCAATTAATTGCTATTTTTTAATATGCTTATAACTATTTGTTCACATGTGTGTACTATTGATTCACATTCATGTACTATTAGGGGAGGTGGTGCAAGATTGATAATACTTGCATGACTAAATTAAAAATGGAGGTATAGACGAAGGTACTATATCGTAATTAGTTTTTCACATGATTATACTATTAAGTCACATGAATGAACTATTGATTCACATTATTTACTATTAGGGGAGGTGGTGCAAGTTTGATAATACTTGCAGGACTAAATTAAAAATGAAGAAAAAGATGAAGGTATTATACTGTAATATTATGAGCCCCAAAACGTGCAATTATCGAAACTATATTTTCTTATAAATAGAAGCTCATTCTTCCTTCATTTCTCACTAATTCACTAAAGCTATAGAGCAATTATTATAGAGAGAAAGAAGAAGAGAAGTCTACTACCTCTCTATTCCAGTATCCAGTTTTATTTTAAGGTAAGGGGTATTATTTCTTTCGTGTTCATGATGAGAGTTATTTTCTTTCAATACTCATAAGGGTTGTTATTCCATTCTTTATTATTCTGTTGGAATAACCTGTTTGTGCCGTCTATCGCATGCCTGGTGAATTCTGTTGTTATTCCATTCTTTATTATTACATTGGAATATCACATGCATCTGCGTAATACGCATGACCTAGTTCCATTCTTTATTATTACATTAGAATATCCATGCATGCGTGAGTTACGCGTGACCTAGTTCCATTCTTTATTATTCTGTTGGAATAACCTGTCTATGCGGATTACGCACGCCTGGTGAATTCTTCTGTTATTCCTTCTTTATTATTCGGTTGGAATAACATGTCTATGTGGATTACCGCATGCATGGTGAATGATCCTTCGTAGTCGTTCCTTATTAAATTATGGAAATGATCTGTCTACGTGGTTTACCGCATGGAGGGAAAAAATCTATTTGCAGTTTCATATATTCTATTATACTCAGTTGGTTAAAGTTTTGGCTTCTGTAATCCATGAAATTAGTAGAATATCACGGATATTTAAGGCTTCATCCAAAGATCTTTTCATGGAAATATTTTTACGAGCATTCTTGAATTTTACTCCATAAAACAATGATCATGTTGACAATTTGGGCGTTATTGATTTCTGGATAAATTAAATTATAAATCTTTAAAAATTTATCCTTGAACTTGTTTTATTGAATTCTTATATCATTGTCATCATCCTCATATTTATAATATGTTGAAAGTCATATATGGCCTGTAGTGCATAGATGGACTTGGTATGATTATGACCAGGGATTATTCGGTATAATCATGACCGTAATGTTACAAATGATGTGGTAAAAGTCCTCATTGGTTGTAGTGCATTGATGGACAGTTGTTGGCATGATCATGACCATTGATGAATACACGAATATCCTTGGCCCGTAGTGCATGGATAAGTTGTGGTCGTGATACTAATGAATATCCTTGGCCGTAGTGAAAGGATGATGTGGTTTATTTATTAAGCTGAGTCTCAGCGATAAAAGTGATGAAAAATCTTTTAAATCATAGAAGATAGTAGATTTTATTCTCTACTTAACTCTTCTAATGGATTGCTTGTTCCGCTGCAGTTAAACTTGATGGCTGTTATATTTTATCAATTTAACACTGTTGAAGGCTAACGATAAATTATTCTGCATTATCTTAGTCATAATATTTCTTACTGGGCTAGTTGAGCTCACCATTTCTTTCACTGTTCTCTTCAGGAAATGAGAATAGATCTTGGACTAGTCGGAGAACAGATTGACGGTCTAGATGGTTGTTTTAGTAGTCCTCACTATTCTATAAAATAGTGTGACAATAAATGTAATGAGGACTTTATTGAGTGTGGATATTGTCTAGATGACAATATTCTTATTAAAACTCTTAGATTATGTTTTGTCATATTTTACACAACTGTTGTATAATTAAGTTTGTATTTGAATTTTGTACCATGTATTTGGCGACTCAAGATGGGTGATGTATACTATTTTGGGGGCGTCATAGGGTGGTTGTTAGTTCATTTTGTGGGAGTCTTTGACTAGTGACTTGTTGGTGTTGAAAATGATTTAGATTTCTATTTGACTTTCTATGTGATGAGTTAGAGTTGGATTAGGATTGGTGGTCTGAAGCGGAGTTGAGGCTATTTTTATACAAAGTGTTGGAGAAAGAGAGGGACATTCAGAGGGAAGAGCTTAAAGTAACGAAGAAGAATAATAATTTCACGAAGGTTTCAGATTTGAAGGGCGAGAAGGGTGGTGTATTACTATTCTCCTTTTATTTCAAATTGTGTAATTGGGATGATATTTTATTTTATTTATTCAGTATTTAATTCATTAGTTATGAACTAAAGTATTTATTAGCCTTCTAATGGATCTTTAAGTGGAACGGTGATTATGTAATCTTTGATTTTCAGTTTAATAAGCTATTATGCAGTTTATCTATATTAATTTGAGCTTGAATTTATGAATTTCCTGATCAACAATTTTATGTGGATTTGTATGAATTCGAGAGATGAAATATGAATCTAGACTTAATTAATATAGCATGTGTAACGAATGATTTGTTTGAGTTGTGATTCTGAGGACAGAATTCTTGTAAGAAGAGAATGATGTAACACTCCAGAAATTTAATTATAATATTAAATATTTATTGATTTATATAAGTATTTAATATGTTTATTGTTGAATAAATAATTATTTAATAGATATGTTTATTGTTGAATAAATAATTATTCAATTTGAGTGGATGTGGTTTAGTTAATTATTTGTTGAATAAATAATTAAGGAGCTAAGAAAATTAATTGTTATGAGAGTATATACTAATTTAATTTAAATAGTTAAGCTAGAGAGCTTATAATGATTAAATGAATTATAATATTTTAATTGGAATTAGTAATTAAAATAAAGTGTTAGTTGATTAAATAAAATTATAATGATAAAGAAAGTTATAGTTTTGTGATATTGAATTATGTGTTAAAGTAATTTAATAGATTAATATTTGAATTGATTATTTAATTAAGTATAAGTGTGACTAATAACCTTGCTATAAAGGAGTTATTAAAATAAATTAAAGGAGTTTAATTTAGTTTTGGCCAAACAAGTCTTAATGCATATTAAGTCTTTAATATAATAGTGTTTTATCAAACAAGGTATAAGGATTAATTGATTTATTTTAATTAACTTTACCAAACAAGGTATATAAGTTAATATTTTATTCTTATTATGTTAGCCAAACAAGCCTTATGGCTTTTGATTTTCAAAACTTATATAACTGACATAAGTTATATCTATATTTATATTATATAATTAATATATATTATTACTATATACGTTATATTTTTCTATGTTAGTTAGACTAGAGTTAGGAAGAAGGCTCAGTTAAAGAAAAAGAAGAAGAAGAGGAATACAGAGAAAAAGTTGAGAGAAGTCTAGAGAAATTGAGAAAAGAAGTGGAGAAAAGCTAGCCACCATCTTCTTCTATCTCTAGGATATCATATTCTTAATCAAAGCTAGGAGCTCAATCTTTTTCTTTAAAAGTTTAGTTTTCCTCTTCCCAAAAAGTTCTCTGTAAAATAATTGTAAAAGATGAATTGTTGATATGTATATAGTTTTGTATGATAATTGTTTGTAAAAGGTTGTTTCATGAGTTTATATGTGATTATAGATAAATTAAGTCATGTAAGTATGCAATTTGTGAAGAAAACCATATTACAGTGTTTATATGAAAATATATGAGTATGGCTTAGTTTAAAATGAAATTAAGGTTTGATTAATTGTTAAAATATATAAATTAACTATTGAATTTGATAGAGTATGTATAATCATAACTATGGTATTTTGAATTTACTGTTTTGATTGAAAAACAAAATCACAGTGTTGATTTTCATCAAAAATGTCAAAAATGGAGTTTTTGTAAAAAATAATGAAATTGGGTGTTGTAAATTTATTGTTTATCTTATTTTATGGATAGAATCATGTTAGGAGTCTTTACAATATGCTTATATGAAGTCTATATGTGTATTACATGTTAATTAGTTTTTTAGATTGGAGCTTGTAGGTCAATTTGGCTTTTTGTTCATGCTGTTGCTGAGCTTGGTCGCCGAAGTTCGGACTCTGCCTGGCAATATGGCCCAAAGATCTAAGTTTCATACAAGTTTGCCTTGACGCTATGCACGTCGTCATAGCGCTAATCATTGGCTCAGAATCTTCATGCAACGCCAACCACCACGATAAATCGCTGTGGCGCAACCAGCATTAACGTAATGTTCGACAATTTTAGTTTATTATACAAAGTTTAAAAATAAATGTTATGTGTTAATAATAGGAATGTTAAATGATGATTTCAGTAGTATTAAACTATGAATGAGCATGTTATCAAGGGTTATCTAGTATTAATATAGTTTGATTATGTGAATTGGTAATTTAACCTACATGATGTATATATTTGTTTATATAGATATAAAATGTTGGTAATGACTAATTATGTCATGATGACATATATATAGGGTATTGAGATTCAAGTGGTAAGGGTTAACTTGTGCTAAAGGCAAGTTTTCTAACTCTGAAACTTCATGGTGTAAGTTTAATTTCGTTGAGTACGTTATTGCTTTTAATTCAATTTTAATTACACAAGTTGCTAACTCTAAACTTTCGTATAGTTAGATTGTTTATTATTGATAAAGCTCTTGTATCTATTGGTTCATGAGGATGCAAGTATTCCAAATCTTATATTTTATTATTGAGCAAGTTTCTTTAATATGTAACTTGTGATTTAGCATGTGAGTTGTTCTATTTTAATATTCTAGTATTGAACAACTTTATCGTTCAAATTACTATTCACTATGCATGCTTAGTATCCAATTCTCAATAACCTTGACTTAATATTATTCAAGCAATTTATATTATGGTTATTCAATGTTTATGGTATTAGATTATTCCTAAAGCATGGTACTAATTTATATATGTTGATTCAGTTATGATTGTTCCGTAGCATAGAGTTATTGCTTTTTTATTCAACTAATCCTTAGTTGATGATCGTTGAATTCTAAATTACCCTGTAATGTATCCAAACCAAACCTACTTTGGTGTGGACTTGTATTCTAAATACTGAGATGAACAACTCTTTTATTAGAGGTTTACGCTTAGCGTTGAAATGGTTATGCACAATACATTTATGCTGAAGGGTTGATCCTCTAAGTGCATTGGAGTCCTTATAGTCTTATGGCTGTTAAAGTTAAAGTTGAAAGATTACTTATAACTGTGGACATGATTCGTGGTCATTAGACCCTCAGTAGTATGTTTTAAAATGTTAATAGAACCTATCATTCAGTTCTAATGAGCCTATTTCTGGCAAATGTTGTAATGTTATAAAGTTATTCATTTTTTTTCAAGTGAGCCTTGTTTGCTCACTCTTGCATATTATATACTTATTGCAGCTAAGGTTGAGAAGGTCAATCAACCTACTACTAGCAAGGGAAACGGAAAAATATACAAGTGACGAATACTTGTAATTTTAATTTATTGTTATAAACTTTTAAATGATGATGTAATAATTTAATTTTTGCATTTGAATGATTGTAATTAAAGGTTAGATAACCTTGGAGATTTTTATTTATGTTTAATCCTGTACGGACAGGTTTTTATTATTCAATTTTATTACGATTGGGTAGTTAGAAATGAATGTTTTGATTAAGTGAACACCAAATCTTGAGGAAATTAAGTACCAGGATTTGGGGGTGTCACAGGTTGGTATCAAAGCTTTAGGTTATGAACCTTAGGTGGGGGGAAAAAGCCTTAGGAAGTAACCTTTGAAAAGATAGTTGAGGTAACTCTTATCGAGTTTTAAGGAAGAAGTAATAAAACACTTGTGTGCTTATGTGTTTATAACTTAGGTGCTCGGAGTGTCGAGTAAGAATGATTAATAACTAAAACTTTAAAATTTTACTGTTAGGATGACTAATGTCGGAGAATCCAGTCAGGCTAGGGAGGAGGGACCTCAAATGCCTATAGAGGAGGAGCCTCACGACATTCATATGATTTGGGAACAACTACTGCCACAGGAGTCAGCCCCGTTGGTCACAGTAGTTGAAGATGAGGATGATGATGTGGAGACAGACGAGGAGGATCCCGTTGAGTTGCCACAGGAGGATGAGGATGAGGATGGCGAGGACGAGGAGGAGGAGACTCCACTAACCTCGATGGCTGCTCGTATGTACGATGAAGTCTACGACCATAATGTGAAACTTCAGGATACAGTTGAGGAGTTGCGAGAGAGATAGTAAATGAACAATGACCGCAATGATGTAAAAAAGACGACGAGATCCAGGATCGTGAGGAACGACTGACAAACGCTGAGGAGAAACTAGTACAGACTAAAGGAGAAAAAGAACAATTGATTGAAGTGGTCACTGAACTGAAGAACAAGCTGAGAGAGGAAGCTACTAAGAGGGCAAGAGCTAAGGATGCCTACGAGGAAGCTTATCAATGAATTGGAAGAGCAGTAAGGAACTTATAGGCAAAGAGGATGAAAATGGAAGAGATGGATAAAGTATTTAATACCGCAATTAATTGAGCTCGAGATCGGGTCATGGGATATCCGATTCAATTCGAGACGCTGCCATCATACGTATTAGATCGCAGAACAATGTTCTGAGTCATGGAGGAAGAACGTGATAGGGCTAAGAAGTATCTTAATAAAACATCGTAGTTGTAGTACGATGAGTGAAATGTTAAATAAATTGTAAATCCCAAGTGTTATGCAACCTATGGGATTTGACTATGATGTTGTCCTGAAACTTTTGTAGTTCAGGAAAGTAATGTAAATAGTAGTGATGCTATTGTTTTATGTTTCAAAAAGGTTATGAATAAATAAAAAATTGTTACTTTATTCAAAGTGTTATGTGTTATGTGTTATGTGGTTATTTCTTTTGGAGGCAAGTTAAGTAGAAATTTCTTAAAGAGTTGAATAATAATCTAATGAATGTATTTTAACAGAAAATGCCTCCCAAACATCAACCAACACGACAGAGAACCACTGAAGGAACCAACAATAACGGCAATGTTGATGGTAATCCCGTTCAACAACTAGTGACGCTACTAACAGGAGCATTGCAGAATTAACCACAAAACCATGGTGCAACGTTTAAGGATTTCAAGGCGGATGGACCACCTGAATTTTGTGGGTCCAAAAATCCAGTCGAAGCACAGACCTGGATTATGGAGATAGAAAAGGTGTTCGATGTCGCTAGGGTAGGGGATGATCAGAAGACTATTTTCGCAACTTTCATGTTGAAAGAAGAAGCTAGTTATTGGTGGCAGGCCAATAAAACTCGTGAAGGGCCAGGAGTGATGACCTGGGATAGGTTTAAGGAGTTGTTCTTCGAGACTTATTTCCCAGAGAGTTCGAAGAGTCAGCTAGAAGTGCATTTTCTGGAACTGAAACAAGGAACGATGACGGTATCTGAGATGCCGCGAAATTCAATGAATTGGCGAGGTTTGCACCATATCGTCGAATCGACGAGAATGCGTAAAGCGAAGAGATTTGAACAGGGGATGAAGCCTGGTCATGCAATGAGGGTTTCCTGTTCCAGTTGAAGACATTTACAGTGGTGATGGAGAAAGCAGTACTCGCTGAATGTGGAGGCGAGGCAGTGACAAAGTTCAATCAGGAACAGAAGAAGAAAAAGAATGAGGCAGAGATTAAGAGTGGAGGTGGTAGCGGTGGAAACAAAAACAACAACAACAATAGTTTGAAGAGGAAGTGGAATGGGAACATGGGTGCTGGAGACCAGCAGGGTAACCATCAATTTTTTGGGTCATGCGATTGAAAAAAATGGGATTTCAGTGGATCTATCAAAAGTGGAAGCTGTAATCAATTGGGAATAACCAAGAACACCGTCAGAAGTGAGGAGTTTCTTGGGACTGGCCGGTTATTATAGAAGATTTATTCAAGATTTTTCTAAGATAGCCACTCCGCTAACAAATTTGACAAGGAAAGCTGTAAAATTTGTTTGGACGGAGAAATGTGAAGAGAGTTTCCAAGATTTGAAGAAGAAGTTAAGTGTGGCACCTGTGTTGTCATTACTAGATAATACAAGAAATTTTGTGGTGTATAGTGATGCCTCACACAAAGGGTTGGGTTGTGTTCTTAAGCAGAACGACAAAGTTATTGCGTATGCATCAAGACAACTGAAGGATTACGAGAAAGGGTATCAGACTCATGATTTGGAATTGGCTGCAGTTGTATTTGCTCTGAAGATATGGAGACACTATCTTTATGGAGAGAAATATGAAATCTACACAGACCACAAAAGTCTAAAGTATATTTTCACTCAAAAGGATCTGAACATGCGTCAAAGAAGGTGGATGGAATTGATAAAAGATTACGATTGTGAGATCTTTTATCATCCAGGCAAAGCGAATGTGGTTGCAGATACTTTAAGCAGGAAAGGTCGGGAAAAGTTGATGCTGATAATAACTCAGGAAGAGCTCATTTCAGCAATGACAAAACTAGAGTTGGAAATCAAATTTCCAAAAGAATCTGACGAACAACTATTCCAGATAGAAGTTGGTCCAACTTTAGTGGACAAAGTGAAGAATGCTCAACTACAAGATGAAGAGTGTGGGAAAATCAAAGAGAATCTGATTGAGGGTAGTGATGTAAAATACAAGTTCTATACCGAAGGACTACTACGGTTTGAGGGAAGAATCTGGGTTCCAGCAACACCAGAGCTGAAAGAAGAAATTTTGACCGAAACTCATAGCTCAAGATATTCAATTCATTCAGGAAGCACGAAAATGTATAAAGATTTGGGCCAACATTTTTGGTGGCCGAATATGAAAAGGGATGTTGCAGAATGCGTAGCAAAATGATTGACATGTCAAAGAGTAAAAGCCGAACATCAAAGACCCAGTGGATTACTTCAACCGTTGGAAATACCGGAATGGAAGTGGGAACACATCACGATGGATTTTGTGGTGGGTCTTCCAACTAGTCAGAGAGGATGCGATGCGATTTGGGTGATAGTGGACAGACTGACAAAATAAGCACATTTTCTACCAATAAAGATTAGATTCAATCTTGATCAGTTGGCAAGATTGTACGTTAAAGAGATCGTTTCGAGGCATGGAGTGCCAGTGTAAATTGTGTCCGATAGAGATCCGCAATTCACGTCAAATTTCTGGAAGAGACTACAAGAATGCATGGGGACACAGTTTCGAATGAGTACGGCTTATCATCCACAAACAGATGGCCAAAACGAACGAACAATTCAGACATTGGAAGATATGCTAAGAGCATGCGTCATGGACTTTAAAGGAAGCTTGGAAGAACATTTACCGTTGGTGGAATTTGCTTACAACAACAGTTACCACGCGAGCATCGACATGCCACCTTGCGAGGCATTGTACGACAGAAAGTGCAGAACTCCACACTGCTGGGATGAAGTCGGTGAATGTCAACTGCTAGGACCGGAACAAGTGCAACAAACTACTGACGTTGTCAAACTCATCAGGGCAAGATTGGTAGCAGCTCAAGACCGAAAGAAGAAGTATGATGATCAACACAGGCAAGATCGTGCATTTGACGTAGGAAGTTATGTATTCCTAAAATTTTCTCCTTGGAAGGGGAAAATTTGTTTCGGTAAAAAGGGAAAGCTAAGCTCGAGGTTTATTGGACCCTTTAAAGTGCTGCAAAGAGTGGGAGAAGTGGCATATGAGGTAGCTCTACCTCTAGAGTTGGAAAACATTCACAATGTTTTTTCACATTTCGGTGTTACGACCATATAAACTCGACTACAAACACGTGATCGAGTACGAAGCGTTGCAGTTCAAGAAAGATTTATCTTATGAAGAGATTCCTATTCAGATAGTTGACAGGAAAGAACATGTGCTCAGGAATAAAGTTATACCTTCTGTGAAGGTGATATGGAGGAACCACAACACTGAAGAAGCTACGTGGGAACTCGAAGAGAAAATGTTAAAAGAGTACCCTGAGTTATTTGTTTAATCTGTGTCTTCGATTATATGGACAGAATCTTTATAAGTAGGGAAGAATGTAACGAATGATTTGTTTGAGTTGTGATTCTGAGGACAGAATCCTTGTAAGAAGGGAATGATGTAATATTCCAGAATTTTAAATTATAATATTAAATATTAATTGATTTATATAAGTATTTAATATGTTTATTATTGAATAAAAATTATTTAATGGATATTTTGTTCTTGAATAAATAATTGTTCAATTTGAGTGGATGTGGTTTAGTTAATTATTTGTTGAATAAATAATTAAGGAGCTAAGAAAATTAATTGTTATGAGAGTATATACTAATTTAATTTAAATAGTTAAGCTAGAGAGCTTATAATGATTAAATGAATTATAATATTTTAATTGGAATTTGTAATTAAAATAAAGTGTTAGTTGATTAAATAAAATTATAATTATAAAGAAAGTTATAGTTTTGTGATATTGAATTATGTGTTAAAGTAATTTAATAGATTAATATTTGAATTGATTATTTAATTAAGTATAAGTGTGACTAATAACCTTGCTATAAAGGAGTTATTAAAATAAATTAAAGGAGTTTAATTTAGTTTTGGCCAAACAAGTCTTAATGCATATTAAGTCTTTAATATAATAGTGTTTTATCAAACAAGGTATAAGGATTAATTGATTTATTTTAATTAGCTTTACCAAACAAGGTATATAAGTTAATATTTTATTTTTATTATGTTAGCCAAACAAGCCTTATGGCTTTTGATTTTCAAAACTTATATAACTGACATAAGTTATATCTATATTTATATTATATAATTAATATATATTATTACTATATACGTTATATTTTTCTATGTTAGTTAGACTAGAGTTAGGAAGAAGGCTCATTTAAAGAAAAAGAAGAAGAAGAGGAATACAGAGAAAAAGTTGAGAGAAGTCTAAAGAAATTGAGAAAAGAAGTGGAGAAAAGCTAGCCACCATCTTCTTCTATCTCTAGGATATCATATTCTTAATCAAAGGTAGGAGCTCAATCTTTTTCTTTAAAAGTTTAGTTTTCCTCTTCCCAAAAAGTTCTCTGTAAAATAATTGTAAAAGATGAATTGTTGATATGTATATAGTTTTGTATGATAATTGTTTGTAAAAGGTTGTTTCATGAGTTTATATGTGATTATAGATAAATTAAGTCATGTAAGTATGCAATTTGTGAAGAAAACCATATTACAGTGTTTATATGAAAATATATGAGTATGGCTTAGTTTAAAATGAAATTAAGGTTTGATTAATTGTTAAAATATATAAATTAACTATTGAATTTGATAGAGTATGTATAATCATAACTATGGTATTTTGAATTTACTGTTTTGATTGAAAAACAAAATCACAGTGTTGATTTTCATCAAAATTGTCAAAAATGGAGTTTTTGTCAAAAATAATGAAATTAGGTGTTGTAAATTTGATGTTTATGTTATTTTATGGATAGAATCATGTTAGGAGTCTTTACAATATGTTTATATGAAGTTTATATGTGTATTACATGTTAATTAGTTTGTTAGATTGGAGCTTGTAGCCCAATTTGGCTTTTTGTTCATCTTGTTGTTAGAAGTTCTCGACTCTGCTAAATGTAATGCCAAATTGAGACAAGTTTCGCGCAATACGATCGGCGCCATACTTATACCGGCATGATCGTTGGCTTTGACTCACGTGTGCATGGCCTTGACACGATGTAAATCGTGGCTACGTGAGCGAGTGAGTTAATGAGAATGTTCTGACAATTTTAGTTTATTATACAAAGTTTGAAAATAAATGTTATGTGTTAATAATAGGAATGTTAAATGATGATTTGATAGAGTATTAAACTATGAATGAACATGTTATCAAGGGTTAACTAGTATTAACATAGTTTGATTATGTGAATTGGTAATTTAACCTATATGATGTATATATGTGTTTATATAGATATAAAATGTTGGTAATGACTAATTATGTCATGATGACATATATATAGGGTATTGAGATTCAAGTGGTAAGGGTTAGCTTGTGCTAAAGGCAAGTTTTTTAACTCTGAAACTTCATGGTGCAGTTTAATTTCGTTGAGTACGTTATTGCTTTTAATTCAATTTCAATTACACAAGTTGCTAACTCTACACTTTTGTAGAGTTAGATTATTTATTATTGATAAAGCTCTTGTATCTATTGGTTCATGAGGATGCAAGTATTCCAAATCTTATATTTTATTATTGAGCAAGTTTCTTTAATATGTAACTTGTTATTTAGAATGCGAGTTATTCTATTTTAATATTCTAGTATTGAACAACTTTATCGTTCAAATTACTATTCAATATGCATGCTTAGTATCCAATTCTCAATAACCTTGACTTAATATTATTCAAGCAATTTATATTATGGTTATTCAATGTTTATGCTATTAGATTATTCCTAAAGCATGGTACTAATTTATAAATGTTGATTCAGTTATGATTGTTCCATAGCATACAGTTATTGCTTTTGTATTCAACTAATCCTTAGTTGATGATCGTTGAATACTAAATTACCCTGTAATGTATCTAAACCAAACCTACTTTGGTGCGGACTTGTATTCTAAATACTGAGATGAACAACTCTTTTATTAGAGGTTTACGCTTAGCGTTGAAATGGTTTTGCAAAATACATTGTACGAAGGGTTGATCCCCCTAAGTACGTGGAATCCTTATAGTCTTATGACTGTTAAAGTTAAAGTTGAAAGATTACTTATAACTATGGACATGATTCGTGGTCATTAGACCCTCAGTAGTATGTTTTAAAATGTTAATAGAACCTATCATTCAGTTCTAATGAGTCTATTTCTGGAAAATGTTGTAATGTTATAAAGTTATTCATTTTTTTTTCAAGTGAGCCTTGTTTGCTCACTCTTGCATATTATATACTTATTGCAGCTAAGGTTGAGAAGGTCAATGAACCTACTACTAGCAAGGGAAAGGGAAAAATGTACAAGTGACGAAGACTTGTAATTTTAATTTATTGTTATAAACTTTTAAATGATGATGTAATAATTTAATTTCCGCATTTGAATGTGTGACGCCCCCAAAATTAGGTATACATTGCCTATCTTGGGTCGCCAGATACATGGTACCGAATTCAAATACAACTTACTAATACAACTGTCGTGTACAATACGACAAAACATATACTGAGTTTGAATACAATTATTGTCTACTAGAGATTATACAAACTCAAAAGGAATCCTCATTACAATTATTATCACACTATTTCACAAAATAGTGAGGACTACTAATGCTATCCTCTGGACCATCACTCCGTTCCCCGACTCGTCCCAGCTATATTCTCATTTCCTGAAGAGAATAGTGAAAGAAAGGGTGAGCTCAACTAGCCCAGTAAGAAATATTATGACTAAGCTAATGCAGAATAAATTATCATTAGCCTCCAACAATGTTAAACTGATAAAATATAATAGACATCAAGTTTAACTGCATCGGAACAAGAAATCCATTAAAAGAGTCAAGTAGAGAATAGAATGTACTATCTTTTATGATTTAAAAAGTTTTTCATCACTTTTATCGCTGAGACTCAGCTCAAAAAATAATCCACATCATTAAATCATCCCTGCACTACAGGCCAAGGATATTATTTAGTATCACGACCACGAATTATCCATGCACTACGGGCCAAAGATAATCCTATTTTCATCAACGGTCCTGATCATGCCATAAAACAATTCATCTTTGCACCCTTGGCCGAAGAGAATCCATAGCCATAATCATACCAAAAACTGTCCATCAAGGCACTACGGGCCAATGAGGACTTTTAATTTTCACATCATTTATAACATTACGGTCATGATTATACCTAATAATCCCTGGTCATAATCATACCAAGTCTATCTATGCACTACAGGCCACAGATGACTTTCAACATAACATAAACATGAGGATGATGACAATGATATAATAATGCAATTAAACAAGTACAAGAATTAATTTGTCCAGGAACCAATAACGTTCAAATTGCCAACATGATACTGCTTTGTAGAGTAAAATTCAAGAATGCTCAGAAGAATATTTCCACGAAAAGATACTGGATGAAGCGCAAATATCAAGGATATTCCACTAATTTCATGGAGTATAGAAGTCAAAATTTTAATCAACTGAGTATAATACCGAATGGAATAACAAAAGATATCACCATGCATGCGGTACTTCGCATAGACGGTTATTTCAACAGAATAATAATAACGGAACCAGGTCAGGTGAAATTCACACCGACAGGATGTTCCAACAGAATAATAAATGCGGAATAATAAATGATGAAACCAGGTCTGGCGTATAGCACAGACAGGATATTCCGACAGAATAATAAAGACGGAATAATAAAAATGAAACCAGGTCCGGCGTATAGCATATACAGGATATTCCAATAGAATAATAAAGACAGAATAATAGAAAAATGTCACCGAGTATAGGGTAGCCCGCGTATACAGGTTATTCCAACAGAACAATAAAGAAATGGAATAACAGAAGTTCTCTTCTTGAATACAAAAGAATAATATCCCTCTTAGTAAAATAATACTTGATATAAGAGTAGTGAAGTAGCAGAAAATTTTTCTTCTATCTCTCTATAGTCTCTCTCTATAGTTTCTCTCTCTAGAGTTCAGTGAATTCGTAAGAAGATAATGAAGGAATGAGCTTCTATTTATAGGAAAATGGAATGCATAGTAACTAATCCATGAACGGTCCAGATGGATTTACTTTAAACTGACGGTCCATATTTAAAGAAAAAGATTATATATTCTATTTATATAAAAAGATTTTTACTATGCAAACACTATGCGGGCACTATACAAATACTATGCATAATAAAATATAATATATTCTATTTATAGAATAAATTTAATAAAGTTTTCTATTTTATATAAAAAGATTTTACTATACAAAACACTATGCATAATATAATATAATATATTCTATTTATAGAATAACTTTAATAAAGTATTACATTTTATATAAAAGATGTTTCTATTTTATTACGTGAATAAAACAAAACTTCTAAATCAACAATAATTGAATCAAATAATGTGAGATACTATGCGTGAACTATTATAGCAATAATTGAACAAAAGTGAGTGACTTCTCACATAAATATCAATAATCAATCTGGTATTGCTCTATATGCAACAACGCGTATTCTTTATACTTTACTCTTAAAGTAGTTCAACGATGTCAACGGTAAAACTTCCGCCGTTATTTTTCGATAAAATATTTTTGTCGTTTTCTCGATTAATTCGATAATAATTACATTATTGGGGTCCACCAATGATTGTGTCGTCGTCTGCGAATATTTCTGTTAAAAATGAATATTCCCAGACCAATCGAATATAATATGACAACTTGCATACTTTTGCAAAATTTATAAATATTACCCACAACTATAACATTATCTCAAATTCACACCATAATATAAAAAAATTATTTCAAGAAAATTAATTCTTTATTCATAAAATGCGGGATTTCACAATCTCCCTTCAGTATGGAATTTTGCCCTCGAAATTTACGTCGCATTACACAGTATCTTAGAGCAATTGAGGATACTTTGACTTCATTTCAGATTCTAACTCTTGAGGTATAACCCTTGAGTGTTGGATACGATTCTTCTTATCCAAGATTTTAACAAGAGATGTCATACATTAAATCATCCGCTATCTCGTCCGATTCTAAATTAATAATGTTGTTCGGGTCATCCACATATTTACGTAACATTGATACGTTAAAAATGTTATGAGCATGCGACATACTTGGCGGTAAAATGATTTTATAAGCCACAGTTCCTACTTAATTGAGGATTTCAAATGGGCCAATTAAATCGAGGGTTGAGATTTCCTCTATTCAGCAACTCTTGCTTCTAGAATAACACCCTCTTGAACCTTCTTCTTCACATTCATCAGATTCGGGTATGTAGCTTGAGCGTCTTTAACTTTATCGATTAAAGTCGATTTTACTCGTATATTCGTTATCTTCACGTGGGTCCCTAGAGTCTTTAACTCTATCTTCATCATTTGCAAGTTATACGAAATGAGTCTTTACATTAACAACATCGCACTTATAACGCATCACGATCTTCTACTCAACACGTCGGCTACCATGTTCGCTTCTTCCACGATGATATTGAATAATACGATCGTAATCTTCAACAACTGAGTCAACGTCTTTGGCGCGTATTACGTTTGTTTTAGTTGAAGAAATATTTTGGGGTTTAAGAAATGGGTTTTGTCTTGGTGTCAATACAAAATTCGATTTCATGCTCAGGGTAGGCTAAGAAGTCTTGAGGGAATACGTCGAGAGATTTTTAATGATAGAAATATCATTCAAAATCATTACTCTCATCAAGACTTGGATAGTACGTCACATTGATACCAAGCTGCGACTTCTATCCCTAACCTAGATAGCACCTCATAATGATACCTGTCAACTTGTCATCGTCATTCACGGCGTCGCCTACAAAAAAATCTGGCTTGGTTGCATTCCACATAAGGAAGTCATCAACAAAAGGATCGGGGCTCTTTACTTATGGCTTGATATGACAATGATTGAATTTAGTGGTTTGGTTGCTTGAATTAGCATAATAGGTTGGTTAGGAATATGAAAGCTAACAACCTTACGAAAAACATGATGAGTAGTTAACCAATCGTTAAAAAAACCACATCAAAAGGCAAGTATTTTCAAAGAGATAAGATCGACGAGTAACGTGAAAGTGTCGATTTGAATCAAAAAGATTTATAAGCAGATTGGAGGTATGTGAAGGTTTCTCCCAATGGAGTTTCAATAGATAAATCAAAGTTTAACTTCTCCTGAGTTTAAGTATAAACATTGAACACAACTAGGTGAAATAAAAGAGTGAGTAGAACACATATCTAACACGGTATAGACTTACGTGAGAGCTTATGTTTAACTTACCCGTGATAATTTTATTCGGGTTCCTCGTCACGAGAAAAAAAACAAAACGCTCTCTCTTAAACTACCGGCTTTGGCTTATGCAGGGACATCCTTTGGCATCACTATCCGGTTGGACTTGACTTCACCATACGACAAAAATCGAGCTAGGTGACCTTCTCTTAGTAATTAAAACATGCTTTGGATTGTTGCGTCATGGGTTTGACGGATGTGTCCCTCTTGTCCACATTTGAAACATACGACCGATGGGCGTTCTTCTTCCTTTGAAGCGGGTGCTAAGTCTTGGCGTCTTCACGTCATTGTTGAACCTTCTCTTAAAAAATGTCCATTCTTATTATCTTGGCCATGATTACCACCGAAATGGTTACCATTCTTGGCATGATAATATCCCCACGATGGTTATCGTTATTACGATGGCCACCACCACCATATGATTATTATCGTGTTGTTGGTCGTTGCCTTTTTGGTTGTCTTGACTCATTATCGTGCTCCAATAATGGTAGTATTCACAACATCTGAATATAAACAAAGTTTGTGAGAAATGATGTATTGGCGTATATCGGGTTTCAAACCTCGCAAAAAACATTAGCGTTATTCGCTCCTCATTATCGACCAAATGGGATGCAAACCGGATAACTCATAAACTTAGCCTCGTCTTTGCGACACGGTCATATTGTTTTGCTCCAACAGTGAATTCTACCTCCTTCATGTGACGAATACTTTTAGGAAAGTACTTGTCGTTGAATAATTCTTGGAACTTCTCCCAAGACATCTTGAGTGCGTTAGAGTTTGAGTGCGTTTCTGATTCCCAACAATGATCTCCTTCTTCACGCAACATAAAGGTGGCGAATGGAACCTTTGTTCCTCTGAGCATTTCAAGACATCAAATATCTTGGTAATCTGCTTTATCCATGTCTCACTTAAGTGGTTACGGCTTTCCCAAAAACTCCGGTGGTCCCAGCTCCTTGAATCCCTTAGTGGTGACCAACCATGGGGTTACCATTGTTTCCACTGCATTGTTGATGAGGGCCTTGCTTCCATTGTTGTTGCATGAATTGCTCCTTAAAGCGCTTAGCGGTGGTGTCAAGGAGTTATCGATATTTCTACTGCATTTTGGACATGAGGCCTTATTCGCTTTGTTGTTGCATGAATTGCATAAAGTCTCGACCATCCCATTATTCACCATTTCATCGGTGTTATTGTTTTCATGAGGAGTATTGTCCTTTGGTTTGCACATTATCCACGATTATTGATCATGGAGACTCAGCGGTCTCTGTCTTACATGATAATCTCAACATTCTCGGATGCCATTTTCAAATACTTCCACAAAACAAGGGTTAATTAACATATCACATATTATCTCTATACTCACGTGAGCCAATTAAATATCAAATAAACTTGGGTAGGTCATACTACTAGCGAAGGAATTCCCGTCTCTCCCTCCTAGTTCTATTCTCACATCTGGCAGGGGATCATATCCTAAGCTTTGATACCAACTGTGGCGCCCCCAAAATTAGGTATACATTACCCATCTTGGGTGCCCGGGATACATGGTGCAAAATTCAAATACAACTTACTAATACAATATGGTGTACATACAATACGACAAAACATAAAAGCTATGAGTACGAATACAATTTTGTCTACTAGAGATTATACAAACTCAAAAGGAATCCTCATTACAATTATTATCACACTATTTCACAAAAATAGTGAGGACTACTAATGCTATCCTCACGGACCATCACTCCGATCCCAGACTCATCCCGGCTATATTCTCATTTCCTAAAGAGAGCACGGTGAAAAAGAAAGGGTGAGCTCAACTAGCCCGATAAGAAATATTATGACTCGATAATGAGAATAAATTATCATTAGCCTCCAACAATGTTAAACCGATAAAATACAATAGACATCAAGTTTAAGCTGCGGTGAAACAAATAATCCATTAAAAAATCAAGTAGAGAATAAAATCTACTATCTTTTATGATTTAAAAGTTTTCATCACTTTTATCATTGAGACTCATTCGATAAATAATCCACATCATTAAATCATCCACACTACAGGGCCAAGGATATTATTTAGTATCACGACCACGAATTATCCATGCACTACAGGACAAAGATAATCGTGTTTTCATCAATGGTCCTGATCATGCCATAAAACAATTCATCTTTGCACCCTTGGCCGAAGAGAATCCATAGCCATAATCATACCAAAAACTGTCCATCAATGCACTACGGGCCAATGAGGACTTTTAATTTTCACATCATTTATAACAATACGGTCCATGATTATCTTAGAATAATCCACGGTCATAATCATACCAAGTCCATCTATGCACTACAGGCCACAAATGACTTTCAACATAATATAAACATGAGGATGATGATAATGATATAATAATTCAATTAAACAAGTTCAAGAAATAATTTGTCCAGGAACCAATAACGTTCAAATTGCCAACATTATACTGCTTTGTAGAGTAAAATTCAAGAATGCTCAGAAGAATATTTCAACGAAAAGATATTGGATGAAGCGCAAATATCAAGGATATTCCACTAATTTCATGGAGTATAGAAGTCAAAATTTTAATCAACTGAGTATAATCTAGAATGGAATAACAAAAGATATCACCATGCATGTGATACTTAGCGCATGAAACGGTTATTTCAACGAGAATAATAATAACGGAACCGGTGTCGGTGAAATTCACACCAGCAGGATGTTCCAACGAGAATAATAAATCGCGAATAATAAATGATGAAACCCGAATTCCGTATAGCACAGACGGGATATTAAAACGAGAATAATAAAAGCGGAATAATAAAAATGGAACCCGGTCCCATATATAGAAACCAGGGCGGATATTCAACGAGAATAATAAAGAGCGAAATAATAGAAGAATGTCACCCAGTATAGGGTAGCCAGCGTATCTGAGTTATTCAACGAGAACAATAAAGAAATGGAATAACGAAGTTCTCTTCTTGAATACAAAAAGAATAATATCCCTTACCATAAAATAATACTTGATATAAGAGTAGTGAAGTAGCGAAAAACTTTTCTTCTATCTCTCTATAGTCTCCTCTATAGTTTCTCTCTCTAGAGTTCAGTGAATTCGTAAGAAATTAATGAAGGAATGAGCTTCTATTTATAGTAAAATAGAATGCATAGTAACTAATCCATGAACGGTCCAGATTGATTTACTTTAAACTAACGGTCCATATTTAAAGAAAAAGATTATATATTCTATTTATATAAAAAGATTTTTACTATGCAAACACTATGCGGGCACTATGCAAACACTATGCATAATAAAATATAATATATTCTATTTATAGAATAACTTTAATAAAGTATTACATTTTATATAAAAATTTTTTACTATACAAAACACTATGCATAATAGAATATAATATATTCTATTTATAGAATAATTTTAATAAAGTATTACATTTTTATATAAAAAGATTTTACTATACAAAACACTATGCATAATAGAATATAATATATTCTATTTATAAAATAACTTTAATAAAGTATTACATTTTATATAAAAGATGTTTCTATTTTATTAAATGAATAAAACAAAACTTCTAAATCAACAATAATTGAATTAAATAATGTGAGATCTTGTCGTGACTATTATAGCAATAATTGAACAAAAGCGAGTGACTTCTCACATAAATATCAATAATCAATACCATGTGTACTACTATGCAACAACGCGTATTCTTTGTACTTTTACTACAAAGAGTAGTTCAACGATGTCAACGGTAAAACTTCCGCGTTATTTTCAATAAAATATTTTTTGTCGTTTTCTCAATCCGATAATAATTCTGTTGTGGGGTCCACCAATGATTGTGTCGTCGTACGAATATTTCCTGTTTAAAACGAATATTCCCCGAAAAATCGAATATAATATGACAACTTGCATACTTTGCAAAATTTATAAATATTACCCACAACTATTAGATTATCTCAAATTCACACCATAATATAAAAAAAATTATTTCGAGAAAATTAATTCTTTATTCATAAAATCTGGGGTTTCACAGAATGATTGTAATTAAAGGTTAGATAACCTGGGAGATTTTTATTTAAGTTTAATCCTGTGTAGGCATGTTTTTATTATTCAATTTTATTATGATTGGGTAGTTAGAAATGAATATTTTGATTAAGTGAACACCAAATCTTGAGGAAATGAAGTACCAGGATTTGGGGGTGTCACAGCATGTGTTCTTGATTTATGTGAATGAACAGAATCTTGATGTATGTTAGGGTAGAGATATGCTTGACATCGCATGTAATCATATAAAGAACTTGAACTTAAACCTTCTTTAATTATAATTCACATAGAGATATAGTGAATTAGTTGATTAAGGTGTTGAACACATTTCTATCTTAATTGTGGATTTGGGTTAATACGGTATTAGTACATTGAGAGGTGATTAGTACTACTTATGTGTTCTTGATTAATAAACTGGGATAGTGAATTAAACTGGAATAAGATATAATAATCAGAGTGATGCTTAGAGTGAAGTTTTAAGCCTAATTCTCCAATACTTGTTTGAAAATTTAGTTTTAGGGTTTGTTGGTTTTTATTTGATTTTTAATATTTTTATTATTTTTACTTTAAACTGGAATTTGATTAGTTTAATTAAATTAGGATTAATAGAAAATTGGTAATTGTGAAGGTAATATCTTGCTGAGTCTCTGAGGGAACGATACTCTACTTACTATTATATTACTTGTTGACCACGTATACTTGCGTGTTGTGCGTATCTAGATTTTACCCAACAAGTTTTTGGCACCAATTCTAGATCTCATACCCTTGCAGGCGCACATACCAGGCTGTTCTTGAGACGTAATTTTTCAGATTGGGCTGGGGTCGAGTCGGGCGTAGCGATGGCGAGCGCACATGCATAGCGCGCCCGTCTTGAGAATTACTTCATAATCTGGATTATTAATTTAATGGCTGAAAAAATATTTGAAATTCTGTGGCGGGTTGCACTATAAGAATGTTCCCATTATATATTAAATAATTCATGCAGGTATGAAATACATTCATTCAGATAAAATGTACACATGCTATATTAATTAAGTCTAGATTCATATTTCATCTCTCGAATTCATACAAAGCCACATAAAATTGTTGATCAGGCAATTCATAAATTCAAGCTCAAATTAATATAGATAAACTACACAATAGCTTATTAAACTGAAAATCAAAGATTACATAATCATCGTTCCACTTAAAGATCCATTATAAGCCTAATAAGTACTTTAGTTCATAACTAATGAATTAAATACTGAATAAATAAAAGAAAATATCATCCCAATTACACAATTTGAAATAAAAGGAGAATAGTAATACACCACCCTTCTCGCCCTTCAAATCTGAAATCTTCGTAAAATTATTATTCTTCTTCGTTCCTCCAAGATCTTCCCTTTCAATCTCTTTCTCAAAGTGTGTCTGAATGTCCCTCTCTTTCTCCAACACTTTGCATAAAAATAGCCTCAACTCCGCTTCATACCACCAATCCTAATCCAACTCTAACTCATCACATAGAAAGTCAAATAGAAATCTAAATCCTTTTCAACACCAACAAGTCATTAGTCAAAGACTCCCACAAAATGAACTAACAACCATCCCACAATCCTATTATGATCATATTACATAAAGAATTAATAGCTCCCAATAATGCCCATCTTCTAGCACAAATATACTTTCTGCCCAGATCAGGTGCCGACACAGCACGCCCCGCGCTACACATTGCTCTTTGATAGTGCGGTCTGCACTACTGTACCAGGAGAAGTCCACGCACTAGCGCGCCCCGCGCTATGTTACTCAGCACCACAACGCTCCCCGCGCTATGTAGTCAGAAAGTCCAAAAATTGTTTGAAAACTCCTTCCAATGCTAGCATTCTGATAGTTACACTGATTATCCTACAACAAGCACAAAACCCATCAAAAGTAACATGAAAGTGCCAAAAACTAACAATATAACAAGCTAAACGAACATAAATCATAGGTTGAAAACCTACTCATCAAATTCCCCCAAATTTGAACATTGCTTGTCCTCAAGCAAAATGCAATGCAATGCACTAACAACTAAAAACTATGAATCCAGTATTAAGACAGTAAAGATAGTTTACTCATACGACCTCAGAAAAATTAAGTAAACAAGTCAACACTTCATAACAAAACCACTCCGCAATTCCTTACCAATCCTTGCATCTTAAACTGTCATCGCTAGTATAGTGTGTGTTCAACACCAATGCTAACCGATATGACTAAAATTCAATACATAACCAGTTTCTTATAAGGAATTATACAGCACAAACTCAAAAAGTTCAAAGGCAGACAAGTTCCATCTTAAACTAAACAATTCCCACTATCAAGGGTTCACATAGGGTACTTATACTTTATATATATAGATATGCTATTTTTTTCACAAGGGGGCTTTTTGCTCTTTTCCCGTTTCACATATCCACCATATTTTTTTTAAACATGACTGTGCAGTGTCTTATTCCATTAGGCTAACAGTGCTACCCCTTAGCGAACTTTACACAACGACTCCCAGACCATAAAAGACCTTAGGGCGCTAGGTGTTAAGACACCCCTACGGGCGTACTTGCTCAAGTAACAAAGGCCTCGAAATAAAACTTGTCATGGTGTTTAAATTTTTTTTTTATATATAAAGCTCATATATCCCATATTTTCCCCCAAACTTAGGTTCTTGCCTAATTTTCGCTTTCACTGCCTATTTTTGTCACTTTCTCATTTACACTAGCATTATCCTGTAGAAAATCTTTATGTAACAATTTGAACTAATCCATTAACACATATGTTATTAACGTGCTACCCGTCTTATACCAGTTTCAAATCAGGACAAGATCCAAATCATAACATAAACTACATCAAGGTTCTCATACTTAGTAATGAACTTGTCTACACAATTTCAATATCATCATAGGCCAAGAATCAACATATACAATTTAACAACTGGATTCATGCAACCTATATGCAAAATATTTTTGTTTTTTTTTAGATAATGAATACGAACAATTATAAAGACTAAACAACTTATTACTACACTAACTAACATGATTCTTGAAAATTTTCACTAATTAACCACGCAGAAACATAATCCCCCAAACTTAACTCAAGTAATGTCCTCATTACGTCAAAATAAATCAAATAAAAGTATAAGGACTTCCCTGAGAACGAGTTATTATTCGTCGTCCGAAGGAGGATATGTTGGCAGAATCGGAGGAATAGGCATGGCCACCGGATGTGCACTAGGATTGCAGCGAGAAAGTGTATCAGCAAGCGTGTTGAATGCATTGGCATTGTACTGATGCATTAAATCTTGACATTGGGCCAACCACATAAATTGATTTCGTGAAGCCCGAGGTGGTTGCTCTTGCATTGGTTCCGCTCCAACTGGTGGTGAGGGTTACTGGATCATAATATAGCCTTCTCTACGTGGATGTGATCGCGCCCCATCCCATGCCTTATACCTCTCAATTGTGGCATGATCAATAATAGCCATCGGTTGTTGAACAAACTCGAAAGGTTTCCACTGCACTCCAGCTTTACAGCATAAATTAGTGATTAAGAAACCATGCATCAAACCTCCCATAGTACTCCCTCGTAACAACCGGTCAATGGACTCTTGAATACACTCCCCCACATCGACATTGTAGAACGCAATAGAGTTATTCACACGAAAATGGTGATGAACAATCCCATATAATAGCCGAGTCTGTGCCTTAGTTACATCATTTTGGTGGCGAGTGGGCATTAAACGATTACACATAAATGCATAGCAAGCTTTTCCATACCGACTGAGTGCTGAGTGGGGAAAACTTATCTTTTCATCCGTTCTGGATTGAATTACCCATTGCGTTCCTGGTTTGCATAATCTGACAATCAACTCATCTAACTCAGGCAAACCATCTTCATATTGGTCAGTTTATGGTGCCTCTAACCCAAAATACTCGTTGATAGCATCGACATGAAATGCCACCGGTTTACCCTAAACCATGGCTACGTGATTGACATGTTCCATTGCGTTGGTATAAAACTCTTTCACTATGTTGATTTCCGCTGGAAGTGGTTGTTCTACTAAATGAAACCAATTTCGCTCGATAATTTGCAAAGCTATGTCACCATCCAAATTAGCATCTGGCTTCAATCCACTATCTAGCACCAAATTTTTCTTGTCAATGGATGACTTGAATCGTTATGCGGCCCTCTCATTCACAAACTTTGTATGATCATATTGAGGCCGAGCAGTGGAGGTGGATGGGCGTTGTCTTTTGTGGGAAGACATGGTGTTTTTGATGATGTGTTGGCTCGAAAATTGGTTTAGGACTTTTATCAAATAGTTGGCGAGCGGATTGAGTTTTTCCCCCAAAATAGCTTATTTGGTATTATCTTACTAGCCAATATGTGAAATCAAACACACACTCCTTGGGTACCCAATATCCAAGGTATTATACTCACTTGCTGTCAAAAAAAGAGAAGAAGATTGAGCAAGAAGTGAGTTGTGCTTACCTTGAATAAATTTATGTTTTCCTCTTTGTAAAGAATCCCAAATTGAATGAATTTATGCAAGGGATGAATTAGATTTAGGATTGGAGTGTAGTGTGTATATCTGATATGAATTGGATTATATGTATAGTTGGAGTTCATATAAGGGATGGAAAACCGACGTCGGTTGGGAGATGGGAAGTGTATGGGTTTAATGTGAATAGAAGTTGAAAAGGAGAAGGAGTGATGGTGTAGTGGCATTAGTATAGGAGTTATGGAGTTATGGAAGTGTGAAGGGAGTAGGAGAAGTGGGGAAGTTGAGTGTATGAAGGAAAGGAAAAACAATTATGGTCTAACCTAGCAATTAAAACTGTTCAGCGCCTGGGTATTACGAGCAGCGCGGCCCGTGCCGTGGATATGCTAGAGGTAGTGCACCCCGCGCTAAGAGGTCAACAGGTGATGGCGTACAATGTGCCCCTCATTGTGTATAGGTATTGGGTAGCGCGGTCCGTGATAAGTAGGTTTTATACCTACTTATCCGGTATCTATTACTTGAATTATTTGTTTAATCTCATGTTTCTTAGTTACTTTTCATGCATTTTGTGTTCATTTTGTAGATTATATGCTTGGGAGTTGAAATCGCAAAGAATTGGTATGAAATCGCAAAGAAAAACAATCCAGACATCATTTGGGCGTTCATGTTCATTTCATGTTCATTTCATGTTCTTATATTGGAACTCAGATTACATTGTAGAGCTTCTTCTTAGCTTTTCGGAACATCTTGAATCATTCCAATCGGAGTTCGGATGCAATAGTTATGATCTTTGTACCAACGGACGTCGAACGTCACTATTTTGGGTGGCCATTTGCATAGCAGTCACTTCCAGCCTAATTTTGACCTTCATCTGTTCGTTAGTTCTCAAATCTCAAATAATAAAAGTTATAGATCTCGTCGATATCTTCAATTTGATAGGTGGCAGGCCTCGTAACTATTCCCGGATCAAAGGTTATTGCCGTTTTCCCAAAGGACGTCAGAGCAGAAAATTTTCCTTCACAAAACCGCCGTCGGGGTGGGCATGCAAGTCACAAAACAGGCCCCTAGCCCACCAGGGCGGGCCCAAAACAAGCCTAGACCCCCGCCGGGGCGGGGTTATGCCCAAAAAATGCGAGAAAATGCGAATTTTGGTCCAATTTGAGTCCGGGAAGGATTGTTTCGATCCGATTGACACAAGGACTTCCAAGAGAACTTCCAAGAGGACTTAAAGACATATGAAGAGACTTATAAAAGAAGGAGAATCACAAGGATTGGCAGAAATTAGAGATTAGAGAGAGGATTCCATTAGATTAGATTAGATTAGATTAGATTAGAGTAAATTAGATCAAAATCATAGTTCTAATGAGTTTTGGAGAATGAAGCAACTTAAAGACCATTGAAGATTCAAAGTAGGAGCAAGGAGAGAGCATCAAATCTATAGACAATAGATTCTATCTTCTCATCTTCTTCTATCTTTGTCTTTTATTGTTTATTCAATTATGGATTCTTAGTTTTAATTCAATAATCATGAACTAATTCTTTGTTTGAGATTACAATGGATCTTATTGTGTAGTTTATTTTAATATGCTTCGCTATCAATTATTATGTTCTATTGTGAGGATTGTCTATTGTGATTTGGACTTAATTTCTTAATTGTCTAGCTATCAATTATCGTGATAATCTATACGAACTCGAGAGATGAAGTATTGATTTAGATCTTATCATGATAGCATGTGTTTGTGATTTCTGCATAGATGGAATTCATGATTCATGTTTGGGATAGAGATATGCCTTTACACCATATGTAATCTTATAGAGAACTTGTGCTTTAAATCCTTTTTAATTGTAATTCACATAGAGATATAGTGGATTAGTTAATTATGGTGTCTTGATTAATTCTATCATCTGTGGATTTAAGTGAGTATAGGTATTATGCATCGAGAGATGGTTTTATCTGCTTTAGTGTTCTTGATTAACAATTCATGATATAGAATAATTGATGAGAAGTGTAATAACTTAAATGAAGCAATAAGTGAAGTTGTGATCTTAAATCTCTGTTATCTTAATTTAAATAGTAGTAATTAGAATTAATTTACTTATAAATTGAAATTCATTCGTTTAAATAAGATTGAGTTGGTTACGGGTTAGTACTTAGTGATTTTTATTAAACAATTCCTCGTGGGAACGATACTCTACTTTCACTTCATTACTTATTGACCGCGTATACTTGCGTGTTGTGCGTAATTAGTTTTTCAAAAACTTGTTGGGTAAAATCGACATCGCGAAAACACAGTAATGTACGTATAACAAGTAATAATAAAGTATCGTTCCCACGAGGACAAATTAGCAAGAATTTTAACTTCATAATTATCAATTTTCTATTAATCCTAATTCCATTAAACTATTCAAATTAATGGTTTAAAATTATAGAAACTAAATTAATAAATAAATAAACTATCACAAAACAATCACTAATATCAAAATCTGGAATTTTAAACAATTAATGGAGAATTAGACTTATGATTTCACCCTAAGCTTCACTCTGATTTTCAAACCTTTATTCCAACTCAATTTAATATCATAGTTTATTAATCAAGAACACGAATGTAATACTAGCTACCTCTCGATGCATTTATACCATATTAACTTAAATCCATAATTAAGATAGAAACAAGTTAAACACCTAAATCAACTAACTCACTATATCTCTATGTGAACTGAAATTAAAGAAGGTTTAAGCTTAAGTTCTCTATCCGATTACATGTGATGTCAAGCATATCTCTACCTTAACAATAATCAAAAATCTGTTATTCACAAAATTCATGACACATGCTATATTAACTAGGTCTAGATTTGAATATCCTCTCTCGATTCCATTCAAATCCACAAGGAATTGTTGATCAAGCAATTCATAAATTCACGCTCGAATTAACATAGGTTAACTGAAAATATTTTATTGAATTGGAAATCAACGTTATAGAATCATCGTTTCACCCAAGGATCCATCACAAGTCTAATAAGCAAATTAGTTCATAACGAATGAATTAAAAACTGAATAATCTAATGGAAACATCCTTTCAATTACAAATAAAAGACTAAAGAGAAGAAGAATAATGAACACCCTTCACGTAGCCTATAATTGTAACCGTCACGATAATCTCTTCAAATTACTCCTCAAATTACTCCTCATGCTTCTTGTGTGTGTGATTTTGTTGTTTGCAACGTAATATCTAGCTCTCCATCTGTTTTGGCCGAAGTCTCCTTTTATTAGAGTCCATGCGCATCATCAAAGTCCCACAAACCAAGTCCCAGTAGAGTTCAAAAGGCAACAGGAGTCTCCAAGTTTCGGCACCCCCGCCCCGGTGGGCATGCCCACTGTTAAAGGAATTTTGCGACTTCATGCGTTTTCCAACTTTGCTCCAAAAGTCCGCCGTTCTTCACCACTTGCATCCATGACCACCCTACACATAAAATAACATGAAACAAGTGAAAACGAACACAAAACAAGAAGATAACTACGAATTTAAACTTGAAATGAACATCGATTCGTGTATATTAAATCCACTTATCAAAATCCCCCAAACTTAAACTGTGCTAGTCCTCGAGCACAAAACAAACCACATGCTATACAAATGCAATGAGATGAAATAAATAAAATCTAAATGCCTTAGAATCCAACAATATCGCAGAAACTAAATTATCCCATCGGCCTCAGAGAAAACAAGCAACTTTACAATATGAATCACCAAACCTAATCCACAATTTCGTATTAATTCTCAAATCTTGAACAATTATCACTGGTATAGCGTGCGTGTGTTTTCAACATCTATGATTCCTGATACGGACTCCAATTCAACACATAAGTAATTTCTTAGAAGGACTCATACGGTGCAAACTTAAAAATGTCAAAAATAGGCATATTACAATTTAAACTAAAACTACACAATACCAAATTCAAGGGTTCATGCAAGGTACTGATACTTCTTTTATTTCAATTTTTTTTTCTCACGGGGGCTTTTTTGCTCTTTTCCCGTTTTATTTTATTTTTTTAAATAAAAATATACATAAGTGACTATGCAATGTCTCATCCCATTAGGCTAATAGTGTTACCCCTTAGCGAGCTTTCGACCAACGACTCCTAGACCATGAAAGACGTTAGGGCGCTAGGTGTAAAGACAATCCCCTCGGGCGTACTTGCTCAAGTAACAAAGGCCCCTAAACAAGACTAGTCACCATGTATACCCTTTTCTCTTTCTCTTTTTGTTTTTTAGATTCTGTACCCCACATATACTCCCCCAAACTTAAGTTTTTGCCTAATTTTAGCCTTTACTGCCTATCCTTGTCATTTTCTCATTTACCCTAGCATTATCCTTTAGAACCTATTTATGTATCAATTGTAATTGATTAGTCAACAAAGATGTTATTAGTGCTAACCTTTTTATAACAGTTTCAACAAGTTCAAGAGTCGATTCATAACAGAAATTGTATCACAGTTCTAGTATTCAATACTGTATTGGTTAACTTGTTCACAATCTCATCATTGGCCCACAAATAACATAAACTGCAGCATTATTGGACATATGCAAACACAATATTTAACTAATTTTTTTATATAATAATAACATAAATGAAAACAATGCAAAATCAAAAAATACTATGCAAACTAGAATATAAAAAAAATAACAAATGCATGAAAATAAGCAATTAAATCCCCCAAACTTAAGTAACACAATGCCCTCATTGGATAAAAATAAAATTAAGTGCATGAGGACTTCCCTGCAATTGCCTAAGTCTGGGGAGGTGGTTGGTGCTCTTCATCATCAGAATCACTTGGAGGAAATCGAGGCAGTGGTCCCGGTTGTTGATATGGATATTGAGTCACCGGGTTGAAGCTTTGGAGTGTTGTGTTGAGTGAGGTGAAAGATGCGTTCATAACATCAAACATGTGATCTTGTCGCATCGCCAATTGCCGCATTTCCCGACGTGTTGCCCTATTGTGTGCAGTCATCTGATTTTGGAACTCAAGGAACTGAGGACTGGATATTGGATCGGTCTGTGGTGTTTGCTCGGTTCCTTGCTCTCCCATACCTTCATCCTCATCCTCAGAGGTATCTTCTGCATCAATTTCGTCTTTCGTCGCCGATGAAAAAATAAAGCCCAGAACTCGTGGATGTGACTCACCTCCTGCCCATACAGAATACCGCGCTATCATTCAAGAATCAAGCAAAGCTAGCGGCATTTGAGTAGGCTCATCATCTGACCATCTCACCCCTGCATTGCGACACAACGCGTATATGAGTGAGGGGTGTGGCAAGCCATAAAAAATTTCCACGTAAACACCGTGGGATGGAGCCGATAATAGCCCCGACGTCGATAATGAAATCTTGCACAATTAAATACAACAAGAAGGCCTTCTCTTTGGTGACGTCCAAAGTGTGTTGGGGATGAAGCAATTTAGCACATAAGAAGCGTACCATATTTTTCCATAAAATTTAAGGTCCTTGCTATGGAACACTGTACCTCCCTTTCGACCTTTAATCCAAGATGTTCCCGGCTTTGTCATGCTCGTAATAACCTCCTCGTAGTCAGGGTCAAAATCCCTCAATTGTGCATACTGACACTGTCGTGGCACCCGCAACTGATAATATGAATTAATGGCATCATCACTGAACGGGACCATGCGACCCCGGACAAACGCATTGAATGGGGCATTGTCTTTGGCGTTTGCATATAAATCCTTGACAATGTCGGGTTCCGGATTTTCGGTGAGTTTGATCCACCCCTTTTGATAGATTTGAGACATCATTTCGCCGTCATTTCCCTTGGGGACCAATCCCCGCTCCGGCGTAAAGGTTTTGGTTAGCATGTAATCATACCGGTCGGCGGCGGCACTCGCAAATTTTCATCGATCATATGTTCTTGTCGGTTGAGCGGATCTTGAACTCTCTCCCCTTTGGTGTTTGGATGTCGGTTGAGAAGCCATTGAATTCCGGATGTTAGAACTTGTTATCACACACTACCTTCCCCTTACACTTGGTTCACTCAATTTCTCAAACACTTGGGTAGAGGTGATATAGGAGAGGAATTCGTGGGCTTAATGGTGTGGGGTAGTGGAATTTGTGGGGTGAAGTGGGTGCAATTAATTTAGATAATGGGTAGTAGTAGTAGTTGTTAGGAGTTGTCGATCGTGGGTGGTGTGTAGTGGGGGTGTGTGATTGGATCAGGTGTGGAGGTTTGGTTTGGGTGGTTTGTGAGTGAGAATGAGATAAACCAAAAAACGTGTATTTGGGAGTTAATGAGAAGCGCGTGTCTAGATCTTTGAGTTATGCCACGCGATCGAGGATCAAGGACCCAGCCTACCCGAAGTTGTAAAATAAAATAGCCCGCCCGTGGCTAGTCCATTGACTTTGGATTTATAGCTTCAAATTTGGTGATGCAAAATTCTCATATTTTCCTTGTTTTCTTGCCCGTTGTTGCTCTTACTCACTTTTGACTCCTCCTACAACCAAAAACATGCAAGATGTTAGATTATTGACGACTTGGAGTATGATTGAGAGTTTGAACAAAACGTTTACTCTATAATACCTACCTAATACTTAATAAAAGCTACATTCTAACAATTATAAATAAAACTATAAAAATTAACGAAATATTGGGTTGCCTCCCAATTAGTGCTTGATTTTAAGTCGTTCAGCCTGACTACTCCCTGTTTTACTGAGTATTGGCGAGGGTGATGTTGATGACATCCCAGTTTGATTTGCCACCCCACTAATGCTTTATCCGTTGACCATTGACCTTGAACGTCTCTAATGGATTACAACTGTAGAGTTCAACGGCACCATGAGGGAATACTCGCTTTATAGTGAATGGTCCTGACCATCTCGACTTAAGCTTTTTTGGGAACAATCGCAGCCGTTAGTTGAAGAAGAGGACTGATTGACCCGACTCGAATGTTCGATTCACAATTTTTTGATCTTGCCATCTTTTAACCTTTTCTTTGTATAGCTTGGCGTTCTCGTATGCATGAAGTCGGAATTCGTCGAGCTCATTTAGTTGGAGTAGCCTCTTTTCTCCTACAGCTGATTAATCAAAGTTCAATTTCTGTATTGCCCAGTAGGCCTTGTGTTGTAGCTCCACCGGTAAGTGACATGCTTTTCCGTACAGGAGTTGATATGGTGACATCCCAATTGGTGTTTTTTATGCAGTCCGGTAAGCCCATACTGCGTCATCCAACCGAAGTGACCAATCTTTTCAACTCGGATTTATGACTTTTTCCAATATCTTCTTAACTTCTCTGTTTGATACCTCAGCCTGTCCATTTGTTTGAGGGTGATACACTGTAGCCACCTTGTGGTTAACCTCATACTTAGCCAACAGAATCGTAAAAGACTTATTACAAAAGTGACTACCTTCGTAACTGATTATTGCTCTTGGCGTGCCAAACCTCAGGAAAATGTTTTTCTGTAGGAATTTGAGGACCACATTGGCATCGTTGGATGGTAGTGTTGCAGCTTCAACCCACTTCGAGACGTAATCCACCGCGAGTAGAATATACTGATTGCTCAAAGACGAAGGGAATGGTCCCATGAAATCGATGCCCCATACATCAAAGATTTCCACTTCAAGAATTATATGTAGGGGCATCTCATTCCATTTAGAGATGTTTCCCACCCTTTGGCATCTATCACATATTTTCACAAATTAGTGGGCGTCTTTGAACAATGTCGGCCAATAAAACCCGGCTTGAAGCACTTTTTCCGCGGTGCGCTCACTCCCATAATGTCCCCCATATGTCGATGAGTGGCATTCCTGCAGTATGTTGTGCACATCACTGTAGGGGATACACCTTCTAATCATCTTGTCCGCACACTGTTTGAATAAATAAGGCTCATCCGACATGTACCACTTGACGTCATGATGAAACTTCTTTTTCTGTTGTCGTGTAAGATCAGGGGGAAGCATGTTGCTCACCAGATAATTCGCGAAGTCTGCATACCAAGGAAATTCTGCATTTAACCCAAATAGTTGCTCATCCGGGAATGACTCGTTGATTGCGCATCTATCTTCATCCTTTATCTCCAAATTTTCCAGCCTTGATAAATGGTCGGCAACTTAATTCTCCGTCCCCTTTCTATCTTTAATTTCTAAGTCAAACTCTTGAAGTAGGAGAATCCATCGGATAAGGCGTGGCTTAGCATCTTTTTTTCGCTATTAGATGCAAATCATGAATGGTCCGTGTAGACTATCACCTTAGTCCCGATCAAGTATGCCCAAATTTGTCAAATGGGTACACTCTTCTGAAGCAATTCCTTTTAAAGTGGTAGTGTAATTCATTTGAGTCTTTGTGAGTATTTTGCATGCATAATATATGGCGTGAAATACCTTGTCTCGTCTTTGGCCCAAAACAACCCCAACCGCATAGTCGTTCGCATCACACATAAGCTCGAATGGCATATTCCAGTCCGATGTGACTATCACGGGGGGTGTAGATAATTTCTTCTTCAATAATTCAAACGATGACTTGCATTCCGCAGTAAAACTGAAAGTGGCATCCTTCTCTAAAAGACTGCATAGAGGTTTTGCAATCTTAGAGAAGTCTTTTATGAACCTCTGTAGAACCCAAAGATGCCCCGAAAAACTTCTAATACCCTTAAGCGAGATCTCGGTGGAAGCGGTTTCTCGATCGTATCCAGACTTTGCTTTGTCCACCTCAATCCTGGCCGACACCTTATGGCCCAAAATTATGCCTTCTTCAACCATGAAGTGGCATTTTTCCCAATTGAGTATAAGGTTTGTATCCTTACATCGCTACAATACCATGACCAGATTCCCTAGGCAAGTATCAAAGTTGTCTCCATAGACCGAGAAATCGTCCATGAAGACTTCAACATTTTTCTCCACCATATCTGAAAAAATGGCCATCATACACCGTTGGAAAGTTGCAGGTGCATTGCATAACCCGAATGACATCCTCCTGAATGTAAATGTGTCGTAAGGGCATGTAAATATTGTCTTCTCTTGATCCTCAAGAGCGATGGCGATCTGGTTATAGCCCGAGTATCCATCCAATAAACAGTAGTACTCACGTCATGCAATAATCATCTAACATTTGATCGATAAAGGCGGAGGAAATGATCTTTTCGGGTTGCCTTATTCAACCTCCAATAATCGATGCACACCCTCCATCCTGTCACTATTCTTGTTGGAATTAACTCGTTGTCCTCATTCTGTACCACAGTCATTCCCATCTTTTTAGGCACACAAAAAACCGGACTAACCCATTTACTGTCGAAAATTGGATATATGATACCGACATCCAATAATTTCAGAATTTCCTTCTTTACCACTTCCTTCACAATTGGGTTAAGTCGACGTTGATGCTCCACCGACGGTCTTGCATCATCCTCCATCAGAATCTTGTGCATGCAAAATGACGGGCTAATTCCCTTTATATCCATGATCGTCCAACCAATCGTTGATTTGTGATCCTAAGCACCCTCGACAACTTTTCTTCCTACAATTAGTTAAGTGCGGCAAAAATAATTACTGTAAATAATTTGAATTTCCTAAATGCGCATACACGAGATGTTTAGGGAGTGGCTTAAGTTCAATGTTGGTGGCTCCTCGAAAGACGGTTTGATTTTTTACTGCGACTATTTCCTCAGTGTGCAAAGGTTCAAACGATGCTCTGAATTGGCTAACTCGTGGTAATGAGTCTAACATCTGTAAGAAGTCCACAAATTCTGGGTCGTCCTTTTCTTCATCCCCTAATAAGGTTGTTTCTAATGGATCGTTGACCAAACTCTTTCTCATATCCTCACTGATGATTTGCTCAATTAAATCCATCCAAAAACATTATTCCTCATCCGTAGGGAATTTCATGGCCTTGAACACATTAAATTTTATTTCTTGATCTTGGACTCTCATAGTATGTTCTCCTTTTTGCACGTCTATGAGTGTCCTTCCCGAGCAAAGAAAGGTCTCCCTAGGATAATCGGTATGTTCTTATCCTCCTCGAAATCCAGAATGATAAAGTCTGCAGGGAATATAAACTTATCCACTTTAACTAGAATGTCCTCTACTATGCCTCCGGATATGTGACTGACCTATCCCCAAACTGCAATGAAATATTCGTAGGCTTTAGCGCGGGCAAACCCAATTCTGTGTATACTGACAATGGCATGAGGTTCACACTCGCCCCCAAATCACATAAACATTTGTTAAACGACATTTTCCTGATCGTGTGTGGGATGGTAAAGCTCCCCAGGTCTTTAAGTTTTGGTGGTAACCTGCACAACACTTTTTCTACACTCCTCTGTTAGTGCCACTGTTTCAAATTCTTTCCATTTCTTTTTCCTCGACAGAATTCCTTTCATGAACTTCGCATAACTCGACATTTGCTCTAGGGCATCTATGAATGGGATGCTAATCTGGAGTTTCTTGAACACATCTAAAAACCTTGCGAACTGCTTATTTGATTTCTATTTTTGAATCCTCTGCTGAAACGGTGGTGGAGGATAAACAATTGGCTTATTGTTTAACTTTATTTCCTCGCCCTTGTTACCTTCCACCACGTTACTGTCATCAACTTTTTCCTCCAGTGTCACTGAATTTTCTGCATTATTACCCCCGAGATGTTTTCCACTTCTCAACATAACTTCTTGACATTGCTCATGACTACCCTTCGAATTTCTCTCAGTGTCGCTAGTTAATGTTCCTTATGGTCTATTATTCAATGCTAACGCCAGCTGTCCAAACTAATTTTCCAAATTCTTGATAGCCAAATCTTGTGATTTCATTGCCATCTCTTGATTCTTCATTATCATTGCTTGATTTTTAATTGTTGCCTCATTGCTAGTTATGTACTTCGACACCATTTCCTCGGAATCTGATTTCCTTTCCTAATGTTGAACCGATTTTTGGTGACTCTGAAAACCAGGGGGATATGATGGTCGTGGAGCTTGAGTTTGCTGGTTATTGCTCCATGAGAAGTTTGGGTGGTTCCTATTCCCCTAGTTGTAGGTGTTTTGGTATGTATTTTGCGAAATTCTGTTATAGTTACCTATGAACTGGACAGATGCTGGATTAATTACACACTGATCTGTAGGATAATCAACCGCACACAAGTCACATACTACCGCAACCTGCTGAACATGAGCCCCTGTCATAGTATCAAACTTCTTGGACAGTGCAGAAATTTGTGCTTGTATAGCTGTCACCCCATCTACTTCAAAAATCCCAGCCGCCTTTACCTGTGTCATTCTTGCTGTGGGCCACTGGTAGTTATTTGCCGCCATAGTTTCGATCAAATTATAGGCTTCCTCGTAACTCTTAGCCATGAATGCCTTTGCCGTGACATGACGCATCAATCTTGGTTCGACATTCCCATTTAGTCTGTTATAAAAAGTGTTCATTTGCAGCCACTTGGGTAATCCATGATACGGGCACTTTCTAAGTAATTCCTTGTAACGCTCCCATGCCTCATATAGCAACTTCCCATTCTGCTGCTCAAACATCGTTATGTCATTCCTCATTTTAGCAGTTTTCGCCGGTGGAAAAAATTTGGCAAGAAATTTTTGAGCCAAGTCTTCCCATGTAGTAATCGATCCCGATGGCAGAGAATATAACCAAATCTTTGCCTTGTCCCGTAAAGTGAATGGGAACAAGCGAAGTCTCACTGCCTCATCCGACACCCCATTGTACTTGACCGTGTTGCACATTTCCAGAAAACTGATTAAATGCTCATTCGGATCGTCATTTGCCATTCCCCCAAACTGAACTGAATTCTGCATCATCTGAATGGTCCCATGCTTGATTTCAAAAGTATTCGCAGCTATTGCAGGCCTACTGATGCTTGACTGCAGATCAGTAACCTTAGGTGTTGCAAAATCCCTCAACGCTTTCTGGTCTTCGGCAGCCATTGTTTCCTCCTTATCAGAATTTTTGAATTCGTTCCTAGTTTTTTCGATCCACTTACTTAACCTCTGAAATTTCCTTTCAATGTCGTCCTCAAAAGGAAGCAAGTCTGGATGTTTGGATCGTGTTTGTATAAACCAATGTCAAAAACCTGAAATAGGAAAAACAAAAACAAAAATTGTTTAAGTAAAACTGGACTAATTAAACTGATATCGTAAAAATATTCAAATCTAGGCTAAATTGTCCCGTCAGCGTGCCAAAAAACTGTTGGGTAAAATCAATACCCATAAATGACATCCAGATTTTTAGAAATTATAAATGAGAATTTTATAAATAAAAGTATTATTTATGAGATATGTTGGGTGTGAGTATGTGTATATATATATATAGAATATGTGAATTGATGTGAAGAGAATGTTATATATTAATTTTAATATATATAAATATTTAATTGAATTATTTATTGAGTTAAATAAATAAATTTTGTTTTGATTATAGAGTAATGTAATTAAGTGTAGCAGATTAATTAAATGAATATTTAGTATTTAATTTAATTAATATAATAATTTTATGTTATAGTTCTAATTTAATTGAGATAATTAATTAAATTAGATGAGTTATGTGATGATTGTTACACAAAATTATAATTAACAAGTAAATATAATTATGTGACAATTTGATGAGATTGATTGATGTTAAGCTATTGATTAATTAAAATAATGAGTATTTGCCAAACATGGTCTTAGGCTTTTCAAGTTCAAATTGGTGTAACCTATGTATTAACTAGTAATTAGTATATCTAATAATTACTAGGAGTTACATATATTATATATTACTAGTATTGTATATTATATGTATATATACTACAAGTTAGTATGTTAGTTTTAGAAAACAAACCAAAGAAAGAAGAAGAGAGTTAGAGAGAGTTGTAGGAGAAGAAGAAGAAGAAGAAAAAGAAGAAGAAGAAGAAGAAAGCTTTGAGAAGACAAAACAAGCCCCATCATCATCATCATCATCTCTCTCTCTCTCTCTTAAATTCATACTAATAAAGTTATAATCTAAATTCCTTGTTTTAATTATATTTTTATGTTCTTCATAATGTAGATAATTGTTATGTAGAAGTTGTATTGAGAAATTGAGAGAGATAGAGAGAAATAGAGGAATTGAGATGAGCTAGAAGAAGAAGAAAAAAAAAACTAGAAGAAGGTAACTTCTAAACTCTTATTTAATCCTTGATTTTTTTTTTGTGTAGATTCATGTTCTAGGGTAGTAGATCATGCTTAATCTGTTTGTATTGGTTTAATCTTGGATTATCAAGAATCAAACAAGAGGATTCAAGAAAGAAAATTAAATGGAAAGAAAATTTGAAGAACAAAATTCGTAGGTTTTTAGTAATTGTGGACATATCTTGTGAAATTCATACCTCTTTGGGTATAATGAGTTAGAAAGTGAGCCTTATATCAAATCGAAGATATGGAAGTAAGCTATATTAAAAAGTGGAATCACATGAAAACTCTTTGTAGATTTCTTGCAATGTCTATTTTAGTAAGGCTGGTCAGAAGGAAAATAATCTGTCGAAAAAATCAAAAGCTATTACGGGTTTACGACTTTGAAAAATTCATATAAATTAAGTGTGTTTTGAATCTGAAGAAACTTAAAAGCTGCAAAGTTGTAGATATGGAAGTTTACTAGCTAGACTCGCGAGATTGAGCCATTTTATGGACGGATCATGTCCAAAATAAATTGTTTAGTAAGGATGTCGAGAAAATGAAATTTTCTAGACTAGTTGATGAATTATGAATCTGGTTTAGATGGATAAGAATTAGACTTTAAGGCCTAGATGAGGTTGTAGTACCTTTGAGTAAGGGTTAATTCTATATAAGAAGGAACAAAAGCGGACATATAACGAGCGAGTTACGTTAAAAAGCGAAAACAACGTTTTGTTAAAGAAATTGTGAAGATGAGTTTTATAATTACATTTGAATTAAGATTTTGGGTGATGATATATTTTGATGATTAAAAATATGTTTTGACATATGTAATGAGTATAGATATGTGTTATCATATTCTATGCATAATTAACCATTTAAGATCAAGAGTTGAGATAAGTTAATGTGTGCACATAACGTTATCGATAAAATGCCTAAGAGTAATAGTGTTTTCTAAACTTTGGTATACAAAGTGTCTAACTAATAGCTAATATTGGATATCTAAGTATGAAAAGATGATAATACAAGAATAATAATGGAAAAGAAATCGAAAAGGGTAATTTTGATTTATGAAGGAAAATTAAACATGTAAACAATGTGTTGAATATGCATTTTTGAAACCAAAGTGGTATAATAAAATGGTGTGATATCGCACATTAAACTACAAGTGTGATAGTCTAGCATGTGTGGTGATGAAAATGAAAAAAATAAAAGCAGAGTTGCATATAAAATAGTTAGATGTCTATAAAGACATTATAAAGGATAATAAGATAAAGTAAGGTCTTAGAATAAATTTGACCATGAGATTGAGTATTGATTTTATTTATTATCAATCTCACATACGATTATGGAGGTTGTGCTGAGGGCCTTGAAGTATTAGCGTGTTGGTAAAAGCAGAGGTAAAAAGCAAGTCTTTCAGTTCCTTTTTGCTATGTGAACTTGATGATGATCTGCTTTAAAATTTTAGTGTATGATGTATTATATATGTCAAAAGTATGAAATGTGAAAGTCGATCTATGACTATGATGATTGAACTATGAATGTTGATTGAGTAAGGAACTCGATCTTTATAGTTGTTATGTGAACTACAACATGTATGCTATGTTTGTTTATGATTATTCTTGTATGTTGAGCATGTTATTATGTGCTTTCGTGATGCATGAAAAGCTATTAGATTTTCTTTGGTATCGAGCTCATTCTTGCAAATAACCATTTTTTGCAGATTCAAGAATTGAAGGTAGCATTATGTGCTTTACTTGATTGTTATGGATCAAAAGTGATATATGAAGATTTAATATCCTAGCTAAGTTGTTATTCTTGTAAACCATGTCTAATGTTTGAATAATGTATTAATGTTGAATTGTAATATTGTTTTGCGAATGTAAACTATTGTAGTATTAAAATGATTACGAGATATTTAGATGTAAAGGTTGAAGGTTTTGGGAGCGAGGATAGTTTGTAATAGAAAATTTTAATTATTCATAAAATTTCAATGGTTGTATTATCGTTTAATGATGTAAAATTAGAGGTTGAATGTATTATTAACGGCCAAAAAATCGAAATTAAATTGTATGAATTTTGGGGTTAGTTACGATTTGGTATCAAAGGCGATGGGTTAGAAACCTTAGGTAAGAGTACCTTAGGCTATAACCTTAGAGAGAGAGGTGAAAATAAAGGAGCGAATAAGCTCAAATAGAGTTTGAACAATAAGGGATTAAAACTTGCGTGAAAGGATTCAAAGAAAGAATCTCATGAGAGTTATAAGGAATATGAATGTGGGGTTACCCAACTCCAATAATAAGGATGTAAGGTGATAATAAATAGAACAATGTCTATAAAAAAAGAGAATGATAAAGAAGTTAAGAATAGAGAGTTATATCTAAGTGGTGCAATTGTACTCTTTACGTAGTTGATGTATGGTATCTGGGCTAAATGATTCCTTCATAGGCGGAGAGGTATATCTGAACTAGCAACTTCGGAACCTAGTTTGTTGGTTGTTTGTGGAAACCACTCGGTACCATATTGAAAGCTGGTAGAGACTCGATGTGTACCAGTATAGAAAATGGATCATTATGATGAAAGTGTAGAACTTGAATGAAATGTTGAAGCAATGTAAATGAAGTTAGAAATTCTTAAAGGAAGAATTGTTATATAAACAAGAAGATTCAAAGAAGAATCTTGAAGAGATATAAAAGATAAGAAATGGGAGTTTCCTAACTCCAAAAGCCAAATAACGAATAATGTAAATAAATGATGAAAAAAGAAAAAAGAAAGGGATGCGTAAAACAAAAGCGATCACGAGTTAAGAAAAAGAATTTTAAGGAGATGATTATAGAATAAGATCACGGCGTGAGTGCATTTAAGTTATAAAAGAAGATGGTCTATAATGTTTGAATAATTATAGCTTAATGCTATGAAGATGGTGTACTTATGAAAAATGCAGAGATAACTCATGAGGAGTTATAGATAATGTGATCTGAGGAATTAATATCGAAGCGAAAAAAACAAGTTAAAGAGTAAGATAGAGTTAGGTGGGATTTCAATTGAGGACTCATGTGATGGTTTGAGTTGTACAAATCTTTGTATGGGCGAGGGTTTTGTGCTTGCACTCAGTTTATCATATTGATAATCATTGGAATGTTGGTGTCGCATTATCTATGTATATGTGGCGAAAAGGTGATTCTTTTCTCATGTGTATGTTTGATAGTTAGAAACTATTAAGATTAGACAGATATTATTAGGATTAGGCGCGGTTCTTAAAACTAATGCATATGGTAAGTTAAATGACTCATAATAATATGTTATGTTTTGAACCCCTCGTGAATGGGCCTTTATGGTCTACGACTAGGATAAGTTCTTAAACTCATATTATTGTGGCAAGTCTGAACTTCCAATGTGCGGGATAAGTTTGATGAGCTGGGGGTATAATTAAGTTATGAATGGAGTATTGAGGATGATAGGAATAGATAGATCTTTTAAGCAATGGATCATTCTGAGAAAGTGGAGTTGATGGTGGAAGCATAGGTATTCTAAATCTACTAGCTATCTTAGACTTTCAAAATTTATTGACTTAGTCTTTGATGTTTACACTTCTATTTTCTTGAAAACATTGGATCAAATGATGGAACCAATGAGTTTTAACAACAATCTTTATTATTAGTATATACATGCTAATTGTTTGACTAGACAAAAATGATTTGCAATATATCAAAATGTATTTTATATCATTAATGCATCATGTAACTTTGGTGCAAAGATGATAAAAATGATGGAGTCATCAATGCGATATTACTGAGTTGGATGTGATCTAAGGATCGTCGATTACTATGGTATGATGTAGTATGATAAAATCACCAATAGCGGGAATCCTCAATGAATTTGTAAATACGATCTGCGGTATCATGGCGTCATAAAAAAAGATTTTTGAGATTTCTTTGAGATATGAGAATACATATGTATGTATATATATATATATTTTTTGTTGATGTCCAGAATTGTTGTAGAGGTCTATGCTATTTGATTGACTAGACAAATATTGAAAGATGTTCATGAAATTCAAGAGTTTCTTGAGAAGTTATGCCAAACCAAATTATTTTGAGTGCGGATTCGGATGTTGAAAAGGAGATGAACAACCTATTATTAGGGGTTGCGCTTAGTTTTTATACTTTCTTGTTGAAATGTTTTGTATACAATACATGTACAATAGGTTGATCACCTAGAGTACTTGCGGAGGTGTTTTTAGGTCTTTGTGATTGATAAACATTACGCGAAGAGGGTTTAAAGTGTGAAGAAGCAGGGGTGAAGCACTATTAAACCTAGAGAATAGAGTTCATGGTCTTGTGACCCTCGGCATGATTTGGAATCTTTTAAATTCTGAGTTATTCATACTACTTTCCCAATTATTGAACAATTGTGGAGGATTCTTGTTATTACTGCAAGATGGAAGTGAAAAAGGAAAGTATTCCTTAGAAAGAAGTAAGTAAGTAAATAAAATCGACCTTTGAATGATGGATATGTTGAATAAGTGAGAAAAGAAATTTTGAAGTGAGAAGGATGTGAGTTATCAAAGAATAATGTGAAACTTTTAATAGAAAAGTTTAATAATTGTAGAATGATGTTTGTGGAAAGAAAGTGGTTATAGAAACCAATGAATGAATGAAGTAGTGGCGTAAAAATCTACTTTGATAGATTGAATGAATAAAGATTAATAAATAAATAAATAAAAAAATTTGAGGGCGAAATTCTTAGAAGAAGGGTTGAATGTAATGTCAGGAGTTTGATCATATAATATATGATAATGATCCTTAGAGAAAGATAATGAGCGAATTCAAAGAATATGTAATACTCAAATATAATTGAGTCTAAGTAAATATTATGAAATAAAACTTATAAAATTTATTAAAAAAGAATGGTGAGAGTAGAAAATATAAAACCTATATTAAGGTAATGTGTTGAAGTTATTCAATGAATAGATTTGAGAAAAACTTTGAGTAAGGTAGGGTTTGGTGATTAGAGACGGAATCCTTATAAGGAGGGAAGGATGTGACATCCAGATTTTTAGAAATTATAAATGAGAATTTTATAAATAAAAGTATTATTTATGAGATATATTGGGTGTGAGTATGTGTATATATATATATTGTAGAATATGTGAATTGATGTGAAGAGAATGTTATATATTAATTTTAATATATATAAATATTTAATTGAATTATTTATTGAGTTAAATAAATAAATTTTGTTTTGATTATAGAGTAATGTAATTAAGTGTAGCAGATTAATTAAATGAATATTTAGTATTTAATTTAATTAATATAATAATTTTATGTTATAGTTCTAATTTAATTGAGATAATTAAATTAGATGAGTTATCATGATGATTGTTACACAAAATTATAATTAACAAGTAAATATAATTATGTGACAATTTGATGAGATTGATTGATGTTAAGCTATTGATTAATTAAAATAATGAGTATTTGCCAAACATGGTCTTAGGCTTTTCAAGTTCAAATTGGTGTAACCTATGTATTAACTAGTAATTAGTATATCTAATAATTACTAGGAGTTACATATATTATATATTACTAGTATTGTATATTATATGTATATACTACTACAAGTTAGTATGTTAGTTTTAGAAAACAAACCAAAGAAAGAAGAAGAGAGTTAGAGAGTTGTAGGAGAGAAGAAGAAGAAGAAAAAAGAAGAAAGAAGAAAGCTTTGAGAAGACAAAACAAGCCCCATCATCATCATCATCATCTCTCTCTCTCTCTTAAATTCATACTAATAAAGTTATAATCTAAATTCCTTGTTTTAATTATATTTTTATGTTCTTCATAATGTAGATAATTGTTATGTAGAAGTTGTATTGAGAAATTGAGAGAGATAGAGAGAAATAGAGGAATTGAGATGAGCTAGAAGAAGAAGAAGAAGAAAAAAAAAAAGAGAAGAAGGTAACTTCTAAACTCTTATTTAATCCTTGATTTTTTTTTTTTGGGTAGATTTATGTTCTAGGGTAGTAGATCATGCTTAATCTGTTTTGTATTGGTTTAATCTTGGATTATCAAGAATCAAACAAGAGGATTCAAGAAAAAGAAAATGAAATGGAAAGAAAATTTGAAGAACAAAATTCGTAGGTTTTTAGTAATTGTGGACATATCTTGTGAAATTCATACCTCTTTGGGTATAATGAGTTAGAAAGTGAGCCTTATATCAAATCGAAGATATGGAAGTAAGCTATATTACGAAAGTGGAATCACATGAAAACTCTTTGTAGATTTCTTGCAATATACATTTTAGTAAGGCTGGTCAGAAGGAAAATAATCATCGAGAAAATCAAAAGCTATTACGGTTTACGACTTTGAAAAATTCATATAAATTAGTGTGTTTTTTGAATCTGAAGAAACTTAAAAGCTGCAAAGTTGTAGATATGGAAGTTTACTAGCTAGACTCTGAGATTGAGCCATTTTATGGACGGGATCATGTCCAAAATAAATTGTTTAGTAAGGATGTCGAAAAATGAAATTTTCTAGACTAGTTGATGAATTCTGAATCTGGTTTAGATGGATAAAGAATTACGACTTTAAGGCCTAGATGAGGTTGTAGTACCTTTGAGTAAGGGTTAATTCTATATAAGAAGGAACAAAAGCGGACATATAACGAGCGAGTTACGTTAAAAAGCGAAAACAACGTTTTGTTAAAGAAATTGTGAAGATGAGTTTTATAATTACATTTGAATTAAGATTTTGGGTGATGATATATTTTGATGATTAAAAATATGTTTTGACATATGTAATGAGTATAGATATGTGTTATCATATTCTATGCATAATTAACCATTTAAGATCAAGAGTTGAGATAAGTTAATGTGTGCACATATAGCGTTATTCGATAAAATGCCTAAGAGTAATAGTGTTTTCTAAACTTTGGTATACAAAGTGTCTAACTAATAGCTAATATTGGATATCTAAGTATGAAAAGATGATAATACAAGAATAATAATGGAAAGAAATCGAAAAGGGTAATTTTTGATTTATGAAGGAAAATTAAACATGTAAACAATGTGTTGAATATGCATTTTTGAAACCAAAGTGGTATAATAAAATGGTGTGATATCATACATTAAACTACAAGTGTGATAGTCTAGCATGTGTGGTGATGAAAATGAAAAAAAAAAAGCAAGAGTTGCATATAAAATAGTTAGATGTCTATAAAGACATTATAAAGGATAATAAGATAAAGTAAGGTCTTAGAATAAATTTGACCATGAGATTGAGTATTGATTTTATTTATTATCAATCTCACATCTGATGTAGGTTGTGCAAGGGCGCGAAGTATTAGCGTGTTGGTAAAAGCAGAGTAAAAGCAAGTCTTTCGAGTTCCTTTTTTGCTATGTGAACTTGATGATGATCTGCTTTAAAATTTTAGTGTATGATGTATTATATATGTCAAAAGTATGAAATGTGAAAGTCGATCTATGACTATGATGATTTGAACTATGAATGTTGATTGAGTAAGGAACTCGATCTTTATAGTTGTTATGTGAACTACAACATGTATGCTATGTTTGTTTATGATTATTCTTGTATATGTTGAGCATGTTATTATATGCTTTCGTGATGCATGAAAAGCTATTAGATTTTCTTTGAAATCGAGCTCATTCTTGCAAATAACCATTTTTGCATTTCAAGAATTGAAGGTAACGCTATGTATGTCTTTACTTGATTGTTATGGATCAAAAGTGATATATGAAGATTTAATATCCTAGCTAAGTTGTTATTCTTGTAAACCATGTCTAATGTTTGAATAATGTATTAATGTTGAATTGTAATATTGTTTTTTGCGAATGTAAACTATTGTAGTATTAAAATGATTACGAGATATTTAGATGTAAAGGTTGAAGGTTTTGGGAGCGAGGATAGTTTGTAATAGAAAATTTTAATTATTCCAAAAATTTCAATGGTTGTATGGTTGTATTATCGTTTAATGATGTAAAATTAGAGGTTGAATGTATTATTAACGACCAAATCGAGAATTAAATTGTATGAACTTGTAAAGTTCAATTCTGCCATGCATGTGGGAAAACTGTTTTGATGGTGAATGGTCCCGACCACCTTCACTTAAGTTTTCTTGGGAACAACCTCAATCGTGAGTTGAACAGCAGTACTGATTGCCCCGGCTCCAATGTTCGGTGCATGCATTTTTTGTCGTGCCATTTCTTGACTTTTTACTTGTATAATTTAGCGTTCTCGTATACATAAAGACGGAATTCATGGAGCTCGTTTAGTTAGAGTAGCCTCTTTTCACCCACAGCTGTTTGATCAAAGTTCGGTTCGAATGGCCCAATGAGCACTTGTCTTTCAGAAGTTCCACGGTGGGTGACACGCTTTCCCGTATAGTAATTGGTATGGTGACATACCAATCGGTGTTTTATACACAGTCTGGTAAGCCCAAAGTGCATCATCCAACCTGAGAGACCAATCCTTTCGATTCGGATTCACTACCTTTTCCAGAATTTTGGCCCACTGGTTTGGGGATGATATGTTGTAGCTACCTTATAGTTGACCCCATACTTTACCAAGAGAGCTGCAAACAATTTGTTGTAGAAGTCACTACCTTCATCACTTGTGATAGCTCTTGGCGTGCCAAACCTCGTAAAAATATTCTTTTGCAAAAATTTGAGAACCACCTTGGCATCGTTAGTCGGGAGTGCTACGGATTCCACCCACTTTGATACATAGTCCACTACAAGCAAAATATACTGATTGTTGAATGAGGAGGGGAATGGCCCCATGAAATCAATGCCCCATACATTGAAAATCTCAACTTCTAAAATAGTTTGAAGTGGTGTCTCATTCCTTTTTTATATGTTGCCCACCCATTGACATCTATCACAAGTTTTAACAAATTGGTGGGCGTCTTTAAATAAAGTAGGCCAATAAAACCCGGCTTGAAGGACTTTTGTCGTTGTTCTCTCACTACCATAGTGTCCTCCATACGCCGACGAGTGGCATTCATGCAATATACTATTCACCTCGCTGTAAGGCACACACCTCCTAATCATCTTGTCGGCGCATTGTTTGAATAAGTATGGCTCATCCCACATATACCAATTGACATCATGGAGAAACTTCTTTTTCTGTTGTTGTGTAAGGTCGGGAGGAAGCATGTTGCTCACTAGATAATTCACGAAGTCCGCGTACCATGGAAATTCTACATTTAACCCAAATAGTTGCTCATCCGAGAATGACTCGTTGATTACACACTTGTCCTCTTCCAGTTTCCCCTGATTTTCTAGCTTAGATAAATGATCGGCGACTTGGTTCTCCGTTCCCTTTCTATCCTTTTTTTCTAAATCAAACTCTTGTAACAGGAGAATCCATCGGATAAGGCGTGGCTTAGCATCTTTTTTCGAAATTAAGTACCAAATAACCGAGTAATCAGTATAGACCACTACCTTTGTTCCGATCAAGTACGCCCAGAATTTATCGAATGCATATGTGACGCCCCCAAATTAGGTATATATCACCCATTCTGAGTCGCCAAATACATGGTACAGAAACAACTACAACTTTATTAATACAATTGTCGTGCAAAATACGACAACACATAAATAAGTCCTCATTACAATTATTGATACACTATTTTACAAAATAGGGAGGACTACTAAAACAACTATTTTTAACCATTACTCCACACCCCGACTAGTTCTCGCTATATTCTCATCTCCTGAGAAGAAAAATGGAACAAAAAAGAAAAGGGTAAGCTCAACTAGCCCAGTAAAGAATATTATGACTAAGATAATGTACAACAAATTATCCTTAGTCTTCAACAGGAAAAATGATGAATACAATGAATGACAAGTTTTAGATCAACAATTGCAGTAGAAACAATATTTCATTAGAAGAGTTAAGTAGAGAATGAAATCTACTATCATCTATGAATTTAAAAGTCCATCATCGATATTTTATCCCTGTAACATCAATCAATATAGATATTCACCAATTGGTCATGTTCATCTAAACACATGTTCATCTTTGCACTACGGGGCAAAGATATTCATCATAAAATCATTCATCTTTGCACTACGGGGCAAAGATATTCGATTATATCATCATTTAGGACCCAGGGATGATGAAAAATATTTTAAAGAAAAAACTAATCCAATGAAACAAAAGAATAAATATTAAGGATTAGTACTTTAAACAATCCAAGTTCAAAAATACTTCATAAATAACCAAAGTGGAGTAAAATTCAAGAATGAAGACCAAAACATAGATCCAATCCAAGATAGGAATCATAATGATTTATCTTTTATAGGAAATTTAATTCTCTACAACTTTGCGTAAGAAAGTTTTCCAAATTCCAAGCAGAAATTGGCCAAAATCCATAAACAGACGATTTTACAGGCTATAATCAAATTTCAGTCAAGAAATGGGGTCCACCGACACACAAAACATGTGTTAATGATTTAATGCAACAAAAATACTCTTACTCCTCATATACTCATATATCCCATTTCATTGTAAAACTATCACCATTATTATATTATTAAAATATAATAATAAATTATTTTATCAAAAAAGATAAAATATCATTTTTTAACAATTGTCACTTTTAAAAAAAATTCCATCTATATCCACATAAAATAAATATTTTCCTCATCATATAAATCAATAATTAATTATTCTCAAATAATATTACAGAATCACAAAGATCTTGGCAACCAATTGTCGTTCCTGTGAAAGAGGGGTTTTCCAATAAGAATTTCTCACTTCTCGGCCAGCGCGATTAGGTGACCAAACCTCTCCTTAGATGTAACTTTCTAGACATTGCCAATAATATTTTCTAATAATATTATTCGGATAATATGAATTATTAGCTTCGATAATGGAAAATAATGTGTAGTGACAATTATTAAAACAACAAGAATAATAAAAAAATCAACGCAGAATTATTGAATCAATAAAATAAAATCTTTGATAAGTAATTATCGTAACAATTATTGAGTAGTGCCTTCTTACGTAAGAATCAATAATTGGTGCAATACCGTGTGCTACTGTGCAACAATGCGTATTACTATGTTTTAACCACCGGGTATTCCAACAGTATTAACGATAACAACTACGTCGTTATTTATTAACAACGTATACTTGTCGTTTTCTTCATCCAATCGCTTTCTGTTATGGGGCCCACACAAGGCTGCGCCGTCGTATGAATATTCCCCGACAGTAAGAATATTCCACGACCAAACGAATATTCTCCGACAACAATGAGTATTTTACAACCACTTACTTATTTAAAAATATTTACGCATTTTACCCATAACTAACCACATTAATCAAATCAACCCCTTACTATTTCAAAATAATAAATAGAGGAATTAAATTTCATTTATTAATAATTTGGGGTCTTACAACCTCCCCTCTTTATGAAATTTCGTCCTCGAAATTGGCGTCACGTACAGGTGTTTGAAAGATGAGGATTCCTCGCTTTCATTTCTGTTTCCAACTCCCAAGTCATTTCCTCAATAGCATGGTTTCTCCACAAAACTTTAACTTGTGGTATGACCTTCGTGCGTAGGACATGCTCCTTCCTATCCAAAATCTTGACAGGTACCTCTTCATACGTTAAGTCTTCGGCTATCTCATCCGATTCTAACTCCATAACATGGTTCGGGTCGTCCACATATTTATGTAACATCGATACATGAAAAACGTTATGAACACGCGTCATACTTGGCGGTAAAACGAGTCTATAGGCCACAGTTCCTATTCGATCGAGGATTTCAAATGGACTAATAAATCGAAGGTTTGAGCTTTCCTCACATCGCCGATTCTCACTTTTGGAATAACGACTTCTTGCATCTTCTTCTTCATATTCATCAACTCCAAGTTTGTAGCTTGAGCAGCTTTAAATTTATCGATTAAAGTCGATTCTAATCGTATATTCGTTATCTTCTCGCAGGTTCTTGGAATCTTTAACTCTATCTCCATTTTTTGTAAGTCATATGAAATGGGTCTTTGTGTTAACAATATCGCACTCGTAAACGCATACGATCTTTTACTCAACGCGTCAACTACCATGTTCGTTTTTTTTTCCAAGATGGTATTGAATGGTATAGTCGTAATCTTTCAATAGCTCGAGCTAACGTTGTTACCGCATGTTGAGTTCTTGGAAGCTCTTCTCACATTCCTCGCTCCATTCAAATTTTGTATCTTTTCGAGTCAGCTGAGTTAATAGAGTATCGATTCGATAAAATCTTTCCACGAATCTCCGATAATAACCAACTAAGCCTAGAAAGCTACGTATTTTGATTACTGACTTAGGTTGCTCTAAACTATGACTCATATCCCAATCTTGGATAGCACGTCACAATGGTACCTATCAATTTACCACCGCACGAATATGGCGTCCCCTAAGGAGAGTTTGGCTTCGGTGCATTCCACAAAGGAAGTCACCATATAAAGGCTCGGGTACAAACTTCTACAGTTGAATTTTTAACTCCTGAAGTTCAATAGGAGCCATGAGATTTTAGAAATGGATTTTGTACCGGGTTCAAAGTCGATACAAAATTCAATATCACGCTCTCTGGAGTAGGCGGAAATTTTTCAGAAATACGTCAGAAATTTTACTAACAATGTAAATATCATTCAAATCGGCGATTTTTGTTCAAGTCCATAACATGGCTAAGAAAGCTTGACATCCATTTTTCAATAAACGAATGACTTTACTGACTTGATATAAAAGAGTTTGACTTCAATGGTTTGGTTGCTAAAATTCGAATAACAGGTTGCTTAGGAATATGAAAACTAACAACCTTACAAAAGCAATCAATTTGGCATGATGAGTAGTTAACCAATCAATCCCTAAAATCACATCAAAAGCAAGTATCTTTAAAGAGATAAGATCAACAGGTAATGTGATGGTGCCAACTTGGATCAAACAAGATTTATAAACAGTGGATGTGATGAAAGTTTCTCCTAACGGAGTTTCCATAGATAAATCAAAGTCTAATTTCTCCGGAGTCAAGTTTAAACGTTGAGTATAAGCAGGAGAGATAAATGAATGGGTAGAACCGGTATCTAATAAGGTATAACTTCGCAAAAATTTATAATTAACTAACCCGTGCTAACTTCGTTCGAGTTACTTGCTTTTTGAGAAGTCACAAAAAACGCTCTTCTAAGAACCGATGACTTTGACTTGTCCGGGACAGCCTTTGGAGTCACCATCCCCGCTGGACTGGGTTTCGCTATCGTACAATCTCGAGCGATATGACTTTCTTTTCCATAACTAAAACATACCCTAGAAGTTTGTGAACAATTTGGACTTATGTGTCCCTCTTCTCCGCATCTGTAACATCTAACTGGCGGTCTTTCTCCTCCTCTAAAATTCGTTGCTGGTGTTGGTGCCGACGTCTTCCCGTCATTGTTAAATCTTCTCTTCTTGAAATTTCCACTTGAATTATTTCTTCTATTATCTTGGCCATGATTACCACTAAAGTGGTTTCCATTTCTGGCATGATAATTTCCTTCACGATGGTTATCATTGTTCCGATAACCGTTGCCACTGGTACGATTATCATCAAGTTGTTGGTCATTATTCTTCAGTTGAGCCGACTCATTATAGCGCTCCAATAACTGAGCCCTATTCACAACATCTGAATATAAACAAAGTTTATGAGAAATGAGGTATTGACGTATTTTGGGTTTTAAACCTCGCAGAATCATTCGCGTCATTTTCTCCTCATTATCAACCAAATGGGATGCAAATCGGGACAACTCGGCAAACTTAGCTTCGTACTGCGACACATTCATATTGTTTTGCTCCAGCTTGATGAACTCTACCTCCTTCATGTGACGAATACTTTCGAGAAAGTACTTGTCGTTGAACAATTCTTGGAACTTCTCCCAAGACATCTTCAGTGCGGTAGGCTGAGTACGCTTTACAGATTTCCACCAATAATCTGCCTCTCTTATTAACATGAAAGTGGCGAAAGGAACCTTTTGCTCCTCTGAGCATCCCAAGACATCAAATATCTTAGTGATCTGCTTTATCCACGTCTTTGCCGTAAGTGGTTCTGGCTTTCCCAAAAACTCTGGCGGTCCTAACTCCTTGAATTGCTTAGCGGTGACCATCCGTGAGTTGCCAGTGTTTCCACCTGTATTTTGAACAGTAGTCTTTCTCATTTGGTTTTGCATGAATTCTAGAAAGTTCCTAAACATATCATCGTTCGTCATCTGCTTAGTGGTGTTGTTCATAGGAGGAACATTACCAGCCTGTTGCACGTTCTCCTCGTTGGTGAGCAAAGGTGTCTCCACGGTCTCATTTACTCCGCTGTTAACATTCTCAGTCGACATTCTTAAATACTTCCATAAAATAAGGGTTAATTAAACAAATTAGCAAATCACATAATACCCCTATATTATGACCGACCAACAAATAAGCTTAGGTAGGACACACTAGCGAAGGATTTACTCGCCTCCCTCCTAGTTCTATTCCCCATCTACGCCGGAGATCATATCCTAAGCTCGATACCAACCGTAACGCCCCAAAATAGGTATACATCACCCATTCTCCAGTCGCCAAATACATGGTGCGTAAATAACTACAACTTTATTAATACAATTGTCGTGCAAAATACGACAACACATAAACTTTGAGTTTACATACAAATATTGTCTTCTAGACAATATCCACACTCAAATAAGTCCTCATTACAATTATTGATATACTATTTTACAAAATAGTGAGGACTACTAAAACAACTGCCTTGAACCATCACTCCACACCCGACTAGTTCCCGCTTATATTCTCGCCTCCTCGAGAAGAAAAATGGAACAAAAAAGGAAAAGGGTGAGCTCAACTAGCCCAAAGAAAGATATTATGACTAAGATAATGTACAACAAATTATTCTTAGTCTTCAACAGAGGAAAAATCGATAGAATACAATAGACAACAAGTTTTAGATCAACAATCGCAGCTGGAAACAACAATTCATTAGAAGAGTTAAGTAGAGAATGAAATCTATTATCATCTATGAATTTAAAAGTCCATCATCGATATTTTATCCTCGTAACATCAATCAATATATATCATAAATCAAATATTCATCTTTGCACCACAGTGCCAAATATTCACCAAATGGTCATGTTCATCTAAACACTGCTCATCTTTTGCACTCTGGCCAAAGATATTCATCATAAAATCATTCATCTTTGCACTACGAGCCAAAGATATTCAGTTATATCATCATTTAGGACTGAGGATGATGAAAAATATTTTAAAGAAAACTAATCCAGTGAAACAAAAGAACAAATATTAAGGATTCGTACTTTAAACAATCCAAGTTCAAAAATACTTCATAAATAACCAAAGTGGAGTAAAATTCAAGAATGAAGACCAAAACATAGATCCAATCCAAGATAGGAATCATAACAGACGATCTTGGACACAGAAAAAAATTTTTAATTTTTCTGTGAATAGTGTCGTATTCGTGAATAGTGTCGTATACGTGAATACTTTCATATACGTGAATAGTAACTCCGACACTAAAAGATAGAAATTTCACAAAAAAATATCATCATGCTTCGTGAATAGTACTCGTGAATAGTAACTCATAAATAGTAACTCATGAATAGTAACCCCGACATGAAAAGTTCCGAATTTGATAAAAATTTCCAACCAATATTTCAGCATAATGATATTAAAGAAATAATATCATTTTTGAATAAAATAACATCCCTTACCTCAGAAAGAATAGTACTTCTGACTGGAATACTGGATATAGTGCTGAAAGAACTTGCACCGTATAGCAATACTCAAAGTAGTAAAATACTCACAAATACGCTCGATATATAGAGAGAGAGAAAGAGAGAGAAAACTTGTGTTTCTGGTGTGATTTTCAATTCTAACCTAAGCACCCTATTTATAGGAAAATGCTTAGAACACCAAAGCAGAAAATTGAATATAATAATATTATATATAAAAAAAATTCCTACGACCACTTTGAAATCTGATATCAGCCATCTTGCACATGTTAAAGATGTCCACAAACATTTAAAAAATGTTTTTCTTTTAAAACATAAATAAAACTTCTAAAAATCAATTATTTCGAAACTTCGGAACTTCAATAATTCATAATAACTAGCCCTTTTATCAGAAAATTCGAATCTCGCGTCTTTTTATAGGAAATTCAATTCTCTACAACTTTACAGAAGAAAGTTTTTCCAAATTCCAAACAGAAATTGACCGAAATCCATAAACTACGATTTTATAAGCTATAATCAAATTTCGATTCGAAATGGGGTCCACCGACACACAAAACATGTGTTAATGATTTAATGCAACAAAAATACTCTTACTCCTCATATACTCATATATCCCACATTCATTGTAAAACAATCACCATTATTATATTATTAAAATATAATAATAAATTATTTTATCAAAAAGATAAAATATCATTTTTAACAATTGTCACTTTAAAAAATTTCCATCTATATCCACATAAAATCAATATTTTCCTCATCATATAAATTAATAATTAATTATTCACAAATAATATTACAGAATCACAAGATCGGCAACCAGTGCCGCTTCTCAAGAAAGAGGGGCTTTCCAATAAGAATTTCTCCTTCATCGGCCTTGAATTAGGTGACCAAACCTCTCCTGTAGCGTAACTTTCTAGACATTGCCAATAATGTTTTCTAATAATATTATTCGGATAATATGAATTATTGCTTCGATAATGGAAAATACTTGTAGTGACAATTATTAAAACAACAAAGAATAAAAAAAATCAACGCAGCAATTATTGAATCAATAAAATAAAATAATCGAATAAAGAATTATCGTAATAATTATTGAGTAGTTCCTTCTTACGTAAGAATAAATAATTGGTGCAATACCGCGGTGCCATCTTGTCTGCAAAATGCGACATTACTATGTTTTAACCAATTTGGGTATTCCAACAAAGATAATCTTGAATAACTACGCCAAGTTATTTATAAACAACTTATACTTGTCGCTTTCTTCATCAAATCGATTTCGTTATGGGGACCACACAAGGTTGCAATCGTCCGCATTTAATATTCCCCGACAGCAAGAATATTCCACGACCAAACGAATATTCTCCGACAACAATGAGTATTTTATAACCACTTGCTTATTTAAAAATATTTTCGCATTTTACCCATAACTAACCACATTAATCAAATCAACCCCTTACTATTTCAAAATAATAAATAGAGGAATTAAATTTTATTTATTAATAATTTGGGGTCTTACAGCATACACCACTGCAAGCAGTTCCTTTTCCGTAGTTGTGTAGTTCATTTGAGTCTCTGTGAGTGTCTTACTTGCATAATAAATGGCGTGAAATACCTTCTCTCTACACAACACCCAAATGTAAATTTCGACAAAGATATTCGGTCTTACATTATACATTAACTCAAGGGCATTAACCAATCCTAAGACGATTTATTACGGAGTCGTGGTCAATTTCTTCTTTAACAACTCGAATGCCAATTTACACTTCGTCAAACTTGAAAACCGAATCATTCTCTAAAAGACTGCATAAAGGTTTTATAATTTTAGAGAAGTCCTTTATAAATCGTTTGTAAAATCCGGCGTGTCCCAAGAAACTTCGAATTCCCTTAACTGAGCTTGGAGGAGGAAGTTTTTCAATTGTTTCCAGCTTCGCCTTATCAACCTCTAATCCTTGAATCGAGACCTTGTGACCCAAAATTATGCCTTCCTCAACCATGAAGTGGAATTTCTCCCAATTAAGTACAAGATTCGCGTCTTTGCATCGTTTTAATACCATCACTAGATTCTCTAGGCAAGCATCAAAATCGTCACCATAGACCGAAAAGTTATCCATGAATACTTCCATGTTTTTCTCCACCATGTCTGAGAAAATTGCCAACATACATCGTTGGAAGGTAGCGGGTGCATTACACAAATTGAACGACATTCTCCTGAATGCGAAGGTGCCGTATGGACACGTGAAACTAGTCTTCTCTTGATCTTCAAGAGCAACGACGATCTGATTATAACCTGAGAGACCAATCATTTTGTACCACAGTCATTCCTCCCTTTTTCGGCACACACTGAACTGGACTAACCCATTTACTGTCGGAAATTGGGTAGATGATACCGGCATCCAACAATTTCAGAATTTCTTTCTTTACAACTTCCTTCATGATTGGGTTGAGTCTTTGTTGTTGCTCCACCGTCGGTTTTGCATCGTCTTCCATCAGAATTTTATGCATGCAAAAGGATGGGTTGATTACTTTGATATTTGCGATTGTCCATCCTATAGCCGATTTGTGTTCCCTAAGCTCCCTCAGCAACTTTTCTTCCTGCAAATGGTTAAGTACAGCAGAAATAATAACAGGTAAAGAATTCGAATTGCCTAATAACGCATACCTGAGGTGTTTAGGTAATGGTTTAAGTTAAAGAGTCGGTGGCTCCTCCAATGAAGGTTTCATTCTGATTGTTGATCATTCCTCCGTGTGCAATGGTTCAAATGGTGCTCTAAATCTGCTGACTCATGGCAGGGAGTCTAGCATATGCAGGTAGTCCACAAATTTTGGATTATCTGATTCTTCATCTCCCAATAAATTAGTTTCCAATGGGTCGTTAACCAAACTTTTTCCTATGTCTTCGCTGATTATTTGATCAATGATATCCATCCGAAAACACTCTTCTTCATCCGTAGGAAATTTCATGGCTTTGAAAATGTTAAACTTAACTTCTTGATCTTGGACCCTCATCGTTAGTTTACATTTTTGTACGTCGATGAGTGTCCTACCCGTAGCCAAAAATGGTCTTTCTAGGATAATCGGGATGTTCTTATCTTCCTCAAAATCCAGAATGATGAAATCCGCGGGGAATATAAACTTGTCAACCTTGACCAATATGTCCTCTATAATGCTTCATGGCACATTGGATCACCTATCCGCCAACTATAATGAGGTGTTCAGAGGCTTTGGAGTCAAGGCACCCAATTCGTAAACTAATAACGGCATGAGGTTCACACTCGCCCCCAAATCACATAAGCACTTATTGAAAGCCATATTCCCGATCGTGCATGGAATGGTGAAACTCCCCGGATCTTTCAACTTTGGTGGCAATTTTCATTGTAAAACCGCACTACACTCCTCTGTTAATGCCACTGTCTCGAAATCTTCCAATTTCTTTTTCCTGGACAAGATCCCTTTCATGAATTTTGCATAACTTGCAATTTTCTCTAAGGCTTCTGCGAATGGGTTATTAATCTGAAGTTTCTTAAAAACTTCCAAAAATTTCACAAACTGCTTATCTAATTTCTTCTTTTGGACTCTCTACTGAAACGGCGGTGGAGGATACACAACTGGCTTATAATCTAACTTTGTTTTCTCAATTTGTGTATTCTCACCCTGTCTTTCTTCAACCAACTTGTTGTCATTAATTTTATCATCCGAGATAGCTGATTTTTCTGCATCTTTCCCATCCAAATGTTTTCCACTTCTCAAGGTGATTGCTTGACACTGTTCATGATTTCCTTTTTGATTTCTTTCAGTGTCACTCGATAGAGTCCCTTGTGGTCTGTTGTTCAATGTTAAGGCAATTTATCCCATCTAGTTTTCCAAATTCTTGATGTCCATTGCTTGGTTTTTCATCGCTGCCACATTACTTGTTATATACTTTGACAACACTCCTCTAAATCTGATTTCCTCTCTTGACGTTGAACTAGTTGTTGTTGATTCTGAAATCCAGGGGAATACGATGGTCGTGGAGCTTGTTGATTCTGATTATTATTCCACGACAAATTCGAATGATTCATATCCCCCTGATTATATGCATTCTGATATGTATTCTTAGGAATTCTGTTGTAGCTACTCATGAATTGTACTGACTCTGGGTTGATTGCGCATTGATCCGTCGAATGTTCACCCGTGCACAACTCACAAATGATTTCAACTTGCTGTGTATGTCCCCCTGACCAAACGTCGAACTTCTTAGAGAGTGCTAAAATCTGTGATGTTATTGTTGTCACTCCATCTACCTCTAACACTGCAGCGACTGTAGATTGTGTCATTCTTGTCGTGGGCCACTGATAGTTGTTAGCAACCATCATCTCTGTGACACCCCCAAATCCCGGTACTTCATTACCTCAAGATTTGGTGTTCACGTAATCAAAACATTCATATCTAACTACCCAATCATAATATAATTGAATAATAAAACCTGCCCATACAGTATTACTTTAATAAAAACATTATCTCCCAGGTTCTCTAACCTTTAATACAATCATTCAAGTGCGAAATTTAAAATTTATTACATCACATCATCTAATAAAAGTCTATCATCATAAAGATCAAGCATAATTACAAGTCTTCATCACTTGAACATTTTTCCTTTTCATTTGCTAGTTATAGGTTTATCTACCTTCTCAACCATAGCTGCAATAAGTGTATAAATATGCAATGTAACACCCCCAAATTCAGGTACTTAAAACCCGAACTCGGTGCTTTACGATATCATTTCTATGAGCAGAATAATACTAATAATAATAACAATAATATAAAAATCAAACTTAATTTACATTTATCAGAGGCTAATCCCAAGTACGCAACCTTTACTATATTCTTTACATGATATATAATACATATCATTGTCTATATATTGTCTAACTATTACAAAAGATACCATTAAACATATTCTGTTTGCTTTCCTTTTCAATTGTTCTTGGCCGAACCTTCTAGCTGTTCACACTTATCTAAAAACATTTAAATTAAGAAAGGATGAGCATTTGAGTGCCAAGCAAGTAATAACAAATATAATTATATTTAGCTGAAAGAATTAAATGTTTTCTTTGTACATCACTTCTACAACGAATTTATAGTTGTGAAGTAAACTAAACCGATAATAATAACATAACATTCTATCTCAAATTTTTGAAACTACGTATTGACTATATGTATAGGGTAGTCGACATACTATGAACATTGTTTTAAATTTTTGATAAGGTTAGACAGAACTTCATCTACAAACCGTTATAGCTTACGGGCACGAGGGTGTACATCTCATGGACCCTGTATTGATCAATACTACATTACAAGAACGATATTATCGTTTCACTCATTCACTTGCCAAGATAAAAGTTTTCCGTGATCGGATGTTCATACTTAGATCGGAATCAACCAAAACAATTTGATTGGATACAAAAGGTTTTTATCATATTCAACGACATTTCAAAATTTATGTCTAGTGATCAAATAGCTTAGACGATATATATATATATATATATATATATATATATATATATATATATGAACCGATCCAATCGATGTGGCTCTTTATTTTAAATAAAATACTAACTTTTGGTCTCAGCCATTGGATGCAAACAACGGCCCAGATAAGGGAGGGGAAAAACACGCGGGTCATGACCGGGTAAAAAGCCTGCGCCGGGTCAAAAAAGACCAAATCTGGAATCAAAATTTAAAAGGGCTCTCTTCTTCTAGTTTTTCCTAAATCGAGCAGGCGTGTTTGGCGATTCAGTAGAAATTGAAGCTAACAACAAACTTGGAGGAATCTCTTTGTGACGAAATCATCGCCGGACGAAATTGAAAAGGGCTCTTTCACTCATGTTGAAAAGGAATCTCTTTGTGACGAAATGGGGAGGTTTTCTTTCACTCACGTTGGAAAGGTAAGCCAATAGTTCCATTTTTGGTACTACTTTTTTTTTTTGGTTAGTTTACAATAGATGCATGCTTTGGATTTTTTTGAATTCCGCAAACCTGTTGTACATTCAGCAATTTTTAAGTTGACAGCTGAATTCAATTTTTTTTTAGTGTACACTGCTAAAAGAGTACATTTTGTACCACATCATTTCAACTTTCTTCTAGTGAGTTTGCTTTTTCATTTCAATTTTTCTTCAAGGGTTTCTTTAATTATTTGATCTCCTCTGTGCTTCCATTTACTAATTGCTTCTTAGTTTTACTTTCGTAATTCTTGATGATCTATTTTTCTTTTCTTTGTTTTTTTAAAATAACAAAAGGGTGCATTAACTGTCCAATTTCTTTGGTTTTAAAACTTAATTATGAATAATGTTAATGACCTAACTATATTTATTGCCAGAAAAACATAACCACCCCAAATTATGTGTGAATTTGTAATAATTAATTTAGATCAAATAATCAAATCATATTAATTCATTACCTTTCAAATAAGTAGGCAGGCATTATATACTATCATATTATTGATATAACATGTCTAATTCATTACTCAAGTCATATTAATTCTTCTACACAAAGTCATATTATTGATATATCCTGTCTAATTTGGTTGTACATTGTTATTGGGTTTGCAGAATGCAGCATTGTGTAGAAGAGACAGAAATGGTATCATTTGGTAATTCTTCTCAACAACTTTACACTTCGCAAGTTAAAAACGAGTTGATACTGAAAATTGGGCAACATTTTCACAACTTAGGCGATGTTCACGACTTTTATAACAACTATGGTAGAGAAGGTGGATTTGGTATGCGGTTAAGTTCTAGTAAGAAGAGTAATGGTGAAATAATTAGAAAGGAATTTGTTTGTTATAAAGAAGGGTTGAGGAGAAATGTGCCCAACAAAAATCAACAGATTGTACAAAAACGGGGCCTAACTAGAGCGGATTCTGGTGCAAGATTGGTAGTTGTGAAAGACCGGACCGACGTGGGGGGGTTTGTTATTAGACAATTTGTTGAGGGTCATAACCATCCTCTTACGACCCCAAGAAAAGTACATTTGTTACAGTCTCATTGTGTAGTAACACTTGCCAAAAGAAATTTAACAGAACAACTATCAAAAGCTAATGTGCCAACATGGCAACAAATGAGTATTTTAGAGATGGAAGCTGGTGGTCCTGAAAATGTTGGATGTACAACACGAGATCTTTATAGTGATGAAAGAGATAGGAGGAAAGATTTTAAGGGACATGATGCTAATCTATTGTTTGAGTATTTTAAGGATGAGAAAAAAAAGAATCCCGGTTTTACTTTTACATTCGAGCAAGAGGAGGGTGTCATGATTCATTGTTTTTGGGCGGATGCAACATGTAGAAAGTCATACAAAAGTTTTGGGGATGTTGTTGTGTTTGATACAACTTAAAATACGAACCGCTACAATTTAATATTCGCACCTATAGTAGGGGTTAATCACATAGACAGACAACGTTTTTAGGGTGTGCATTATTAAGTGGTGAAAAGATTGATGATTTTGATTGGTTTTTAAAGGAATGGTTAAAAGCGATGCCGGGTAGCCCACCCAAAATGATCATAATTGATCAAGATCCGGCCATGCGAAATTCAATTCATGGTATGCTTCCAAATACTTTTCATAGGTATTGCATTTGGCACATTTTGAAAATGTTTTCTGAAAAATTAAGTCCAATTCCCTACAAAGAACATTGTGGTGAGTTGAGTTGTTGTATATGGAAATCTGAGAGCCAAGACGAGTTTGAAAGAAGATGGGCTGAGGTTGTAGGGAAAGCTAAATTTGACACGAATGATTGGTTACAGGAGATGTACGAAATTCGCGAGCGATGGGTTCTGGCATATTCGAGACATATTTTTTCTGCCCACATGACTAGTAGCCAAATAGTTGAAGGGGCTCATGCCTTTTTCAAGAAGTATGTGTCTCCTCAAAACTCGATGTTGGATTTTGTGATGCGATTTAATAGGGGACTTGCCAAAATGCGACATAATGAACTAGATTTCGATCATAAGGATGTCAATGAAAAGCCACAAACAGTAACTGGGAGGGTCATGGAATACCAGATGAGTGAGTTGTACACATGAACTATTTTCAACAAGTTTCAAGAGCAACTTCTTCAAAGTGGCAAGTATGTGGTAACACGTACATTTAAAGATGACAACAACTGTATGTATAATGTTCAGAATGTAAAGGACAGTGATTCTAATGACCTTAAGCTTTCGTTTGATAAGTCATCAAACTTTGTTAAATGTAGTTGTCAGATGTTTGAGAGTGATGGAATTCCATGTAGGCATATGTTGGTATATTTCACACAAAAACAGGTTATGAAATTACCTAATCAATACATCTTGCGGAGGTGGACAAAATCTGTGAAATGTGGCAGAGTTATGGATGACTTGGGTGGGAGTGTGTGTGAAATATGTGATACTTCTGTGTTACTGAGGCGTAGTAGTCTTTTCCAAATTGCGTCTAATGTTATTGATGAAGCTGCATTAAGTGAAGATAACACAAAAGAGTTTAAAGAATTGTTGTTATCAACTCAGCAGAGGTTTGCAGCCATGAATCATGGTAGCATGGATGTGGAAGGGAGTATCAACATGCCCATTTCTCTTGAGAGCCAACAACTAAGTCTCAAAGAACCATCTTCGATAAGGACAGAGGGTTGTGGTAAACGACTGAAGGGAGGAAAAGAGAAGGCTATCAAGAAGGCTAGGAAGGGGCTGTGGGATTGTTGGAGTGTCACATGACAAAAAAAATTGTCCACAACTTGTTGGAGTGTACGATGAGGAGGCCGTTGACATTAACGATGATTGTAAGTATTTGTTTGATTGTTTTCTTTATTTTAATTTTGTCTCCATTTTGTAGTTGACATTGATGACATTTTCGTGTTTCAGGATGGGACTCTTTGTAGCATGGGCGGCTTTCATTAGTTTCTTTTAATTAGTTTCTACGATGTAATTTGAAATATAATGTGGAGATGTAATTTTAATTAGACATGAAATTGTTGAAATTGTTGTAATTTGAAATTGTTGGAAATTTTTGTATTTCATTAGTTTCTTTAGTTTCTTTGGTACAATTTTTCCTTTTGATGTTATTGTATTAGACATGAAATTAGTTTCCAGTTGGCTAAAGAAATTATTGCTAGCAGGTGGATTTCTTTCCATATTGGTTTTGTTTTTCCTTTCTATGAATTGATCTGTATCATACATGCAAATTTTAAAAGGGATAATTTCTTGACTTTTGTATCATACAAGCAATTGAATCAACCCATATTTATGAGGTGTTGGTTATCATACAAGCAAGTTTTACAATCACCAATTTAAACTTGTCTCATCAATCTACTCTTGACATAAATTTGAGGTTTGGAAGAAATACTAGCAGCACTCAGAAAGAAAGCACAAAAGATGATCATTTCAGAGCAAATTGGTAACAAAATATTCCTTAAAAGTTTAGTCTTAGTTTATTTGGATCTTTGTGTCAAACATATGTAATAAAAGTAACATTTTTATAGAATAACACTTGTTTCATTTAATCTAGGTATATTTGGATACATGACAAGGAGTCTAAAAAGTAATGATTTATTAACCCACAAGATAATAATTATAATCACTTCACAAGACAATGATAACAGACATTACAGTTAAGGTAGCAGAGTACACAAATTTTACAATTACTTGACAAGTGCCATGACCGACACTACCAAGGCTAGCCCATAAAAAAACACGATGATGTTGATGATGTGTTTAAGATTTGCCACATTTATTTCAATGACTCCAAGTCGAGCATCATCATTGTTGCGCAGCTGCACGTGTGCTTCATCAGCAGAGTTGGGTTCGCCATACCCAATTGGATTGCACCAGTCCCAAAACTTACATTTTCCTTTGTCCTTCTCCCTTGGACAGTCATAGTAGAGCCTTCCAGGATTCTTCTCTGATTCAGATATTTTCACAGCAGCTCTCAGACGACAATAACACATTTTGTTTCGAAATCGTATATCATGAGTTTGAATGCTCATGTTGCTTGAAGTAGACATGCCTTTGTTGAACCTTATCTGCCAAAACCACCATAAGATTGTAATGTTTTAGAGACATTCCACAGTTGGTAATCCACATATCATTACACATGAACAAAAATTGTTTAACATTATACACAAATGGTTAAATGTAACAGCAGCAGTTAAAACTACCCAAATGGCTCTGTTTTTTCTTTTGCATTATCGCTGCCTCCCTAAAGATTAATTGCACGCCCAAACACGATTCAAGATATAACAGGTCTCACACTCGTATGAGCATTAATCAAAGTCAACCAAGAACCAAAAATCATTTTGTAAACAAAAAAAATAGAAAAAGGTGTCCAAGAAAGATAAAATTACAATTCAGATCAAATCAAAAGCTTCATTGAACTTTCTCCCAAGGACCTCGAAAAAATTTCTATAGTACATAATTTAAAGTCATGACGAGATGACATAAAAATTATAAGATGCAAGCCAACAGGTATAACTTAATTATCTACTCTTTTAACAGTGTACACTAAAAAAAATTGAATTCAAATTGTAACTTAAAATTCTTTGAATGTACAACAAAGTTTCATGGAATTCAAAAAAATCCAAAGCATGCATCTATTGTAAACTAACCAAAAAAAAAATAGTACCAAAAATGGAACTATTGGCTTAAATTTGTCAAATTAATGTCAGCGAACTGAGGAGGAGGAGGAGAACTGTTGAGGAACAAAAATGGAAGAATTGTAAGAGATAATTACAAAGAGAGCTATCAATAGTATCTGTGAAAAAAACTCGCGATTTAGACCTTACCTTTCCAACGTGAGTGAAAGAAAACCTCCCAATTTCGTCACAAAGAGATTCTTTTTTAACGTGAGTGAAAGATCCCTTTTCAATTTCGTCCGGCGATGATTTTGTAACAAAGAGATTCCTCCAAGTTTGCTGTTAGCTTCAATTTCTACTGAATCGCCAAACACGCCTGCTCGATTTAGGAAAAACGAGAAGAAGAGAGCCCTTTTCAATTTCAATTCCAGATTTGGTCCTTTTTGACTCGACGCAGGCTTTTTACCCGGTCATGACCCGCGTATTTTTTCCCCTCCCTTATCTGGGCCGTTGTTTGTCATCCAATGGCTGAGACCAAAAGTTCGTATTTTATGTAAAATAAGGGAGCCCTGACTGGATCGATTCCGTATATATATACATATATATATATATATATATATATATATATATATATATATATATCAACATGTGTTTAAATACAATGATTATCCAAGTGGAGTCACTTGTGTAACCATGTTTAGAAATTAACGAACAAAATATATATCTGAATTACCATATACTAACATGTTGATAAACAATGATCAGATATAGAATATATCGCAATAGGGTTAATAATATAGCATAATAATAATATAATTAAAACTTACTCATGTGTCCATTGCATAAAAAAATGCAAAGGTAAGATACTTGTCGATGCTACGCTTACATTCGTAACTTAGTTCTATCTTTATATAACACCTATCGATAATAAGATCATTTGATCGATTAGAATAACATACTATAACACATAAAGACTCGCTTATTGTACTCAAAGACATAACCTAATCACATTGTCATATGTTTAACAACCATCAATCACAAATAAACATATAACTAATCAAATTATCTAAGTCCATATCAATTTTCTGAAATATGCTTGCAAAATTTAAGCGACTTTATCGCAATTATCGAGTCTAAGACTTTATCCTGTTGTTCAATATCCGTAAGTATCAGCCATATTATTTTTAAATGACTTATAATAATTTTTAAATATTTATTATAATTTATCACTTAATTTTCAAACACCAAAATCATTATTAAATGATTTAAATATTAAATAATTCTATTATCATTAATATTTAATTAATATTAAACTATTAATGAAATCATTGCCAAAATATTAAAGTTATTTATAATAACTCAAAATACTTTTAAAGTATTAATATTACCCTTAAATAATTTTTTAAAACAATTAAAATCTTTTTAAATAATTTCCATTAATATTAAAATATTATCGCATTATCTATCAAAATATTAAAAGTCATTAATTATAACTTAAAATATTTTTAATCATTAATATCCTTATTAAATAATTTTAAATAAATAAAACCATTTTAAAACTATTTATTTAATATAATTATTAAATAAACTTAATATCATTTATTATTAAATTAATATCATTAATACTAAATTATTAATGAAATTATCCTTTATATATTAAAAGTTATATTTTATAACTTAAAATATCTTTAAACACTTTATTTTCATTTTAAATGATTTTTATAATATTAAAATCATTTTTAAACTAATTTATTTAATATGATTATTAAATAATCCTAATATCATTAATAGTAAATAATTAATATTTTCATGACAAAATATCAAAAGTTATATTTTATAACTTAAAATATTTTTATAACCTTTAAATCATTTTCTTATAATTTTTAAATCATTATTTCTATTTTCCATATTTTATTTAATATATTAAATAAATAATTTAATTATCATTAATATTAATTAATTAATAAAATTCATCAAAACAAATATTAAAAGTTACATTTATAACTCAAAATATATTTTAAACACTTCATTCTTATTTAAAATGATTTTTATATCATTAAAATCATTTTTCTCCAATTTATTTAATACATTAATTAAATAAATTAAATATTATTAATATTGAAATAATTATAAATATTAATGAAAAATATCCTAAATAATTAAAAGTTATTTTTCATAATTTAAAATAATTTTTAAAATCATTTTTGTAATTTCTATATTTTATTTCCTATTTTTAATCAATTTTCGAAAATTCATAAAAATAAAATAAAATAAATCGTCGCTATTTGCCTTTAGCGACACTAAGCGTCGTTGTTGGTGTTCTTGAGCTCAAGATAACTGACAGCCGGCCTTAACAAGGGGTCAACTTTGACCAACTTTAAATCTTAATCCAAACATGTTATGGGATATATATCCTTAACCATGACCTTATAGTCATTACACAACACTACAACTAGCAATCAACATCTAGGCCATACTACAAAAACACAAAGAGATCTGGGATTGTAAACATGATGTCAGACATTTTATGTTCTGCTCTTGGTTCAGGTGGTTTGATGATTCAAAGTTATAGTCCATGTATTATAGAATATTTACAAAGTAACATATTAGATCAACAACAACAGAATCATAATTTATGAGCCGGTCAAAGGCTGTCAGAGAGCTTGCTCATAAGCTTTTCTGGAAATTCCAGAAATACAAAAACAGTACAAGTAGCCTACTTTGACCGCTTGCCAAAATTGATATTTTGATTTTTTATGGGATCTTAAGACATGAATCTACAGTCCATATTACCAGCTACAACATGTACCAAACAAAAAGATTAATGAACTTAAAACCTGATAGATCCGGACTTACAAAGTTCTTGTCGACGACAAGCTTCAAATTCAGGTTGCCCAAATTTTTGACCACTATGCCCTACAACTAAGCTTTTGACCGTGAATAAAATGAAATATAGACATCTAATAACTGTGATTCCACTTTCATATGCATGACAACATGACAGGATATAGATTAAAACTTTAAAACAACAAAAACCATTTTTCAAACAAAGATTTAAAGCCCCTGACATTCATTGTCAGACCACAGAAAGAAATTTTCCCATATTTTTGAAAACTCTTATTTCGAGTATCTAGATGTTATGGATCACTTATGTACCAACCCAGATCATGGATTAACACCTTCTATCATATCTTTAAACAACAAACAGCAACAAACAACATGAACCACATAAATTTTTATAAAGCTAGGGTTTATACCTTTAAGCTTTGATTTCTGGAATTTGGGCTTCTGATTTGTTTTGGGTAAACGTGGGGCTTGTATATGAGACTGGTATGCAACAAAAATTCGTGGGTTTTGGAAGAGAAAGAGTTGGTGGAGTATTGGTTGCACAAATGAGCAAATAATGGACTTTTCTCTCTCAAATTCTATATATATAATGTGGTGCAATGTATATATGATCGAGATCTCGACCGATTGTCACGATATATATAAGTCACATAAATTTGGTAAGAGTTGTTGAGCAACTCATATTTGTCTAGTCTTACAAGTTATGTCCAATAATGCAAGAAGGGTAGTTTGGTGTTTTGTATTTTCAATTTAATGGCATTATGGTAAACATGGAAAACCCTTAGGGTTTAACCCTAAGGTTTAGCACAAAAAAATTTGGTGTAGGATTTCTAGAATTTTGCAATTATGGTAAAAATGAAAATTTTAGTTTCTTAAAATTGCAAATTAGGTTTTTCCTAAAATAGTTTAGGTTTCTAATTATATAAACTTACATATTAGGTTTAAAGACTTACTAATTAGCATTAAAATGACTAAATTAGCAATTAACTTTTCCATTTAGCAATTAGGGTTTTCCATTTGAAAATTAGGGTTTCAAAAATAGGAATTAGGGTTTATAATTATTAATTAGGGTTTTAAAAAAAAAATTTAGGGTTTCCCTAATTTGAGTTAATATCTATAACATCGGTCGTTAATTACCTTAACATGATTACATAGTAGTCTTAAGCTGGCATTTGACTTTTGAATTAGGGTTACTAAATTTAGAAATTAGGTTTACTAATTTAGAAATTAGGGTTTCTAGAAATTAGAATTTCTAAATATTAATTAGGGTTTCTCTAATTAACATTCAATTGTATAATAGGTAACATAATTCATTTAACACAATTACATAACCATTTCTAACTCATAATTGAGTTTCAAATTAGGGTTTCCAAATTTAGAAACTAGGTTTCCTAATTTAGTAATTAGGGTTCTTAATTAATTAGGTTTTCTAAGTATAATTAGGGCTTTACCTAATTACTTTAAATTCTGTAATACACGACATAATTCACATAACACAGTTACAACACAGTCTTGAATTTCCCATTTGAATTTCACAATAGGGTCAAACAAATTAATGCTAGGGTTTGGTCATGATACAACATAATTGAACAACCATTATCAGTCCACACATATACAGTACATATTCAAAGCACTGAAAATCAAAATATAATTAATATTATATTATTATTCTCATTTCTTGATAAAAATCCAAAATTAGGGTTTGGATTCCATATTTGATTTATCTCATCATATATAACCTTAATAATTAAGTTAAAATAAATAACTTAATTAATCAAATAAATTCATATAATAAAATAAAATAATTATTATAATAATTCTATAATCATTTCATATATTATTTAAATAATATAATAATCATGTTTTCATATAAAATAATTAATAAAAATATTTTTACTATAAATTAATTATTATAAGAATATACTTTATAATAATCAATAATTATAAAATCACATTATTTGTAAACATTCATGTAATAAATATATTTTTATTTATTACATAATTACATAAGCTTTATCTTGTACAAATCCTCATCTTTAAAATAATAATAATAAAAAATTATACGCAAAATTTCTAATTTAATTATATAGAAAATATCGGGTTATTACATGCAAGAGTGAGCAAATAAAGCTCACTTGAAATAAGAATAAATATCTTTACATCATTTGCCAAGTAATAGGCTCAATAGAACTGAATGATATGTTCTATTAACATTATAACATTTGCCAATTCATAGGCTCAATAGAACTGAATGACATGTTCTATTAACATTCTTAAATATACTACTGAGGCTCAAATGACCACGAACCATGTCCACAATTATAAGTAATCTTTCAACTTTAACTTTAACAGTCATATGACTATAAGGACTCCACGTACTTAGGGGGATCAATCCTTCGTACAATGTATTGTGCACAACCATTTCAACGCTAAGCGTAAACCCCTAAACATAGGGTTGTTCATCTTAGTATTTAGAGTACAAGTCCGCACCAAAGAAAGTTTGGTTTGGATAAGCTTTCAAGGGTAATTGAAGTTTAATGATCATCAACTAGGGAACTAGTTGAATCAACAATGCTTGATAACACAATAGTTGTTTAATAACAATATAAGTTCGAACATTTGAAAATCATAATGAACTGATTATACATATCAAACTCATGCTTGAAATAACTACAGAGCATAAGTATTCAATAGAATGAATAAAATGGTTAACCTTTGCTTGAACAGTAAAATAAGCTAAGGTTCAAGTTTTATAACATTAGAAATGAAATTCTTGAACTTTAAGAAACTTGCTTAACTGTAAACAAGTTAGAATGAATCAATCAATTGAGAATTTCCAATAACATTAGAGTTAGAGTTTGCTCAAATGGATTTTAGGAACAATTTACTTATTCAATAACAGTTAAGATAAAAAAAACTTGCTCAATCAAAAGCATGAAGTTATAATAATAGAACTAACTCAACAAAAGTGTAGAGTTAGAAAACTTGCATAATGTAATAAATGAACTAGCTCAATGAAAGTGTAGAGTTAGAAAACTTGCCTCGAGCGTAAGCTATAATATTAAACTCACATTCACCTACACATTGGTTTAGAATCATATTATATATTAGATATGCTAACATACCATAACATATACATTTCTAACTCAGCTTATCATCTTAACACAAGTCTTATATTACTATATATATATTTCAGAATTTCAAGTGTGTTAACCCTCACCACACCTGTTTACTATTCATTACGCTTAATAATGCACAACATGTCATTTTCATAGTTTACTATTCATTTAAAACTTTCAATCTACTAGCCACATATTACAACCATGGTGTACCCTTATTGTTACGTGTTGGACACATTACCATAACCTTTAGTTAAGATACAAAGAACGACCAAAGTCTGCAGAATTAGAAGACTTCATTATCAGGAATGGGCATCAAGCAATTTTGTAATGGGATGTCAGGACACCCCAAATCCGTAATACTTCAATTCCATAGATTTGGTTGCTCATCGCATAAATATCATCTATCTATCTACCCATAATAAATGCAAGCCATGCAATAGATAGAATAAAAATCTTCCCTTTAAGGGTTACAACATCCGAATAATAATAATACAATCCCAGGTTAAACTAACCTTAAACATCTGTGCGAAATCATAAACAAATAAGTCTTAAACAACATCATTAATTCAAGTCTTAAACATATATACATCGCTCAATAAAATAACAAGTTTTCATCACTTGTTAACCTTGCCCTTGCCTTTTCTAGTGGAAGGTTCGCTTGCTTCTTTCGTTTCTTAACTGCAATGTTATTATTAAGCAAGAGTGAGCACGATTTCCCATAAGTATAACAATATAACAATGAATAATAACATGCGAGAGAAATAATAACTTCTGAAATAAAAGTTCAACTTTTGAATCAAGAATGAATAGCAAGAATCAAAAGATTTTTGAGGGTCATAAGACCTTGAACTATGTCCTAGGTTATCAAGAGTTATACTTGAAAGCTTTAACAGTCATAAGACTGTGGACCTTTCTACTCGTATTTAGGGGGATCAGCCCTTAGTACCATACTGTGCACAATATCTTAACGCTAACACATTAGTAACATCAACTAGTAGGTATGAGAGGATTAATGACGGATCCCCAAGGACAAATGATTGATTTACCCATTCAAAGCAATTTACGCGAAGGACTCTCCATTTATTTTTTTTGGTATGAGGAACTTATCATGAATCCACTGATTTCCGCTCATTATTGTCACCTTTGGATTGGTCGTAGGGCTTGCTTCTATTGGACCTAGAGTTGGTCAAGGTACTGCACAGCAGCCAAGTCAGTAGAAGGTATCACGAGACGTTCTTTTGAAGGAGGGAAAAATACGAGGTACTTTATTGCTTAGTCTAGCTTTTATGGAAGCTTTAAGATCGGAACCCGAGTTTTGGAGTTTTCACCCCAACCTAGGTTAGGGGGTCGTTAGACCGTAGCTTGCTGCTGAAAAATGTAATAGGCTAGCGCGGCTCGCTTCTCTCCTTTTCATAATAATATGGTCAGCTTTGAAGCCGTAGCTTGCTGGTTTTTCCATCATCCAATCAAAAAAAATCGAATGAAACCTGGCAAAAAAGAAGTGAACACTTTGCAGTGATAAAGGAGGTAGGGGTGCAGAGATAGCCAGGAGGTTTGCCTAGAAGCAGCCACCCTTGAAAGAGTGCGTAATAGCTCACTGATTGAGCGCTCTTGCGATCTTCGATTTCTCGATAAAGAGAAATATGACCAACAATAGTTCGAATATATATATATATATATATAGAATTTCTTTTTTTATACTTCTTACTATTAGATATTGCCCATAAATTTCATAATAGGTACCCAAAGATTCATAGTGAACTTCGAGGGGGGCTTCTTTTGCAAAAATAACGCGTTGATCTAGTCACAGTACGCCTGTTGAAGACAGGATGCACACTGTTTTAGGTACAATGCAGTGAACAACATCCCGGGCTTCTTCGACAGTCTCACAACCTGTCTGAAATATGCACCAATACACAACTCCTTGTCACTTTGCAGGGTTGTTCATCTCAGTTTGACATTCGAGTCCGCACCAAAGGAAGTTTGGTTTAGATAATTCAATAAGGGTTCAAAAATTTAGAACGTTCATCAACTAAAGACTAGTTGAATCAATAAAGTTCACTAGTCTAATAAGGTTCAACAATAATGATATTCAAATTGAATAATAATCTCAAGAAGTATACAATAGGACGATTATTGTATAACAAAATCATACTTTGTAAAGATAATCAATCTTTAATATAATAATTCAAACTTGAATAATACATAATTTACTCAAGGTAAATAATAAACTTGAACAATAATGAAAGTAGGGTTAGAAACTTGCCTCGTGCGTAGATTACACTTTAACCAAGCACGCTTCTTTTGAATTTAATCCTACATACCATTCACATTCACAAGACATTAATTATAACTTAACTAATCATCAACGATTATTCTTTTGTTTAAACTTTGGTTATGACTATACTTAGTCAAATTATCACATTTACTGCCACATAATATCACTTATTTCTTATTTTCTACTCGAAATTAGACATACCCATATGTTGTAATTCATGCATAAACATAACCCAACATTTATATAACGACTTTAACCAATGTAAACACTTAATTACAGAATTTAAGCATGCAATTTTACTGACTTTGATGTTCTTGAAGGTTTTGAAAATAAAACATGAAAATTGTCACTACGGATTCGTTAAAACACCGAATCCGTTTATTTAAAATTTGGTCTCTTCGTATCAACATGCATAACAACATACGAGTGTAAAATTTAGGGATAATATACGATCAACACATGAATTATCACGTATAAGGCCATATGGCCATAACCCAAACTCTGTAAATTTTTGAAATAGCAATTCATAGTATTATGAAACCTATGATATGGAATCATATACAATATATATAAGATATGTTATGCTACTCGAATTATTACATATATACACATAATTGTTACCCTATTCAACTACGAAAACTTTACAGAGAGACTTAAGCCATATTTATGAAAACTTTAAAAGACGTAAAATAAGAATTGGGTTGGATAGAATTACCCAAAGCGTAGATGAATAAGGATGACAATATCTCTCTACTTCAATCAAAGTATTCACAATCTCTCTCAAAATTCTTAATTCTCTCTGTGATTTCTTTTTGCTAGACTTAGAAGAATGAAAGAAAAGAAAGAAGATGTATGATAATCAAGGAGAAGAATCGATGCGAAGTGGTCGCTTATCCACCGTGGGTAACTTCCCTCAACTCCCATTAAAGCCATGTTTGGCTACCATTTAAAAAGCTTATACCCAATTAATTTAATAAAACCTCTTATACTATAGTTTAAATAATGTCACACTCTTTATAAAATAAATCCAATATTTTATTTAATTTACTTTAAATAAAATATAATAATTTCTTATAAATTCACATAGTCACATAATTAATTTTCTCATTAATAAATAATGTCAAATTATTAATTCTCTAATTAATAATTAAATTAATTAAAATAACATTAGGCTTATTAAATATTTCTTTTAATACAATAAGCTCACATAATGACATACTTCGATAATAAAATTCTCCACATTAATTTAATAAATGTAACACATATAATTAAATTAATCTACCACAATCACATCAATTAATTATTTAATCTAATAATTAAATCATCGAAAATATTTATTTACTTCAATAAATATTAAAATTAAATTACAAAAATCTCGTTCATCACATCTTTCCCCCTTTAAAAGGATTACATCCCCGAAATCACTACTCAATAAATTCAACCTCGTTACATTCTCCCCCTTACAAAGATTTTGTCCCCGTAATCGCTACACATAATTAAGTAAATAAATGAGGGTAATTCTTCATCATATTCTCTTGAGTTCCCACGTAGCTTCTTCTTCAACGTTGTGGTTCCTCCAAATTACCTTAATGTAAGGTATAACTTTATTTCGAGAACTTGTTCTTTTTTACGACAATTTGAATAGAATTTCTTCGTAAGATAAGTCTTTTTCAAAATGCAGGGGTTCGTATTCAATTACATGCTTGTAATCGGGTTTGTAGGTCGTAAAATAGAAACATGGAAGACGTTATGGACATTCTCGAGTCTTTGGAGGTAAGGCTACCTCGTCTGCTTGACTTCTCCGATTCTTCTCAGTACTTCAAAGGGTCCAATGAATCTTGGGCTCAATTTCCTTTCTTTCCGAACCTGATCTTTCCCTTCCAGGGAGAGACCTTCAAGAAAACATAACTACCTGATTCAAACTTGATATTTTTACGATGTGGATCAGCGTATTTCTTCTGTCGATCTTGAGCCGCTACTACCGTGTTTCTCGGATCACTTTGACTATTTCTGCTGTCTATTGTACCAATTCTGGCCCTAGCAATTGTCTTTCACCAACTTCATCCCAGTAAAGCGGAGTTCTGCACTTTCTGCCGTATAACGCTTCGTAAGGCGGCATACCAATACTAGCGTGGTAACTGTTGTTGTAGCCGAACTCTACTAACGGTAGGTGATCATCCCAATTTCCTTTAAAGTCCATCACACAGGCTCTTAGCATATCTTCTAATGTTTGAATCGTTCTCTCACTCTCGTCTGTCTGCATTTGAGGGTGGTATGTATATACTCATTCACAATTTATGTACCCATGCATTCTTGAAGACGTTTCCAGAAATTCAATGTGAAGCGCGGATCTCTATCAGAAACAATTGACACCAAAACTTCGTGTCTCGAAACAATCTCTTTTACGTATAACCTCACCAGCTGATCTAAGTTGAATCTGATTTTGATCGGAAGAAAGTGTGCGGATTTCGTCAGTCGGTCAACGATAACCCATACTACGTCGTAGCTTTTTTGAGTCGTCGGAAGGCCAACCACGAATTCCATTGTAATATGTTCCCATTTCCATTCTGGGATCTCTAAAGGTTGTAGCAATCCACTCGGTCTCTGATGTTCTGCTTTCACTTTCTGATAGGTCAGACACGTGGCAACACATTCTGCAACATCACGTTTCAAATTCGGCCACCAGAAATGTTGTCTAAGATCTTGGTACATCTTGGTACTACCAGGGTGAATCGAATATCGTGAACTATGAGCCTCGCTCAAAATGTCTCCTTAATCTCTTGCACTGGCGGTATCCAAATTCTACTCTCAAATCTCAATATTCCTTCCTTATCCATCTTAAATCTCGATTCGGTTCCTTCAGATATCTTCTTTGTCACCTTTTACATTCTTCATCCTAAAGTTGAGCCTCCTTAACTTTATCTAGTAGGGTTGTACCAGATTGCATCCAAAATATTTTCTCATCAATCTCCATAGGATACTTCACCTTCCAACTCCGGTTTCTCCATTTCGTAATTAGCTCCTCCCGAGAGCGATTAACATCATCAATTTCTCACGACCCTTTCTACTTAAGGCGTCGGCAACCACATTTGCTTTACCCGGATGGTATAAAATCTCACAGTCGTAATCCTTAATTAATTCCAACCATCTTCTTTGATGCATATTCAAATCCTTCTGCGTGAAAATATATTTCAGACTCTTGTGGTCCGTATATATTTCACACTTCTCCCCGTAGAGATAGTGCCTCCAAATTTTCAAAGCAAAAACAATTGCAGCTAACTCCAAGTCATGGGTCGGATATCCCTTCTCGTAATCCTTCAATTATCGTGATGCATACGCAATGACTTTGCCGTTTTGCATCAGCACACAGCCAAGTCCTTTATGCGACGCATCACTATAAACAACAAAATTTCCTGTATCATCCGGAAGAGATAACACAGGTGCCGTACTCAACCTCTTCTTCAATTCTTGAAAGCTTTCCTCACACTTCTCCGTCCAAACAAATTTCACAGCTTTTCGAGTTAAATTCGTTAACGGAGTTGCGATCTTGGAAAAGTCTTGTATGAACCTTCTATAATATCCTGCTAATCCAAGAAAACTTCTTACTTCCGACGGCATTCTCGGCTGATCCCGATTAATCACGGCTTCACTTTTGGATGGATCTATCAAAATTCCATTTTTATCGATCACGTGCCCAAGAAATTGCACTCGCTCAATCCAAATTTCGCATTTTCAAAAACTTGGCATACAACTTTTCCCTTCTCAATACTTCCAATGTTAATCTCAAATGCTCTTCATGTTCTTCCTTGGTTTTCGAATAAACCAAAATGTCATCTATAAATACCACTACGAACTTGTCCAAAAATGGCTTGAACACACCATTCATTAGTCCCATAAATGCTGCAGGAGCATTCGTTAGACCAAACGACATTACCAAAAATTCGTAGTGACCATATCGCGTTCTGAACGCTGTCTTCGGTACATCCTCTGGTCTCACCTTCAATTGATGATAACCGCTTCTCAAGTCTATCTTGGAAAAGTATCTCGCTCCCTTCAATTGATCAAACAGGTCGTCGATCCTCGGTAATGGATATCTGTTCTTAATCGTGACCTTATTCAGTTCTCTATAGTCAATGCAGAGTCGCATCGATCCATACTTCTTTTTCACGAACAACACCGGCGCTCCCCACGGCGATACGCTCGGTTGAATGTACTTCTTGTCCAATAATTCTTGTAGTTGTACCATTAGTTCTTTCATCTCTACCGGTGCCATTCGGTATGGTGCCTTCGATATTGGAGCAGTTCCGGGCGCCAAATCGATGACGAAGTCTACCTCTCTATCTGGTGGAAGTCCTGGCAAATCGTCTGGAAATACGTCGACGAAGTCCCTCACAATCGGTATCTCTTCTACCTTCGGATTCTCTTTTCGACTGTCGACTATGTAAGCTAAGTATCCTACACAGCCTTGTCTTAATAACTTCATGGCCTGCATCATCGTCAGACAACTCGCTTGTCTAGGCGACTTGCTACCATAAAATACAACCTTTGACGGAGTCATAAGGTTAATACGCTTCTTTTGGCAATCAATTACAGCCCGTAATTGAATAAACAGGTCCATTCCCAATATAACGTCAAATTCCCCAAGTCGAATAGGGATAAGATCTACGTTCATGATATTACCCTTAATATCCACTCTACGCTTCTTATACACATACTTAACAGGATTATCTCTCTTTCGCAATTTCTATGTTCATGGGTTATTCCAATTCATCCTTAGAAAATCTAAACTATTGAAAAAGTCATCGGATATAAAGGAACAAGTAGCACCCGAATCAAATAAAACATAAGCATTAATTTCATTGATCGAATGATATACGACACCACATCACGGATTAAATTTCATCTTGCACCGTCATGTTGAAAGTTCGGGCGGTCGATCGGTTTGTTGCGGTTGGTCCGGTGATGGTTAAGGCATTTCCACTGTTATTTCCCCGGTTTCCTCCTGATCCTGACCCTCCCGATCCCTTCTTGGGATAGTCTCTTGCCAGATGGTCCTTCGAACCACAATTAAAACAAGTACCCATCTTTGGGTTTGGACGTTTTGGTGCTATGTGGCCTTCCCGACCAAAATTGTAGCACACTCTTTTTTCTTTCATACAAACTCCCAGATGGGCTTTCCCACAAGTCGGGCATGCTTCAATTCTTTTCTTCTGACTACCTTGCTGATTCCCCGATGATGAGTTGTCATTCCATCTTTTCTTCTGATTGAAATTTCCACCTCCTGTGCCACTTCCACTGGCCTTGTTATTTCCTTCACCTTCACTCTTCTTCTTCTTCTTCTTCTTGATCTTGATTGTACTTGGTCACGCGCATCGCTTCCTCCTTGATGAGGATGGCCTTTTCAATACTCCGTGAAATGTGTTTATCTGAAACATTAAAACTTTATTGTATACCCAAGGCTTTAGTCCTTGTTCGAATCTTCTGGTTTTTATCTCGTCAATGTGTACTTGGTACGGGGTGAACCTTGCCAACTCATTGAATTTAGCCGCATAGTCAGGTATGCTCATATTCCCCTGCTTCAACTCTAAAAATTGAACCTCCATCTGGTTCTGTGAACTAGTTGGGAAATACATTTCGAAAAACATGTCTTTAAATCTCTCCCACGTAATTACACCTTCACCTCCTCGCACTTTGTTTGCTTGCCACCAGTAGCTAGCCTCAAACTTCAGCATAAACGTTGCAAAAGCGGTCTTCTGGTCTTCTCTAACCCTAGCAACGTCGAAAACCTTCTCCATTTCCATAACCCACGTTTGAGCCTCGATTGGGTTCATGGAACCTTTGAACTCTGGCGGTCCCACCGCCTTGAAATCTTTAAACGTTGTGTTTGGTGGAGCTTGAGGTTGATTGTTCATGGCTCCAGTCAGTAAGTTCACCAACTGCTGAACAGGATTAGCATTGGCATTATTGTTATTATTGGTAGACTCTTCCTGAGCCGGTTGACGTTGTTGTCTTCTCCTTGGCGGCATTTTTCTGTTAAATAAACGCTTATTAGAACTTTATTTATTTCTCTAAATAGTTAAGGCATTACTTAACAATTTAACATACTCATTTAACACATCATCTCAAACAACTTGATATATTTTCATTCAAATCAAAAGTTTTAACATCAAACTATAGCATCACTGCTATTTACATCAACTATCCTGGAATAAAGAATCCACAGGATTTAAAACATTTAAAATATTCCTTCGTTCATAAACACGTCAGAATTTACATCAATAAAAACTAATTAAGTTCTTCACATAATTAAACAAATCATATCACTGTCGGTCAAGGTACTGATTAGCCTTGCTACGCTCCTCTTCTAAGATGCGATACATCGTCCTGCGATCCATCATGTACAATGGTAGTCCTTCGAATGGATTGGGTACCTCAAAACTCGATCTTGGGTCTCATTCATTGCCTTGTTAAGTGTAGAATATGTCTCCCCAATCTTCGCCTTCTTTGCATGACCATCATCTTCTTCCGCAAGATCATCGATTCGACGTGATTCTCTTACCCGACCTTCCTCTCCTGCTATGTTTAGTCTTTCGGAGGTTTCCTTCAAATTCCTTCTTCAACTTTTCTATCTCTCTGGTCTTATCTTGGTTTGACCCTTCTCATGGACCAAATCCCATTCTACATTTCCCAATCGTGAGTGAAGAGTCAAATCTCCTCTCCTTCTTCTAGAGAGTAATATCTTTGAATAACCGCTCGCTCAACAAATCCACGGACCTCGTCTCGTAACTCTACGTTACGGTTGTATATAACGTGTCATACATCTCAAAGATCAATCGGTGTCTTTGTGGTAACTCCTCTTCTTCCTCTTCCTCTTCCTCAACAAATTCCTCCTCGGGATCCTCCTCAAGATCGGTCTCCTGGTTCATGCTCTCGACCATAACAACGGTGATCAATGGAGATGATTCCCTCTACACCAAATTGCTCCCTAACGACATGAATGTCTCTTGGGTTCCTCCTCTTCGATACTATAGGTACACGGGTTCTCCTCGATGGTACTATAGTAGGTACACGGGTTCTTCCTCCCCACTTGACTAGCTTCTCCAACATTCGACATCCCGACAACAAAATTTTAAGTTTTAGTTACTAAGTCGTCATCATCTAACGATACTTTAACACATAAACACATAAGGTCTTTTATTATCTTCAATGAATTACAAAAATTCATTTCTTATAACTCGATAAGAGTTTTCCATCACTATCTTCTTTCTATAAGGCTACTACCTAAGGTTGTTCCCCACCTAAGGTTCATAACCTCATTTCTCTGATACCAACTTGTGACACCCCAAATTTGGTACTTCAATTCCACGAGATTTGGTGTTCATTTATACAAATATCATCTATCTATCTACCCATAATAAATGCAAGCCATGCAATAGATAGAATAAAAATCTTCCCTTTAAGGGTTACAACATCCAAATAATAATAATACAATCCTGTGTTAAACTAACCTTAAACATCTGTGCTGGAATAATAAACAAATAAGTCTTAAACAACATCATTAAATCAAGTCTTAAACAAAATACATCATCATATAAACAACAAGTCTTCATCACTTGCTAACTTTGCCCTTGCCTTTACTAGTGGAAGGTTCATCGCTTCTTTTCGTTCTTAATCGCAATGTTATTATTAAGCAAGAGTGAGCACGATTGCCCACAAGTATAACAATATAATAATGAATAATAACATGCGAGAGAAATAATAACTTCTGAAATAAAAGCTCAACTTTTGAATCAAGAATGAATAACAAGAATCAAAAGATTTCTGAGGGTCATAAGACCTTGAACTATGTCCTAGGTTATCAAGGGTTATACTTGAAACCTTTAATAATCATAAGACTATGGACCTTTCTACTCGTGCTTAGGGGATCAACCTCAGTACCATCATCAGCACAATATCTTAACGCTAACGATAAGTAAATCCATTTGCGGGGTTGTTCATCTCGGTTTGACATTCAGTCCGCACTAAAAGGAAGTTTGGTTTGGATAATTCATTAAGGGTTCTGAAATTTAGAACGTTCATCAACTATGGACTAGTTGAATCAATAAGGATTCACTAGTCTAATAAGGTTCAACAATAATGATATTCAAATTGAATAATAATCTCAAGAAGTATACAATAGAACAATTATTGTATAACAAATCATGCTTTGAAAAGATAATCAATCTTTAATATAACATTTGAACTTGAATAATAGTAATGATAATTTACTCGAGGTAAATAATAAACTTGAACAATAATGACAAGTAGGGTTAGGAAACTTGCCTCGTGCATAGATTACACTTTAACTAAGCACGTTCTTTGAATTTAATCCTACATACCATTCACATTCACAATACCAGTTAATTATAACTTAACTAATCATCAACGATTATTCTTTTGTCTAAACTTTGGTTATGACTATACTTAGTCAAATTATCACATTTATCGTCACATAATATCACTTCATGAATAATAATTTAATTATGTATTCAATAATTCAATCTACATGTAATTATGTTATTTATTTGTTAAACATCTATTTTATCATCTCATTATACTTCTAACATGTTTTATGATCATTACATTAAATTATTACTAACAATACATTGCTAGACTTAATCATTTTAAAATTACATTTTAGAACTTTTACAGAGTGGTAGCCATTGCCACTACTTACTACTAGGTCATGGCGTTATTGCGGCATGATGGCATGGTACTTGGACTCTTAGCATATGCTCTGACATTGGCGCACATGGGATACATTCTGGCATGCGGTATGCATATGGCAAATGGCGGAAATAAGGCAGTAGCAATGCAATATGGCGCAGCGTATCAGAATTGAAAATGGCGATTCATGAAAAATCGCGAGAAACATGCCAATTTCTTCCAATTTCTTATTTTCTACTCGAAATTAGACATACCCATATGATGTAATTCATGCATAAACATAACCCAACATTTATATAACGACTTTAACAAATGTAAACACTTAATTACGTAATTTAAGCATGCAATTTCACCGACTTTGATGTTCTTGAAGGTTTTGAAAATAAAACATGAAAATTATCACTACTGATTTCGTTATAACACCAATCCGCTTATTTAAACTTTGGTCTCTTCAGTATCAACATGCATAACAACATACGAGTGTAAAATTTAGGGATAATATACGATCAACACATGAATTATCACGTATAAGGCCATATGGCCATAACCCAAACTCTGTAAATTTTTGAAATAGCAATTCATAGTATTATGAAACTTATGATATGGAATCATATACAATATATATAAGATATGTTATGCTACTCAAATTATTACATATATACACATAATTGTTACCCTATTCAACTACAGAAACTTTACAGAGGACTTAAGCCATATTTATGAAAACTTTAAAAGACGTAAAATAAGAATTGGGTTGGATAGAATTACCCAAAGTGTAGATGAATAAGGATGACAATATCTCTCTACTTCAATCACAGTATTCATAATCTCTCTCAAAATTCTTAATTCTCTCTGTGATTTCTTTTTGCTAGACTTAGAAGAATGAAAGAAAAGAAAGAAGACGCATGATAATCAAGGAGAAGAACTGATGCAAAAGTAGTCAGTTATCTAGTCATGGGTAACTTTCCTCAACTCCTATTAAAGCCATGTTTGGCTACCATTTAAAAGCTTATACCCAATTAATTTAATAAAACCTCTTATACTATAATTTAAATAATGTCACACTCCTTATAAAATAAATCTAATATTTTATTTAATTTACTTTAAATAGAATATAATAATTTCTTATAAATTCACATAGTCACATAATTAATTTTCTCATTAATAAATAATGTCAAATTATTAATTCTCTAATTAATAATTAAATTAATTAAAATAACATTAGGCTTATTAAATATTTCTTTTAATACAATAAGCTCACATAATGACATACTTGATAATAAAATTCTCCATTAATTTAATAAATGTAAGGTATAATTAAATTAATCATATCAATTAATTATTAATCTAATTTAATCATAATATTTATTTACTTCAATAAATATTAATTATTTAAAATAATAGATTAAATCATCAAAAATATTTATTTACTTCAATAAATATTAAAATTAATTTACAAAATAAACGAGATCATACAATAGTAAGCATAAACTAATCGATAATAGTTTGCATCAAAAATAAAAGCGATATGGCAATAATAAGCCTACTTATTATATCGCCATACAAAACTAACGATATATTATATTTATTATTTATTTTATTTTATTTTATTTTATTTCAAAACTAGAAATCTCAAAAACCATAATGCTTGTTTGGCAAAAACCCTTTAAATATTAAAGAATTAATATATTAAGCCTTGTTTGTTAAAAACTAAATTAAACTACTTTAATTTATTTTAATAACTCCTTATAGTTATTTGTCATACTTTATTTAGTCAAGCTTTCATATCTAATTTAATTAATTCACATAACAATTAATTAAATTAATCATTTAATCACATAACTTAACACAAATAATTATCCATTAAATTGAAATATCAATATAATAATAATTTCCTTAATTCATCAATTATTTATTTAACAAATAATTCACCAAATAAAATTAAATCAATTAAACAATTATTTATTCAACGATAAACACATCCATTAAATATTTCTATAAATCAATAAATATTTAATATTACAATTAAAATTCTGGAATGTTACATCATTCCCTCCTTAAAAAGATTTTATCCTCAGAATCACAATTCAAACAATCAAATCGACACATTCCTCCCTACTTACATAGATTCTGTCCCCAGAATCGAAGACATAGATTAAACAAATAACTCAGGGTAATTTTTTATCATTTCATCTTCGAGTTCCCACGTTGCCTCTTCGACATTTTCTCCATATCACCTTCACATAAGGTATCACTTTATTCCTGAGCACTTGTTCTTTCCTGTAGACTATCTGGATAGGAATCTCTTCATAAGACAAATCTTTATCGAATTGTAATGGTTCGTACTCGATCATGTGCTTGTAATCTGGTTTATACGGTCATAACACCGAAATGTGAAAAATATTATGAATGTTTTCCAATTCTGGAGGTAGAGCTACCTCATAAGCTACTTCCCCCACTCTTCGTAGTATTTCAAACGGTCCAATAAATCTTTGGTTGAGCTTTCCTTTCTTGCCAAAACGAATTTTCCCCTTCCAAGGAGAAACTTTTAGGAAAACGAAATTTCCTTCTTCAAATTCGCGATTCTGCCTATGTTGATCAGCATACTTTTTATGTCTGTCTTGGGCTACTACCAATCTTGTCCTGATGAGTTTGACAACTTCTGTGACAACTCGGAAAATCGGATTGTCCAGAATTTAAGTTTAAAGAATTAGAATTTTTATTAATACTATTATGTGTTATGTGTTTATTAATCCTTCTATAACCTAGAATGATTATTAATCGGGAGGATTTTGGCTACGAGCTAGATTGAACGAGTAAGAATTTTCAAGACGAAAATAAAAGTTTTCCGGGAACAAAAATATTTCTGGGGAAAAAGAGGAAATAGGCACTATTCACCCGCTTTACTTTTTCGGAGATTTATTTTGAAATTCTTAGAAGTTATTGATTATGTGAAATCTTGAGGCGTGATGGAATATTCAATAATATTTCAGTTATGGAAAAAACGAAGTTTTTGCCTGCGGACTCAAAACCTAAGGGTTAGGGAAAGTGAGTTCCGAGAATGTAATGAGTACGTATAATAACTAGGGTTATTATGCGTGAGAAATACGAGTATGATACGAGTTATTATACGAGTATATTACGAAGATTAGTACGACGTATAATACGAATATCGTACGAGTTAAATATAAAGAGAATATAAAAATACGAGAATACGAGAAAGGAAAGCGTAGAATACGATAAGTCTTAATGGACTTAGTGTTCATAGACTTTTGTAGAATCCAATTGGACTTGGATTATGTCAAGCCCAATGATTTGTGAAGTTAAGCCCAAGTTAGGCCCAAGAATAATTAGGATTAAGCCCGATCCAAAGAAATTAACCGCGGATCGAACCGATGAGTCACCGGATGGGTAAAACCCATGGGGCAACCCATGGGGTTGACCCATGGGCATGAGGGGCGGCCACTTGGTCACCAAGTAAGGGTGGTGACCAAGTAAACTTGGTTGCTAAGTTTGGAATAGTAAGGAGGTTAGGGGCGAAATGACCAAATTGCCCTAGCTTTGGTTTTCTATAAATAGAAACCTAGAATTTCATTTTCTAGGATTTTTGAAAATCCTACCTTGAGAGAGATAGAGAGAGCTCGGTTGGGAGAGCAAGAGGAAGAGCGTGAACATGAATGCTCGGATCAAAAGTGATTGTGAAATAGAAAAGCTAGCGAATCGCCGGCTTTGTATAACGGAAGAGGATTAACGAAGAACGGTAATCCGAACCCTAGTTTCTTCTTATATTTTCTTCAAGTTTAATATGTTCAAAAACATAGCTTAATGAGAATAGAGAAAAGATGATGTTAGAAATGATTTCATATGGTTGAAATCATGAGAAAACGAAGAAATAAGAATAAGAAATTTAGTTTATAAATTTTTTAAGGAAGTATAAGATTCGTAAGGATTTTGAGCGATCCGAATGAATCTTATGAATGAGTATGTCAAATTAGTAAGGAATGATGTTCTATAACATCAAATTCCAAGAAAAAGTAGAATCGTAATCCAAAATATCGATTAAAACGAAGAACACGCGAAGAACGCGTAGAATGTTGTTGATGGACAAATTTAAAACCATCGTAGTGTAAATGTTGTTGATGGACAAGTTTAAAACCATCGTGTATAAGTTAGTTGCTTCTTTCTTGGTTAGGAGCGTTAGAAACGTTCATGAAGAACAGATTAAAATTGAGTTATAACGAAGTTATGGCGAAATTTTTGTAAAAGACGAGCGAGAATTTGAAAGTTTTTAAATGAACCCGAACGCGTAGGGTTTCATAAGAATGTAAGAGAACCTAGAAAACTTGAGTCGTGGACTCAAGAACGATCGAGTTCCGAGTTCGGATGACCGAATTACGGACGAACGAGCGAAGAACGTTAAAAGCGTAAAATAAACGAAGGGTGAAGTCTAAGCCTATTGAATGGCACGTTAACGAGTTTAGATCGAATTTCTGCTCGATGGGTGTTAAATTACGTGAGATAATGAGGAGAATGTCTTTGGAACGACCTCTTTTTGAGTTATAACGAAGAAGTTATGAGATCGTAATGTATGCGTCTCAAGCTTGTAAAAGACTTAGAAAAATTTTCTAGGTTTCATACTCGGCTCATTCGCAAGTCATGAAGTCGTGCCTTGAGGCCGTCTTGCAATGCAAAGAAAAGAGAAGGCACTTCGCAATGCCAAGAATACGGCAGTAGAGAGAAAGCCAGAAATGAGATTTTTATTGCTCAATTTCTCGGGGGATGTGCAAGAAAGAAATACGAACATGTAGTTCAATTAATGTAACACTTAATCAAGTAAGTTAAACCTTTAGTAAAGGTTGAACATAAAGATTAAACGAGACTAAAAGAATGTAAACTCTAGATTACGTAACCGATATCCGGGGACCGTAGTCGTGATGAAACGAATTTGAGGGATTACTATGATTGTGATTCTTTAGACGTTGAGTAAAGAGGGTAATAAATAACATTTCGATGTTATGTTATGGTAATGTAAGATGAATGTAAAGCGTATAGACGATGTGAATGAAATGTTGTTGCAAAGAACGATCGGTCTTAGCATACAATGATCTGTATGGCTTCGACATTAAGAAAGAACAAAGAACATGGGGTTAATGGGATGAATAATAATTGAAAGTAATTAAAACCTTGAGTAAAGGTTGAATGAGAGGTTAAGAGACGAGCAACATGAACGTTGAATACGTAAACGATCCTCGTGAGTATTCGTGTTGGACGAACGTTCTAAGTATACCCTAGTTGTATGACTTAGACGTTGACGAAGTTAGTAAGTAAGATATGAATTATCAAGGAAAGCCGTAACAAACGGTAATGAGATTAAAGAAAGTTTGAGTGTGACTCGGATAGAGAATGTTAGAATGAAGTAAGCGTTGAACACTTTAACCAGCGTAAGGGTTGAGTGTAAGCGAGTGTTAAACGGGCAGAACCTACACTTCGTGTATGGTTTAACCGTAATGTAATGAAGACTAAGTTTTAGCCGTGAACGGTGAAGAAACTAAGTTAAAGATAATAACGTATAACGTTAAGAAGCCGAGTTAATAAGTATAACTTGGACAACGTTCCGCGTTGAATGAACCGGACGTTGTAAGGTATGAATAAGTTAATATGAAATGTTTAACGCTATGTTCTCATAGTATTGACATTGAATGATCGTTCTGAGTATACAAAAGATTGTATGACTTAGACGATAAAGAATGAATCCTGAGGTATGGCATTTAGTTGGCAGAAAGCCATAAGGAATAAGAAGTTGACTTAACGAACATTATAGTTTAATGGTTCGGATAAGTTAGGTTGAAGTACAATCGTAACCTTTGATGGTTGACATATGGGAGCTGGGCTAAACAATTCCTTCAGAGAGCGAAGGTATATACAAAACTGGCAACCGATCTAACTCACTGTGTGGGCAGTGTAGATGAGACGGGAACTTATTTGTTGGTTGTTTGTGGGAAATCACTCAGAGTACCATATGGACTACTAGTAGAGAAGCGATGTGTGCTGAGTCTATAGGAGTTATAAGAAGAAGATAAGTATGCAGATCATCAAAGATGATGAATGTTTTGAGTAAGACATCTCCAAATGTCATGAAGCCATAAACCGGTAGTAAGGAAAGTTAGTCGCGTAAGCTTAAATTACAAGAGCGCGAACCTTAAGAAGTAAAGTTAAGTAAACCAATGTGTAAGTCAAGTATATGACTAATTGGTGCACGTGTTATTTCTTTATGTATTATGTAGGGATTTGGGAATGAGCAGTTCAGCGTAAACTATAAGTTGTAGCTGTGTGTAAGGCAAGTTTTTCCTAACTTCATTCATACTATATGAATGTTAGTTTCTTAAACTTCTCAGATGTTGAAATTGAGAAGTCGTGTCTATGTGCGAATGTGTGATATTTGTACAAGGTGGTAAAATGTATGAGGCTGTGTGCCACAATGTGAGCACTTGATTGTTTTATGAGATGAACTGCTTACGTGCTTGAACTATTCAATACAAGTATGTTCGGTTTATACATGATCCGTTATTAAGTCAAGCGCTAATGATTCTAGCCAGACAGAATGAGTATAAAAAAGGTAGAAGAATGAAAGTATTTCGAAATGAAATGACTAATATTTTAAAATGATAGGAATCGAGACTATTCCTATTATTCAAGCTGCTTCATAACCTTTGTTCGGTTATGGAAGTTCGAAAGAAATGTTTGAATTCTGAAATTGTTTGTTCAAACTGTGATGACTTGCTGGGCAATTGAATGGTCACACTTGCTTTAAATGAAAAACATTTTCAGCGTACGATGTTAGAAAGAACTTAAGGATCCCGTAAAGATCAAGCTGAGCGGTATCCAGACGAAGTGTCATTCATTATATGAATGTGCGTGAAGAGCAAGTGAAGACTTGTAATATAGAATGATATAATTAAACTATAGACTAGTTTAATGAACAGTTATGAATCCTTTGTGGCGGATGAAAGTCACTCGTGTAAGATGTAAAGAATAATGTAATTATCATTATTTGAAATGAAAGAGATTATAAGGTTTCGAGATCCTGGGTTTTGAGAAGGTATATTGTTATATTTAGCTGTATATTGATGTATGGATGGAAGAAGATGGAACCGTAACGCATGAGGTCCGGGTCTGAAGGTAGATCGGATTTCGGGGTGTCACAACTTCAGCAGTTTGTTGTACCAGTTCTGGTCCTAACTGTTGGCGTTCACCGACTTCATCCCAGTATAGTGGAGTTCTGCACTTTCTGCCGTACAATGCCTTGTAAGGTGGCATGCCGATGCTCGCATGGTAACTGTTGTTGTAGGCAAATTCTACCAACGATAAATGTTCATCCCAGCTTCCTTTGAAATCCATTATGCATGCTCTCAGTATATCTTCCAACGTTTGCGGATGGTATGATGTACTCATTCGCAACTGTGTCCCCATACATTCTTGTAGTCTCTTCCAAAAGTTTGATGTGAACCTTGGATCTCTGTCTAATACAATTGACACCGGAACTCCATGCCTTAACACAATTTCTTTAACGTACAGTTTCGCTAGCTGATCAAGATTAAATCTAATCTTTATTGGCAAAAAGTGTGCAGATTTTGTCAGTCAGTCCACTATCACCCATATCGCATCGTATCCTTTCTGAGTTGTTGGAAGACCTACCACAAAATCCATTGTGATATGCTCTCATTTCCATTCTGGTATTTCCAACGGTTGAAGTAACCCTCTTGGTCGTTGATGTTCAACTTTCACCTTCTGACACGTCAAGCATTTTGCAACGCATTCTGCAACATCTCTTTTCGTATTCGGCCACCAAAAATGTCGCCGAAAATCTTTATACATCTTTGTACTTCCTGGATGAATCGAATATCTTGTGTTGTGTGCTTCGGTCAAGATTTCGTCTTTAAGCTCTGGCACTGCTGGAACCCAAATTCTTCCCTCGAACCGTAGTAGTCCTTCGGTATTGATCTTGTATTTTACATCACTACCCCAACCACTTTCTCTTTGATCGTTTTGCATTCTTTATCTTGTAGTTGAGCATTCTTCACTTTGTCCACCAAAGTTAGAATAACATCTATCTGGAATAGTCGTTCAACGAATTTCTTTGGAAATTTGATTTCCAACTCTAGCTTTGTCATTGCTGAAATAAGCTCCTCCTGAATAGTTATCAGCATCAACTTCTCCCGACCTTTCCTGCTCAAAGCATCTGCAACCACATTCGCTTTGCCCGGATGATAAAAGATCTCACAATCGTAATCCTTTATCAATTCCATCCATCTTCTTTGTCGCATATTCAGGTCCTTTTGTGTGAAAATATACTTCAGACTTTTATGGTCTGTGTAGATTTCACATTTCTCTCCATAGAGATAGTGTCTCCATATTTTGAGAGCAAATACTACTGCAGCCAATTCCAAATCATGAATCGGATAACCTTTCTCATAATCCTTTAGTTGTTTTGATGCATACGCAATTACTTTGTCGTTCTGCATAAGAACACAACCCAAACCTTTATGTGAGGCATCACTATACACCACAAAATTTCCTGTGCTATCTGGTAATGATAATACAGGTGCCATACTTAATTTTCTCTTCAAATCCTGGAAACTTTCTTCACATTTCTCCGTCCAAGCAAATTTCACAACTTTTCTTATCAAAATTATTAATAGAGTGGCTATCTTAGAAAAATCTTGACTAAATCGTCTGTAATAACCGGTCAGTCCCAAGAAACTCCTTACTTCTGACGGTGTTCTTGGTTATTCCCAATTGATTACAGCTTCAACTTTTGATGAATCCATTGAAATTCCATCTTTGTCAATCACGTGCCCAAGAAATTGCACACGATCTAGCCAAAATTCACACTTAGAGAATTTTGCGTACAACTTTTCCTTTCTTAGTGTTTCCAATGTCAAACATAAGTGTTCCACATGTTCTTATTAAGTTTTGGAATATACTAGAATGTCGTTGATAAATACCACAACAAACTTGTCCAAGAATGGTTTAAACACCCTATTCATCAAATCCATGAATGCAGCAGGTGCATTAGTTAAACCAAAAGACATCACCAAAAACTCGTAATGTCCATACCGAGTTCTGAATGTCGTTCTAGGTATATCCTCCTTCCTCACTTTCAATTGGTGATACCCACTTCACAAATCAATTTTCGAGAAGTATTTAGCACCCTTCAACTGATAAAACAAGTCATCTATTCCTGGCAATGGATATTTGTTTTTAATAGTGACTTTGTTTAATTCTCTATAATCAATGCAAAGACGCATTGACCCAACCTTCTTCTTCACGAATAACACCGGTGCTCCCCACGGTGATACGCTTGGTTGAATATATTTCTTGTCTAGCAACTCTTGCAACTGTACCATCAGTTCCTTCATTTCTAGTGGAGCCATTCTATATGGGGCCTTCGATATCGGTGTTGTTCCCGGTACTAAGTCGATCACGAACTCAATCTCTCTGTCAGGCAGAAGTCTTGGCAAATCCTCTGGAAACACATCCTCAAATTCCCTCACCACCGTATCTCTTCGGTTTCACATTCTTTTTTCTCGAGTATCGACTATGTAAGCTAAATAGCCCACACAATTATTGACTCAATAATTTCTTGCTTTGCATAATCGTCGACATTTCATTTGTCTAGGCGACTTGCTACCAAAAGAACACTACCTTTGACGGGTCATAAGGTTTGCACACTTCTTTTGGAAATCAATTACTAGCTCCATATTTGAATGTACCAATCCATTCCCAAAATAACATCAAACTCTCCAAGTCTAATCGGAATCAAATCTACCATCAAGATATTCTCCTTAATGTTCACCCTACAATTCTTGTATACGAATCTAACAGGGATTACCTCCTTATTTGCAATTTCTATGTTCAAAGGGAAATTCAGTTTTTCTCTAGGCACTTCTAACCTCTTAGCAAATTCATCAGAGATAAACAAGAAAGTAGCACCCGAATCAAATAATACATAAGCATCTATATCATTGATTGGGATAATACATGACACCACATCTTTTGATTGCACAGCATCTTGCACAGTTATGTTGAAAGTTTTAGATGTGGGTTTGTTTGATGTTGTACCTCCACTGTTACCTCTATTGCTTCTGGTTGTCACTCCATCCTTCTTCTTAGGGCATTCACGAGCGAAGTGATCCTTGGATCCGCACGTGAAACACACGTTCTCCTTAGGTTGAGTGCAATTTGGGGTGATGTGACCTTCCTGGCCACAATTGAAGCATACTCATTTCCCCATCAAGCACGCACCCTTGTGAAACTTCCCGCATGTAGCACATGCTTTAAACTTCTTGTTTTGCTGGTTACCCTACTGATTTTCAGCACCCACGTTTCCATTTCACTTCCTCTTCAAGTTGTTGTTGTTGTTGTTGTTGTTTCCACCACTACCACCCCCATTCTTGATTTCCACCTCGTTCTTCTTCTTCTTCTGTTCCTGGTTGAACTTTGTCACTGCCTCATCCCCACCTTCAGGGATTATTGCTTTCTCCATCACTGCTGCAAAAGTCTTCAATTAGAATAGGAAACCCTCTTTGTGTCTGACCCGGGCTTCATCCTGTTCAAACCTCTTCGTCTTGCGTTAAATGCTCAGTCTTTGACTTGATAAGGCGCAAACCTCGCCAACTCGTTGAATTTAGCGGCATACTCGAGATCCGCATCGTTCCTCGCTTGATTCCAAAAATTGCACTTCCAACTGACCCTTCGAACTCGCGGGAAAATAGGTCTCGAAGAATATCTCCTTAAACCTATCCCAAGTCATCATCCCTGGTCCTTCTCGAGTTTTATTGGCCTGCCACCAATAACTAGCCTCTGCTTTCAACATGAATGTTGCAAAAGTAGTCTTCTGGTCATCCCCTACCCTAGCAACATCGAACACCTTTTCTATCTCCATAATCCAAGTCTGTGCCTCGACTGGATTCACTGACCCACGAAATTCAGGTGGTCCAACCGCCTTGAACTCCTTAAACGTTGTTCCTTGGTTCTGTGGTTGATTCTGCAATGCTCCTGTCAGTAACGTCACTAATTGTTGAACGGGGTTAGCATCAACATTGTCATTATTGTTGGTTCCTTCGGTGGTTCTCTGTCGTCATGGTTGACGTCTGGGAGGCATATTCTGTTAAAAAAATACACTCATTAGGTTATTATTCAACTCTTATAAGTAATTTCTACTTAATTTGCCTCCACAAAAGAAATAGCCACATAATCACATAATACTTTGAATAAAATAATAACTTTTATTTATTCATAACCTCTTTGAAAATATAAAACAATAGCATCACTGCTATTTACATACTTTCCTGAACTACAAAAGTTTCAGGATAACATCATCCTCATATCCCATAAGTTACATAACACTCGAGATTTACAATTTATTTAACATTTTATTAATCGTACAACACTACGATGTTCTACTAAGATACTGCTTAGCCTTACTATGCTCTTCCTCCATGATCCAGAATATTGTTCTGTGATCTAATACCTACGATGGCATCGTCTCGAACTGACTCAGATAACTCATGACCCGGTCTTGAACTCGATTAACCATGGTGTTGAATACTCTATTCATATCTTCCATCTTCATTCTCTTTACCTTTGCGTCTTTCACCACTATCCCAGCTCGTTGAAACACTTCCTCGTATGCATCTTCGGCTCTTGCCCTCTTCGTAGCTTCTTCCCTCAGCTTGTTCTTCAATTCGGCGACCTCCTCGATCAGTTGTTCTTTCTCTCCTTCAGTCTGGTCTAGCTTCTCCTCGACATTAGTCAGTCGTTCCTCACGATCCTGGACCTCATCGTCTTTCTGTGTCATTGTTGTCTGTTCTTCAGCTACTATCTCTTGTAATTCCTAGAGTGTATCCTGAAGTTCCACGTTACGGTCGTAGACTCCATCATACATACGAGCAGCTATTGAGGTTAGTGGAGTCTGTGGCGACCCCAAATCCGGATACTTGAAACCCGAACTCGGTTCTCCACGATACCATTTCTTTAAGTTTGAATAATACTAAATAATAATATAATTCAACTTAATTTACATACATCAAAGTTTACTTTCCCAGTCGTGACCTTCAAATACATTCCTTACAATACGTAATAGATTCCATTGTCTTACTAACTATAACCATTAACTCATACTAATTCTCATTCGAGCGACTTTTCTTTCCCTTTATGCGTGCTCGAACCTTGAGTTGCTCATACATAATTGAAAACATTTAATTTAAGCAAGGATGAGCATTTGAGTGCCCAATGATAATAGCAAATATATATATAAAATTTGAAAGAATATAAGTATTCTCTTTAAATAACACTTCTACAACGAATCGAAAGTTGTGAAGAAATTTGTACTGATAAAAAATTCACATAACAACTCTCTTTCAATTTCTTGAAATTAGGCTCCACCCATGAATAGGGTTTAAGAAACATACTATGAACATTGTTTTTCATTTTCGAAAAGGTTTAGCGAAATTCATCCATAAAACCGCTTTCTAGCTTCTTGCAGTGAGGGTGATCGACCCGTTGTACCTGTATTGATCAATACTACATAACTCTGAGCGAAATTCATCGTTTTATTCTATCCGCCTCGGTAAAAATCTTCCCATATAGGGATGTTCATACATGCACACGGTTCCAAACCCCGAAGGTTTTAATCTTGCTCAACAATAATATGTAATTCAACATATATATATACGGGTAATTGACAAAGTGTATCAACATGTGAATAAATGCCATGATTATCCAAGTGGGGACACTAGTATAACCATTTAGAAATCAACTTAATGTAATATATATCCGAGCTAACTTGTTGATAATCAAAGCGTATATAATGCATGCGAGAATAGAATAATTCTCGAAACTTCTTACTCATGTCCATTGCATAAAGAAAATGCAAAGGTAGGATACTTGTCTGATTTGCTGATTACAAATCTCAACTTAGGTTTTATCTCTTTTGCACAACCTATCAATAATCAGATCATTCGTTCGATTAGAACAATATATCATAACACATAGTCTTTATCTATTACAATTGACACATAGTCTAATCACGTCATCACATAATCGCAGTGATCATACTTTTAGTTCATATTCTACACTTGAAATATTTTTATACATTTTTCAAATATCTCATCCATGTTCTTACAATAGCCTTTTCTTTCTTTTTATAAGGTCCGAAATTTGTCGGTGTCTTAAATGACTTAATCGGGTAATTAATTTGAGTCTAAGACTCTTATTCTGTATCTCAACATCAGTCATTTTATTTTTAAATGACTTAAATAATTTTAAAGCTTTTATGATATTTTATCATGCATTTCAAACATCGGAATCATAATTAAATGATTTAAATATCAAACAATTCTATTATCATTAATAATTAATTAATATTAAACTATTAATGAAGCCATTCCAAAAAATATAAAAGTTATTTGTAATAACTCAAACTATTTTTAAAACATTTATATTACCCTTAAATGATTTTTAAAACAATTAAAATCACTTTTAAATAATCACCACTAATATTTAAATATTAATATACTATTTATCCAAATATTAAAAGTCATTAATTATAACTTAAAATATTTTAAATCCTTAATATCCTCTTTAAATGATTTTTAAATAAATAAAATCATTTTAAACTATTTATTTAATAATAATTATTAAATAAACTAAATATCATTAATATTATCTTAATATCATTAATATTAAATTATTAATGAAATTATCCTTTAAATATTAAAAGTTATATTTTATAACTTCAAATATTTTTAAATACCTTAATTTCATTTAAAATGATTTTTATAATATTAAAATCATTTTAAACTAAATTATTTAATATAATCATTAAATAACTTTAATATCATTAATATTAATTAATTAATGAAATTCATCATAAAATATTAAAAAAGTCATGAAAATAACTTAAAATATTTTCTTATACCATAAAATAATTTTTCATGATTTTTCATGAATTAAAACTATTTTTAAATTATTTATTTAATATTATAATTAAATAAATAAATACCTTTGATATTCCAAAATATTAAATATTTATGAAATATACTCAAAATAATTAAAACTATTTTTCGGACTTTAAAATAATTTTTGAAATTTAATAAGTATTTTAATAATTAAAATCTAATTTTTCTAATTTTTTAAATCATTTTCGAAATTACGAAAAATAAAATAAATAAAATCCGTCGCTAAAAGGCTATAGCGACAGACAACCGTCATATAGGTGTTCTTCATCTCAAGAACACTTGTTAGAGATACCTCGAGGGGCTACTTTGACCATGAATAACTTTTTGGTCTTAATGAATCAGCGAATCTATGAAGTGGGTCTTGTAGAGGAAATACCAGACTACAATTACCAACAATCATAACATTTAAACAACATCAGATCTGGGAGAAATAAGCCATCAAAGTAGCTGTCAGAGCTGTTCTTCGTGAAGAACAGTTCGTGATGCCTACTTTGGGCCTCTATAACTTAACGATCGTGTAACGTTTATGTGATCTATCAATTCCAATGTGTATAAAACATGTAGGACTACAACTTTAACACTTAACATCATCATAACAACAAGAAATCAAGCAGCTAAAGTATGGTCAAACTTTGTCAGAAAAATCAACACTTAGAAAATTTCACAGGTCGCCCGAATTTTCCTGTCAATCTTAAGTCGACCCACTTTGACCTTAAATAACTCATAATCCATAATATATATGGACCTGATTCTTTTTTGAGATTAAATACCACATAACAAGATACACATAACAACCTTTAGAACACAAAAAACATTAAAGATAACCGAGATATAAGGCTTGACATTTGCCAAACAAATATTTTCTGGACACTTAGAATATTTTCTGGGTTTGAAGAACAGCCGGTCAATGCCGGTCAACCCACTTTGACCTTAAATAACCTTTGATCCACAATAGATATAGACCTGATTCCTTTTGGAACTTAAATACCACATAACAAGCTACACCTAACAACTTTTAAACAACAAAAACAGTAAATAATCACAGAGATATAAGGCTTGACATTTGCCCAAAAATCACAGAATTCGGTTTTTCCAACTTGCTTAAATCTTTGATTTTAAGCACTTTGATGTTATGGGTCTGTGTTTTTACAACCCAGAACATTAATAGACTCCTTATTACACAACTTTAAACAATCAATTGCATCAATTAACATCGAATCGAAGGATTTCTAGAATTTAAGGTTTCCTACCTTTTCAAGCTTGATTTTTGATTTCTGACTCCTTGATGCTTCTGATTTGTTATAATTGATAGTGGGACTGTATTAAGGGACTGGTATACTACAATAATTCGTAGGTTTTAGAGAGAGAAGCTTAAGGATGAGAGTTGGATGAATTTTAGTGTACAAAATATATTATCTCTCTCCAATCTATATATAGGCCATGCTAGATGCTTTGGATGCCAAATTAATTGATTGAATCTGAGCATAATTGAGTCTTGGATGCTCAATTGGTAGGGTAAGTATGTTTGCTATGCTTTGCTAGCAAGATTCCTCCAATAATTCAACTAATAATACACTACTAAACCAAAAAGGGCATTTTGGTAATTTTGCATAAAGCTTCAAGGGCATTTTTGTACAAGGCAATTAAATGTAATATTTAATCACTAGATGGTAATTCTTATCATTTACCAATTAATTTCTATCCTTTGGTAAATTAAAATATTTATACAATAGCATCGTAATTAAACCCGGTAATTTAAATTAGGGTTTTCTATAGAAAATTAGGGTTCTAAAATTAGGGTTTCTTAACGCCATCAATTAGGGTTTCTAATTGACCATTAGGAGTTCTCTAATTATACGTGTGTTTACTAACACACGATCGTTCTGATCTCTAACTTCAACCGATTAGGGTTATAATAATTAGGGTTTGTCCTAATTATCGGCGTAAAAAAAATAGTAATTAGTGTTTGTCCTAATTACCGACATTCTTGTACACAGTAACTTCATATACACAGTCACTACTCAGTCATATCTCATAACTGAGTTTAATAATTAGGGTTTCACAGCACGGTAATATATATATATTTCAGAATTTCAAGTGTGTTAACCCTCACCACACCTGTTTACTATTCATTACGCTTAATAATGCACAACATGTCATTTTCATAGTTTACTATTCATTTAAAACTTTGAATCTACTAGCCACATATTACAACTATGTTGTACCCTTATTGTTACGTGTTGGACACATTACCATAACCTTTAGTTAAGCTACAAAGAACGACCAAAGTTTGCAGAATTAGCGACTTTAAGTGTGCAGGAATGGGCATTTGGCCTTGATTTTGTCTTCTTTGGGATGCGGCATACATGTATGTATTGCTACCGCCAGCGTAAAAAGGTTCTTGTGATGATACGACGTCTGAGAACTTCGATTTTTGCGCATGAGCTTCAACACTTTTCTTAAGCCAACTAACACGAATTTTACCCACCAAACAGTGATAATAACACATAAAATAAATATAACAGTATCATAAACATGTTTGCTAACATTTACAACCAATTAGCACAATTTATCAACAACTAGAACTATTTTAATTTCTCACTTTTCATGTTTTTCATAAAAACTCAACTTTCTTGACATTCATCCTAAAATCATCACTGTGAATTCAATACATGATCAAATCATCTCATTCAAATTACGTTATGTTCGTATCTCAATGAACTATCATATACAAGCGTCAATTTACAGTTTAACATAATAATTGACCATCTAAATTGGTACTTACCTAAGCCATACAAAGAATACATATTCTGTCAAAATTTTCTACTACTGACAAATGAAATTAGCATGAATTTCTTGTTTAAATAGTAGTTCTAGCAACACAACCATATATAACCATCACAATTAGTAGTATATCAACAATTTTTGAAAAGATTTGGAATTCACAAGAACATAAGTAAAATTTGCCGTAACTCATATATGCATACACACACACACACGCACACACACACACACACACACACACACACACACACACATATATATATATATATATATATATATATATATATATATATATATATATATATAAGGTTATGAAAACATTTACCTTTGTGTTGCTTAAGAACTCTGGCTAATCAACTGCTAATTACTTTTGCAAAATTGAGAACTTCTCTCAATTCTCGAATGACTCCTCTCTGAAAATCTTTTCTTTTCTTTCTTCTCTCAGTATTAGACTAGGTACTAACAATAGTACGCGTAAAATAACTGATAATAGTTTGCATCAAAAATAAAACTGATATGGCAATAATAAGCCTACTTATTATATCAGTTACAAAACTAACGTATATATTATATTTATTATTTTATTTATTTTATTTAATTTCAAAAACTAGAAATCTCAAAAGCCATAAGGCTTGTTTGGCAAAAACCCTTTAAATATTAAAGAATTAATATATTAAGCCTTGTTTGTTAAAAACTAAATTAAACTACTTTAATTTATTTTTAATAACTCCTTATAGTTATTTGTCACACTTTATTTAGTCAAGCTTTCATATCTAATTTAATTAATTCATATAACAATTAATTAAATTAATCATTTAATCACATAACTCAACACAAATAATTATCCATTAAATTGAAATATCAATATAATAATAATTTCCTTAATTCATCAATTATTTATTTAACAAATAATTCACCAAATAAAATTAAATCAATTAAACAATTATTTATTCAACGATAAACACATCCATTAAATATTTATATAAATCAATAAATATTTAATATTACAATTAAAATTACGGAATGTTCTGAATCTCTATCAACTAATATGCCTCCTCATAGTTCTTTGCGATAAAAGCTCCCCGATCTTTGCATCGATCTTCGGTCTGAGATTCCCATGTAATCCGTTGTAAAATGTATTCATCTACAACCACTTAGGCAATCCGTGATGTGGGCATTTTTTGAGAAATTCTTTGTATCTCTCCCATGTCTCATACAATGACTCCCCATGTTGCTAATCAAACATGGTAATCTCGTTCCTCATCTTTGCAGTTTTCGTTGGCGGGAACAATTTTGCTAGAAATTTTTGAGTCAGGTCATCCCATGTCGTTATCGAACCCGCTGGTAGAGAGTTTAACCAGCTCTTCGCCTTGTCCCGCAAAGTGAACGGGAACAAGCGAAGTCTAACTGCTACATTCAACACCCCATTGTACTTGAAAGTGTCGCATATCTCCAGAAATTTGATCAAATGCTCGTTAGGATCGTCATTTGCAAGTCCCCCAAACTGAACCGAGTTCTGTATCATCTGAATTGTCCCATGCTTGATTTCGAAAGTATTTGCAGCTATTGCAGGCCTGGTGATACTCGACTGCAGCTTAGTCACCTTGGGTGTAGCAAAATCCCTTAACGCTTTCTGGTCTTCGGCAGCCATTGCTTCTTCTTTGTCAGAGTTTTCGAATCCGTCCCTTGTTTCCTTGATCCACTTACTTAACCTCTGAAACCTTCTCTCAATGTCGTCCTCAAAAGGCAGCAAGTCTGGATTTTTTGATCGAGTTTGCATAAACCAACGTCAAAAACCTGAAATAAGAAGAACAAAATAAAACAAAAAGTGGTTAAGTAAAACTGGACTAATTAAATTGGTATTGCAAAATAATAAAATCTATACTAAAGTCCCCGGCAACAACGCCAAAAACTTGTTGGGTAAAATTTAGATACGCACAGCACGCAAGTATACGTGGCAACAAGTAAAATAATAGTAAGTAGAGTATCGTTCCCTCAGAGACTCAGCAAGATATTACCTTCACAATTACCAATTTTTTATTAATCATAATTTTATTAAACTAATCAAATTCCAATTTAAAGTAAAAATAATAAAAATATTTAAAATCAAATAAAAACCAACAAACCCTAAAACTAAATTTTCAAACAAGTATTGGAGAATTAGGCTTACAACTTCACTCTAAGCATCACTCAGATTATTATATCTTATTCCAGTTTAATTCACTATCCCAGTTTATTAATCAAGAACACATAAGTAGTACTAACCACCTCTCGACGTAATAATACTGTATTAACCCAAATCCACAATTAAGATAGAAATGTGTTAAACACCTTAATTAACTAACTCACTATATCTCTATGTGAATTACAATTAAAGAAGGTATAAGTTCAAGTTCTTTATATGATTACATGCGATGTCAAGTATATCTCTACCCTAACATACATCAAGATTCTGTTCATTCACATAAATCAAGAACACATGCTATATTAATTAAGTCTAAATTCATATTTCATCTCTCGAATTCATACAAATCCACATAAAATTGTTGATCAGGAAATTCATAAATTCAAGCTCAAATTAATATAGATAAACTGCATAATAGCTTATTAAATTGAAAATCAAAGATTACATAATCATTGTTCCACTTAAAGATCCATTATAAGCCTAATAAGTACTTTAGTTCATAACTAATGAATTAAATACTGAATAAATAAAAGAAAACATCATCCCAATTACACAATTTGAAATAAAAGGAGAATAGTAATACACCACCATTCTCGCCCTTCAAATCTGAAATCTTCGTGAAATTATTCTTCTTCTTCGTTCCTCCAAGATCTTCCCTTTCAATCTCATTCTCGAAGTGTGTCTAAATGTCCCTCTCTTTCTCCAACACTTTGCATAAAAATAGCCTCAACTCCGCTTCATACCACCAATCCTAATCCAACTCTAACTCATCACATAGAAAGTCAAATAGAAATCTAAATCCTTTTCAACACCAACAAGTCATTAGTCAAAGACTCCCACAAAATGAACTAACAACCATCCCACAATCCTATTATGATCATATTACATAAAGAATTAATAGCTCCCAACAATGCCCATCTTCCAGCACAAAATTACTTTACCCTGGATCAAGTGTAAACCACATGCGCCCAGTGCTACACATTGCTCTTTAACGGTAGCGGTCCGTATTCTTTGTACTAGGAGAAGTCCACGCACTAGCGCGCCCCGCGTTATGTTACTCAGCACCACAGCGTGCCCCGCGCTATGTAGTCCGAAAGTCCAAAAATTGCTTGAAAACTCCTTCCAATGCTAGCATTCCGATAGGTAGACTGATTATCCTACAACAAGCACAAAACCCATCAAAAGTAACATGAAAGTGCCAAAAACTAACAATATAACAAGTTAAACGAACATAAATCATCGGTTGAAAACCTACTCATCAAATTACGCACAACACGTAAGTATACGTGGTCAACAAGTAATATAATAGTAAGTATACTTGTTGGGTAAAATCTAATTACGCACAACACGCAAGTATACGTGGTCAACAAGTAATAAAGTGAAAATAGAGTATCATTCCCACGAGAAATTATTTAATAAAAATCACCAAGTACTAACCCGTAACCAACTCAATCTTATTTAAACAAATGAATTTTAATCTATAAGTAACAAATTCTAATTACTGCTTGTTAAATTAAGATTATGGAGATTTAAGATCACAACTTCACTTATTGCTTCATTTAAGTTAACACACTTCTCATCAATTATTATCTATCTTGAATTGTTAATCAAGAACACTAAAGCGGATAAAACCACTTCTCGATGCATAATACTCATACTCACTAAAATCCACAAATGATAGAATTAAGTAAGACACCCTAATTAACTAATCCACTATATCTCTATGTGAATTACAATTAAAAAGGATTTAAAGCACAAGTTCTATAAGATTACATATGGCGTAAAGACATATCTTTATCCTAAACACAAATCATGAATTCCATCTATACAGAAATCACAAACACATGCTATCATGATCAGATCTATATCTAAACTTCGTCTCTCGAGTTCATATAGATTATCACTATAATTGTTAGCTAGGCAATTAAGCAATTAAGTCAAAATCACAATAGACAATCCTCACAATAGAACATAATAATTGATAGTGAAACATATTAAAATAAACTACACAATAAGATCCAGTGTAATCGCAAACAAAGAATTAGTTCATTGAATTAAAACTAAGAATCCACACTTGAATACACATTAAACAATAAAAATAAGAGTAGAGTAAAGAATAAATATGTTGTCAAATGAAACTCCATCTTCCTCAAGCTCCTGCTTTGATCTTGATGGTCTCCAAGTTTCTTCAATCTCCAAATCTCATAAGAACTAGAGTTTTGATCTAATCTACTCTAACCTAATCTAATGGAATCCTCCAAAACTAGCCTCTATATATCCTCTTTTATGTCTCTCATCATGTATTTATAGTTCTAATGGATACCCTATCAAGTTAGACAACTAAGAATCCTATTCTAGCTCAAATTGGACACCAAATAACCCCAAATAGTTGTCCCCTCGCCGACCAACGCACCCCACGCCATCCCTAGGCCATTTTAGGCGCGCCCTACGCTACTGTAACAGATATTCTTGTGGCCCGGCGCGCCCCGTGCTATGCATAGTTCATTTATAGCGCGGCCCGCGCTACTCTTTTTTCTACTGCGACATCTTTTGGTAAAATAGGCACAACTTTTGATCTGCTAGGAGTTACGAGGCCTGACACCTATCAAATCGAAGATAACGACGAGATCTACAACTTTCATTCTTTGAGAATTGACAGATTCCGTCCGGGTCAAAGCAGAAATCGAGCGTGAAGTAGATGCTATGTAAATGGCAAGCAGGACAACTCTTAACTTTGATCTTTGTTGATAAAAAGGCCATAAGTCTCGCATCCGATCTCCGATTGGGATGATTCAATATGTTACGAAAAGCTAAGAAGTAGATATACAATTAACTCAAAGTTCCAAGCAAAGAAAATGCATCCAACTTGGTATTAAAATCCCAGCAATCTTCCCTTCTTGCATTTGCTTGCATATTTTTGTCCAAAAGATGTCCAAATTGTTTTTCCTTGTTTCTTCATGCCAATGTTGTGTCATAGCCTACAAAATAACATAAAATGTATGAAATGAACACACAATGCATGCAAAGTAACTATGAAACATAGGTTTAAGTAACTAATTCAAGTAATAGATACCGGATAAGTAGGTATAAAACCTACTTATTAAATACCACCAAACTTAAACATTTGCTTGTCCTCAAGAAAAAACACAAAACAACAATGATATGCAATACAACTAATCTAATGCCTACGAATCCAGCAGTAATAATAGAAACATGTTTATTCAACCGACCTCAGCGAAATCAAGTAAACATGATAATACATCATATCAAAACAAATCATTAACTTCTCAATCAATCATCAAATCTTAGAGTGTTATCACTAATATAGTGCGTGTGTGCTCCACAACAATGTTAACTGATATAAAATCAAATTTAACACATAATAAGTGTGACGCCCCCAAAATAGGTATACATCACCCATCTTGAGTCACCAAATACATGGTACAAAAATTCAAATACAACTTAATTATACAACGATTAAATGTAAAATACGACTAAACATATGTTGTGAGTTTTAATACAAATATTGTCATCTAGACAATATACAAACTCAATGGGGTCCTCATTACATTTATTGTCACACTATTTAATAGAATAGTGAGGACTACTAATACTATCATCTGGTCCATCACTCCGTTCCCCAGGCTAAATCCCATTATATTCTCATTTTCTCGAAGAAACGGTGAAAGAAAGTAGCCCGTAAGAAAGGGTTATGACTCAACTAGCCTAGTAAGAAATATTATGACTAAGATACAATATAACAAACATAAAGTTTAACTGCAGCGGAACAAGCAATCCATTAAAAGAGTCAAGTAGAGAATAAAATCTACTATCTTCTATGATTTAAAAGGTTTTTCATCACTTTTATCGGCTTGGGACTCGACAAGTAAATAATCCACATCATCGAATCACCCCTGCCTTTCTGACCCGAGGATATTCTTTAGTATCGACCACCACAACTATCCATGCACTACGGGCCAAGAATATTTGTGTATTCATTAATGGTCATGATCATGCCAACAAGCATCCATCAATACCTTTCTGACGATGATGAGGACTTTTACCACATCATTTGGGTCCATTATGAGGACTTTCCTGGTCATCATTTGTAACATTACGGACTTTCAAAATTATAAACATGAGGATAATAAAGATATGGAATAATAAAACAAATCACCATTAATTTATCGGTACTTTAACATAAACAAGTTATTCCTTTGTAAGTAAAATTCAAGAATAACGGAACCATGAAAAGTCTTTGGATGAAAATTCAAGGATATTCCACTAATTTCATGGATATAGAAGTCAACTTTAACGAATAATAAAGAATATAATAACAAAAAAATCACCATGCATGCGGTGCCCATGCACAGAGTTATTCAAACGAATAATAAATAACGGAACCGGTCGGTGAAATTAATGCAAGCAGGATGATATTCAGAGAATAATAAAAATGCCTTCACCAATGAGGATGTTCCAGCGGAATAATAAAGATGGAACCAGTGCGGTGTAAAAAAGCATGCATGTACGGGATATTCCAACAGAATAATAAAGAATAGAATAACAGGAGAATTTCACCAAGTATAGGGAAGTCCGCGTATACAGGTTATTCCAACAGAATAATAAAGAATGGAATAACAGAAGTTCTCTTCATGAATACAAAAGAAATAATACCCCCTACCTTAAGAAGAAGAGTACTAGATATATAAGTAGTGAAGTAGAAGAATACTTTTCTTCTTTCTCTCTATAGTTTATCTCTCTAGAGTTTAGGTGAATTAAGTAAGAAATAATGAAGGAATGAGCTTATTTATAGAAAAATGGGTGCATAGTAACTAACTCATGAGCGGTCCAGTTGATTTACTTTAATCGATGGTCCATATTTAAAGCAAAATCTTTTAAATAAAATATAATATATTCTATTTATAATCTAATAAAACGAATAACTTTATAAAAGATTTTACTATGCAAACACTATGCATAATAAAATATAATATATTCTAATTATATATTCTAATTGTTGTAATAAAATAGATAACTTTATAAAAGTATTACATTTTTATAAAAAGATTTTACTATTAGCCTAATAAAGCGAATAACTTTATAAAAGTATTATGTTTTATAAAAAACTTTTACATTTTTATTACATTAATAATACCAATAAAACAAAAGCGAGTGACTTATCACATAAGCATCAATAATCAATCTGGTATTGCTACTTATGCAACCATGCGTATTCTTTGTACTTTTACTCTAGAGTAGTTCAACGATATTAATGGTAAAACTTCCGCCGTTATTTTCAATAAAAATATTTTTGTCGTTTTCTCGATCAAATGATAATTTCGTTAGGGTCCACCAATGATTGTCTTAGATTTATCTGAATATTCCTGTTAAAATGAATATTCCCAGACCCAATCGAATATTATATACAACTTACGTACTTTGCAAAATTTATAAATATTACCCACAACTATAACATTATATCAAATTTACTCCATAATATTCAAAATGATATTTATAGAAAATTCATCTTTATTCAAAAAGTTGGGGTCTTACAACCTCCCTTCTTATGAAATTTAGCCCTCGAAATTAGGGTGCGTGCACAGTATGTCGAAGAGGTAAGGATACCTTGATTTCATTTGATTCTAACTCCCAAGTCATTTCCTCAACATCGTGGTTTCTCCATAAAACTTTGACTTGAGGTATAACCTTGGAGCGTAGAATATGTTCCTTCTTATCCAAGATTTGAGCAGGAACCTCTTAATACGTCAAATCTTCCAGCTATTTATTTCGTCGTTTCTAACTCGATAATGTGGTTGGGTCTTTCACATATTTATGTAACATGGATATGTGAAAAGCGTTATGAACACGAGACATACTTGGCGGTAAAAAGCGAGTCTATAGGCCACGGTTCCTACTCGATCGAGGATTAAAAATGGGCCAATGAATCGAGGATTGAGTTTTCCTCTCTTTCCAAATCTAAGTAACTCCTTTCCATGGAAGCGACACGTAACAACACATGATCTCTATATCGAATTCCACGTCCTTTCGATGAAGATCGGCATAACTCTTTTATCGATCTTGTGAGGTTTTTATCGTTATCGGATCGTTTGAATCTTTTTAGTAGTCATACGTACCAACTCGGTCCCCAACAACGTTGCTTCACCCACCTCATCCCGGCATCTTTGGAGAACGACACTTTCTTCCATACTGGCGCTTGAATGGAGCCATGCCAATACTTGCTTGATAACTTTTGTTGTGGGAAAACTCCACCAATGGTAAGAACTTGTCCCAACTTCCCTTGAAATCAAGGACACAGAGTCTTAATAGATCTTCAAGAGTTTGAATAGTCCTCTCCATTGTCCGTCCGTCGAGGATGATATCTTGAGAGCTAAATCGTAAATCTGTGCCCATAGCTTTTTGCAAACTAACCCAAAATCGTGAAGTGAATCTTGGGTCTCGATCGAAACTATGGATCTTGGCATACCATGCGATCTTACAATCTCGTTTATGTACATCTGAGCAAGACGTTCAAGTGTATAAGTTTCTCGTATCGGTAAGAAATGAAGCGGAACTTGGTCGATCTATCAACAATGACCCAAATCGCATCTATGCCTTGAGAAACCTTAGGAAGACCGATGCTTGAAATCCATGGTAATGTGCTCCCACTTCCATTCGGAATTTCAAGTGGTTGCAATGGACCTTTTGGTACTTGATGCTCCTCTTTAACTTCGTTGACAAGTTAGACACCTTGAGATAAAAGTATTTATCTCTCTCTTCATATTGCTCCACCAAAATGTATGGCGAAGATCATGATACATTTTGGTACTCCTGAGATGGATTGCAAGCGGTGTGTTGTGCGCCTCCATCATGATTTTATACTTTAAATCGAGGTCGTTAGGAACACAAAGTGCAGAGTTGACTCAAAGTATTCCTTCTTCATCGATTCTTGCTTCCGGCATAGCACCTTCTTGCACTTTCTTCCTCATACGCGCCGACTCCAGTGCGTAGCTTGGCGACTTTAACTTTATCAATTAAAGTCGGTTCTACTCGTATATTATATCATCATCACATGGGTCCTGAGTCTTTAACTCTATCTCCATCCTTTGCAAGTCACACAAAATGGGCCTTTACGTTGACAATATCGCATTAGCACTTGCATATGATCTTACTACTTCGATCGTCGGCTACCACGTTAAACTTTTCGGGGATGGTATTGGATGGTATGATCATAATCTTTCAACAGTTCAAGCCAGCGTCGTTGTCGCATGTTGAGTTCCTTTTGAGTGAAGAAATATTTGAGGCTTTTATGATCCGTAAAGATCTCCACTTTCTCCCCATACAAGTAATGCCTCCAAATCTTTAGTGCGAAGACAACAGCTGCCAACTCTAGATCATGAGTAGGATAATTCCTCTCATATTCTTTGAGTTGTCTTGAGGCATAGGCTATGACTTTCCCATGTTGCATGAGAACACATCCCAACCCTTTGCTAAAGCATCACTTGTAGATGACAAATCCCTCAAGGCGGATGGTATTGTCGAGCAGGTCTTTGAAATGAGTCTCCTCTTGAGTTCTTGAAAACTCTTCTCACATTCTTCGCTCCAACCGAACTTTGTATCTTTCCGTCAATTTGAGTTAATGGAGTAGCGATTAGAAAAAATCCTTCCACGAATCTCCGATAATAACCCATTAAAGCAAGAAAGCTACGTGCTTGATCCTTTGATTTAGGTTGCTCCCGACTTTGAATAGCTTCAATCTTTCTTTGGGTCAGCGGATATTCCATGACTTGATACCACGTGCCCAAGGAATGCTACTTCCTCAAGCCAAACTTCGCATTTCTTCAACTTGGCATAAAGCTTATATTCACGAAGCTTTTGGAGTGTCGACCTCAAGTGTTGCTCATGATCTTCACGGCTTTTGGAATAAATAAGGATGTCATCATAAAGGCGACCACAAAGTGATCCAAATATTCCTTGAATACTAGGTTCATCATATCCATGAAAGGCGGGGGGCATTAGTCAATCAAAGGACATGACTAGGAATTCATAATGCCGTCTGAGAGTTACGAAAGCCGTCTTTGGAATGTCATCGGTTCTAATCTTCAATTGGTGATATCAAGAACGAAGATCAATCTTTGAAAAGAATTTGGCTCCTTGCAACTGGTCAAACAGGTCATCAATACGTGGCAATGGGTACCTATTTTTGATGGTGACATGATTGACTCCAGATAATCAATACAAAATCGCATACTCCCATCTTTCTTCTTCACGAATAGAATAGGAGCACCCCAAGAGAGAAGTACTAGGACGAATAAAGCCAATGTCTAACAATTCCTGCAGTTGGGTCTTTAACTCCTGAAGTTCAATAGGAGCCATTCGATATGGGGCTTTGGAAATAGGTTTTGTACCGGGTTCAAGGTCGATACAAAATTCAATTTCACGCTCTGGGGTAGGCCAGGAAGTTCTTCAGGGAATCGTCGGAAATTCATTAACAATAGAAATATCATTCAAAAGCGGCGTATTTTTGTTTAGATCATGACATGAGCTAAGAAAGCTTGACATCCGTTTTTCAATAAGCGAATAGCTTTATGGCTTGAGATGACCATGATTGATTTTAATGGTTTTGTCGCTTGAATTAGCATAATAGGTTGATTAGGAATATGAAAGCTAACAACCTTACGAAAACAATCAATTTTTGCATGATGAGTAGTTAACCAATCAATCCCTAGAATCACGTCAAATCAAGTATTTTAATGAAATAAGATCGACGAAGTAATGTGAGGTCTGCGATTTGAACCAAACAAGACTTATAAATAGTGGATGTAATGAAGGTTTCTCCCAGCGGAGTTTCCACGAGATAAGTCGGCGTCTAATTTCTCCGGAGTCAAATTTAATCGTTGGCGCAAGTAGGAGAAATAAAAGAATGGGTAGAACGGTATCAAATAAAGTATAGACTTCACTAGAGTTTATGATAAGCTTACCGTGATGATCTCATTCGGGTTCCTTGCTTTACTGGAGGTCACAACAAATGCTCTCTCCTTGCACTCTTCTAAACTTTGACTTTTACGGGGCGACCTTTGGTGCCTCCATCCTAGCTGAACTTGTCTTGGTGAGCGACAAAATCGGGCTAGGTGACCTTCTCTTCCACAATTATAACATGCTTTGGGCGGCATCATGCAGATTTGGTGATGTGTCCCTCCCCTCGCATTTGAAGCATATGATAGGTGGTCGTTCTCCTTCCTTAACAACGGGTCTTTGGTCTTGGCGTCTTTCCATCATTATTGAATCTCCTCTTCTTGAAATGTCCATTCTTATTGCTTTGGCCACGATTACCACCAAAGTGGTTACCATTTACGGCATGTTGATTCCCTCCACGCTTGTTGTCAAGCTTGATGATGCTCTCATTGGTATTATCATTTTGGTTGGTTTGCTCTCTTTTTGGTTGCGTTGACTCATTATCGCGCTCCACTAAGCGAGCCCTATTTACAACATCTCGAATACAAACACGGTTTATGAGAAATAAGATGTTGGCGTATCTCGACTTCAAACCTCTTAAAAACATACACGTCATTCTCTCTTCATTATCCACCAAAGTGGGGCCTGCAAACCGGGACAACTTCGGCAAACTTGGCTTCGTCTTTGCGACACGGTCATGTTATTACTGCTCCTCGACTTGATGAACTCCACCTCCTTCATGTGATGCGAATACTTTTGGGAAAGTACTTGTCGTTGAATAGTTCTTGGAACTTCTCCCAAGACATTTTCGATGTGGCGGGTTGAGTCGCTTTCTGGATTCCCACCGATGTCTGCCTCTCCTCATAACATAAAAGGCGGCAAAGGGAACCTTTTGCTCCTCGGAGAATCCCAAGACATCAAATATCTTGGTGATCTGCTTTATCCATGCTTCCGCCTTAAGTGGTTTAGCTCTCCAATAAACTCCGGTGGTCCCGGCTCCTTGAACTATTTTTAGCGGTGGCCGTCAGAGAGAGTTCCGATGTTTCCACCTATATTTTGGATAGGAGCCGCTCTACTTTCTGTTGCATGAATTGCATAAATCCTCTGAACATTCCATCATTCATCATTTGGTCAGTGTTGTTGTTTGCATGAGGATTGTTGCCTTCATGATGCATAGTATCCTAATTATTGATATGTGGTGAATCAACGATCTCTTGTGCTCCATTGCTATTCTCAACATTCTCGGATGTCATTTTCAGAATCTTGCCACAAAACAAAAGTTAATTGACATGTAACATATTATCCCTATATTACGTGAGCCAATTAAATACAAAAAAAAAAAACTTAGGTAGGTCATACTAGCGAAGAATTCCCGTCTCTCCCCTCTAGTTCTATTCTCACATCTTAGCGGGGATCATATCCTAAGCTTTGATACCAAGCTGTGGCGCCCCCAAAATAGGTATACATCACCCATCTTGAGTGCGCCAAATACATGGTACAAAATTCAAATACAACTTAATTATACAACGATTAAGTGTAAAAAATACGACTAAACATATCTTGTGAGTTTTAATACAAATATTGTCATCTAGACAATATACAAACTCAATAGGGTCCTCATTACATTTATTGTCACACTATTTAACGAATAGTGAGGACTACTAATACTATCATCGGTCCATCACTCAGGTTCCCCAGGCTCGTCCCGGCTATATTCTCATTTCACGAAGAGAACAATGAAAGAAAAAAGGTGAGCTCAACTAGCCCGATAAGAAATATTATGACTAAGATAATGCAAAATAAATTATCATTAGCCTTAAACATTGTTAAGCGATACAATATAACAAACATCAAGTTTAAGCTGCGGCGGAACAAGCAATCCATTAAAAGAGTCAAGTAGAGAATAAAATCTACTATCTTACATGATTTAAAGGTTTTTCATCACTTTTATCATTTGGGACTCGACAATAAATAATCCACATCATCGAATCACCCCCTGCATACGGCGAGGATATTCTTTAGTATCACGACCACAACTATCCATGCACTACGGGCCAAGAATATTTGTGTATTCATTAATGGTCATGATCATGCCAACAAGCGTCCATCAATACACTACGGGCCAATGAGGACTTTTACCACATCATTTGTAACATTACGGTCATGATTACACCAATAATCCACAGTCATAATCATACCAAGTCCATCCATGCACTCTGAGGCCACGAGATGACTTTAAAAAATATAAACATGAGGATGATGACAACGATATAAGAATTCAATAAAACAAGTTCAAAATTAATTTATTAGGGGAACTAATAACGTCAAATTGTCGAACATGATACTTCTTTGTAGAGTAAAATTCAAGAATGCTCGGAAGAATATTTCCATGAAAAGATCTTTGGATGAAGCGCAAATATCAAGGATATTCCACTAATTTCATGGAGTATAGAAGTCAAAACTTTAACCAACTAAGTATAATAAAGAATGGAATAACAAAAGAAATCACCATGCATGCGGTGCTTAGCATAAGCGAGTTATTCAACGAGAATAATAATAACGGAACGGTCGGGCGAAATTCACACCAGACGGGATGTTCAACATGAAATAATAAAGAATAGAATAACAACGAAAACCATGCATGCGGTACTTAGCAGAACAAGTTATTCAAGAGTTATTCAACAAAATACTTCAAAATAATAAAAGGCGGAACGGTTTTAGGTAAAAAGCCTGCAGACGGATATTCAAAATGAATAATAAAGAATAGAATAACAGGAGAATTTCACCAAGTATAGGGAAGTCCGCGTATATAGGTTATTCCAACAGAATAATAAAGAATGGAATAACAGAAGTTCTCTTCATGAATACAAAAGAAATAATACCCCCTACCTTAAGAAGAAGAGTACTAGATATATAAGTAGTGAAGTAGCAGAATACTTTTCTTCTTTCTCTCTATAGTTTATCTCTCTAGAGTTTCGATGAATTAAGTAAGAAATAATGAAGGAATGAGCTTATTTATAGAAAAATGGGTTTGCGTAGTAACTAACTCATGAGCGGTCCAGTTGATTTACTTTAATCGACGGTCCATATTTAAAAGCAAAATCTTTTAAATAAAATATAATATATTCTATTTATAATCTAATAAAATGAATAACTTTATAAAAGATTTTACTATCTGCAAACACTATCTTGAGCACTTATGCAAACACTATGCATAATAAAATATAATATATTCTAATTATTGTCTAATAAAATGATAACTTTATAAAAGTATTACATTTTATATAAAAAGATTTTACTATTAGCCTAATAAAATGAATAACTTTATAAAAGTATTACATTTTATATAAAAAAACTTTTACATTTTATTACATTAATAATACCAATAAAACAAAAAGCTGGTGACTTATCACATAAGCATCAATAATCAATCTGGTATGCTCTCTTATGCAACCACGCGTATTCTTTGTACTTTTACTCTTTGAGTAGTTCAACGATTATTAATGGTAAAACTTCCGTAGTTATTTTCAATAAAATATTTTTGTCGTTTTCTCGAATCCAACAATAATTTTAGTTTAATGGGGTCCACCATGATTTGTTATGCGTAGAATATTCCCATAGAATATTCCAACTGTTAAAATTTAATATTCCCAGAACTATAACATTCAAATTTACTACATATATTATATATTTAACTTTTATTCAAAAGTTAGTCTTACAATACTCTCTTTGCAAAATTTATAAATATTACCCAAGCTAGATCTATAACATTATATCAAATTTACTCCATAATATTCAAAAATGATATTTATAGAAAATTCATCTTTATTCAAAAAGTTGGGGTCTTACAAATGCAAAAACTAAATGTAACTATATGAACTACAATGTAAATAACTAACTATATGCAATACGACACTAAAATGCTCCCCAAACTTAAAACAGACATTGTCCTCAATGGTTGAAATAGGAAAAATTAAAAGAGATGACTTCCCTGAAAATATAGCATTTTCCTCCTTGTCTGCTAAGTCTAAAGAATAGGCCAGACACATTGGAATAAATTAGGCACCACACTTTAGTTGGACTTGACTAACATTGCAATTACAACATTTTTAATGCATGGGGTTTCCGAGTGGCGCGGCCTGCATCGTGTATAAGCATGAGATGGCGCGCCCCGCGCTAGAAAGTCAGTAATTGCTAGCATAGTAACGCGCCCCGCGTTGTATCCATGTATTGGGTAGGCCTTGTCTCGGCTAGAAATCGATGATTTATTGATGCATAGCCCGCCTCATGCTACCGTATGCGGCGTTGGGGGCCTGTGACGCGCCAGCTAGTGGGTCAGTGGCATGATGACTTTCTTTTTCTTGCTTTACCTGCAAGCATACCATTATGGAGTCATTATTCTTTGAAAACTAAATATTTGAGCTAGACTATAAACTAAAATATAAAGAATAAATAAGGAAGAAAAGGTTTAGAGCTTGGGTTTGCCTCCCGGCGGCGCTAGTTTTAACAATAAGCCGCCGGACTTTATGTCCGTCAAGACTATCCAATTCCTCTTCGATAATTGAGGAACCCTCTACCATCGAAAATAATATAACTTTTGGTAGGTTCCCTTTTTTGATGGCTATCGAATTAAAGTCACCTAGCATGCTTTGTTTAAATAAGTGCCCAATTGAGAATGTTGAATAACTAGGAGCTTTTCCGTCCGTTGAGTCTATGATTAGATTGGGGCTTTGAGGCTTGGCAAGCACAACGAGCTCTTCTTCTTCTAATTTCTCTTCCTCAGACCACCATGGTGTATAGAGGGCCTCATTATCATAGAGATCTTTGCCTTGGATGTGACTACCAAGGGGACATGGGTGTACAAACTTCACTGGATTTTTCAACTTTGGCTGAGAAGGCACTTGGGGTATAATAAAGATCAGCTCATGTTCTTCTTTTTCCATATCCCCAGTTGTCTCTTCAATGTCCACTTCTTTTAGTTAATCTAGTGGCATGTACACTTCTGGCTCTCCATCAGTTTCATCATCCATGTCATAGCACCAATTGTTTGGATGGCGATTGTTCAAGGCTTCGAACATTTGATCCATCTGGTTTTGCAGATTTTGAATTAAGATCTCTTGATTCTGAATTGACCGCTCTTGATTAATCATCCTCTCCTCATTTAATGTTACGAACTTGGATAACAATTCCTCCAACCTTGAATTATCTGTCTCAGTCTCTGAAGCCATGTATTGAGGACCATTGGTTGAGGTAGTGATGAGTTGTTCCATCCGATTATTAAAATTTTGGGTTAACAGCTCTTGGCTAATCCTCATCACCTCTAGGTTTGATATGTCGTTCAATATTACATCCCTCAGATTTGGCTTTTCATCTTGTGGCAATGGAGGTGGACATAAAAATTCAGGTGTGTATGATGGATTTGGAGAGTAGTATTGGTCTTCATAATTTTAGTTCCATGATGAATCCGGGTGATACCCCCAAACTTGATGATAATTGGTGGGATAAGCATAATTATTGGGATAATCACCGCCATATCTGATGCAAACTTCAAACCGGTGGTACATTGATGACTCGGATGATTTCCGGCTGGCGTTGTCTTTAAAAGCGACCAACCTCCTCAAAAGTGTCTCAATCTGTGCTGATAATGCAGAAAGTGTCACGAGTCCTTCAATCTCCGCTCCCCTTGGCTAAGTCATTCTCGTATGCGGCCATTGATAATTAAATTCCGTCATGTATCTGGAAAAAAATAAGAATATAGCAAGAGAATTAAAAATAAAAATAAATACAAAAATATTTAAATTAAGACTAATTTGATTGAAATTAATATTGGTAAATAATTATTAAATTAATTCTCCGGCAACGGTGCCAAAAACTTGTTGGGTAAAATCTAATTACGCACAACACGTAAGTATACGTGGTCAACAAGTAATAAAGTGAAAGTAGAGTATCGTTCCCACGAGGAATTATTTAATAAAAATCACCAAGTACTAACTCGTAACCAACTTAATCTTATTTAAATGAATGAATTTCAATCTATAAGTAACTAATTCTAATTACCGCTAGTTAAATTAAGATTATGGAGATTTAAGATCACAACTTCACTTATTGCTTCATTTAAGTTAACACACTTCTCATCAATTATTCCCTATCTTGAATTGTTAATCAAGAACACCAAAGCAAATAAAACCACCTCTCGATGCATAATACTCATACTCACTTAAATCCACAAATGATAGAATTAAGCAAGACACCCTAATTAACTAATCCACTATATCTCTATGTGAATTACAATTAAAAAGGATTTAAAGCATAAGTTCTCTATAAGATTACATATGGCGTAAAGGCATATCTCTATCCTAAACACAAATCATGAATTCCATCTATGCAGAAATCACAAACACATGCTATCATGATCAGATCTATATCTAAACTTCGTCTCTCGAGTTCATATAGATTATCACTATAATTGTTAGCTAGGCAATTAAGCAATTAAGTCAAAATCACAATAGACAATCCTCACAATAGAACATAATAATTGATAGTGAAACATATTAAAATAAACTACACAATAAGATCCAGTGTAATCGCAAACAAAGAATTAGTTCATTGAATTAAAACTAAGAATCCACACTTGAATACACATTAAACGATAAAAATAAGAGTAGAGTAAAGAATAAATATGTTGTCAGCAAACTCCATCTTCCTCAAGCTCCTGCTCTTGATCTTCAATGGTCTCCAAGTTGCTTCAATCTCCAAATCTCATAAGAACTAGAGTTTTGATCTAATCTACTCTAACCTAATCTAATGGAATCCTCCAAAACTAGCCTCTATATATCCTCTTTTATGTCTCTCATCGTGTATTTATAGTTCTAATGGATACCCTAGCAAGTTAGGCAACTAAGAATCCTATTCTAGCTCAAATTGGACACCAAATAACCCAAAATAGCTGTACCCTCGCCGACCAGAGCGCCCCACGCCATCCTTAGGCCATTTTGGGCACGCCTGCCATCTCTTTATGTGAACATTACAGTAATGCCAGTAGCGCCTCGTGCTATGCATAGTTCATTTATAGCGCAGCCCGCGTTACTCTTTTTTCTGCTGCAACATCTTTTGGTAAAATAGGCATAACTTTTTATCCACTAAGATTTACGGGGCCTAACACCTATCAAATCGAAGATAACGACGAGATCTAAAACATTTATTCTTTGAGAATTGATAGATTCCGACCGGATCAAGGCGCAAATGAGCGTGAAATAGATGTTATGTAAATGGCAAGCATGACAACTCTTAACTTTGATCTTTATTGATAAAAAGGTCATAACTCTAGCATCCGAACTCCGATTGGGATGATTCAAGATGTTCCGGAAAGCTAAGAAGTAGAACTACAATAAAATCCAAGTTCCAAGCCAAGAACATGCATCCAACTTGGTGTTAAAATCCCAGCAATCTTTCCTTCTTGCATTTGCTTGCATATTTTTATTAAAAGATGTCCAAATTGTTTTTCCTTGCTTATTCATGCCAATGTTGTATCATAGCCTACAAAATAACATAAAATGTATGAAATGAACACACAATGCATGCAAAGTAACTATGAAACATTGGTTTAAGCAACTAATTCAAGTAATAGATACCGGATAAGTAGGTATAAAACCTACTTATCAGGTGTCACAGTTTGGTATCAAAGCTGTAGGTTATAAACCTTAAGTGGGGGGGAAACCCTAGGATTATAACCATAAGCGAAATCTAGAATACACATTTAGAGTACTAGGTGAGAGATTGCCGAAGTGCATCAATAGTGAGATATGTGGTCACATAGTGAGAGAATTTCGTACTGGTGAAGTACTAATCAAGTTATTTAAACTTATTATAGGATGTCAGGAGAAGATGAAATGAGTACGAAGATACTAGCGGTACATTGCACGGTGCCGATGGCCAGGTGTGCCGATCAAAGCGAGTCAATTGAAGAGGTGGGAAAAGATGAACATATGATCAATCTCGGGAGTGATCATGATGATTATCCCGAGATGTATCTGAGTGGTGATGAGGAGGCAGATTCCAAAGAAGCTAAGGTGGAGTTGGAGATTAAAACTAAAGTTGGAGAGAAAGTTCAAGTATCTGCAGAAGTTCAAGAACTTCGGAGTAAAGTGTTTTTCTTGGAGGAGTTGTGGAGGACGGAGCGAGCGTTACGCGAGATGACTGAAGAACGGAACGAGTTGAAGGCGCAGGTGGAAAGGATGAAGACTGAAGGTGGTGGATCGTTTGAAGGAACAAACAAGCAAAAGAAAGACAAGAATAAGAGAAAGAGGGACAACAACAGTGATAATTCTAAAAATTCAAACCCGAAGAAAAAGCAAGTCTGTAGCAAGTGTGGAAAGACTCACGTGGGAGAATGCATGATGTGGAAGAACGTGTGCTTCAATTGTAAATAGGAAGGACATATTTCCCTACATTGTCCTAAGTTGAATATAAGGAAGTGTTTTTCATGTGGGAGAACAGGTCACGGATTTAACAAGTGTCCCAGCAAGAAGAAGACTGGTGAAGGGAGTGGACTGTAGATAATTTAGATATAAGCGGTGGTATCTTTTGGTAGTAGGTTATGATATTGAAAGTTGTAATATCGAAAACGATGTGTAAGTATATATAAATATAAATATGTTTGTATGAATGAAATCTTTATTTTCTATATGAATATAAGGTTAAGATTAATTTGTGTATTCTTAAAACTCATACTCATGGTAAGTTCATGACTCATAATTATATAAAATATTTTGAACCCCTCAGCGAATGGACGCCAAAGGTCTGACTAGGATAAATTCATACACTCATATAATTGTGGCAAGTTCCTGAACTCATAAGTGTGTTAAGTTTGACGAACTGGGAATAGCTATATGTAAATGTTAAATTGCAACTTTTTGTGCAAAGTTGGAGAATTGCAACTTTTTGTGTAAAGTTGTGTGGGTTAATCCTAAAATTTATATAAAAGGGGATAGTAATATGTGTTAAGTACTAAATGTACTATGTGCTATTTGAATAAATATGCGATTATATGAGAAATATGTATTAAATTCTTATTGTGTTAAGAATTTATGTAAAGAAAAAGAATTAATGTAAGATTTCTTTTTTAAATCAGATCATGCCGCCTAGACGATAGAATCGAAATCAAAGAGAAGAGGAGTCAGTGAATAATGAAGGAGGTCAAGCTGACCCGATGCAAAACTTTGCAAATATGATAGTTGAAGCTATGGGGAATAGAGCTCCAGCAGCAAGAGGAAGAGCGAGAGAACAGCCAGCTGATAGATTGGCAAATTTCAAAGACTTTAAAGCGGTAGGACCGCCAGAATTCAAGGGAACCACGGATCCGATTGAAGCCCAAACTTAGGTGAAAGAAATGGAGAAAGCATTCATTATTGCGAGAGAAGCGGAGGAGCAAAAGACAACTTTTTCAACCAACTTGATGAAGGGAGAAGCGATTCTTGGTGGGGAGACTAATCGGTGAGGCTGCATGCAATTTGTGGTGACTTGGACAAGACTCAAGGAGTTGTTCTTTGAGAACTACTTTTCGTTCAGTATGCAATCTAGGATGGAAGTTAAATTTTTAGAACTGAGACAGGAGAACATGTCGGTGTCTGAATATGCTACTAGATTCAACAAATTAGCAAGATTTGTACCTCATCAAGTGGATACGAAATTATGAAAGGCGAGAATGTTTGAGAATAGATTGAAGCCGGGTATATACAAAAAGTAGCCGTATTACAGATTAATACGTTGGCGGCTTTGTTTAAAAAAGCGTTAATTGCTGAAGGAGGGAGCGAAGCTGCATCTCGATTTCATCAAGAGAAGAAGAAGAAGAAGACAAATGATGGAGGAAGCAGTGGTGGTAGTAATCCAAACAAGAGAAAGTGGAGTAAGAATACCCAATCGGGTAACAAGACAAAAGAGAATAGGAAAGGGAGGGAGCAATGCGTGACTTGTGGAAAGAACCATTCGGGAGTTTGTCTGAAGAAAAAGGGAGTTTGCTATAACTGCGGGAAAGAGGGACACATGTCGCCCAATTGTCCCAGTCTGAAGAAAATACAAGGTTGTTTTGCGTGTGGATCAACTGATCATTTGGATTGGAACTGTCCGAGGAGAAATGTAGAGATGGAAAGTGTCAACAAGGGACCCGGTAGCGGAACCTTGGCGATTCGAGGACCTGCACAGCCAGGAAGACTAACAGCATGTGCATTCAACATGACAATGCAAGATGCAATGGCTGCCCAGAAGGTAGAGACAGGTAATAATTTCGTTTAGAAATTTAATTACGCGTGTAATATTGAGTTAGATAATTACTGTGAATTGTTTTCTTTTATAGATCCAAGTCACAGGTTAGAACATGGGACACAAATTAATATTGTGTTGATAAGAATGAATTGATGATACAACTTTAAAAGATTGTAGAGTATAAGAAAGCGGTGATTCTGAGGATGGAATCCTTATAAGGAGGGGAGAATGTGATAACCTGGGATTTCGAATAATCTTAATTTTACGAATAATTTATATATATATATATATATATTAATATTGATTATCAATTTTGTGCCGAGTATATGTGATACGAGTCTCGAGAAGTGGTCAATTTGTGTATTGACAGAGAAAATAAGAGTAGAGTTGTGCTTAACAGATTTAAAAACCCTAACCCTAGTTACGGATGGGGATTCAATGGGAAATACAGTTAAAATAATTGTATTGATGAATACGTGTTTGTACTGTATAGAAATTTTGATCAATTATTGATCGGGTAGGGAACAATATTAGTAAACCATAATAAGGGATTAGAAACCCTAATCTCGGATCTAGAAACCCTAACGCACAGTTAGGAACCCTAATCGGATGCCGAAAAACCCTAATTTTAAATTCGGGAATCCTAAACCCTATTAAGAAACCCTAATCCTAATTAGCAAGACCAATATGATTAGTAACCTTTAATATAATTAGGAAACCCTAATTATATTTTAGAAATCTTAATTTTCTATTTTAAAAACCATAATTAGAAAATTCTAGAAACGAAAATTATAAAACCTAAGGGTTAAACCCTGAGGGTTTGGCAAGTTACCTATATGCCATTAAAATTACATGTTCAATGACCAAAATGCCCTTTTTGGATTTCTTTAATTGGTAATTGTAAATCTTGCCAAATTAGGAGTTGATAACCAACTATTATTGACATTGTGACTCATAAACTTCAGTAAATCAGTCCAATTCATTAGCCATATACAACATATCATATTATATATAGTTTAGAGAGAGAGAAAGTCTAGAATTTTGCTTATTATGCTATCAAACACTCAACCCACATTTCTCTCTCCAAAACCTCCAAAAATCTAAATTGATTCAGTCACTAGATAACCCCTTAGAACACCAAAATCAGTTAAGGAGATCAAAGATCAAGGATTGGACAAGAGATATATAAACCCTAACTCACCTTTTGATCTTGTATGCTAAGAAAAAAATTTGTGTTTATGTGTTAGATTTGTGCTAATAGATGTTTTATGATGATCTATCATATATCTATAGTATCAAAGTGCCTTAAAATGATGTTTTTTAAAAATTGCTCAAGAACACTAAAGTGGTCTGACAACCAAATGCCAGTGGCCCTAGATTCTTATTTGTTTATGATTTTTGTTGTTTTAAAGTTTTAATCTGTAGTCTGATGTGACGCCCCCAAAATAGGTATACAACACCCATTTTGAGTCGTCAAATACACGATACTGAAAAAAAACTACAAATTTAGTAATACAATTGTCGTGCAAAATACGACAACACATACACTGTGAGTTTGAATACAAATATTCTCTAATAGACAGTATACAAACTCAAAAGGAGTCCTCATTACAATTATTGATACATTATTTTACAAAATAGTGAGGACTACTAAAACAACTATCCTGAACCATCACTCCATACCCCGGCTAGTTCCTGCTATGTTCTCACCTCCTAAGAAGAAAAATGGAACAAAAAGGAAAAGGGTGAGCTCAACTAGCCCAGTAAAGAATATTATGACTAAGATAATTTATAACAAATTATCATTAGTCTTCAACAGGGAAAAATCTTATAGAACATAATAGACAACAAGTTTTAGATCAACAACTGCAGCGGAAACAACAATCCATTAGAAGAGTCGAGTAGAGAATGAATTCTACTATCTTCTAAGATTTAAAAGTCCATCATCAATATTTTATCCCTGTAACATCAATCAATATACATCTTGAATCAAATATTCATCTTTGCAATACAGGCCAAAGATATTCATTTGTATCACTGTTGCCTCTTTTTCAGTTCTAACAAAAGAGCTCTAACTCATGCAAGCATACATGTGTCAACAAGTAATACAGAGTAAGTAAAGTATCGATCCCACAGAGAAAGTTGTCTAATTTAAATCACTATGAATCAATTAAATCACTATATTTATATGCTCAAACTAATGAATATGATTGGTGAATTACTCTAATCGCAAATAACGATTAAAACAAGAATAAAAATGTAATAAATCAAATCTGAAAGTAATGGGATCCTAATTTCATTTAATACTTCATCCAATCACCACTATCATGCAAGACTTGTTCACATATCACAAGAAAGTAGCCAAGAGCACTAAAAGAGTCATAGCCATTTTTCAATGTACTATGACCTACTTACACAGCATCCACAAGTGATAGACTCTATGTAATCATCAATATAACCAAAATCACTATATGTCTATGTGAAATTGCAACCATATTGAATTTAAGCACAAGCCCTTATTCCAACTCATATGGTGAAATAATATATGTCTATTTGATTCACGAAATACACAAGCCATACAAAACAGCCCCATATACGTAAGCTATCCTGATTACAATCCATACTTGCATGTTCTGTAAGACCCCAACTTTTTAAATAAAGATGAATTTTCTATAAATATCATTTTTGAATACTATGGATTAAATTTGATATAATGTTATAGTTGTGGGTAATATTTATAAATTTTGCAAAGTACACAAGTTGTATATAATATTCGATTAGTCGGGGATTATACGTTTTAGCAGGGAATATTCGTATAACGGTACAATCATTGGTGGACCCCACAACGAAATTATTGTCGGATTGAGAAAACGACAAAAATATTTTATTGAAAATAACGGTGAAAGTTTTACCATTAATACTGTTGAACTACTCGGTAGTAAAAGTACAGTAATACGCGTGGTTGCATAGTAGCATACGGTATTGATTATTGATGCTTATGTGATAAGTCACTCAGTTTTATTTTATTGGTATTATTAATGTAATAAAACAGAAAAGCTTTTTATATAAAATAGAATACTTTATAAAGTTATTCGTTTTATTAGCCTATAGTAAAATCTTTTTATATAAAACAGAATACTTTTATAAAGTTATCTGTTTTATTAGACAATAATTAGAATATATTATATTTTATTATGCATAGTGTTTGCATAGTAAAATCTTTTATAAAGTTATTCATTTTATTAGATTATAAATAGAATATATTATATTTTATTTAAAAAGATTTTGCTTTAAATATGGACCGTCAGATTAAAGTAAATCAATCTAGACTGCTTTCATGAGTTAGTTACTATCTTGATCTATTTTTCTATAAATAGAAGCTCATTCCTTCATTATTTCTTACTGAATTCAACGAAAACTCTGAGATAAACTATAGAGAGAAAGAAGAAAAGTATTCTGCTACTTCACTACTTATATATCTAGTACTCTTCTTCTTAAGGTAGGGGGTATTATTTCTTTTGTATTCATGAAGAGAACTTTTGTTATTCCATTCTTTATTATTCTGTTGGAATAACCTGTATACGCGGACTTCCCTATATTGGTGAAATTCTCCTTTTATTTTATTCTTTATTATTCTGTTGGAATATCCTGTCTGTGCGTTTTACACCGTACCTGGTTCCATCTTTACTATTCTGTTGGAACATCCTGTCGGTGCGTATTATGCCTGACCTGGTTCCGTTATTTAGTATTCTGTTGGAATAACATGTCTATGCGAAGTACCGCATGCATGGTGATTTCTGTTGTTATTATATTCTTTATTATTTTGTTGGAACATCCCGCTTGGTCTTGCAATTTACTTTGACTTTGGTTCCGTTATTATTATTCTGTTGGAATAACTTGTTTATGCGAAGTACCGCATGCATGGTGATTTCTTTTGTTATTCCATTCTTTATTATTCGGTGTAATCATGACCGTAATGTTACAAATGATGTGGTAAAAGTCCTCATTGGCCCGTAGTGCATTGATGGACAGTTGTTGGCATGATCATGACCATTAATGAATACACAAATATTCTTGGCCCGTAGTGCATGGATAGTTGTGGTCGTGATACTAAAGAATATCCTTGGTAGTAGTGCGAGGGGTGATTCGATGATGTGGATTATTTATTAAAAGTCCTCCGTGATAAAAGTGATGAAAAACCTTTTAAATCATTGAAGATAGTAGATTTTATTCTCTATTTGACTCTTTTAATGGATTGCTTGTTCATTGCGAGCTTAAACTTGATGTTTGTTATATTGTATCGCTTTAACAACATTTAAAGCTAATAATAATTTATTCTCGCATTATCTTAGTCATAATATTTCTTCTTGAGCTAGTTGAGCTCACCCTTTCTTTCACTGTTCTCTTCAGAAATGAGAATATAGTTGGGACGAGTCGGGGAACGGAGTGATGGACCAGATGATAGTATTAGTAGTCTTCACTATTCTATTAAATAGTGTGATAATAAATGTAATGAGCACCCCCATTAAGTTTGTATATTGTCTAGATGACAATATTTGTATTAAAAACTCACAAGATATATTTAGTGTATATTTTACCCATTTGTTGTATAATTAAGTTGTATTTGAATTTTTGTACCATGTATTTGGCGACTCAAGATGAGTGATGTATACCTATTTTGGGGGCGTCACATGTTCATTGTTAATTCCATACAAGTACTAAAAGCGAATGGTGATCAAGCATTCATACATGCAAAACAACCATGATAGAAATCTCATATGATATATAAACCAGTCCAGCATTCAAGCATGCAACCAAACTACATATTAAAATCCGTTAGAATCCCATAATAGAGTTTAGTTCATGATTGAACCAAAAGTCATTATGGGATCAAAACTAAACATAGCTAATAAGTGAACAATTGAAAGATGAAGGATAGAAACGATCAACCAAATTACTAATTATAATCCACTAGTAACATTCAAATCCTCATATAAATCCAGTAAAATACTAATAATTATCCACAGTGATAGAGAATCCCAAGAAGAATTAGAAAAGTTGGAGTTAAGGCTTCGTTCTACGTTGGAATCTCTCCCAGAGTGCAAACCCTAGTTACCAATATGAAAAATACGTAAAAAAGTAATGAATGATACGTCTGACACCAGTCAGAAATCGTTTTTAATTAATTACAACCCTTAAAATTAGAAATTAAAATAAACTAATTTCAAAGACGATCGTGCATCATACATGGGTATGCGACCCTCCTTTTGCAATCCTTGCGGCGGCGCCAAGAACTTCATGTGAAAATGTCCGTCGTGAAGAGGTGCTTTCATGTGGCAAGTCCTCAACTTATTCTACTGCATGGTACAATTGTATTCCGCAACTTTGAATTACGGTTTTGTTCTTTGCATGATGATTCTGCTCATTTCATTCTTTTGTCCATCCATGCTTAGCCTCCTGCTCCAATTGATCCTCATGCCATACATCCAACAACCTCATGCCATTTACATCACCAAATCATGCCATATCCTGCACTTTTACACCAAAGGAGTTTTAAGTAAATGCAATGCAAAATAACATGAAATGCAACTAAAAACACACTTAAATATACTTGAGATGGGCCTAGTTCGCGTGAATTAATATCCAATAAGTAGGTGTAAAACCCACTTATCAATCACCAGTTGGTCATGTTCATCTCAACACCTGTTCATCTTTGCACTACGGGCCAAAGATATTCATCAGTTAATCATTTATCTTTGCACTACAGGCCAAAGATATTCAGTAAGATCATCATTTAGGACTGAGAATGATGAAAAATATCTTAAAGAAAACGAATCCAGTGAGATAAAATATCAAAGATTAGGGATTCGTACTTTAGTTTATCCAAGTTCAAAAATACCTTATAATAATCAATTGTGGAGCAAAATTCAAGAATGAAGATCAAAACATGGATACAATCAAAGATAGTAACCATAATAGACAACTTGGACAAAGAAAAGAAAATTTTATTTTTTCTGTGAATAATGTCGTATTCGTGAATAGTATCATATACGTGAATAATTATACGTTATCGTGAATAAGTACCCCAAACATGAAAAAGGTAGAAATTCCACAATAAAATCCATACCAATATTTCGGTATAATGATATTGAAAGAATAACATCATTATGAAGAAAATAACATCCCTTACCTCTAAAGAACAAAAGACTTTCTTGAAAATATCGTATATAAAATTTGAAGAAAACTTACAATTGAATAATAAAACTCACAAAATATCTAAATACTCATAAAATACGCTCGATAATATAGAGAGAGAAAGAGAGAAAACTTGTTTCTGGTGTGATTTTCAATTCTAACTAAGCACCCTATCTATAGAAAAATGTTTAGAACGCCATAGCAGACTAACTTGCTACTTAATGGCTTTACCTGCTACAATTCACGTCCACCACTTTTGAAAATAAATTCCGGCACATTTTATTTCTCACCAACCAAAAGTGCGGCCCACCATATTTTTAATAAAAACATTTATTTTCGAAACTTTAATAATTCATAATAAATAGCCCTTTTATAAAAAAAAATCGAATCTCATGTCTATTCCATAGGAAATTAAATTCTCTACAACTTTGTAAGTTTAAGTTTTTCCAAATTCCAAACGAAAAATGACCGAAATCCACATACGGATGATTTTCAACACCTCTATTCCGACAAAATACTAATAAAACACCTCAGCATTTATTCCTTCATTTATAACCACAATAAATATATCCATCATTTATATCCACATAAAATAAATATTTCCTTATCATATAAATCAATAATTAATTATTCACAAATAATATTATAAAATCACAATTATGACAACCAGATCGTTCCCAGGAAAGAGGAGGCTTTCCAATAAGGATTTCTCCTTATTGGCGCGCAATTAGGTGACCAAGCCCCTTTCCTAGACAGAATTTCCTTAGACATTGCCAATAATTCTATCCAATAATATTATTCAAATAATATAAATTATTGATCTGATAATGGGAAATACTGTGGAGTGACAATTATTGAAACAACAATAATATAACATATCAACGTAGCAATTATTGAATCAATAAAATAAAATATTTAACAGTAATTACTGTAACAATTATTGAGTAATGCCTTCGTACGTAAGAATCAATAATTCAACAATACTGTGCAATATCGTGTGCTACTGTGCAACCACACGTATTAATGTATTTTAACCATCGGGTATTCTAACAATGTTAACGGTAACAATTACGCGTTATTTATAAAAACTCAAACTTGTCATTTTCTTCATCCGACCATTTTTTCTGTTATGGGGCCCACAAATGGCTGTACCGTCGTACGAATATTCCCCGACAACAAGAATATTCCATGACCAAATGAATATTCCCCGACAACAATGAATTTTTATAATCACTTTCTTATTTTGCAAAATTTGCACATTTCACCCATAACCAAAGCATTATATCAAATTAACACCTTATTATTCACAATAATAAATAGAGAAAATTCAATTTTATTCATTAAAAAGTTGGGGTCTTACATCTGACATGAGATCTTTGATGTGGAAGTGGAATCACAGCCATTCCATGTCCATATTGTAAGATATTCATGGTCAAACCCCGTTGACCGAGCTTGACCGGGTGATTTCTGGATAACCCAGATATCCTAAACCAGTGTCTGACAATACTTTGCAAGGCTTTGATCTGTCAGATGTTAAGCAGTTTATTGATGTTGTTGTATCCAGTTTGTAGCCTGTAATATGGACTCTAGAACCATGCCTTGAGATCTCTTAAACAACAAATAGATCGGATGTAGTTGATGGTCAAAGTAGACCATCCTGTATCATTTTTTGTTTTCTGGAATTTCCAGAAAACGTAAGAACAAGTTTTCTGACAGCCTTTGACCGGATTGAATCTGGAGATTATGATGTTATTGGACTAAGATCATGGTATATAAATTTTCCTTGACATGAGTACTATAGGTTTGAACCTTAATAACACCAATACAATAACCAGAACATTGAGCAAATCAAGCTAGAAAGTGTTTAGTCGACACTGTCTGGGTTTCTTGGTTACCCAGAAAACCCAGATTTTGTCTAACAGGAAGTTTGAGAGCCCAGATCTCTTTGTTGTGATGTGGTTTGACCGAGATGAGGATTTATAGTTGTAGTACTACATACCTACTACAAGATCAATGCTTTAGCCCTGAACATGTTTAGTCTGAGATTTGCAAGTGGTCAAACATGAACCCTTAAACACTGACTGTCAGTGTTCTTGAACCCCAAGAACACCAACAGCGACAGTTACTGTCGCTATAGCCTCTGACGACGGTTTCATTAATTTTATTTTTCTGATTTTCTAAAAATTGATTAAAAATATAAAATAAATTCTAAAAATTACAAAAATGGTTTTAAAAATTATTTTCAGTTATGAAAAATAACTTTTGATAATTTGGGATATTTTCATTAATATTTTTAATTATTTGGATATTAATGATATTTAATTTATTTAATTAGTGTATTAAATAAATTAGAGAAAAAATGATTTTAATATTATAAAAATCATTTTAAATAAGAATAAAGTGTTTAAAAATATTTTGAATTATAAAATGTAATTTTCAATATTTTGGAGAATTCTCATTAATAAATTAATATTAATGATATTAGATTTATTTAACTATTATATTAAATAAATGATGGAAAAATGATTTTATGGATTTTAAAATCATTTAAAAATGAGAAAAAAAATGATTTTAAAATATTTTAAGTTATAATTAATGACTTTTAATATTTTGATAATAATTTCATTAATATCTAAATATTAATGGTGATGGTTTAAAAATTTTAATTACTTTAAAAATTATTTAAATAGAATATTGATGATTTAAAAATATTTTAAGTTATTATAAATAACTTTAATATTTTTGACAAGTATGTCATTAATATTTAATAATATTATTAATGATGATGGAATTAATCAATAATTAAATCATTTAAAATGATTTCGGTGTTTGAAAAATTATTATAAATTATAATAATTGTTTAAAGATTATTAAAAGCTTAGAAAATATTATAAATTATATATGACTTATCTAAAATAATATTGAAGCTTTGAGACCAAGTTTAAGTGACAATAAATGTGTAAATTGTATGATAGGGTGACTAGTACACCGAGAATAGATTGAAGTCTAACCAGACTGAACTAGTTAGACTTGATAAGTGTTTATATATGTTATAAACACTGATGTGACTATATGGTAATGTGCCTAAAAGAATGACTGATTATAAATTACAGTGATACGCGTTATAATTTATTGTTCTAATTGTGAGACCGATATTCTGATTATAGGTCTTGTGAACGCAGATAAGTATATTGTGTAGCAATAATCAACGCGGAAGACAAGTTTCCTTAACTCAACTTTGAGTTAGTACTTTTTAAATATTGTGGTGGTTAATTATTGTTAATTAGACCACATCTGAGAATTATTATAGATTATTCGCAGTTAGTGCATGTTTATTAATTCTAATTGAATTATTGATTCTAAAAATATACTTGCAGAATAACTGTTGTTGGATACTTACATCCTTAGAAACTATTATTGACACTATAGATAATTCCTGTTTATTGTCGAATTGTGTTGAGGTATGTCTTAGCTAATTATTCTGGCTAGACGAATATTTATTAGAACTTGATAGGTTCGAGAAGAGAATTCAATTATTATTGACAGATCGATGCCAATTATTTCAGCTAGATCGAGAAGTGATTAAATATTGAAATCATTGTATTTTGTTGTTATAAGTCAAACTCTGATTATAAGACTGAGAAAAACAACCTTTTATACAAAGGGAACATTTTTGGTCGTATTTTTGACCTTTGCGCGCGTGCAAGTATTATGCATAATATAGGGTACAAAGAGATGGCCACTCTAAGTACTTGCTGAGGGATATGACTTAATCTTTATGGTTATCTGATACATCTCGGTATATCAAAGTCAAATATTTGATAGTTACTCGAGAAGAGAAGTTCAAGATCCAATGGATCGCTTAGCATAAATCTGGAAAATATTCTACTTTGTTAATGAGTAGAATTGATTCTTGATTATCCAATAGAATATCGTAGAAATTTTGAAAGCGTTGTACCCTTTCATTTTCAAATTATTGTGTTGCATAGAATGCGAGAAGACTTGTTAGTGATTAACGAATTGTTCAGCTATTTCAAATTTCACTGAACTTTGGTGTTGTTCTATAAAATTAGATAGTCTATTATTATTGATTCTTATACATTCATTGTATGTCTTAACTTGCGGGGCAAATTTGTTGCTCACCCTTGCTAAATAAAACATTTCAGCTAGGGAAGAAGTGGCATGAGGTGCTGTGAAGAACAAGGGCAAAGGTGTTATACTGGAATAGTTATGAATAACATTATTATTATGTTATGTTTGTAAACCCTTTTTGTATATCTAAAGGGTATGTTTGTAATATAAAGGTTAGATAACCTGGGACGAATGTATTAACAATATCTATTAATGTGATATGTATTGTTATTTATAATTAAATGGGTAGGTAGATGTTATTTATATGTGGATCGTGAGCACCAAACTCGGGGGTCAGGTAACCCGTATTTGGGGGCGTCACATATCCGGATTTGTACTATTATAAACTTAAAATATCTAAAATATATCATTTACCAAGAAAATTATATTCTAGAAGAACAAAACTATAGTTATTAGCTTGTTATAAGTTTTTTACTTTCAAAACTTGCAATATTGGGTGGCGGGAACAATGAACAATATAATTTTATTGTTAAAATGTGTTAAGTCCGAATTAATTTAGAATTAATCTATAAGGGGATTGAATAATTAATTCACGTTTATAAATTTTCAGGTGGAAGGAGTATTTATCACTTTCATTTGCCCAATTATTTAAAAATTAGAATTCCAAATATTTAAATTAAGTCCAAAGTAAAATTTGGATCAAGTAGTTGTCAAATATACATTATAACTCCCACTCTCTATAAATATATAATGAAAAAATAAACTTTTTATAACTATGTTGTAAGACCCCTACTTTTTATAAATAAAATCAAATTTCCTCTAATTATTATTGTGAATAATAAGGTGTTAATTTGATATAATGCTTTGGTTATGGGTGAAATGTGCAAATTTTGCAAAATAAGCAAGTGGTTATAAAATATTCATTATTGTCGGGGAATATTCGTTTGGTCGTGGAATATTCTTGTTGTATGGGAATTTTCGTACAACGGCGCAGCCATTTGTGGGCCCCATAATGGAAAACGGTCGAATTAAGAAAATGACAAGTTTGAGTTTTTACAAATAACGGTGTAGGTGTTACCGTTAATACTGTTGAAATACCCGGTGATTAAAATACAGTAATATGGGTAGTTGCACAGTAGCACACGGTATTGCACAGTATTCTTGAATTATTGATTCTTACGTAAGAAGGCACTACCCAATAATTGTTACAGTAATTACTGTTCAATATTTTATTTTATTGATTCAATAATTATTACGTTAATATTTTATATTATTGTTGTTCCAATAATTGTCACTGCATAGTATCTCCATTATCAGATCAATAATTCATATTATTTGAATAATATTATTAGATAGCATTATTAACAATGTCTAAGGAAGTTATGTCTAGGAAAGGGGTTTGGTCACCTAAATGCGCGCCAATAAGGAGAAATCCTTATCGGAAAGCTCCCTCTTTCCTAGGAACGACCTGGTTGTCATAATTGCAATTCTGTAATATTATTTATGAATAATTAATTATTAATTTATATGATAAGAAAATATTTATTTTATGTAAATATAAATGATGGATATATTTATTGTGGTTATAAATGAAAGAATTAATGCTGAGGTGTTTTATCAGTATTTTTGTCGGAATAGAGGTGTTGAAAATCGTCCGTATGTGGATTTCGGTCATTTTTCGTTTGGAATTTAGAAAAACTTAAATCTAAAAAGTTGTAGAGAATTTAATTTCCTATGGAATGGACATAAAATTTGTATTTTTCTAATAAAAGGGCAATTTATTATGAATTATTTAAGTTTCGGAAATAAATGTTTTTTTTTAAAAAATATGGGTGGGCCCCACTTTTGGTTGGTGAGAAATGTGCTGGAATTTATTTTCAAAAGTGGTGGGCGTGAATAGTAGCAGGTAAAGCCATCAGGTAGCAGGTTAGTCTGCTATGGAGTTCCAAGTATTTTCCTATAAATAGGGTGCTTAGTTAGAATTGAAAATCACACCAGAATCACAAGTGTTCTCTCTCTATATATATATTATCGAGAGTATTTTGTGAGTATTTAGATACTTTGATAGTTGTTATCCAGTGCAAGTTTCATTCAGCACTATATCTGATATTCCAGTCAGAAGTATTTTTCTTTTGAGGTAAGGGATGTTATTTTCTTCGTAAATAATATTATTTTCTTCAATATCATTATGCCGAAATATTGATATAAATTTTATTATGGAATATCTATCTTTTTGTGTCGGGATTACTATTCACGTATACGACACTATTCACGTATACGGCACTATTCACGAATACGACGTTATTCATAGAAAAATGAAATTTTCTCTTCTTTGTATAAGATGTCTATTATGGTTACTGTCTTTGATTGTATCCATGTTTTGATCTTCATTCTTGAATTTTACTCCACTATGGTTTATTTTGGAGTATTTTTGAACTTGGATAAACTAAAGTACGAATCCCTAATCTTTGATCTTTTATCTCACTGGATTCGTTTATTAAAAATATTTTTCATCATCCTCAGTCCTAAATGATGATATTATTGAATATCTTTGGCATGTAGTGCAAAGATGAATGATTAACTGATGAATATCTTTGGCTGTCTTCGCAAAGATGAGCAGTGTTGAGATGAACATGACCAACTGGTGATACAAATGAATATCTTTGGCCTATAGTGAAAAGATGAATATTTGATTCAAGATGTATATTGATTGATGTTACAGGGATAAAATATTGATGATGGACTTTTAAATTCATAGATGATAGTAGATTTCATTCTCTGCTTAACTCTTCTAATGAATTGTTATTTTCGCTGCGAATATTGATCTAAAACTTGTTGTCCATTATATTTTATCTGATTTGTTGAAGGCTAATGATAAATTATTGTTCATTATCTTAGTCATAATATTCTTTACTGGGCTAGTTGAGCTCGCCCTTTTCCTTTTTGTTACATTTTTCTTCTCATGAGGTGAGAACATAACAGGAACTAGCCGGGGTATGGAGTGATGGTTCAAGATAGTTGTTTTAGTAGTCCTCACTATTTTGTAAAATAATGTATCAATATTTGTAATGAGGACTCCTTTTGAGTTTGAATACTGTCTATTAGACAATATTTGTATTTAAACTCACAGTATGTGATGTCGTATTTTGCACGATAATTGTATTAATGAAGTTGTATTTGTTTCTGTACCATATATTTGGATACTCAGAATAGGTGATGTATACCTATTTTTGGGGGCATCACAGTTGGTATCAGAGCTTAGGGATATGGTCTCTGGCGGAGATCGGGAAATAGAACTAGGAGGGGAGAGACGAGTAATCATTCGCTAGTGTGTCGTACCTAAGCTTATTTGGTTGGTCAGTCGGAGCATATGGTTAATATGTGATATATTAATTTGTTAATTAACCCTTGTTTTGTGGCAGTATTTGAGAATGGTAGCTGGAAATATTAACAATGGAATGAATGAGACCGCGGAGACACCTTTAATCACCACCCAGAGGAACGTGCAATAGGAAGGCAATATTCCTCCTGTAAACAACACTACCGAACAAATGATGAATGATGGGATGTTTAGATGCTTTTTTGTAGTTCATGTAAAATCAGACGAGAGAGACTTGTGTACAAAATACGGGTGGAAATGATAGCAACGCACGGCTTGCCACAGCCAAGTAGTTCAAAGAGTTGGGACCACCAGAATTTGTGGAAAAGCCGGATCCGATCAAGGAGGAAACGTGGGTCAAGAAAATTACTAAGATATTCGATGTCTTAGGCTGCACGGAGGAACAGAAGGTTCCATTCGGCACATTTATTGTCGACGTCGGGATTTTTGGGTGTCCTTTTTCGTTACTTATTCTTTGGTGTTCTCATTTTAGGTGAGATTTGTTTGAAAAAACAAGTAAAAAAGGTCCGACATGTATAATTTCGACGATGGACTATTAAGAGTCGCCAGTTGGTTTTTTAAATGGTTGTACCAACACAACCGAGAAAAGGTTTGTACATTGACCCAGTGATGTGACAACGCTAAATTAAGCCTTGGTGAAATCGAGATTCATTAGGTGCAGGGACTTGGTTATGCGGGGGGAAGGTGTTAGGCACCCCCCGACATCCGTGTTACCACGATGACCGCCTCTTTTCAAGAAACTATTATCTAAATGTGTGTGTGTGTGTGTGGGTCAATGTGTTGTTATTTGGAAGTAGTGTGAGGCCTCGTTCGCACCTTATACACATGGTTTGAATTTATGTAGAAAATTCAGTTTTTAGCAAGATATAGCAATGACGTTTTATAAAAAGGTTTTTCAAACCCTGATGCTCAATAGTAATTGAGACCTTTTACACTCCCATTTTATTAAGTGCGCGACTTGGTTGATTTTATTTTACGAATGCGAGGCATCCGTATGAAAATAATGTACAAAATAATGCCGACTTCCTCGTGGGTATGGAAACCATCTGAGGAAATTCAGACACCGCAGAATAATTTACAAGCTACTTACAGCTGAAAATGTCCATCACGGGAACTGAATCTAGATTCAATGGGATGAATCTGTGATCACATGATTCCTAGGCTCACAAAATACTGCAGTTTATATGAAAGCGATGGCGGTATATATATATAAAAGTCAGTAAATATATATATAAACAGGATCACCAACCAAGAAGCACCTCCATGGGGATCGAAAATGTAAATAAAGTCAGTAGATATGGCCAACCGCCACGAAGGAAACTCCAAAGTGAGGATAGAATGTAAATAAAGTCAGAATAAGTCAAACTCGCCACGAAGTAAACTCCAGGCAGACGAAAATGTAAAGAAAGTCATAAGCGATCAACCACCACAGAAGTAAACTCCGTGTGGGACAAAATATATATATATATATATATATATATATATATAATAAACGCACCGGATGTAAAATCAGAGCTCATCGAATGAGTTCACCACGCTCATATATATATAAAAAGAGAATAAACGCATAGATATAAAATTGTGGCTCATCGAATGAGTTCACCACCCTATATATATATATATATATATATATATATATATATATATATATATATATATATATATATATAAGCGAGTAAATGCACGGTAATCAAGTTCAGGATCAATCGAGGCATAACTTCGATAATGTTAGTCAATATATATGTAAATATATAATATATATATATATATATATATATATATATATATATATATATATATATATATATCTGAAATGAAACCACTTGACCAAGTCCTAAAAAAAGCAATAACACGACTCTCAGCGTGTAGAAGGGTGTGTGCAAGATGAAGAGAAAGACTCTAAAGTGTGTGAGAAGGCTTACAGCTGACTGATAAAGAAGGCTTCTATATCTTTAGAGTGGGTAAATACTGACTCTTGTAGGTACAAAACGGCTATATATGAGCTCACAGGTGTCTAGAGAGGGAAAGTACACTGCATGGGGTGAGTGCAGAGCAAATTGGGCAGGGCTTCCTTGCCTTTTTCTCTTTGAAAATCAGCACCCCAAGCCCTCTATTTATAGGCATTTTAGCCGCAGGTGTACCAGAGACAACCCGGGTGGGCCTGGGTTTGTCGGGTCAGGACGTCTCGAAGTACGTGCATTCGGATAACGCACTATTTGCTCGGTCGCTCATAACTTTCAATTCGGGAGTCCGATGGAAGCGTGCCATACCTTTCCAGAAAGGTCTTTTCGAGAGCTACACAATGACATATGATTTGACCTTTTTTGATTCCAGGAAGATGGGTCCATAACCGAAATGCATTCCCGGGTTTTCGTCAGGCAATCCGGTGAACCATTTTGTGTAGTTTGCGCTCTGGAGTTAAGATATCGCTCTTGTGGGACTTCCTTTGAAGTATTTTGAGTTGAAATGAGTGTATTTGATTTGAAGTGAAGTTGAGTTGGAAAAATGACCATTTTGCCCCTCCCGAGGTTATCTCCGATTTTCGCGCAGTTGTAGCAGTCGTTTCTCAAGGTTATCTCTGAGGTTAACTTGATGTTGACTTTGACTGTCCTCAGGGTTATCTCTGAGGTTGGCTTAACCTCCTGGGGCTATCTCCAGACTTTGATCTTGATCCTCCGGGGTTATCTCCAAGGTTGAAACTGACTTTCCTGGGATTATCTCCGGGGTTGGAAACTGGATCTCCCTGGGTTATCTCCGGGGTTTGAAGTTGATGTCGTAGTCCTCCAGGGTTATCTTTGGAGTGAGAAAAAGACGCTTTTGCCCTCCTACATGGTTAGTAACAGGAGAAGAAAATTTCAAGTGTCTACAGATGCCCCTCTTTATCATGTTCATGCAATGCAATGGAATGGACATGATAAAGATTAGTAGACACTTGATGTGACACCCCCAAATTCGGGTTACCTGACCCCCGAGTTTGGTGCTCACGATCCATAATATAAATAACATTTAACTACCCATTTAATTATAAATATGAACATACATTTCATTAACTGATATAGTTAATACATTATCCCAGGTTCTCTAACCTTAACATTACAAACATACCCCTTAGATATACAAAAAGGGTTTACAATCATAACATAATAATAAGTTTATTATAACTACTCCGAAGCATTTTGCCTTTGTTCTTCACACATTCCTCGCAACTTCGTCCCTAGTGAAAAGTTTTATTTAGCAAGGGTGAGCAACAAATTTGCCCATGAGTTAAGATATACAATGAATGTATAAGTATCGTAATAATAGACTATCTATTTTGATAGAATGACACCAAAGTTCGGGGGAACTTTGAATTAAATGAACAATGCGTTAATCAATAACAATGCTTCTCCCTTTCTATGCAACACAATAATTTGATAATGAAAGAGTACAACACTTTCAAAGTTCTACGATATTCAAATGAATAAACAAGAATCAATTCTACGCAATAACAAAGTGGAATATTTTCCAGATTTATCTTTGAGTGATCTCACCGGATCTTTGAACTTATTTTCTCTGCATCTATCAAAGATTTACTTTGATACATACGCAGCGTATCGATAACCATAAAGATTAAATCATACCCTCCGCAAGTATAACAAGTGATCGACTTTATTATACCCGATAATATGCATAATACTTTACAGTGCGTAATGGCCGAATATACGACCTAAAATGTTCCCTTTATATAAAAGGTTGTTCTTCTCAGTCTCAGAATCAAGATTTTGATTTAACAACGAAATACTGTGATTTCAAATTCTATTTACTTATCGATCTAGCCGAAATAATTGGCATCGATCTATCAATAACAATTGAATTCTCTTTTCAAATTTATCAAGTTCTAACAAATGTGCGTCTAGCCAGAATAATTAGCTAAGACATTTCTTAACATAATTTGACAATAAACAGGAATTATCTGTACTGTCAATTCTATCTTTTCAATTCTATCATTAATATTAAATTATTAATAAAAATTCTCCAAAAATATTAAAAGTTACATTTTATAACTCAAAATATTTTAAATACATTATTCTTATTTAAAAATGATTTTTCATAATATTAAATCATTTTCCTCTAATTTATTTAATACACTAATTAAATAAATTAAATACTTTAATATTTAAATAATTATAAATATTTAAGAAAAATATTCTAATTAGTCAAAAATTATTTTTCATAATTTAAAATAATTTTTAAAACTATTTTTGGTAATTTTTAGAATTTATTTCTATTTTTAATCATTTTCTGGAATATTCAGAAAATAAAATTAATTAAACCGTCGCTATAGGGCTATAGCGACACAAAGCGTCGCTGTTGGTGTTCTTGAGCTCAAGAACACCGATATCCATGTTCAAGGTCGCTTGCTTTGACCAAATGCATGATTCTCAGATGTAATCGTGTTCGGGCTAGTTAGAATCAGAATCATATAGTGTTTGTGTAACACTAAAATCATCAACTAACATCCAAGTAATATCACATTCAAACAAGTAGATTCAGAGTCTCAAAGTCCTTGTCGATTTCTGGTTTCGGTTTTCCAAGAAACCCGAACCTCGATCGTCACTTTCCAATACAAATTAGTCTAGGTTCTGATCATTATTTTGGTGGTTTTTAGTATTCATACATGTAATATTATTGACAAGGAACACCAAGATGTCAAGATCTCAATCTAAAAACAACAGATCCACAATACATCACATGGTCAAAGTCTGTCAGAAAAACGTGTTCTTCATTTTTCTGGAAATTCCAGAAAATGACTTTGTGGTCCGATAGGCATCTTTGACCATCTATTTCGTCCAACTGATTTGTTTTTTTAGAGATCCAGAGATATGTATCTATATTACACATAACCATTTACAAGTATGCTATAACAACAACAACATAACACAAACAAAATGGACAGATCAAGAAGCTTAAAAATCTTGTCAGACGCTGGTTTGGCCTTTCTGGGTTACCCAGATTTGAGCCGGTCAAGCTCGGTTAACGTTGTTTGACCATCCATAAAATGAAATCTAGATATCCAATGATTGAAGTTTCACTTTCAGATGAAAGATCTCATACCAGGCTACAAATAACAAACTTAAAACAACAAAAATAACAAACGAACAAGAATCCGTGGCGCCTGACATTAGCTTGTGCACCACATTTTCGCTCTTGGCGCTTTTAGAAAATCATCACTTTTAAAGCATTTTGATGCTATGGATCTATGTTATATCAACATAGATCATCATTAAACATCATATAGCAAAGATCTAAACACATATACACGAAATTTTTATAAGCATACAAGATCAAAAAATTTAATTTAGGGTTATACCTTTTATTTTCCAATTCTTAATCTATGCTCTCCAATCCATTTTTGATGTTCTAAGGACTGATATTGTGACTGATCTAACTTAGATTTTTGGAGGTTTTTGTGTGAGAGGGAGTTGGTAGGAGCTTGGAGAGAAATTAAACAAAATGGGTACACTTTCTCTCTCTAATTCTTTTATATAACTTAGATACATTGTATACAAGCATGCTAGGTGTCAATTGGATCAGATTTTCTGAGATTTGGAGTCACAAAGTCAAGAGAGTTGGTCAACCACTAAAGCTCTTAACCAACTTTACAAGTTACCTTAAAAAAAATCCATAAAGAGTAATTTTGTCATTTGGAAAATAATTTTAATGGCATTCTTGTCCAATTCACAAACTCTTAGGGTTTAGGGTTTGGGTTTAGGGCTTAAACCCTTTACGGCTTAGGGTTTAAACCCTTTAGGTTTGCAATTTAATTTCCAAGATTTTTGAATTTCGGTTTTCAAAATAGAAAATTAATATTCCAAAATTATAATTAGGATTCAATAATTATATTAATATTTCCTAATCATAAAATTCAATCTTGCTAATTAGGATTAATATTCCTAATTAAAATTGCCTAATATAGCAATTAGGATCAAAATGGTCATTAGGGTTTATAACCCACGAATTAGGGTTTTAATTAGAAATATAATTTTTCTAAATTACAATTAGGGTTTGTAAAATAGAAATTAAGATAACTAAAATATAATTAGGGTTTTCTAATCATATTAAAGTTTAATAAATACCTTAGGCTTGTCAATTAGGATTAGGGTTTCCTAATTTAGGGTTTAGGATTCCCGAATATGAAATTAGGGTTTTCCAGCGTACAATTAGGGTTTCTAACGGTACGTTAGGGTTTCTAATTCTGAGATTAGGGTTTCTAATCTCTTATTATGGTTTATAAATTTTAAACCTTATTCGATCAATCATTGATCAAAATTTCTATACAGTACAAACACATTCTCATCAATATAATTATTTTAATTATATTTTATATCGAATCCCTATCCGGACTTAGGGTTAGGGTTTCTAATCTTGTTAAGCACAACTCTACTCTAAATTTATTAGTCAATACACAAATTGACCTTCTCGGGACTTGTATCACAGATACTTGTCACAAAATTGATAATTAATATTAATATTAATAAATAAATAAAAAAATTATTCGTAAAATTTTGATTATTCGAAATCTCGGGTTATCACACTTGAAACATGACAAGGTATTTTCAATGATGCAAATCGCAATGTAGTGAATGTTTATGATGAATGTCAAAATGTTTTCGCAAATCGCAGTTCGCAAATCGCACATCGTATTTCGCACTTCGCTTTTCGCATTTGGCCAAATCGCATTTCGCAACTCGCACATCGCAATTCGCACATCGCATATCGTATCACAAATCGCATATCGCATCACAAATCGCAATGTAATGAATGTTATGATGAAGGCTAAAATGTTTTTGCAAATCGCTTTACCTTTACCGATCATTGCTGATACCTATGCTGGTGTTGACTCCAATGGTTTGGCATTTAATCGTTGATGATTGTTTGATGAAGATAAGTGGAGATGCTTTCCATATCTCTGATGGGGATGACGTTCTAAAATCACCAAACCCTCCTGATGTATTCATTGGTAGTTTGCAACGGTTTCCCCTGCTGATCGCTAAACTTTTTCTGGCCCCACTCGAATCGGTGGTATCTGAAGCTTTCATCATTGAATCGTGTTGATGTCGCGCTGTATTGATGGAAATGGTTTAGAATACCAGATCTTCCGATACCTTCGCTGAAGTAATATTCCACGGATTACTTCACTAGACTTCGCCTGATGTTACGCTAGATTGATGACAACCACCAGATGTCTCACCCTTCTTGAGGTGATTTGGAGTTTCCTTTCACTGTTGGGTGCTTGTGCCCCATTTCCTTAAGCGTTTAATTCGCAACTCGGCTGAACTGATGACTTGAATGTCGCTGAAATCCCTGGAGGGTGTAATTCATTCTTTCGCTACCCAAATTTGAACGTCGGTGTAGAGGCCTCAGCTTGTGAGGATTTAACGCATATTGATGGTGTAGATTTCATTCGCTAGGCCTTTCGTTGTTGACCTTCCTTACGAGTTGAGAACTTTTTGAGAAGTTTCCTTCTTTAAATGCTGACGCACGCTTATGTCGCTATGATTTCTTTCGAGGAGTTCACCCCTTTCTTTTTGATGTGAAGCTTGATCTCGCCTTAAACTCCTTCCATTTCTTAGAATTGGAAAAATGCCCCAGTCCTTTCACATGTTGATGCTGAGGGTTCATATGAGAAACTCTCTTTGTTGATGAAGTCGTGAGTGAATAATATCTGAATCGCCATTGAGATGATGATGGACCATGCTGATGGCGCTAACTGGTGCATTTTCTATTTTAGGATGATTGATAAATGCCCCAGTGTTGAGTTGTCGCTGCTTCCAAGATTGCCCCCAATCTTGTTGTAAGGGATCCAATATCCGGTTGTCGCCAATGTTGAAATTGCCCCAGCCTCGCTTGTTGTCTGGGATAGTTGCTTTGATAGATGAGCTGATAAGATGCCGAGATCGCAAGAGACTTTTACATTTGTACCATCTAATGAATAGGTAGTGGATGTGGGTTTTGATGTTGACAGCTCTTTCTGGTAAAGATGTCTCTTTGTTAGAGAGATGATGCTCTAACTCATAGGGATATCGTTGTTGCTGAGCGAGATAACGTTATATCCACCCGAGATATCACATGTAGTTCGCAGTGGATCTGTTGGCTCGTGTAGAAACCCTTGGGTAGGAGATCACAGTGTTACCTCCTTCTTCTGAGAGGGAATCCATGTTGGACTTGATAGCCCGCATATACATTAATTTGTAGATGAGCTTGTATTTCCCTGCACAGACTAGCTTAGCCATTTTATCATGTACAGTACACATTATATATATAAAACAGCATTATATATGGCAGGAAAATATATGTTGGTTCACTTCCCTTTTAGTTGTGCCTTGCTACTTGCTTGATATTTGCTTGTTTCTCCAAGACTTTATGATCTGGATGTATTCTGAACTCCTCCTTGATGGATGGAAAGTGAGATGTCTCAGGATTTTCAGAATGAATCGTCGATCTGTGTGTATTCCCTACCATCTTTGGTGTCTTGGGACTTGTTTCTGTATATGGCTATGGATAGGAGTGAGTTAATTTTTTCTGTAGTGAGACCAGACCATATAACATGGCTGCCTACGTACTCCCGTGTATTGGGGAGATCAGGTCGATGTAGTTCGCCCAAGTACGGGGCGGATTGTAGATGAAAAGTTTTAATCCCATGTATGGGATAAATTGAAGGTGTGAAATAAAGTGAAACCAGGCTGCTGGTTTGAAAAGTGTGTTTTTCCCTGAGGGGCAGATGGGTAAAAAGGAAAGGTTGTATGTAGTGAGGGTTAAAGAACCTGAAATGACTGGTGATCTGATGATCCAAAACCAGGATGTTTGTTTGATGGTAACCTCAGACATAGTACCGTTTCACGGTGTCTGAATTGATGAGTTACGGACATTCATCGCCATCCATTTCCTGTAATTTGAAAGCACCTCCTGTCAATACCTCCTGGACAATAAACGGGCCCTCCCAGTTCGGAGCGAATCTTCGTTTAGACTGAGCTTGGTTGTCAATGATCTTCTTCAAAACCAAGTCGTGTTGTTTGAACTGCCGTAGTCGGACTTTTCTGTTGTAGGATCTTCTTTACAAGTAGAGGATCGCTCATGTATGGACCACAGATTCCACCATGTATCTCATCCATGAATCTATGAGCTTGGTCTTGGTCTAAACATCTGAGGAGACCTCATCTTGCATCTCTTTTGTAGAGTGTATCTCTGCTCAGGTAGAATTTCATAGCAAGTCGATGGATTTGCCTTCCATCAGTCGGGCTCGCCTCAGCGGGTGTAGATCTATCTTGTGAGTGCTCATTGATATGCTGATGTCAAGGGTGCTGGATGGGAGGTAGCTCATTCGATACTTCTTCAATGTAATTCCCATAGGCTGGAGTCTTTTGTTGGGCAAATGTGAGGGTTGGCATATCTTCCTTGTATGTTGATCAAGGAGGCCAAAGTTGCTAGTTCATCCGAAAAATCATTCCTATTCCAAGGAATGTGGTGGAAGGATTTTTCTTCAAAACTCCGGCCATCTCAGAAACTTGCTTGGATGGTAAAGCGTTAAATCAGAGAACCTATTGAAGAGATTATTTCTTTTTCTTTTTTTTTTCTTTTCTTTCTTTTTTTTTATTTATTTCTTTCTTTTTTTTTCTTTTTTTTATGCATTAGATCATGGAAAAGAGCAATATGGCTCATTGATAGGTAGCTCCGGCATTGATGAGGCCGAATGACAACTGTCTGTAGCAAAGGGATCCCCAAGGCGTGATGAATGAAATTTTCTCATGATCATCTTCAGTAACCATGATTTGATGGTACCCCACGGAGCAATCAACAAAGGAGTACATGTCGTATCGAGCTGTATTGTCAATGAGTATGTGGATGAACGGCACATGAAAGCTATCTTTGAGGCAAGCTTTATTCAAATCTCTGTAATCCACACAAACTCGTACCTCCTTCCCGCTTCCACACGGACTTTGTTGGATAGCCATTCAGGTTATGTTGACACCATGATGATGCCGGCTTGAAATTGTTTCACAATTTCTTCTTTAACTTTTAATTTCCACTCAGGTTTTAATCGCCTGAGCTTCTGCCTGAGTGGCTTGAATCCCCTTTTGATGGGAAGGTGATGAATGATAATGTCCATGTATAAACTGACCATGTCTTCGTGAGACCATGCAAACACATCCTAGAATAGGGTCAATAGAGTAACCAAGTCATTCCTTTGGTTTTGAGTGAGGTCTGTACCGATTTGGATTTGTTTGGGGTTTTCTAAGGTTCCGAGGTTTAAAAGAGGTGGTTTGATCAAGATTTCTCTTGGGTTTGTCTTCGGCCTATTCTTTGATCTCCTGAGGTATCTCATAGTCCTCTCTTGGCTTTCTGGTAGTTGAGTGAAAAATTACTTTGTTTCTTGATGTTGGCGCACTATCAGCTTAGCCAGCAGGTTTACTTGATTCTGGATCGCATCCAATTTTTGCATTACTAGCATACCCTCCTCCGAGTTTTCCCACTCTAGGACATTTGTTATGTGCTTTTGGGGGTATTCCTCCATCCTTCGTATGTACTTATGAATTGGATACATTTCAGCGCTTCCTGACCCGATCATGTTTACTTCTTTCGTATCATGTCGAAACAGAAGGTTGGTGTTGATATTTTGTTGGTCAGGTTGTTCACCACAATCATCGCCACTTTCGATCGATTTTGAATCTTATGTTTTAAGAGCAACAATCCTGTGTATCATGTCCCACTGAGACCACAGTGGTAAGCACATATCTGGCTTGGATTGTATCTTTTGCTCCCTGGTTCCAGAGGTGGAGCTAGTTCGGTAATTTTCTTATGATCCATTAATATCGCCAATAAATTTTCAAGGGAATCGCCTAGTGGAGTGAATACCCGATTTTTTGTTCTTTCAAATTTTCTTTTCTTGTATGAGTATTAGTTGAATGTAGTCTATTGTTGAGATGGCAGATTGTCTTGCATTTTCCAAATGGGGGGGGACTGTAGTTTGGGCTCCTAGTTTGCCCCTGTACAACAAGGGATACATCTTCATTGCCTTTATCGGGTACCCCCTTGGGATCGCTCGCATATTTGCCAGTTTGTATATGTTTGGCACATCGCTTCCAAGCGTTGAAGTCTTTAATCTTACGCCTTGAGCCCATCTCTGCCATTTCGCCGTGTTTGATCATTTCCGCAAATGGCTTTCCTATGCCTGCTAGGATCCTCTCATAGTAAGGAGCCTCTTGATATCAATAAATGTCATTACCATCTCAACACATTATTGATGGAATGACTTGTCTTCTTAGATGTCTCCACCTTTGGGCATATTCTCGGAAAGATTCAATACTTTGCTTTTCACTTTAGTCACTTGGTATCGATCCCAAGTGCCATTTCATGATCAAAACTATCTTGATTTAGAAAGGCGTGGGCCAATTGTTCCCAGGGCCAGGATTTTGGCATTGTCAAGTCGGGCATACTAGGCTTTAGCTTCTCCAAAGAGACTCTTTTGAAAAAGTTGCATTCTCGAGGCTTTCATTTTAGCATAAGACCCCAGGTTCAATGTACACTTTTTAGGTGCGTATAGGGATCGCCACCAATTGTACTTTTCAAACTACTGGGACTTTGAATTTGGTAGGATATTGAGCCCTGAATATCTGAGATCTGAATAGGTGACACTCCTATAATTTCCGGTCCCTTTAATTGATGGGATGGTATCCTCCATTTGTTGGACTTTCTTTCTTATATCCCCGCCTCGATCATCCACGAGATTTGTGATTTCTTTATTGGAATGAGGTTTAGGTATATGGGTTTCCATCTTTTACCAATGCCCTGATCGCCTTTGGTGTGAAGGACTCGTCGTTGAGTAGGCATTGTCTCTGCCCCTGCGATTTTTACTTTGTTCTTTTAGAAAGACAACCAATTACGCTATCTCGATTCCTTAATCCTTCAAACTCCTCTCGGAAACAGAGTAGGATCAGTGGCACTTATGGCCATGTTTGACGTTGGGCTCGAAGCCTTCTTGGACTTTTTAACCGTAACGGACCGATTGTTTCCTCACGAAAGACTTGCATAGTTTAGTATTTAGGAATGTGTATAATAACATGCTATGTGATGTGTCCATTTTAGGATTTTATCTTGCAAAAACGGATGTCAATTTGTTTGTAGCATGCTAAAAAATATGTATGTGTACACATTTCTTCATATTTCTAATTACATGGAGATAGATATGGAATGTAAGTACAAGTAATTTGAAATGAGAGCATGAAGAGACTTTCCTCCGTTTTGGGTTTATCAGAGGCTGACCTATCTTAGGTTACTCTCACGGCTTTTTGGCATGAAGGTTCCCAAATCATCGCAATCTACTAGACGGGAAGTTAATCCGGTCTTTCAACTGGAGCGAATTTGGGTGGTGCCTTTCCTGAGCCTAGAAGAATTAGTCTTGTCACGAATCCAGTAATCAAACACCGATGAGATAGCCTCCTGGTGGAGGGACCACACAACATACATTCACATACATCGCGTCTCACCGTATGAAAATGATGACATGTGCGAAGCACTAATATCACTAGCAGATATGGTGCGAAGCACTAATATCACAAGCAGTTATGGTGCGAAGCACTAGCATCACAAGCAGTTATGGTGCGAAGCACTAAGTGCAATAAGGAAAAGCATTCGTACACATTCATTAAATGTAAATGCAACATCCACACACAAGCGGTGTAACATTTTGAAAAGATTGTAATAATGAACTTATGTCCTCTTCTTCGAGTCCCCAACAGAGTCGCCACCGTCGACATCGGGATTTTTGGGTGTCCTTTTCACGTTACTTGTTCTTTGGTGTTCTCATTTTAGGTGAGATTTGTTTGAAAAACAAGTGAAAAAGGTCCGACATGTATAATGTCGATGATGGATCTGCTAAGAGTCGCCATTGGTTTTTAAATGGTTGTACCAACACAACCGAGAAAAGGTTTGCACATTGACCGGTGATGTGACACTGCTAAACAGTCGCTGAAACCAAGATTCATTAGGGTCAGGGACTTGGTTATCTTGGGGGGCAAGGTGTTAGGCACCCCCCGACATCCGTGTTACCACGGTGACCGCCTCTTTTCAAGAAATTATTATCTGAATGTGTGTGTGTGTGGGTCAATGTGCTGTTATTTGGAAGTAGTGTGAGGCCTCGTTCGCACCTATATACACATGGTTTGAATTTATGTAGAAAATTCAGTTTTTAGCAAGATATAGCAATGACGTTTTATAAAAAGGTTTTTCAAACCCTGATGCTCAATAGTAATTGAGACCTTTTACACTCCCATTTTATTAAGTGCGCGGCTTGGTTGATTTTATTTTACGAATGCGAGGCATCCGTATGAAAATAATGTACAAAATAATGCCGACTTCCTCGTGGGTATGGAAACCATCTGAGGAAATTCAGACACCGCAGAATAATTTACAAGCTACTTACAGCTGAAAATGTCCATCACGGGAACCGAATCTAGATTCTGTGATCACATGATTCCTAGGCTCACAAAATACTGCAGTTTATAGAAAGCAATAAGCAGGTTTATATATAAAAGTTGTAAATACATATATACAGACAGGATCACCAACCACGAAGCACCTCCATGGGGGATCAAAAATGTAAATAAAGCTGTTAAAAGCAATCAACTGCCACGGAGGAAACTCCAAAGTGACGAAAATGTAAATAAAGTAGTAATATTTGAACCGCCACGAAGGAAGCTCAAGGCGGTGATGAATGTAAATAAAGCTGTAAATGCGGTCAACTGCCACGAAGTAAACTCCAGGCAGGACGAAATGTAAAGAAAGCAGTAAAAGCGATCAACCACCACGAAGTAAACTCCAGGTGGGACAAAATATATATATATAAGCAATAAACGCACCGGATGTGAAATCCAGGGCTCATCGAATGAGTTCGACCACGATTCATATATATATATATATATATATATATATATATATATATATATATATAAAAGCGAATAAACGTCTTCGGATATAAAATTCGTGCTCATCGAATGTAGTCCCACCACGGTTCATATATATATATATATATATATATATATATATATAAGCGAGTAAAACGCACTGCATCAAGTTCAGGCTCAATCGAGGCATAACTCGATAATGTTAGTCAATATATATGTAAATATAATATATATATATATATATACATACAGAGTGAATGAAACCACTGATCAAGTCCTGCAAGTAAAAGCAAGCAACACGACTCTCAACGTGTAGAAGGGTGTGTGCAAAGATGAAGAGAAAGACTCTAAAGTGTGTGAGAAGGCTTACAGCTGACTGATAAAGAAGGCTTCTATATCTTTAGAGTGGGTAAACACTGACTCTTGTAGGTACAAAAGGGCTATATATGAGCTCACAGGTGTTTAGAGGGGGAAAGTGCACTGCATGGGGTGAGTGCAGAGCAAATTGGGCAGGGCTTCCTCGCCTTTTTCTCTTTGAAAATCAGCACCCTAAGCCCCCTATTTATAGGCATTTTGGCTGTAGGTGTACCTGCGGCTGAGCCGCAGGTGTACCAGAGGCAACCCGGGTGGGCCCGGGTTTGTCAAGTCGGGTTGTCTCGAAGTACGTGCATTCGGACAACGCGTTGTTTGCTCGGTCGCTCATAACTTTCAATCCGGGAGTCCGATGGAAGCGTGTCATACCATTCTGGAAAGCTCGTTTTGTGAGCTACACAATGACATATGATTTGACATTTTTTGATTCTAGGAAGATGGGTCCATGACTAAAATGGCATTCCCGGGTTTCCGTCAGGCAATCTGGTGAGCCATTTTGTGTAGTTTGCGCTCCGGAGTTAAGATATCGCTCTTGTGGGACTTCCTTTGAAGTATTTTGAGTTGAAATGAGTGTATTTGATTTGAAGTGAAGTTAAGTTGGAAAAATGACCATTTTGCCCCTCCTGGGGTTATCTCCGGTTTCAAGCGCAGATTGTAGCGATGCGTTTCTCGTATATCTCTCGAGGTTGACTTGATGATGACTTTGACTGTCCTCAGGGTTATCTCTGAGGTTGGCTTGACCTCCTGGGGCTATCTCCAGGCTTTGATCTTGATCCGCCGGGGTTATCTCCGAGGTTGAAACTGACCTTCCCGGGATTATCTTCGGGGTTAGAACCTGATTTCCCGGGGCTATCTCTGGGGTTGGAAACTGGATCTCCCGGGGTTATCTCCGGGGTTTGAAGTTGATGTCGTAGTCCTCCAGGGTTATCTTTGGAGTGGGAAAAAGACACTTTTTCCCTCCTGCATGGTTAGTAATAGGAGAAGAAAATTTTGAGTGTCTACATTTATGTTCCGCGGTGAGGCAGATTACTGGTGGGAATTTGTGAAGCATACCCAGCCTGCCGCACTAAACATGTCTTGGGAAACATTTCAGAAACTTTTCAATGACTAGTACTTTTCTGAAAGTATTCGTCATATGAAGGAGGTAGAGTTTATTAGACTGGAACAAATAAACATGACGGTGTCCCAGTACGAGGCGAAGTTCGCAGAGTTATCCAGGTTTGCACCTCATTTGGTAGAGAATGAGGAACGAATGAGGCAAATGTTTCTGAGAGGTCTAAACCCCAAGATTCGATAATATCTTATTTCTCATAAATTTTCTTTATATTCAGATGTTGTAAACATGGCTCAATTATTAGAGCGAGATAATGAGTATGTTCAACCGAGGGACCACAACCAGGGTCATACCGGTGGCAGCAGTCATCGGAGCAATGACAACTAGCGGGGAGGAAAACATTCGGACAAAAGTGGTAACCATTCTGGTGGTAATCGTGGCCATGATACTAGAAGAAGCGAGTCGAGGGGAGATTTCAAAAAGAGAAGGTACAACAATGATAACGTGAAGACGTCCGCACAAACATCAGATGTTTCTAGGGGAGGAGAACGAGCACCGGTCGTTTGTTATAAATGCGGGAAAGAGGGACACATCAATCCAAACTGCCCACAACAATCCAAGGTGTGTTATAACTGTGGAAAGGAAGGTCATATAGCTAGAGATTATCTTGTTACGAAACCAAGTTCAACGGGGATGGTGACTACAAAGGCTGTCCCGGACAAGTCAAAGTCGGTGGTTCCTGGAAGGGCATTTGTCGTGATTGCTCAAAACGCAAGGAACCCGAACGAGGTGATCACGGGTAAGCTAATCATAAACTCTTACCAAGTTTATACCTTCTTAGATACCAATTCTACCCATTCTTTTATCTCTCCTGCTTGTGCTCAACGTTTGAACTTGACTCCAGAGAAATTAGACCTTGACTTATCTGTTGAGACTCTGTTAGGAGAAACTTTCATTACATCTACTGTTTATAAATCTTGCTTGATTCAAGTTGGGACCATCACATTTCCTGTCGATCTTATTTCTTTGAAAATACTTACATTTGATGTGTTTTTCGGGATTGATTGGTTAACTATTCAGCATGCCAAAATTGATTGTTTTCGTAAGGTTGTTAGTTTTAATATTCTTAACCAACCTGTTATGCGAATTCAAATAACCAGACCACTAAAGTCAATCTTTGTCATATCAAGCCATAAAGCTATTCGTTTATTGAAAAACGGATGTTAAGATTTCTTAGCCCATGTCACGGACTTGAACAAAAACATGTCAAATTTGAATAATATTTCGGTTGTTAGTGAATTTCCTAACGTATTTCCTGAAGAACTTCCCGGTCTACCCCCAGAACGTAAAGTTGAATTCTTTATTGACCTTGAACCTGGTACAAAGCCGTGAAGATCATGAGGGCCATTTGAAGCTAGTACTTCAAAGGCTTTGTGACAATAAGCTATATGTCAAGCTAAAGAAATGTAAGTTCTGACTTGAGGAAGTAGTATTCCTTGGGCACGTGGTGTCAAAACATGGAGTATCTGTTGACCCAGCGAAGATTGAAGCAATACAAAGTTGGGAGCAACCGAAGTCGGTGACCGAAGTACGTAGCTTTCTGGGCTTAGCTGGTTACTATCGGAGATTCGTGGAAAGGTTTTCTCAAATCGCTACTCCATTAACTCAGCTGACTCGAAAAGATACAAAATTTGTATGGAGTGAGGAATGCGAGAAGAGTTTCCAAGAGCTCAAAAGGAGATTCATTTCTCGCACTGCTCGGATAATACCATCCGTCTCGGATGGATTTGTTATCTACAAATGATGATTCTTGAGCAAAGGGTTAGGATGTGTTCTCATGCAACATGGGAAAGTCATAGCCTATGCCTCGCGACAACTCAAAGAATATGAGAAGAATTATCCTACTCATGATTTGGAGTTGGCAGCAGTCATTTTCGCGTTGAAGATTTGGAGACACTACCTGTGTAACGCCCCGAAATCCGGTCTATCTTCACACCCGGATTTCGTACGTCACGAGTACATCATTCATCCAACATACATCATTATATACTGAAATATAATAACATACATTCTTAAATCCTAGGTTCTGGAAACCTTATAACCTTTCTCATTACAAATAATGATAATTACATAATTCTTTTCATCTTACAAGAGTGAATTTTATCCGCCACCAAGGATATATACAGAAAATTAAACTAGACCCGGATTCCGTACGTCACGAGTACATCATTCATCCAATATACATCATTATATACTGAACAGTTCATCTCACAGAAACACCGAAGTGTTCAAATTATAGCACAAGGCCTCATACATTCTACCACCTTGTACATATATCGCACATTCGCACATAGACAGAACATCTCAAGTTCAACATCTGAGAAGTTTAAGAAACTAGCATCCATTTAAAATATGAATGAAGTTAGGAAACTTGCCTTACGCACAGCTACAGCTTATAGTTTACACTGAACTGCTCATTCCAATTCATATGCATCACATAAGGAAATAACACGTGTACCAATTAGTCATATACTTGACTTACTCATTGGTTTACTTTACTTTACTTCTTAGGGTTCGCGTTCTTACAACTAAGTTTACGCGACCAACTTTCTTTACCGCTTTACGGCTTTATGACATACGAAGATGTCTTACTCAAAATGTTCATCATCTTCGATGATTTACATTCATATCTTCTTCTTATACTTCTCTAGGACTCAGCACACATCGCTTCTCTACTAGTAGTCCATATGGTACTCTGAGTGATTTCCCATAAACAACCAACAAACTAGTTCTCGTCTCATCTACACTGCCATCACAAATGAGTTAGATCGATTGCCCGATTTAGTATACCTTCGCTCTCTGAAGGAATTGTTTAGCCCAGCTCCCATATGTCAACCATCAAAGGTTACGATTGTACCACAACCTAACTTTCTCTTAACTTATACGAATTATTAAATTATAATGTTCGTTAAATCAAATTCATATTCCTTATGGCTTTCTGGCAACTAATTACCATACCTCAGGATTCATTCATCATCGTCTATGTCATACAGTCTTTTGTATACTCATAACGATCATTTCATATTCATTCTACGCATTTATAGCATTAAACATTTTACGTTACCTTATTCTTATCTTACAACGTCCGGTTCATTCGACTCGGAGCGTCATCCAAGTTATAAACACTAACTCGGCTTCTTTTACGTTATACATACCTCTTTAATTCAGCTTTTTCACCGTTCACAGGTTTAATCAATAGTCTTCGCTATCATACGGTCAAACCATACACGGGGTGTAGGTTCTACCCGTTTAATATTTGCGTACACTCAACCTTCACGTCGGTTAAAGTGTTCAACGCTTACATTTCATTCTAACATTCTCATCCGACTTATATTCGGATTACAGTAATCTTATTACCGTTCGCTACGGCTCTCTTGACACCATTCATATCTTACTTACTACCTTTGTCAACGTCTAAGTCATACAACCAGGGTATACTTAGAACGTTCGTTCGTCCGACGCAACTACGATTCACGAGGATCGTTTACGTAATCGACGTTCACGTTGCTCGTCTCTTAATCACTCACTCAACCTTTACTCAAGGTTTCAATTGCATTCATCGTTATCCATCCCATGAACCCCATGTTCATTATTCTTTCTTAATGTCGAAGCCATACAGATCATTGTATACTAAGACCGATCGTTCTTCGCAACAACATTGCGTTCACAGCGTCTATACGCTTTACATTCATCTCTCAATGCCATGTCATAACAACAAAATGTTATACATTAACATCGTCAACCAACGTCTAAGGAATCACAACCATAGCAATCCCTCACGTTCGTTTATCGCGACTACGGTTCCTGGACATCGGTTTCGTAACCCGCATCTACATTCTTTGTCTTTTATTCTCGTTTAATCTTTTCGTTCAACCTTTATTAAAGGTTTAAAACACTTGATTAAGTGTTACATTAGTTGAACATTATGTTCATATTTCTTTCTTGCACATCCTCCGATGGCGAGAACTAAAAATCTCATTTACGGGCATTACTTTCTGACTGCTGGCTGCTGGCGCCCAGGCCCTTCCTTCCCTCTCATGCTGCCAGCGATCTAATTTTCTCTCCTCTCTTCCGAATCTGGCGCTACTTGGCATGAAGTCCTTACTTAGTGGGCGTGATTGCTTTTCACTCTAGAAGATTTTAAATCTTTGTACATGGCTTGCGGTGCCACAAATTATACTACGGTTCACATTTGTATGCAAACTCTTGCGATTGTACTTTAGGACATTGTTATTGTACTGCGACGTCGGCCTCTCAAGGCACAACTCGCTTTCTGCTGTGTAAGTATGAAACCTAGAAAATTTTTCTAAGTCTTTTACAAGCTTGAGGCGACGATTTGAAATCTCATAACTTCTTCATTTATAACTTTCGGAACGAGGTCGTTCCAAAGCCATTTTCTTCCTTATCTTACGTACTTCGATTACCCTTGGATAGAACTTTCTTCTGAATCCGTTAACATGCCATTCAATTGGCTTAATCTTTATTCTTTGTTCATTTTAACGTTTTTAACGTTCTTTGTTCGTTCATCCGTAATTCGGTCATCCGAACTCGGAATTTGTTCATTCTTGAGTCCACGACTCACATTTTATACGTTCTCTTACATTCTTATGAAACCCTACATATTCGGGGTTCATTTATTAACTTTCAAATTCTCGTTCGTCTTTTACGGAAATTTCGCCACAACTTCGTTATAGCTCCATTTTAATCCGTTCTTCATGAACGTTTCCACCGTTCCTAACCAAGCAATAAGCAACTAACTTATATGCGATTGTTTTAAACTTGTCCATAAACAACAATTACACTACGATGGTTTTAAATTTGTCCATCAACAATGTTCTTCGTGTTCATCGCGTGTTCTTCGCGTTCTTCGTTCGTTCTTCATTTTAATCGATATTTTGGATTACGATTCTACTTTTTCTTGGAATTTGATGTTATAGAACACCATTCCTTACTTATTTAACCTACTCATTCATAAGATTCATTCGGATCGCTCAAAATCCTTACGAATTTTATACTTCCTTCAGAAAATTATAAACTAAATTTCTTATTTTTATTTCTTCATTTTCTTACGATTTTAAACATATGAAATCATTACTAATCTCTTTTACTTCTTATTCTCATTAAGCTATGTTTTTGACATAGAAAACTTAAAGAAAATATTAGAAGAAACTAGGGTTCTGATTCTGTTCTTCTTTAAATCTCCTTCCGCTTTACAAAAGCGTGCATTCAAGCTAGCTTTTCCTTCCTTCTTCTCCTTCTCTTCCCCATTCGAACTCTCTCTCTCTTTCTCTCTCAAAGTGTAGGATTTTCAAAATCCCATTCAAATGAGATTAAGCTTCTATTTATAGATTTTCAAGGTTAGGGGCAAAATAGTCATTTACGCCCCTAAAATCACTATTCACACCTCCTTACTATTCAAGACTTAAGGACTAAGTTAACTTAGCCCTCAAGTTTTCTTAGCCCTTAAGTTTAAGTGAGTTCGTCTTTCGGGTTTCGTCAAGCCAGCTTTTAAAAAGCTGCGATTCTCGGAATCCAAATATTTTGGATATTTCGTCTTTCCTTTACCGATTAACTTTTACGTATTCTTCGGATTTTTAAAAAACTGAAAAACACTTTTTGGCATCAAGCGTTTTCCTTCACGTTTTCCCCTAACGTAGCTAAACAAGTGAAAAGTACATAACAATACTTTTCATTGTTTTTATTTCGTCCGATTTCTACACGTTTTTTAAGAAAAACTTTTATCGGTTTACTTAACTTTTCACGATATATTATCGTCAAATCTTTCGACGGAATGTCATTTCGACATACCAAACTCTCGGAAAGGCTTAGGTTATTCAAACCCTAACCCCTAGGTTTCGTCGGGTGAATAGTGCCTAATTCGTCTTTTTCCCCAAAAATATTTTTGTTCCTAGAAATTTTTTATTATCGTCTTGAAAATTCTTACTCGTTCAGTCTAGCTCGTAGCCAGAATCCTCCTGACTTATAATCATCCTAGGTTATAGAACGATTAATAAACACATAGCACAGAATAGTATTAATAAAAATTCATTTTATTAATAACTAATTCTTTAAATCTTAATTTTTGGACAATCCGAATTTCCGGGTTGTCACAACCTGTATGGGGAGAAAGTGGAGATCTATAAAGATCATAAAAGCCTCAAATATTTCTTCACCCAAAAGGAACTCAACATGCGACAACGACGTTGGCTCGAGCTGTTGAAAGATTACGATCATACCATCCAATATCATCCTGGAAAAGCAAACGTGGTAGCTGACGCATTGAATAGAAGATCATATGCTGGTACGAGTGCAATGTTGTTAACACAAAGGTCCATTTTGTATGACTTACAAAGGATGAAGATAGAGGTAAAGGCTCCAAGTACCCACGTGATGATATCAAACATACGAGTAGAACCAACTTTAATCGATAAAGTTAAAGCTGCTCAAGCTACGGACCTGGAGCTGATGCGTATGAAGAAGAAAGTGAAAGAAGGTGTTATTCTAGAGGCACGAATCGACGAAGAAGGAATACTTCAAGTCAACTCCAGACTTTGTGTTCATAATGATTCTGACTTGAAGCATAGAATCATGATGGAGGCACACAACACACCGTTTGCAATCCATCCTGGGAGTACCAAAATGTATCATGATCTTCGACATACATTTTGGTGGAGCAATATGAAGAGAGAGATCGCAAAGTTTATATCGAGTTGTTTAACTTGTCAACGTGTAAAAGCAGAGCATCAAGTGCCAAAGGGTCCATTGCAACCACTTGAGATTCCAAAATGGAAGTGGGAACACATTACTATGGATTTCGTTATGGGTCTTCCCAAGGTTTCTCAAGGCATAGATGCGATTTGGGTCATTATTGATAGATTAACCAAGTCTGCTCATTTTTTGTCGATACGAGAGACTTATTCCATTGAATGTCTTGCTCGTATGTACGTGACTGAGATTGTGAGATTGCATGGCATGCCAGTATCCATAGTTTCGGATCGTGACCCGAGATTTACTTCACGATTTTGGGTTAGCTTGCAAAAAGCTATGGGCACGGACTTACGATTCAGTTCGACATACCATCCTCAAACGTACATATAACCAGAAAGGACTATTCAAACTCTTGAAGATCTATTAAGACTCTGTGTCCTAGATCTCAAAGGGAGTTGGGATAAGTACCTACCATTGGTGGAATTCTCCTACAACAACAGTTATCAGGCAAGTATAGGTGTAGCTCCATTTGAAGCATTGTATGGACGAAAGTGTTGCTCTCCAGTATGTTGGGATGAGGTGGGAGAAGCAACGTTGTTGGGACCAGAGTTGGTACGCATAACTACAGAGAAGATCTAAATTATCCAACAACGTATACAAACGGCACAGGATCGACAAAAGAGTTATGCGGATCTTCATCGAAAGGACGTGGAATTTAATATTGGGGATCATGTATTGTTACGTGTTACACCATGGAAGGGAGTTACAAGATTTGGGAAGAGAGGAAAGCTCAATCCACGATTTGTTGGTCCATTTGAAATTCTTGACCGAATAGGAAATGTGGCTTATAGACTCGCATTACCTCCTAGCATGTCCCGTGTTCATAATGTTTTTCACATATCTGTGCTTCGTAAATATGTGAAAGACCCAAACCACATTATTGAGTTAGAACTAGACGAGATAGCCGAAGATTTAATGTACGACGAGGTACCTGTTAAGATCTTGGATAGGAAATAGCATGTCCTACGCACCAAGGTTATACCACAGGTTAAGGTTTTGTAGAGGAACCATGTTATTGAAGAAATCAAAACAAGGTATCCTCACCTTTTCGAAACACCAGGTATGTATGTCAATTTCGAGGATGAAATTTCATAAGGAGGGGAGGTTGTAAGCCCCCAACTTTTTATAAATAAAATCGAATTTCCTCTAATTATTATTGTGAATAACAAGGTGTTAATTTGATATAATTCTTTGGTTATGGGTGAAATGTGCAAATTTTGCAAAATAAATAAATGGTTATAAAATATACATTATTGTTGGGGAATATTCGTTTGGTCGTAGAATATTCTTGTTGTCGGGGAATATTCATACAACGGCGCAGCCATTTGTGGGCCCCATAACAGAAAATGGTCGGATGAAGAAAATGACAAGTTTGAGTTTTTAAAAATAACGGCGTAGGTGTTACCGTTAACACTGTTGGAATACCCGGTGGTTAAAATACGATGTCTGGCGTGGTTGCACAATGGCACAAGATGTTACGATCGCAGGTATTCTTGAATTATTAATTCTTACGTAAGAAGGCACTACTCAATAATTGTTACAGTAATTATTGTTCAATATTTTATTTTATTGATTCAATAATTGTTACGTTGATATTTTATATTATTGTTGTTCCAATAATTGTCAATGCACAGTATCTCCATTATCAGATCAATAATTCATATTATTTGAATAATATTATTATATAGCATTATTGGCAATGTCTAAGGAAGTTCTTTCTAGGAAAGTTCTGTCTAGGAAAGGGGTTTGGATACCTAATTGCGCGCCAATAAGGAGAAATCCTTATCAGAAAGCCCCCTCTTTCTTAGGAACGACCTGGTTGTCATAATTGTGATTCTGTAATATTATTTATGAATAATTAATTATTGATTTATATGATAAGGAAATATTTATTTTATGTGGATATAAATGATGGATATATTTATTGTGGTTATAAATGAAGGAATTAATGCTGAGGTGTTTTATCAGTATTTTTGTCGGAATAGAGGTGTTGAAAAACGTCCGTATGTGGATTTCGGTCATTTTTCGTTTAGAATTTGGAAAAACTTAAATCTAAAAAGTTGTAGAGAATTTAATTTTCTATGAAATGGACATAAAATTCATATTTTTCTGATAAAAGGGCTACTTATTATGAATTATTTAAGTTTTGGAAATATATGTTTTTTTAAAAAACATGGGTGGGCCCCACTTTTGGTTGGTGAGAAATGTGCAGGAATTTATTTTCAAAAGTGGTGGGCGTGAATAGTAGCAGGTAAAGCCATCAAGTAGCAGGTTAGTCTGCTATAACGTTCTAAGCATTTTCCTATAAATAGGGTGCTTAGTTAAAATTGAAAATCATACCAGAATCACAAGTTTTCTCTATATATATATATATTATCGAGCGTATTTTGTGAGTATTTAGATACTTTGAGAGTTATTATTCAGTGCAAGTTTTCTTCAGCACTATATCCGATATTCTAGTCAGAAGTACTGTTCTTTTGAGGTAAGGGATGTTATTTTCTTAGTAAATGATATTATTTTCTTTAATATGATTATGCCGAAATATTGATATAAATTTTTTGTGAAATTTCTATCTTTTTGTGTTGGGGTTACTATTCACGTATACGGCACTATTCACGTATACGGCACTATTCACAAATACGACACTATTCATAGAAAAATGAAATTTTCTCTTCTTTGTATAAGATGTCTATTATGGTTACTGTCTTTGATTGTATCCATGTTTTGATCTTCATTCTTGAATTTTACTCCACTATAGTTTATTTTGGAGTATTTTTGAACTTGGATAAACTAAAGTACGAATCCCTAATCTTTGATCTTTTATCTCACTGGATTCGTTTCTTAAAAATATTTTCATCATCCTCGGTCCTAAATGATGATATTCTTTGAATATCTTTGGCACAGAGTGCAAAGATGAATGATTAATCGATGAATATCTTTGGCACATAAGCATAAAGATGAGCAGTGTTGAGATGAACATGACCAATTGGTGATACAAATGAATTTCTTTGGCACAGAGTGCAAAGATGAATATTTGACTCAAGATGTATATTGATTGATGTTACAGGGATAAAATATTGATGATGGACTTTTAAATTCATAGATGATAGTAGATTTCATTCTCTATTTAACTCTTCTAATAAATTGTTATTTCCGCTGCGAATATTGATCTAAAACTGGTTGTCCATTATATTTTATCTGATTTGTTGAAGGCTAACGATAAATTGTTGATCATTATCTTAGTCATAATATTCTTTACTGGGCTAGTTGAGCCCACCCTTTTTCTTTTTGTTCCATTTTTCTTCTCAGGAGATGAGAACATAGTAGGAATTAGCCGGGGCATGGAGTGATAGTTCAGGATAGTTGTTTTAGTAGTCCTCACTATTTTGTAAAATAGTGTATCAATAATTGTAATGAGGACTCCTTTTGAGTTTGAATACTATCTATTAGACAATATTTATATTTAAACTCACAGTATATGTGTTGTCGTATTTTGCACGACAATTGTATTAATGAAGTTGTATTTATTTCTGTACCATGTATTTGACAACTCAGAATGGGTGATGTATACCTATTTTTGGGGGCGTCACATATGTAAATTGTAATCTATGTATTGAGGATAAAGTATAAATAAAAATTCCCATAAACATAGGGAAAAAGCACTTTTACCCCATTGTGGTTGTAGTGTTTTAAGCAATTAGCGACTGTGCTTTTAAAATATTCAATTAGCCTACTATACTTTTTAAAAATACTCAATCAAGCAATTCCGTCCAATTTCTTGGATGGACGTTAAAAAATTGGGCCAATTTTCCTACATGGCTTTTGAAAAAAAAAATAAGTTATTTCCTACGTGGCAAACCAGTCAGCCAAATTCCTAATATTATTGAGCCACTGCACTTTAAAAAAAATGCAATTGGCCCACTGTGGTTTTAAAAATATTTTTATGTTTTATTTTCTTTCTTTTTCTTTACCTAAATATTTATAATATGTATTATATTAATAAATTTTAATATTATAATATTCATAATATGTATGTTTTATTTGTATTCTTTTTCTTTATTTGTATTACGTGGCAACAAATAATTAAAATAAATAATAAAATTTGTTTTTGTTTTTATGTTTAGTTATTAAAAAGTTTTTGGAAATAATATTAAAACTCTACTCTCATAAACCTTGATTTGGCAAAAAATAATTAAAATAATAATAAAATTAAAATAAATATTTTAATTCATTTTCTTTATTTGTATTCTTTTACTTACCTCTTTTCCTTTATTTTAATAATTATTTTATTTTAAAAATTAATACTAATATATATTTTAATGATATAAAAAGGTAAGTACATAATTAACATAAAATAAAAAAATTGATACAATTAGCATGAATTAGTTAAACAAATGATATAAATGCTACAAATGACATTAGTTAAACAAATGACATAAATGTCCATTCTTTTATCTTCCTTGTTCCAGGCTCCCCTTCTTCATCAATGCTTACAATGAGAAGCTGAACCAAAGATCTTGATCTTGCAGAGGTGAACATGACTACTTCAACCTAGAGGCGAAGCTCCCACTGGCCAAAACCTTTTCTTCCTTCAAGAAATTCGAGGGATCTTCAGACCTCGTCAACCTCTGCTACCACATGGGGCCCGTCCTCTCCTCCCCAATCAACATCTACCGCATCTGGTACGGGCAAGTTGTCTGATAAGTAGGTTTTATACCTACTTGTCCAGTATCTATTACTTGAATTATTTGCTTAATTTCATGTTTCGTAGTTACTTTTCATACATTTTATGTTATTTTGTAGGCGATGACACGGCATTGGCATGAAGAAGCAAGGGAAAGCAATTCGAACATCTTTTGGACTAAAATACGCAAGCAAATGCAAGAAGGGAATATTGAAGGACTTTTAACATCAAACTGGATGCATATTCTTGGCTTGAAACTTGGATTTTATGGTAGCTCTACTTCTTAGCTTTTCGAAATATCTTGAATCATCCCAATCGGAGTTCGGATGCGAGAGTTATGGCCTTTTTATTAACGAATATCAAAGCTAAGAGTTGTCATGTTTGCCATTTACATAACATCTACTTCACGCCCGATTTCAGCCTTGATCCAATTCGAATTTGTCAATCCTCAAAGAATGAGAGTTATCAATCTCGTCGATATCTTTGATTTGATAGGTTGCAGGCATCGTAACTCCAAGCGGATCAAACGTTATGTCTGTTTTACCAAAGGACGTCGCTTGACGAGAGAATGAGGTAGCGCGGATCGCGCTATACAATAGCGAATGCGCGTTAGGTGACCAGATTTTCCGACGACGATGGCGGACCGCGCCCAAAAAGACTTAGGGGCAGCGCGGGGAGTGCTAGGCTGTGGGGAAACAATTGATTTGGGTCATTTGATGTCCAATTTGAGCTAGAATAGGATTCTTAGTTGCCTAACTTGCTTGGGTGTTCATTAGAACTATAAATACATGATGAGAAACATAAAAGAGGAAGATCGAGGCTAGTTTTAGAGGATTCCATTAGATTAGATTAGAGTAAATTAGATCAAAACCCTAGTTCTTATGGGATTGGGAGATTGAAGCAACTTGGACACCATTGAAGATCAAGAGCAAGAGCTTGAGGAAGATGGAGATTTGCTGACAACAGATTTATTCTTTACTCTACTCTTATCTTTAACTTTTAATGTGTATTCAATTGTGGATTCTTAGTTTTAATTCAATAATAATGAACTAATTCTTTGTTTGAGATTATAATGGATCTTATTGTGTAGTTTATTTTAATATGCTTCGCTATCAATTATTATGTTCTATTATGAGGATTGTCTATTGTGATTTGAACTTAATTGTTTAATTGATTGGCCATCAATTACCGTGATAATCTATATGAACTCGAGAGATGAAGTTTAGATTTAGATCTAATCATAACAGCATGTGATTGTGTTTTTTGCATGGCGTTGGAATACATAATTTATGTCTAGGATAGAGATATACCTAACATCGCATGTAATCTTATAGAGAACTTGTGCGTTAAATCCTTTTTAATTGTAATTCACATAGAGATATAGTGGATTAGTTAATTAGGGTGTCTTACTTAATTCTATCATCTGTGGATTTAAGTGAGTATGGGTATTATGCATCGAGAGGTGGTTTTATCTGCTTTAGTGTTCTTGATTAACAATTCAGGATAGAAAATAATTGATGATAAGTGTGTTAACTTAAATGAAGCAATAAGTGAAGTTGTGATCTTAAATCTCCGTAATCTTAATTTAACTAGTGGTAATTAGAATTAGTTTAATTTATATAATTTGAAATTCATTCATTTAAATAAGATTGAGTTGGTTACGGGTTAGTACTTGGTGATTTTTATTAAACAATTCCTCGTGGAAACGATACTCTACTTTCACTTTATTACTTGTTGACCACGTATACTTGCGTGTTGTGTGTAATTAGATTTTACCCAACAAGTTTTTAGCGCCGTTGCCAGGGAATTAATTTAATAATTATTTACTAATATTAATTTCAATCAAATTAGTCTTCATTTAAACATTTTTTTTAATTCTCTTTCTATTTTTCTCTCTTTTCAGGTACCATGGTTGGATGCAATTTTAAATGGCCTTATTTGAATATGACTCAGCCAAGGGAAGCGAGGATTGATGGTCTCAATGCATTTTCTCGCATTATCGGTAACGAGACACTTTCGAGGAGGTTGGACGTTGTTGCAGCCCAACGTAATTGAAGGATAGCAGTTAATTACAATTATTGTGCTGGTAATCATCCGAGTCATCAATGCACCGTTAGTTTTGGGCCGGGACAACACGATGGTGAATACCTCAACGATTATACATATGCTAATTATCATCAAGTTTGGGGGTATCACCCGGATTCGTCATGGAGCTACAATTATGAAGACCAATACTACGCTCCAAATCAATCATACACGCCGGAATTTTTATGTCCACCTCCATTGCCACAAGAAGAAAAGCCAAATCCGATGGATGTAATATTGAAGGGCATAGCATACCAAGTGGAGAGGATGATGAGTCAAGAAATATCGAGCTTCAATTTTCAGAACTAGATGGAATAACTCAACATTACTTCAAACATTGGTCCTCAATATATGGCTTCCGAGAATGAAACAGAAAATTCATGGCTGGGGGAATTATTATCCAAGTTCATAGCATCAAACGAGGAGAGAAAGATTAATCAATAGCGGTCAATTCAAAATCAAGAGATATCAATTCAAAATCTGCAGAACCAGATGGATCAAATGTTCAAAGCCTTGAACAACTGTCCTCAAAACAATTGGTGTTATGACGAGGATTAGAGATTGATGCGATGCGAGCCAAATCTACAAATCGAATGAGACACGAGATGTTGAAAAAAAGGAGACAAGTGGGGATAATGAAAATAAGGTCGGTGAAGAACTAACTATGAGTACTAACGAGGATGAGCCGATGTTATTAATGCCTCAAGTCCCTTCTCCACCAAAGTTCAAGGATCCGGTTAGATTTGCAAAATCATGCCCACTGGGTAGTCATGTCGTCGGCAATGCTCCTTGTGACGTAAAAGTGAGTAAGACTTCAAAGCCATGGTGCAATGAGATGGAGAAGATAAAAGAAGAGAATGTTGTGTCTGACAAGCTTCAATGCCCCAATGTGATCACAGACACAATGGAGAAAACACCTAGATGTTGGAAGTACTTGAATGTGATTTTATCAAAAAAAGCATACTAGGTGACTTTAATGCAATGGCTATCATAATTGGGAACCTACAAAAGCTACATTATTTTCGATGGATGGAGGGTTCCTCAATTACCGAAGAGGAATTGGATAGTGCTGACCAGACAAAGTCGGACTAGCGACGCTAAAACTGGCGCTACTTGGGAGGCAACCCAAGCTCTAAGTTTTTCATCTTAATTAGTAGTATATTTTGGTTTGGAATTGAGTCAAGTACACATCTTAATTAGAGAATTACATGTTTTGCAGGAAGCTCAAGGACAAACAGTGACTGCCAGACCAGCGCTGACCACGCTACCAAAAAGATAGACCAAGCGCGGTCCACGCCAGCAATCCAGCCTCATCTGCCATCCCAGCGCTGACCGCGCCACATACACCGATCCTCCAGCGCGGAATGCGTTGCACCATCCCTCATCGTCTGGATACACAGTGCTACATCAAGCATACTTCCAGCGCGGACCGCGCCACCAATACAGCAACTTCTAGATATCAAGGGCGGAGCGCGCTATGCCTCGTGCATAACTAGCAATCGATCAACCTTATTTACTCGGATCGGCGATTCTGAAAGTTTGAGCAACGTGTTATAAACTCAATCAAGACACCTCTCCTCATTACATGCAAACTCTCCACATCTCCAAATTCTATTGCACTTCCTATTCCCCCTAACTCCCAATTACACCATCCTTACCTCTCCTTCTCCTTTTCAACTTCCATTCCCATTAAACCCATCCATCCCCAACTTCCAATCCACGTTGGTTTTCAATTTTCGCGCCGCTCAGAAATCCCAGGCGTTAAAAGTGGTTTAATTGCAATGTTAGTCAAGTCCAACTCAAGTATGGTTCTCGATCTATTCCAATGTGTCCGGCCTATTCTTGGACTTAGCGAGCGAGGAGGAAAATGCTTTATTTTCGTGGAAGTCCTCTTTTAATTTTTTCCTATCTTAGCCATTGAGGGCAATGTCTAGTTTAAGTTTGGGGGCATTTTAGTGTCGTATTGCATATAGTTAGTTATTTACATTGTAGTTCGTATAGTTACATTTAGTTTTTGCATTTTTAAAAAAAAATTAAAAAATTAGTAGTTAGTTTACTATGTTTATATAGCATTTAGTACATCTTACATGAGTCCATCTGTTTGATATTTACAGTTTGTTTTGGCCAATGATGAGATTGGAATTGGGTAGAAAAGTATAATACTGATTATTAGAGCGTTGATGTGATTTCTTGTTATGAATTGAGTTTTTTTTCTGTTTGAAACTGGTATACTAAGGATAGCACAGTAAAAATAACTTGTTGATTGATTGAGTTTAAATTGATACATAATGGGGCTCTAGAGGATAATGCTAGTTTAAATAAGAGAATGACAAAGATAGGCAATGAAGGCGAAAAATTAGGCAAGAACCTAAGTTTGGGGGAAAAGTGGGGTATATAAGCTAAAAAAAGAAAAAAAAAAGAAAAGAAAATATTGAGTTGAATAAATTGAGTCCTGTGGTGGGTCGAGAAGAAGTGTGAAATGCACTCCCCATAAACACAGGCGTGAGATGGAGCGTAAAACGCACTCACTATCCATCAACCAAAAGAAAAAATGAATAAAATGGGAAATAAGAGCAAAAAGCCCCCGTAGATAAAAAAATGAAGCATAAGTGTCCCATGTTGACCCCCGATATTGATGATTGTTTAATTTTAGTTGGATCTAGCTTGTTTTTAGATTTCTTGAGTTTACACTGTATGATGCCTTCGAAGAGACTTATTATATGTTAAATTTGCTTTTATATCAGTTAACATTATTGTGGAGCACACACACACACTATATTAGTGATAACAGTCTAAGATTTGATGATTGATTGAGAAGTTAATGATTTGTTTTGATATGATGTATTATCATGTTTACTTGATTTCTCTAAGGCCAGTTGAATAGACTTGTTTTTGTCATTACTGCTGGATTCGTAGGCATGTAGATTAGTTGCATTGCATGGCATTGTTGTTTTATGTTTTTGCTTGAGGACAAGCAAATGTTTAAGTTTAGGGGTATTTGATAAGTAGGTTTTATACCTACTTGTCCGGTATCTATTACTTGATTTATTTGCTTAATATCATGTTTCGTAGTTACTTTTCATACATTTTATGTTATTTTGTAGGCGATGACACGGCATTGGCATGAAGAAGCAAGGAAAAGCAATTCGGACATCTTTTGGACTAAAATACGTAAGCAAATGCAAGAAGGGAATATTGAAGGACTTTTAACATCAAGTTGGATGCATGTTCTTAGCTTGGAAATTGGATTTTATGGTAGCTCTACTTCTTAGCTTTCCGTAACATCTTGAATCATCCCAATCGGAGTTCGGATGGGAGATTTATGGCCTTTTTATCAACGAAGATCAAAGCTAAGAGTTATCATATTTGCCATTTACATAACATCTACTTCAAGCCCGATTTCCACCTTGATCCAATTCGAATTTGTCAATCCTCAAAGAATTAAAGTTATAGATCCCGTCGATATCTTCGATTTGATAGGTGGCACGCTTCGTAAATCCAAGCAGATCAAAAGTTATGTCTGTTTTACCAAAGGACGTCGCAGCAGGAAACAGGGTAGCGCGGACCGCGCTATACAGAATGAGCTAGGCCTTGGATGACCAAATTTTCTTCGACACCTTTGTAGCGGACCGCACCAAAAAAAGACTTAGGGGCGGCCTTGCGAGGCCGCTAGGTGGCGGGGAAACAATTGATTTGGGTCATTTGATGTCCAATTTGAGCTAGAATAGGATTCTTAGTTTCCTAACTTGCTTGGGTGTCCATTAGAACTATAAATACATGATAAGAGACATAAAAGAGGGAGATCGAGGCTAGTTTTAGAGGATTCTATTAGATTAGATTAGAGTAAATTAGATCAAAATCCTAGTTCTTATGGGATTGGGAGATTGAAGCAACTTGGACACCATTGAAGATCAAGAGCAGGAGCTTGAGGAAGATGGAGATTTCAGGTCGACAATGATTTATTCTTTACTCTACTCTTATCTTTAACTTTTAATGTGTATTCAATTGTGGATTCTTAGTTTTAATTCAATAATAATGAACTAATTCTTTGTTTGAGATTACAATGTATCTTATTGTGTAGTTTATTTTAATATGCTTATTTATCAATTATTATGTTCTATTATAAGGATTGTCTATTGTGATTTGGACTTAATTGCTTAATTGATTGTGCCATCAATTCTGTGATAATCTATATGAACTGAGAGATGAAGTTTAGATTTAGATCTAATCATAGCGACATGTGATTGTGTTTTTTGCATATGGCGTTGGAATACATAATTTATGTCAGGATAGAGATATACCTAACATCGCATGTAATCTTATAGAGAACGCAAAATGCGTTAAATCCTTTTTAATTGTAATTCACATAGAGATATAGTGGATTAGTTAATTAGGGTGTCTTACTTAATTCTATCATCTGTGGATTTAAGTGAGTATGGGTATTATGCATCGAGAGGTGGTTTTATCTACTTTAGTGTTTTTGATTAACAATTCTGGATAGAAAATAATTGATGATAAGTGTGTTAACTTAAATGAAGCAATAAGTGAAGTTGTGATCTTAAATCTCCATAATCTTAATTTAACTAGTGGTAATTAGAATTAGTTTAATTTATATAATTTGAAATTCATTCGTTTAAATAAGATTGAGTTGGTTACGGGTTAGTACTTGGTGATTTTTATTAAACAATTCCTCGTGGGAATGATACTCTACTTTCACTTTATTACTTATTGACCACGTATACTTACGTGTTGTGCGTAATTAGATTTTACCCAACATGGTCCTCTCCCCACAAGCTCCTCATCAAGGACTTCATCCTCTCCATCTCCACCTCCAACCACCGCGCCACACCCTCCCCTTCCCCCCACCGTCTCCCTCTACACCGACCAGACCAGTGCCAACATCTCTAAGTTCGTCCTCATCGCCGGCGAGTACACCGACCACCTCTACACATAACATTTTGGTGTTGCTTAATAAGAGTGGGAATACAGAGGATTTGTTGAAATTTGGTCTGCGCTAAGGTGAAAGGCGTGTTGATCTCGGTGACTTGATTGAGGGAATCGTTGATGGGTTTGTGTGATTTGAATGTATTTTTGCCTCTGGAGAGAAATTGTTCTAGTTTGATCGCACCCGATTGACATCGACTGCGATTCAGATGGTTTTTGGGGATTCAGTGGCTATTGCTCGCAAACGCCACCACCACCGATCTACTCACCTCCTTTATGCTACCCATAATTGTCGAAAGTAAATGAATAGTAGGGTTTCAATTTTGGTGAGGAAGAAGATGAACACTAGGGTTTAAGTTTTATTTTAGGCTTATTTATTCATTTTGAAGGAGAAAGAAAATAGGAAATGAAAAAATTATTAAAAAATAAATTAAAATATTTATTTTAATTTTATTATTATTTTAATTATTTTTTGCCACATAATCAATGATTTTATTTTTTTATTTTTTTGTGTTGCCACATCTGAAAATAATGATTTTTTAATTATTTTTTTCAATGCAACGTGTGTAATTATTTGACGTCCGTCCAAGATATTGGACAGAATCGTTTGATTGAACATTTTTTTAAAGTACAGCGGGCTAATTGAATATTTTAAAAGCACAGTGACTAATTGCTTAAAACACTACAACTACAGTGGGGTAAAAGTGCTTTTTCCCCATAAACATATTAGTAAAGTTCTAATTAAGTATTTGAGAAAAAATTATTAAATATTCAATGTAAACTTTTGAATCTAATTATAAATATTCTTACACACTACATTATTACTCTACACACATAAAATAGACATCTAAACATTAATAAGTAGAGCATTCATTTTGAAATTTAGGATTTTAAAAATGATGAAAATTTATTTGAATTGTAGTTTAGAATGTTGATTATTATATTTAAATATTTATTAAAAATATAAAATTAACATTCATTTACTAATAAACTATATTTTAAAACTCATTTTTTTAATTCGAGTTATAGTTAGGGCTGTAAATGGTAACCAAAAAATTCGCATCGGTATTCGTAAAAAGCGGATATTATTCGTATTCGAAAAAAATCTATATTATTTAAAAATAAACATATACAAATATTAATTGTAGACACTAAAATTTTACATACTCTCATCACTAACATTGCGGAGGAGATGATTAAATCTTTAAGAGGAACTCGAAAGACAATCCATATCCATCTGGGATACTCTAGGAAGTTCGGCATCAACCCCGAAACACACTCAGGAGTAACAATTCCAACCTCGGAGATAACCCCGAGGCGTGCGGATCCAATCTTAAGAACACACACGGAGAAGATCAATTAATCTCGAGATAACCCGAGGTATCCATCTCGATCCCAACCATGGGAATAGCCACCAACCTTTGTGATAACCCCAAGGAATGCAATTTCGGTGATAACCCCGGAAATGCTTGTTTCAAATGCGACCAGCTTCAATCTCGATGCTCACAACGAGATACACTGTACCAACCCGGAGATAACACCGGGAGGACAGTCACACCTCAAATATGACAATGAGGACCTTCAACAAATGCAGCAGTCCAATCTTAGCGAAGCTCTGAGCAACGTCTGCTTTATTAGCCCAAACCGGCGATAACACCGGTGAGGGGCAACATCATCATCTCGCCAACACGATGCCACATCACGTCGTCTCAACATTTCATACACATCTCTACGCAACGATGTCACACAAAAGCCAAGGAAAACCAATCCCGAGTGACTATTGTGCGGGGTAACAAATAGAATTTGAAGCTTGAAGACCGGAGGGCATCGTCCCATTTTCAATGACTTCGTACAAACTCTAATCCTATGCCATTGTACAACTCTCGACAACGGCGGTCCAAAATAGGTCATGTATACCTCAATCGGATGCCCGGATTGCACTTCTGAAAGTTCGAGTGGACATTACAGTGCCCGAGTGCACGTACTACGAGACGACCCGACCCGAGAAACTCGGGCCCACCCGGGTTACCTTTAGTACACCTGCGGCTCTATCCTCTATAAATAGAGGCCTTGGGGTGGCCATTTCGCAAGAGAAAACGGCGAGGAAGCCTTGCCCAATTTGCTCTGCACTCACCCCATACAGTGTACTTTCTCATTTTAAACACCTGTGAGCTCACATATAGCCTCTTTTGTACCTACAAAAGCCAGTGTTTACCAACTTTAAAGATATAGAAGTCTTCTTTGGCGATCAAACTGTAAGCCTTCTCACACACTTTAAAGCTTTTCTCTTCATCTCTGCACACACCCTTCTTCACGTTGAGAGTCGTGTTGCTTGCTTTTGCCGGACTTGATCCGTGGTTTCATTTCGATTTGTATATATATATATATATATATATATATATATATATATATATATATATATATATATATATATATATACATTATCGAGTTATGTCTCGATTGAGCCTGAACTTGATGCAGGCGTTTATTTGCTTTTATATATATATATATATATATATATATATATATATATATATATATATATATATACATTTATATATATTAATCGTGTGTCGAACTTTGTTCGATGAGCCTGAACTTGATGCAGGCGTTTATTTGCTTTAATATATATATATATATATATATATATATATATATATATATATATATATATATATATATACACATTTATATATATTAGCGTGTGTCGAACTTTGTTCTATGAGCCTGAACTTGATGCAGGCGTTTACTACTTTTATATATATATATATATATATATGAGCGTAGTGGGACTACATTCGATGAGCACAATTTTACATACAGTGCGTTTACTAAACATACATATATATATATATATATATATATATATATATATATATGAACTATTGTCGAACTCTTTTTCGATGAGCACAGATTTTACATCCTAATGCGTTTATCTCTTTATATATATATATATATATATATATATATATATATATATATATATATATATATATATATATATATATATATATATTTATATTCCACACAGAGTTTACTTATTGATGGTTGATAAGCTTTTACGACTTTATTTACGTTTAAATCTTTTGAGTTTACTTACGTGGCGGTTGATACTTTGTATCTGACTTTATTTACATTTTGTCCCACAGAGTTCCCTTAAGTGGCGGTTGGCCGTATTCTGACTTTATTTACATTCTGGAATTTCCTCCAAGTGGCGGTTGATAGCTTTTACAACTTTATTTATATTTCGATCCCCTTGAGGTGCTTAAATCGTTGGTGATCATGTTTGTATATATATATTTACTGACTTTTATATATATACTTGCTACGCTTTTATATAAATTGCGGTATCTTGTGCGCTTTAGGAATCATGTGATCACTGATTGACCTATTGGATCTAGATTCGGTTCCGGTGACGGACATTTTCAGCTGTAAGTAGCTTATAAATTATTCTGTGGTGTCTTAATTTCCTTAGATGGTTTCCATACCCATGAGGAAGTCGGCATTATTTTGTACATTATTTTCATACGGATGCCTCGCATTCGTAAAATAAAATCAATCAAGTTGAACACTTAATAAAATGGGAGTGTAAAAGGTCTCAATTACTATTAAGCATCAGGGTTTGAAAAACCACTTTTATAAAACATCACTGTAGCGTCCCCGAAATCCGCCTCGGATCCGGTTCGCTAATTCTATAACTGTTTGCGGAAGATATAAACATAGATTGTTTATACATTAAACTTTACACACATTTCCCCAGAATCGAGTAACCTTCACTTTATACATACCTTCAATATTAAAAAGGTTTACAATACTATTTTCGTCAGAAAATTTAATAAATCTAATGCAACATAAAAAAAACTTTTGCACTTTGTCTTTGCCTCATCATCCTTATTCAAGCTTTCATCTTAATCGAAAATTTTATCATGATATAGCAAGGGTGAGCAACAAATTTGCCTAGCAAGTTTTACAAACAATGGAGATATATCATGATTGAAAAGAATGAATAAGCTTTCAAGTTTTCAACAATATAATAATTGTGAAATAACATGAATCAAGTTTCAATGATTGAATGACTGAACCAATGATATTGGATGTCAACAATTAACATGAATAAGTTTAACTGAAACCTATGGTAATGAAGGTGATCAGCCTTTCATACCTGATGAACATAAACAACATGCACAATGTGCGAATCAATAAATTATTGACGTGGTATAATCAACAATAATTAACCACTAACATGCTTTGAATTAACTCAGTTGAGTTAGGAAACTTGCACAATAATTAGAAGTTCAAGTTTAGGAACTTGCACTCACTGAATTGATTCTTACAGTTAAGCAATCAATTTAATCTCTTATAAAAGACCTATCATTAATAAGATCGATCCTCCAATTAGCATAATACATTTTATCCCACAACACTATTACTCAAATAATAGATTAGCTAACATTTAGCCACATAATTAAACATTGAATAATTCTTTAACTCATTAGTAATATTATTATCCCTTAATAATATTACTATCACTAACCATTATCTTAAACTTTTGTCTAATATTTTTAATCGAGTTAATAGAAATTTATCATTCACAAATATTATTAATAACTTAATAATATTTAAATCCTTTACTAATATTATTAATCATTTAATAATATTGTAATCACCTTCCAATATTATTAATCATGTAATAATATTTTACTTGTTTCATAAATAGTAAAGGTCTCACACATTTTAAGATGCAAATATTTTACATCTTAAAACTTAAACCATTTAAATTTCATTTCGAAAATATCTTTTACCTCTACTACTTAAATCTGGAGTTTAAATAGCTAATGCATAACTTTTATAGTAAAACTCAATTTACTAAATTATGTCTTTACTTTAAATAACTTTTACTTGATTTGTCCGTTTTATGAGTCAACACTTGACTATTGCCTCATATATAAACATTTTATCTCACTAGCACATTCGCTTTTATTTTTCATTTCGCCCCATAAGATTTTATTAGATTATTATGACTTATTATTTCTCTATCATTTGCCCAAACACATAATATTCATTGAATATCAATTTCAACAATTACATTGAAAAATATCATAAATCTCTTATTAAATCTCCCGTCGAATATTATTAATTATGCAATAATATTTTACGCTAAGGTTATCAACCTTTTAATTACATTCCAATCAAATACTACTAATAATATCTCACTACAATACTATTAGTCATATAAAAAAAATATCTTAAGTCATTAATCACATAAATAAACAATTATTTCAATTGTTTTCCTTTTTAATAAATAACTTGCTTAAGCATTCTAAAATGCTATAAACATTACAACACTTTAAACCCGACCCCAAGCTTCATTACAAACTTGCATAAGCCATGCTCAAGGGTCTCACGCCATAAATCACATTTTTCCTATTTTTGGATAATTTTGATTTTCGAAAATTTTACCCACCTATTTAAAAACGGCCATAACTCTCGCGTTTTAAAATATTTTTGAAAGCGATTCTTGAGCCTGCCAAGATAACTTCCAGGGCTACAACTTTTGTCTCACGACATTTTTCCAAAATCGAACACACAACAAGTCAAAATTTACATCAAGGAGGCTGTTCGGGACTTGAGGAACAGTTTTGCTACGCACCTTCCGAACGCCATATAACTACCTCATCCAGAATTCGAATTAGTCCGTTCGGAGTCTATGGAAAGCTAAAACAGTGTAATACAACATATCAAAAGCCCAAATTTTAAAGCTCAAAAACTGGACGAAATTGCCTCGCTATCGACCCGCCCGAATCTGCCCATTTTGGTTGTAAAAAAAAAAGGAACTATTTTCACCAAATCAGTCATTGCCCCATATAAACTCAACATTTTTGAGTACTACCACTTGGGTTAACTACTAAACACATATATCTAACATCCCTTTTGACGGATCACAAAAAGAAGTCATAGATTTAAAATTGTGAAATTTCAAAGTACTAGGAAATTTCGGTTCAAAACTAGAAAATAAATTTTCTTTATTCTTTTGATTCACCCAAATCAACATCAAAATGAGTAAATCCATACATAAATCCATAGAAAACACATAGATCTTAAGGGTTTGAACATCCAAATCAAAACCCCCTTTTCATCAATTTCATAAAATAAAGGAATAAAGCTTAGAAAGAGAAAAATTTTACCTTCTTCTTCTTCTTCTTCTTCTTCTTCTTCTTCTCTTCCATGGAGGATTTCTCCTCCTCTTTGACACTCAAGGGCCGCCTTCTCTTCTTCTCTCCTCTCCTCTCATGGTTCTCCCGATCTCCTCTCTTCTCTTGTCTCGGCTCCTCCTTTCTCTTCTTCTCCCGTTCTTTTTCTTGCAATAATCGGCCACTTGGCCTTTAAATTGCCACATGATGGTTTAATTAATTGTTTTCATTAAATTGCTTTAGTAAATGACCACCATGCCCATCATCACTAATTGGGTTAAAATAAATTGAGACATTTCCCATAAATGTTTGGACTTTCCCACTAAATTCTTTTGGGCAATGAAATATATACATAGACCAATTCTTTCTATCTTTACCCACCCTAAATATTTAATTAGGGTATCATTCCAAATAATTAGAATTTAAATCATCACTCTACTACAATAAATTCTATAACCCAATTAAGCTTATTTTAATTAAGTTATAAAATTAATAACCTGAGATAATAAAAATATATCTCTTAACTTAATAAAATTTACTAATCTCCCACAAGTGGGCTTAGTTTGTGCCCTTAATTAATTTCATAAAGCTAGCAATTTTACTTGCTTTACTTACTAACAAAACTAACTTGGGCTATCACCCAAAATTTAATTGGGTCATTATAATACTTGTCACATACATAATATGTTGGGCTAGATTAAATAATTTAATCATCCTTAATCATTTGTCTACAAGTCCCATGCTTAATTAATTAATTGGGCTTGTTTAAATAATATAACCTCCTTAGCCCATTAAATCCACTTCTCTTGGACTCTATTCAAAATAATTGGGCTATAACCTTATTATAGTCCATTATTTTTAATTCTATTCCATTCTACCCTTATCCTTTAATTAGGGTTCCACTACACCTTCGTAAACAAATTCCTTACTCATGCCTTTTAATTTCATAAACCAAATTAGACTTGGTTATAAAATTAATTATTGGAGATATATAAAATAAATCTCTTAATGTCAGTATACACATTTATATACTAATATTCTCCCATATTATAACCTCTCAGGTTATTTAATTATCACACCTAATATATATATTAGGTTACATAACTTAATTCTTAATTCACTCCTATATACAAAATAAATGTATTCACATTATATAATGTATATTTATTTACTCATATCCATAATTCACATAATCATAACATATTTCACTTCTCACACTAATTTTGACTTTTCTCCATAAAAAGTTAACTGTTGACTTTGACCAAAAGTCAACCTTTACACATTTTGTGTTTACTGTCCATTCTGACTAAATTCGACGTTCTGGACGCAACCGAGCAGTCCATGCTTCAAAATTCTATCTCTAACTCAAATTTTGAGTTTTAAATTACTCCCTTCTCATTGCTAATCGTATTATCTAACGACTTTATACTTATTCAAATTCTTATTTGCCAGTCAAGGCCAACACTCAAACTATGTTAATTACTAACATAGTTTTATCTTGATCATTATATCATTAACTTAATTCATCATTCCTCTTGCTAAAATATATATAGCACCTTACTAAGTATATATATTTCTATACATATACTCATCTTCGTTTAACCTCATAGCATCTCTTCATGTGAAATCTTATCTCCAATAATAAAATTTCCATATGTACTTATAAAATATTTTTTTAGACTATTCCGTTCACATCGAATTTAAAGGTATCGTAATACCTTATTCTTAATATTCCTTCAAGTACATATTAATTCATTTCTAGGGTTTTGGAATTTTGTAACCCATATTTTCTCTATTCTTATTCGAATAGCAAACCATATAGGTTTTTCTTGAAAATTTTAAATAAATTCTCAAATTCTCATCTAGGTTTTATTCTTTAACCTTTATTCTAATCATTCAAGATTTTAGAAACTTTTCGGGTTGTCACAATCACTGCCATATCTTGCTTAAAATTGAATTTTTACATAAATTTAAACCACAATATATATATGTATAACGAGGCCTCGCTTTACTTCCAAATAACATTCAATTGACCCACACACATTCAGGATAATAGTTTTCTTGAAAAGAGGCGGTCATCGTGGTAACACGGATGTCGAAGTGCCTAACACCTTCCTCCGCATAACCAAGTCCCCGGACCCTAATGAATCTCGATTTCACCGACCCGTTTAGCAGTGTCACATCACTGGGTCAATGTGCAAACCTTTTCTCGATTGTGTTGGTACAACCATTAAAAAAACCAACTGGCGACTCTTAACAGTCCATCGTCGACATTATACATGTCGGACCTTTTTCACTTATTTTTTCAAACAAATCTCACCTAAAATGAGAACACCAAAGAACAAGTAACGGAAAGGGACATCTAAAAATCCCGACGTCGACAGGTGGCGACTCTGCTGGGGACTCCAGTAAGAGGACTTAAGCCGCTATTACAATCTTTTCAAAACTATTATCTGTTTGTGTGTGGATGTTGCATTTACATTTGATGAATGTGTATGAATGCATTTCCTTATTGTACTTAGTGCTTCGCACCATAATTGCTTATGATATTAGTGCTTCGCACCATATCTGCTTGTGATATTAGTGCTTCGCACATGTCATCATTTTCATACGGTGAGACGCAATGTATGTGAATGTATGTTGTGTGGTTCCTCCACCAGGAGGATATCCCGTCGGTGTTTGATTACTGGACTCGTGAGAAGACTAATTCTCCGAGGCTCAGGAAAGGCACCACCCAAATTCACTCCAGTTGAAAGACCGGATTAACTTCCCGTCAAGTAGATTGCGGTGATTTGGGAACCTTCATGCCAAAAAGCCGCGAGAGTAACCTAAGATAGGTCAACCTCTGATAAACCAAAACGGAGGAAAGTCTCTTCATGCTCTCATTTCAATTACTTGTAAACACAATTACTTGTAATTACATTCCATATCTATCTCCATGTAATGAGAAATATGAAGAAATGTGTACACGTACATATTAACATGATACAAACAGCTGACATCCGTTTTGCAGGATAAAATTCCTAAAATGGACACATCACATAGCATGTTAATTTACATTCCCTAAAGACTAAACTATGCAAGTCTTTCGCAGGGAACCAATCGGACCTACTACCCGGTCAAAATCCAAAAAGGCAACAGGCCTACAGTCAATCATGTCGTCATCCGAATAGACTGAACTTAATCCAGTTTCTCGCAAAGAATTCGACAGATTAAGCAAACAAATTACAGATTTGGTTGTTCTACTCAAAGAACTACACCAGTCCAATCAGGGTCCAAAAATACCCATACATGCTGAATCCTCCACACAAGAAGGAACCCAGGTCATTACAATACCTAAACTGCAGTTGGATACGACCAACAAAACTCATGATGCTGCCCATCCCACTGGAGATCCAGACATTGGTGACATCAAAAAGAAAGTCCTTCAAATGGAAGAGACCCTTCGTGCTATCAAAGGAATTGTAACACACGGGAGTGTTTCATATGCTGATCTTTGCATTTTCCCTGGTGTTCATTATCCAGAAAAGTTTAAAACTCCTGACTTTGAAAAATATGACGGGTTAGGAGATCCTTATACACATTTAAAGGTGTTTATTGGAGAACTTGGATCTTATACAAAGGACGAAAAGCTCAGAATGCAATTATTCGAAAAAGTCTAACTGAGAAGCTTGGTTCATGGTACACAGATTAGACAATTCAAAGATCCATAGCTGGGAAGAGCTAGCACATGCTTTCCTCACTCAATACAGCTTTCAATCTCAGATGGCTCCTAATCGGTATCAAATTACCAAGATCAAGAAACAGTATAATGAGTCTTTCAGAGATTATGCTCAAACGATTTTCTGAAATGGTCAAATATGGGGAGATGGCTGAGATGGGATTGACGTCCGGAAAGATTCAAGACCTAGCTACCCTTAAAGCTGTTGCTGATCACATCCAATCTAGAAATTATGGAAACAACCCCCGGAGGGTCCATAAAAAGAAAGAGGAAGGTGTTTCCCTGATACTACAGGGTCAAAAAGGCAATCAAAACATGCATATTCAAAGGAGAAACTACACTCCCTTTCAAGCACAGTCTACGAACCCTCCAATACCAAAAGGTGGAGAAGTTAAACGCCCTCGAGTGTTTACACCCTTAGGGGATACCCTCGAGAACATTCTCAATCTTCTGACAACACAGAAGAAAATTACGCATCTTCTTCCACCAGCCAGCCCTAATGGACGGGGTTTCAATGCTGCTCGAAAATGTGCTTATAATGCCAGGGCACCTGGACATGATACTCATGATTGTTGGGCCTTGAAACACAAGATTCAGGACCTGATAGACAATGGGGAAATTGTGGTCACCAAACCAGATCAGCCTCACGTTCAAGACAACCCTCTTCCTCAGCACAAAGAAGAAGAGGTCAACATGATAAATTGGAGTAACGGACAAAATTCCAATTTCAACTGTGAATCCTCCCAGACCCTCAAAGACGGTGATGACAAATGGGATTATGCCAAGTTCCAGTTCACAATGAAACGAAAGATGAAAGCTCTATGCAAGCAAATTGAACAATTGGCGGAGCTGATGACTTATCAGCATCAAGTGACACGTCAATTAATCAGCCAGGAGCGTATCAGTCTCCTACCTCTTGTCATGAATATTCCCTCGTCATTTTCAGAAAATGAAATGCTGGAAGACAAAGTGATGAAGAGAGCAAATGCCAAAGCCCGTCGGGATTTTGCCAACAAAAGGGAATTCACCTATCTGGGCCAACCTATGGAGGAAATCCTTCATATGTTAATCAATGAAGGAAGGATCAGTTCCCTTCTACCTCCAATCAACCTCCGTTCAGGACGGTACAATTCGGATGGAGTATGTCAATATCACTCCAGTCTCATGCGGTCACAAAGATCTGAAGAATGTTGGGCACTCCATACCTTATCCAAAATCTAATTGATGGTGGTGTCCTACACTTAGCGAACTGACGATCTTTACCTTTACGTGCAAGTGAGAATACAGGTCCTACTAAGTGGAAGAGTGTGGTAGCAGTCATATCCACTGAAATTGATGGGATTAATCAATCGCTCACAATGCCAACAATTCAACTCAAGGGAAGCAACAATCCTTTGAAAGTGGCCGCTCCCGAGCCGATCAACTTGTCGTGTAGAGCACAATATCCTATTGTTAGCTTGCGCAAGGTTCCGTGAAATTATGGAGAAGGTGAAGGATCCACCTCACATACAACTGCTACAGTGTCGAAAGAAAATCCACTGTATCTTCCCCAACGGGTGACGAAGTCTACCATCAAATCAAAGGGGAAAATACTCATGGAGAAGATTGAAAAATTCCTCCGCACTATGGGTCATAACGAAGCCATGGTGGTTTTAAGCTTAAAAGAAGCTCCACAACAAATATCAATTTTGGACTTGGTCCTAACTTCCGAGAATCACCGGAAGGTCTTGTTGAAGGTTTTAGAAGAAGCCTATCTACCAACATCAGTTGATACAAAAAAATTTCAACATTTGGTTGATCACATTTTTAACAACAATGTGATATCCTTCACTGATGATGACATACCACCCGAAGGGACCGGTCATTGCAAACCGTTGCACATTGCGGTCTTGTCCTCCGGATACATGCTAGCTGGAGTTTTGATAGATGGAGGTTCATCTCTAAATATCTATCCATATGCTACCTTGGTGAAGATGAATATCAATCTCAACCGACTCCGGAGTAGCCATACCGTCATCAAAGCTTTTGATGGAGCCCGCCGGAATTCGGTCGGAGTAATTGAGCTGTCAATCAAAATTGGTCCTCATACATTCTGCGTATCTTTCCACGTACTCAAGATAGACTCAAGATACAACTTGCTCTTGGGACGACCATGGATCCATATGGCTGGGGCAGTCCCCTCCACTCTTCACCAACAGTTGAAATACATTATCAACAATAGCCTGGTCACGGTCAACGCTGAACCAGAGTATCCTCAACACGGGGACATGCCATTCATCAATGCCAATGCAGATATTGAGTCGGTCAGTTTTTATGCCTTGGAAATAAGCAATACCCAATACCATGCTATTGGAATGCCATTACCCGAACCCAAGATTTCTGCTTGAGGCAATGCTTGCTTTCGAAAAATGATGTCATTGGGTCATAAAAAGCCGGGACAAGGGTTGGGTAAAGATTTCGAGGTATCAAATACCCAATTCGATTAACCAAGCAAATTGGAGCAATTTGGACTAGGCTATTACGCGATTCTAGTCACGAAATCCTCATAAGCATCAGCAAATTCCTTCAGCTTCAACCATGCGGCGTTTATTTTCGCCTTCAAACTATGAGTCCGCACAACCTCCTGTAAAGGTGCCAGCCAATGTAATGGCTATATTATTTCCCAAGCCGGTACCAGTGAAGGAGAAAGAGGTCTTTGTTCCAAATCCCGCAGTGGAAGAAGAGGAACGAAGAATCAAGCAAGACGTCATTTGAATGATGTCGGGCATACTCATCATCGTTCATGATGAACATACCAACAGATGCACCCCATACGATGATTGCCCAGACGTAATGGGCATCATTCGGGATACGGAGGATGATGACAATCCTTCCATCGCGGTGGTCCACCCGGACTTTACCCTTGCCAATTGGAACATCATTCCTTGCATTGGTCGACAAGGGTAAAACGGGCAGAACTCTTTCTGCCCTGTAGATGTAATAACTGCTTACTTTTCTATACAGTATTAGCAGTTTATTTTGCCAGTATATGCTAACACTGTGTATGATCAACACATTTTATATATACTAAGTGAAAGCATATTTTGTTTCAGGACTCTGAATTTAGATGTGCATGTACTTGTTGATACGGTGCCTCTTCTCCACAAGGATTGTACCTTTGACGTAGAGATGAATTCAGCCTTAATGGATATATAGGATGACATTGAGGTGCCTTCAGAAATTCAAGAATGGGTCAAAGACAAACCTAAATCCAACCTTGACCAAACCACTTCTTTCAATCTCGGAACCTTAGAAAGCCCTAAGCTAATCCAGATTGGTTCAGACCTTACCCCAAATCAAAGGAATGACATGGTTACACTATTAACCCAATTCCAAGATGTGTTTCCATGGTCTCATGAAGACATGGTGTGACAACCCCAAATCTTGGTACTTCATTTCCTCAAGATTTGGTGTTCACTTAATCAAAACATTCATTTCTAACTACCCAATCATAATAAAATTGAATAATAAAAACTTTCCCATACAGGATTAAACTTAAATAAAAAATCTCCCAGGTTATCTAACCTTTAATTACAATCATTCAAATGCGAAAATTAAATTATTACATCATCATTTAAAAGTTTATAACAATAAATTAAAATTACAAGTCTTCGTCACTTGTACATTTTTCCCTTTCCCTTGCTAGTAGTAGGTTCATTGACCTTCTCAACCTTAGCTGCAATAAGTATATAATATGCAAGAGTGAGCAAACAAGGCTCACTTGAAATAAGAATGAATAACTTTATAACATGACAACATTTGCCAGAAATAGGCTCATTAGAACTGAATGATAGGTTCTATTAACATTTAAAACATACTACTGAGGGTCTAATGACCACGAATCATGTCCACGATTATAAGTAATCTTTCAACTTTAACTTTAACGGATCATAAAAAACTATAAGGACTCCACGTACTTAGGGGATCAACCCTTAAATACAATGTATTGTGCACAACCATTTCAACGCTAAGAGTAAACCTCTAATAAAAGAGTTGTTCATCTCGTTATTTAGAATACAAGTCCGCACCAAAGTAGGTTTGGTTTGGATATATTACAGGGTAATTTAGAATTCAACGATCATCAACTAAGGATTAGTTGAATACAAAAACAATAAGCGTATGTTATGGAACAATCATAATCGAATCAACATTTATAAATTAGTACCATGCTTTAGGAATAATCTAATAGCATAAACATTGAATAACCATAATATAAATTGCTTGTATAATATTAAGTCAAGGTTATTACGAATTGGATACTAAGCATTCATAGTGAATAGTAATTTGAACGATAAAGTTGTTCAATACTAGAATATTAAAATAGAACAACTCGCATGCTAAATCACAAGTTACATATTAAAGAAACTTGCTCAATAATAAAATATAAGATTTGGAATACTTGCATCCTCATAAACTAATAGTTACAAGAGCTTTATCAATAATAAACAATCTAACTCTACGAAAGTGTAGAGTTAGCAACTTGTGTAATTGAAATTGAATTAAAAGCAATAACATACTCAACGAAATTAAACTTGCACCATGAAGTTTCAGAGTTAGAAAACTTGTCTTTAGCACAAGCTAACCCTTACCACTTGAATCTCAATACCCTATATATATGTCATCATGACATAATTAGTCATTAGTAACATTTTATATCTATATAAATAAATATATTCATCATGTAGGTTAAATTACCAATTCACATAATCAAACTATGTTAATACTAGTTAACCCTTGATAACATGCTCATTCATAGTTTAATACTACTGAAATCATCATTTAACATTCCTATTATTAACACATAACATTTATTTTCAAACTTTGTGTAATAAACTAAAAGCTATCGGAACATTACGCTTTAACTTCGTGATCTGCGGTGCCACGATTTACAACTGTGGTTGGCCATCTTGCGACCGAGTGGCGATCTTGTGAGTCCACAGACCAACGATTGGCGTTGATTGTGGCGTGCCGGCGCTTAAACTGTGAAACTTGTACTTCTTTTGCGTACAATACTGGCTTTAAGTCGAACTCGGCGACCAAGCTCGGCAACAGCATGAATAAAAAGCCAAATTGGACTACAAGCTCCAATCTAACACACTAATTAACATGTAATACACATATAGACTTCATTTGTAAAGACTCCTAACATGATTCTATCCATAAAATAACATAAACATCAAATTTACAACACCCAATTCATTGTTTTTGACAAAAACTTCATTTTTGACATTTTTGATGAAAATCAACACTGTGATTTTATTTTTCAATCAAAACAGTAAATTCAAAATATCATAGTTATGATTATACATACTCTATCAAATTCAATAGTCAATCTATATATTTTAACAATTAATCAAACCTTAATTTCATTTTAAACTAAGCCATACTCATATATTTTCATATAAAAACTGTAATATGGTTTTCTTCACAGATTGCATACATACATGACTTAATTTCTCTATAATCACATATAAACTCATGAAACAACCTTTTACAAACAATTATCATATAAAACTATATATATATCAACAATTCATCTTTTACAATTATTTTACAGAGAACTTTTTGGGAAGAGGAAAACTAAACTTTTAAAGAAAAAGATTGAGCTCCTACCTTTGATTAAGAATATGATATCCTAGAGATAGAAGAAGATGGTGGCTAGCTTTTCCCCACTTCTTTTCTCAATTTCTCTAGACTTCTCTCAACTATTTCTCTGTATTCCTCTTCTTCTTCTTTTTTCTTCAACCGAGCCTTCTTCCCTTTCTCTAGTCTAACTAACGTGAGAAAATATAGCATTATATAGTAATAATATATATTAATTATATAATATAAATATAGATATAACTTATATCGATTATATAAGTTTTGAAAATCATAAGCCATAAGGCTTGTTTGGCTAACATAATAAAAATAACATATTAACTTATATACCTTGTTTGGTAAAGCTAATTAAAATAAATCAATTAATCCTTATACCTTGTTTGATAAAACACTATTATATTAAAGACTTAATATGCATTAAGACTTATTTGGCCAAAACTAAATTAAACTCCTTTATTTTATTTTAATAACTCCTTTATAACAAGGTTATTAGTCACACTTCTACTTAATTAAATAATTAATTTAATCAATTCAAATATTAATCTATTAAATTACTTTAACACATAATTCAATATCACAAAACTATAACTTTCTTTATAATTATAATTTTATTTAATCAACTAACACTTTATTTTAATTACAAATTCCAATTAAAATATTATAATTCATTTAATCATTATAAGCTCTCTAAGCTTAACTATTTAAATTAAATTAGTATATACTCTCATAATAATTAATTTTCTTAGCTCCTTAATTATTTATTCAACAAATAATTAACTAAACCACATCCACTCAAATTGAACAATTATTTATTCAACAATAAACATATCCATTAAATAATTATTTATTCAACAATAAACATATTAAATACTTATATAAATCAATAAATATTTAATATTATAATTTAAAATTCTGGAATGTTACATCATTCCCTTCTTACAAGAATTCTGTCCTCAGAATCACAACTCAAACAAATCATTCGTTACATTCTTCCCTACTTACAAAGATTACATCCCCGAGAATCGAAGACCTGAATTAAACAAATAACTCGAGTACTCTTTTAATATTTTCTCTTGAGTTCCCACGTAGCTTCTTCAGCATTGTGGTTCCTCCATATCACCTTCACAGAAGGTATAACTTTATTCCTGAGCACCTGTTCTTTCCTGTCAACTATCTGAATAGGAATCTCTTCATAAGACAAATCTTTCTCGAACTGCAACGGTTCGTACTCGATCACGTGTTTGTAGTCGAGTTTATATGGTCGTAACACCGAAATGTGAAAAACACTATGAATGTTTTCCAACTTTGGAGGTAGAGCTACCTCATAAGCCACTTCTCCCACTCTTCGCAGCACTTCAAAGGGTCCAATAAACCTCGGGCTTAGCTTTCCCTTTTTACCGAAATGAATTTTCCCCTTTCAAGGAGAAACTTTTAGGAATACATAACTTCCTATGTCAAATGCACGATCTTGCATGTGTTGATCAGCATACTTCTTCTGTCGGTCTTGAGCTGCTACCAATCTTGCCCTGATGAGTTTGACAACGTCAGCAGTTTGTTGCACTAGTTCCGGTTCTAGCAGTTAACGTTCACCGACTTCATCTCAGCATAGTGGAGTTCTGCACTTTCTGTCGTATAATTCCTCGTAAGGTGGCATGCCGATGCTCGCGTGGTAACTGTTTTTGTAAGAAAATTCCACCAACGGTAAATGTTCTTCACAGCTTCCTTTAAAGTCCATGATGCATGCTCTTAGCATATCTTCCAATGTCTGAATTGTTCATTCGCTTTGGCCATCTGTTTGTGGATGATAAGTTGTACTCATTCGCAACTGTGTCCCCATGCATTCTTGTAGTCTCTTTCAGAAATTTGATGTGAATCGCGGATCTCTATCGGACACAATTGACACTGGCACTCCATGCCTCAAAACGATCTCTTTAACGTACAATCTTGCCAACTGATCAAGATTGAATCTAATCTTTATTGGTAGAAAGTGCTTTGATTTAAATCGATCTATCCACTATCACCCAAATCGCATCGTATCCTCTCTGAGTAGTTGGAAGACCCACCACAAAATCCATCATGATGTGTTCCCACTTCCATTATGGTATTTCCAACGGTTGAAGTAATCCGCCGGGTCTTTGATGTTCGGCTTTTACTCTTTGACATGTCAAGAATTTAGCTACGCGATACGCAACATCCCTTTTCATATTCGTACCAAAAATGTCGGCAAAATCTTTATACATTTTGTGCTTCTGGATGAATTGAATATCTTGAGCTATGAGCTTGGTCAAAATTTCTTCTTTTCGACTCGGTGTTCTTGGAACCCGATTCTTCCTCAAACCATAGTAGTCCTTCTGTATCGATCTTGTATTTTGCATCACTACCCTCAATCAGATTCTCTTTGATTTTCCCACACTCTTCATCTTGTAGTTGAGCATTCTTCACTTTGTCCACTAAAGTTGGACCAGCTTCTATCTGGAATAGTTGTTCGTCAGATTCTTTTGGAAATTTGATTTCCAACTCCGATTTGTCATTCTTTGAAATGAGCTCTTCCTGAGTTGTTATCGGCATCAACTTTTCCAGACCTTTTTACGCTTAAAGCATCTGCAACCACATTCGCTTTGCCTGGATGATAAAAGATCTCACAATCATAATCTTTTATCAATTCCATCCACCTTCTCTCGGCGCATGTTCGAGGATCCTTACGAGTGAAAATATACTTGGGACTTTTGTGGTGCGTGTAGATTTCACATTTCTCTCCATAAAGATAGTGTCTCCATATCTTCAGAGCAAATACAACTGCAGCCAATTCCAAATCATGAGTCAGATACCTTTTCTCATAATCCTTCAGTTGTCTTGATGCATACACAATAACTTTGTCGTTCTACATAAGAACACAACCCAACCCTTTGTGTGAGGCATCACTATACACCACAAAATTTCCTGTATTATCTGGTAATGTCAACACAGGTGCCACACTTAACTTCTTCTTCACATCTTGGAAACTCTCTTCACATTTCTCCGTCCAAATGAATTTTACAGCTTTCCTTATCAAATTTGTTAGCGGAGTGGCTATCTTAGAAAAATCTTGAATAAATCTTCTATAATAACAAGCCGGTCCCAGAAACTCCTCACTTACGATGGTGTTCTTGGTTGTTCCCCAATTGATTCTGACTTCCACTTTTGATGGATCCACTTTGAAATCCCATTTTGTCAATCACATGACCCAAAAAATTGTACAGCGGTCTAGCCAAAATTCGCACTTAGAAATTTTGCATACAACTTTTCCTTTCTTAGTGTCTCGAATGTCAAGCGTAAATGTTCCATGTGTTCTTCTTGAGTTTTGGAATACACCGAATGTCATCAATAAATACCACTATAAACTTGTCTAAGAATGGTTTAAACACCATTCATCAAACCATGAATCTGGCGGGGGCATTAGTTAAACCAAAAGACATTACCAGAAACTTCGTAATGTACATCTGCAGAGTTACGAATGTAGTTCTAAGTATATCCTCCTTTCTTACCTTCAATTGGTTATACCCACTTCTCAAATCAATTTTTGAGAAATATTTAGCACCCTTCAACTGATCAAACAAGTCATCTATTCTAGGCAACGGATACCTGTTCTTAATAGTGACCTTGTTTAACTCCCTATAATCAATGCAAAGACGCATTGATCCGTCCTTCTTCTTCACGAATAAAATTGGCGCTCCCCACGGCGATACGCTTGGTTGAATATATTTCTTATCCAGCAGCTCTTGCAACTGTACCATCAATTCTTTCATTTCTATCAGTGCCATTATGTACGGGGCCTTCGATATTGGTGTTGTTCCCGGTGCCAAGTCGATCACGAACTCTATTTCTCTGTCAGGCGGAAGTCCTGGCAAATCCTCTGGAAACACATCTTCAAATTCCCTCACTACTGGTATCTCTTCCAGTTTCACACCCTTCTTCTGAGTATCGACTATATAAGCTAAATAGCCCACACAGCCTTGACTCAACAATTTCTTGGCCTGCATAGTCGTCAGACATTTCATTTGTCTAGGTGACTTGCTACCATAAAATACTACCGTTGACGGAGTCATAACGTTTACACACTTCTTGTGACAATCAATTACCGCTCCATATTTGAACAGTCAATCCATTCCTAAAATAACATCAAACTCTCCAAGTCTAATCGGAATCAAATCTACCAACAAGTTATTCTCCTTAATATTCACCCTACAGTTCTTGTATACGAATCTAACAGGGATTACTTCCTTATTCGCAATTTCTATGTTCATAGGAAAATTCAGTTCTTCTCTAGGCAATTCTAACCTCTTAGCAAATTCATCGGATATAAACGAACAAGTAGCACCCAAATCAAATAATACATAAGCATTTATATCATTGATTGGGATAATACCTGACACCACATCTTTTGATTGCACATCATCTTGCACAGTCATGTTGAAGGTTCTGGCTGTGGGTTTGTTTAATGTTGCAGGTCCTATAATGGCCCATGTACCTCCATTGGTACCTTCATTGCTTCTAGTAGTCACTCCATCCTTCTTCTTATGGCATTCACGAGCAAAGTGATCCTTGGATCCGCACGTGAAGCACGCATTCTTCTTTGGTTGAGTGCAATTTGGGGCGATGTGACCCTCCTTGCCACAATTGAAGCAAACTCATTTCCCCATCAAGCACGCACCCTTGTGAAATTTCCCGCATGTCGCACATGCTTCAAATTTTTTGTTTTTCTGGTTACCCTGCTGGTTTCCAGCACCCTTGTTCCCATTCCACTTCTTCTTCAAACTGTTGTTGTTGTTGTTGTTGTTGTTGTTGTTTCCACCACTACCACCTCCACTCTTAATCTCTGCCTCATTCTTTTTCTTTTTATGTCCCTGATTGAACTTTGTCACTGCCTCGCCTCCACCTTCAGCGAGTACTGCTTTCTCCATCACCGCACAAATGTCTTCAACTGGAACAAGGAAACCTACAAGATCTGACCGGGCTTGGGTCCTGTTCAAATCTATTAAGCCTTTACGGCTCGTCTGCATCTTTGACGATATGGTGCAAACCTCGCTAATTCGTTGAATTTCGCGGCATACTCAGATACCGTCATCGTTCCTTGTTTCAATTCCAGAAACTGCACTTCTAGCTGACTCTTCGAACTCTCCGGGAATTAAGTCTCGAAGAACAACTCCTTAAACATATCCCAGGTCATCACTTCTGGCCCTTCATGAGCTTTATTGGCCTGCCACCAATAACTAGCTTCTGCTTTCAACATGAAAGTTTCTGGCGATCTTACGATCATCCCCTACCTAGTGACATCGAACACCTTTTCTATCTCCATAATCCAGTGCGTGCTTCGATTGGATTCATGGACCCACTAATCGGTGGTCCAACCGCTTTGAAATCCTTAAACGTTCTACCATGGTTTTGTGGTTGATTCTGCAACGCTCTTGTCAATAGCGTCACTAGTTGTTGAACAGGATTACCATCAACATTGTCGTTATTGTTGGTTCCTTCAGTGGTTCTCTGTCGTGTTGGTTGACGTCTGGGAGGCATTTTCTGTTAAAATACATTCATTAGATTATTATTCAACTCTTTAAGAAATTTCTACTTAACTTACCTCCAAAAGAAATAACCACATAACACATAACACTTTGAATAAAGTAATAATTTTTTATTTATTCATAACCTTTTTGAAACATAAAACAATATCATCACTGCTATTTACATTACTTTCCTGAACTACAAAAGTTTCAGGACAACATCATAGTCATATCCAATAGGTTGCATAACACTTGGGATTTATAATTTATTTAACATTTTCACTCATCGTACTACAACTATGATGTTCTATTAAGATACTTCTTAGCCCTATCACGTTCTTCCTCCATGACTCGGAACATTGTTCTGCGATCTAATACGTATGATGGCAGCGTCTCGAATTGAATCGGATATCCCATGACCCGATCTTGAGCTCGATAAATTGCGGTGTTGAAAACTTTATCCATCTCTTCCATCTTCATCCTCTTTGCCTGTGAGTTCCTTATTGCTCTTCCAGTTCGTTGATAAGCTTCCTCGTAGGCATCCTCAGCTATTGCCCTCTTAGTAGCTTCCTTTCTCGAAACATTCTTGATTCGGTGACCACTTGATCAATTGTTCTTTTTCTCCTTGATGCATACTAGTTTCTCCTCGAAATTTTGTCGATTCGTTCCTCACGATCCAAGATCTCGCTTGTCTTTTTGTGTCATTGCAGTGCATTGTTACTACTATCTCCTGCAACTCCTCAACTTTATCCTCCTGAAGTTCCACATTAGGGTCGTGAACTTCATCGTACATATGAGCAACCATCGAGGTTAGTGGAGTCTCCTCCTCCTCGTCCTCGTCATCATTATCCTCATGTGGCAACTTAACGGGATCCTCCTCGTCTGTCTCCACATCATCATCCTCATCTTCAACTCTCATGACCAACGAGGTGACTCCGTGGCGATGGTTGTTCCCAAACTACATGAATGTCATGAGGCTCCTCCTCTATAGGCATTTGAGGTCCCTCCTCCCTAACTTTGACTGGATTCTCCGACATTAGTCATCCTGACAGCAAAATTTTAAAGTTTTAGTTATTAATCATTCTTACTCTACACTCATGAGCACATAAGTTATAAACACATAAGCACACAAGTGTTTTATTACTTCTTCCTTAAAACTCGATAAGAGTTATCTCAACTATCTTTTCAAAGGTTACTTCCTAAGGCTTTCCCCCCACCTAAGGTTCATAACCTAAAGCTTTGATACAAACACACATGACACCCCCAAATCCACGGTACTTCATTTCCTCAAGATTTGGTGTTCACTTAATCAAAATATTCATTTCTAACTACCCAATCATAATAAATTGAATAATAAAAACCTGCCCATACAGGATTAAACTTAAATAAAAATCTCCCAGGTTATCTAACCTTTAATTACAATCATTCAAATGCGGAAATTAAATTATTACATCATCATCTAAAAGTTTATAACAATAAATTAAAATTACAAGTCCTCGTCACTTGTACATTTTTCCCTTTCCCTTGCTAGTGGTAGGTTCATTGACCTTCTCAACCTTAGCTGCAATAAGTATATAATATGCAAGAGTGAGCAAACAAGGCTCACTTGAAATAAGAATGAATAACTTTATAACATTACAACATTTTCCAGAAATAGGCTCATTAGAACTGAATGATAGGTTCTATTAACATTTAAAAACATACTACTGAGGGTCTAATGACCACGAATCATGTCCACAGTTATAAGTAATCTTTCAACTTTAACTTTAACAGTCATAAAACTATAAGGACTCCACGTACTTAGGGGGATCAACCCTTCGTACAATGTATTGTGCACAACCATTTCAACGCTAAGAGTAAACCTCTAATAAAAGAGTTGTTCATCTCAGTATTTAGAATACAAGTCCGCACCAAAGTAGGTTTGGTTTGGATACATTACAGGGTAATTTAGAATTCAACGATCATCAACTAAGGATTAGTTGAATACAAAAGCAATAACTGTATGCTATGGAACAATCATAACTGAATCAACATTTATAAATTAGTACCATGCTTTAGGAATAATCTAATAGCATAAACATTGAATAACTATAATATAAATTGCTTGTACAATATTAAGTCAAGGTTATTACGAATTGGATACTAAGCATTCATAGTGAATAGTAATTTGAACGATAAAGTTGTTCAATACTAGAATATTAAAATAGAACAACTCGCATGCTAAATCACAAGTTACATATTAAAGAAACTTGCTCAATAATAAAATATAAGATTTGGAATACTTGCATCCTCATAAACCAATAGTTACAAGAGCTTTATCAATAATAAACAATCTAACTCTACGAAAGTGTAGAGTTAGCAACTTGTGTAATTGAAATTGAATTAAAAGCAATAACGTACTCAACGAAATTAAACTTGCACCATGAAGTTTCAGAGTTATAAAACTTGCCTTTAGCACAAGCTAACCCTTACCACTTGAATCTCAATACCCTATATATATGTCATCATGACATAATTAGTCATTACTAACATTTTATATCTATATAAATAAATATATTCATCATGTAGGTTAAATTACCAATTCACATAATCAAACTATGTTAATACTAGTTAACCCTTGATAACATGCTCATTCATAGTTTAATACTACTAAAATCATCATTTAACATTCCTATTATTAACACATAACATTTATTTTCAAACTTTGTGTAATAAACTAAAACTGGTCGAACATTACGCTAACTCACAGCATATGTATGTAAGCGCCCCGAATCGCCATGGGATCGGTTCGCTATTTCTATAATCATTGCGGAAGATATAAACATAAATTGTTTATACATTAAACATTATACACTATCCCCAAGGTCGAGTAACCATAACTTATACACATTTCATAACTTATCTGACACATGATATTATCATTATACAAGACTATTACAAATCTAATCGCGCATATTAACTCTAAGCTGGAACTGTCTTTAACTTTCCTTATATCCGAAGCATTCGTCTTTATCTGCAATGTTTTATCATGATATAGAAAGGGTGAGCATGAAAGTTGCCCAGCAAGTTTAAATACAATTTAAGGATATATCATGATTGAAAAAGTCTGAATAATAAGCTGGCTATAATTCACAATGTAGTTGTAAATTAGCATGAACAAACTTTTGACTGAACAAGTATTACATATGAACAATATATATCTGGACCAACTGGTAATGAAGGTGATCAGTCTTTCGTACCTGACTTATACATACAAGATGTACAGAGTTAAAAAAAACAAACTTGCATGTTCCGTTGATTATCGATACGAAAAATAACTTAGCTTTATTCGAAGATCTAATACAGATAATACCGATCTCCAAATATTAGAATAATATCATCACAGTATAAAATAACCTAAACACATTATCACATAATCCTATCAGTCTATACAACACATAAGACTTAGCATCAAATCAGACTATTTAAGTCTGAGTTGAAACCGACACAATTCAATCATCCTGATGGTCTAATCGGACAATTATCGAGTTTAAGTTCCATTAAACTCTGTCTAAACACTAAACAATATCATAGTATCAGTCAAAACATTTTTCATAAACTTGCAAAAATTTTCAGATAATTAATATCATTTAACAACATTTTTCAACCATTAATACTGTATTTAAATGAATTAAATACCACAATATTCTAATATCATTAATATTTATTTAATAATAAACATTAATGAAACACATGTCATAATATTATAACATATTTGTAATATCTCAAAAGTATTTTCAATACTCTATTATTTCCTTTAAATGTTTTAAAGTAATTAAAAACATAAACCAATAACCGATATTAATATAAATACCACATTATTCCTTGATCATTAATATTAATTTAATACCAAATATCAATGAAAATCATAACAAAATATTATAATATAATTATAACATCACAAAGTATTTTAATACTTAAAATCATATTTCTATGATTTTTAAACAATCAAATTCATTATCCGATAATTGCTATAAATATTAAAATATTAATATTTTTATGACAAAATATCAAAAGTTATATTTTATAACTCAAAATATTTTTATAACACTTAAATCATTTTTATATGATTTTTAAAGCATTAATTCTATTTTTTCATAATTTTCCAAGTTCCTTTAGTATTTTTCAAAAATCATTTCTAGTTAATTCCTTAAGAAATTAGCTACCTTGTGCTTAACTCCAGAAATTCCCATCTTCTGACACAATCTTACACATGTTATCGTGAGTCTCCAGTTTAAATTTCGTGGCAATCGGAGTTGTAGAACTCCTAATATAGCCGTTTTAAATCGTAAAATCACAAAAATTGAAATGGTCATAACTCGGTCATTTTAAGTCGGAATTAGCTCATTTTTGGACACAAGGTACTTAATACCATATATTTTCATTTTCCAAAAGGCCGGAATTTATTTCATAAATTAAATTACTGAAACAGCCCCCACAAAATATTAGCAGCTTACTTTTTGTCAAAAACAGTTTTGGAGTCCTTTACTAAATCTTAAATAAAATGAGATCTATAACTCTGATTAATGATATGTCAATTTTGTTGGATTCGTATCTTTCCGATCTACAATTTTCATCTATCACAATCCATATTTGGATATGTTAAGCTCTCGAAAATTATCCCGGAAGTGGCTGTTAAAAACTGTTGCTCTAACCGTTTTTCTTACCTTTGAGTAGTTTGGGAGAAATTCCATAACTTGCTCATTTTTCAACCTAATTGAGTGATTCCAAAGGGGTTTTATCCTTAACACATATATCTAGCTCCAAAAATTGACCACACTCAAAAATTCAAAGTAGAATGAGAGATAAGGTCATTTCCATATCATGCTTAGTTTCTCCAAAAACTTTGTTTTCGCAGTTTTGATTATGCTTCTTCCGAACGTCATAACTACTTCATCCGGAGTCCGAATTAGTCCGTTCCGGAGTCTATGAAAAGCTTATTTAGTGTACTACAACATATCAAAAGTCCAGAATTTTTAGACCATCCAAACAAATCCGAAATTTTCTGTTTAGGGGCAGCAGTTACCAATTCATTTTTAAAAAAAACTGTTTTGGTTCTTCTTCTTTGTTCAAGCTCATCAACCTTAAAAATGGCAAGATCTAACCATAAAATATCATATATTATGTAGACCTTCCCTCATATGGTTCAAAATCATAAGTTCAACACTTGGTCTAAAACAACCATAACAAAACACATAAACTAACTAGAGTTTTGAGTTTAGGAAATTTTCATACCTTTAGTTATAATCCTCTAGCTTTTGGTGGCCCTCTTTCTTTGCTTTCCAAAGTAGGAGATTAAATTATTGGACATCCAAGGACCCTCTCTTCTCCCTCCATGGGAGTGGCCGAACACCACCTCTCCCTCTCTCTCATGATTTTATTTTGCTAGCTAACTTGGAAATAATAATATAAGAGAGAAATAACTTTTGTGACTTTGTAAAAATGTATAGATATAATTGTATATCTAATAATCATCTCCCCACTCACTCTCTCTTTCTCTTTCTCTCATTGCAAGAATAATAAAAGTGATGAAAGACAAAAAAAATAAGATAGATTTTTATGAAGTGTGGTTTTTAATTACCCAAACCCACTTCTCTTCTTCTCTCTTGTTTCATCCGGCCATGTGCCTTATCAATTCTCTCTTTCTCCCTTAGTCAATTGCCAAAGGATTGCTTGCAAGAAAGAACAAACATGTTGGCAAAATAACAAATTGACACATAAGAGGAGTGGTTAGTAGTTGTTCACCAACTAAAGTAGGTAATCATTAAATTCATTCCCCTCCTTTTCCTTCTCTTCTACCCACCGGCCATGTGGCCTTAGATTGTCCAAATTGGATTTTTATTTTATGTAATATTCAATATATCACATGACTATAATGCCCCTCTCCCATTGGGCTAGAAAAATGGGCTTTTCCTATAATGTTTTGGGCTTTCCAAATTTATCTATTGGACATAAAAATTTAATTATTTGGGCCATGTAAATCAATCATAGTCCAACACTTTTAATATTATCAAATGTCCATCATGCCCTTCCTTCAGTTGGGCTCCAAATTTGGGCCACTCTTAAATCTTTTGGGCTTAACAATAAAAATATTTGGGCCATTCCTTTAATGTATTGATTGGGCCTCTAACCAATTTCATTGGGCAAACACTTGGGCTATAAAATATACATAGTCCAATACCTTAAATTCTTATCCAACCCAAATAATTTAATTAGGGTTTTCATTTCCTCAATTATAACATAAATCCTTACTCATGCACATTTATTTCCTTAACCCAATTAGACTTGCTAGATTTGCAAGATTGCTTCTAATAATTCACAAATAAGACAAAAGGGTAAAATGGTAATTTCTATACCAATAATTGATTACTACCTTTAATAATGCACAAGGGTAATTTAGACTTCTCACTTTCAACCTCAAGGGCATTCTAGACATTAGCTACAACCCTTAGGGTTTAGCACTTTAGATTTTTGCAATTAAAATCCCATAACTGTACTTTAGGGTTCCTGATAGAACAATTAGGGTTCTAATAATTTAAAATTAGGGTTTGCTAATTTAATTAAGCTTTACCCTAATTAATATTATAATTAATAGCACTTAAGCATTATACTTATCCGATAATTTCTCGGATTAGAGTTTTCAAATACCGAATTAGGGTTTCGGATTTCCGGAACTGAAATTAGGGTTTCCAGAACCGATTTCTAGGGTTTCTTATAAATCGTTATAATTTTCTATCTGAACGTTGACGTTCTAAATAATATTAGGGTTTGACACAAATATAATTTATCTGGTCAACACTTGACCCTTAACCACATTCTGTACACATGATACCGTAATCCTGAACATATACTCATATACCCTTAATCTTGAATAATTCACTAAAAGAAATTTTAAATCCTCAAAATTCATTTCTGAAAACATCATACACATACACTTATTCTCTGTCTAGGTCAAATATTTGACCTTAAATCAATCATTTAAGATTTTAATAATTTTTCTAATTTATCGGGTTGTCACAGCGACGCCACAGTTTACACTGTGGTATGCTTTAATAATGCCGAGTTAACTTTATACATGAAGTCACGAGGCCAATGATTGGCCATGCTAGGAGGTGTGGTAGCGGCATTGTGTAGTGAAACTTATCTTTGCTATGGCGCCTGAGTCCGTAATCGAACTTCGGCGACTAAGGCTTCGTGCGGATGAACAAAAAGTCAAATTGGCCTACAAGTTCCAATCTAACAAACTAATTAACATGTAATACACATATAGACTTCATATAAACATATTGTAAAGACTCCTAACATGATTCTATCCATAAAATAACATCAAATTTCCAACACCCAATTTCATTGTTTTTGAAAAAAACTCCATTTTTGACATTTTTGATGAAAATCAACACTGTGATTTTATTTTTCAATCAAAACAGTAAATTCAAAATACCATAATTATGATTATACATACTCTATCAAATTCAATAGTTAATTTATATATTTTAACAATTAATCAAACCTTAATTTCATTTTAAACTAAGCCATACTCATATATTTTCATATAAACACTGTAATATGGTTTTCTTCACAAATTGCATACATACATGACTTAATTTCTCTATAATCACATATAAACTCATGAAACAACCTTTTACAAATAATTATCATACAAAACTATATACATATCAACAATTCATCTTTTACAATTATTTTACAGAGAACTTTTTGGGAAGGGAAAACTAAACTTTTAAAGAAAAAGATTGAGCTCCTACCTTTGATTAAGAATATGATATCCTAGAGATAGAAGAAGATGGTGGCTAGCTTTTCCCCACTTCTTTTCTCAATTTCTCTAGACTTCTCTCAACGTTTTCTCTGTATTCCTCTTCTTCTTCTTTTTCTTCAACTGAGCCTTCTTCCTAACTCTAGTCTTACAAACGTAGAAAAATATAACGTATATAGTAATAATATATATTAATTATATAATATAAATATAGATATAACTTATGTCAGGTATATAAGTTTTGAAAATCAAAAGCCATAAGGCTTGTTTGGCTAACATAATAAAAATAACCTATTAACTTATATACCTTGTTTGGTAAAGCTAATTAAAATAAATCAATTAATCCTTATACCTTGTTTGATAAAACACTATTATATTAAAGACTTAATATGCATTAAGACTTGTTTGGCCAAAACTAAATTAAACTCCTTTAATTTATTTTAATAACTCCTTTATAACAAGGTTATTAGTCACACTTCTACTTAATTAAATAATCAATTTAATCAATTCAAATATTAATCTATTAAATTACTTTAACACATAATTCAATATCACAAAACTATAACTTTCTTTATAATTATAATTTTATTTAATCAACTAACACTTTATTTTAATTACAAATTCCAATTAAAATATTATAATACATTTAATCATTATAAGCTCTCTAGCTTAACTATTTAAATTAAATTAGTATATACTCTTATAACAATTAATTTTCTTAGCTCCTTAATTATTTATTCAACAAATAATTAACTAAACCACATCCACTCAAATTGAATAATTATTTATTCAACAATAAACATATCCATTAAATAATTATTTATTCAACAATAAACATATTAAATACTTATATAAATCAATAAATATTTAATATTATAATTTAAAATTCTAGAATGTTATATATGGTGGGTTTGTCCACTGACATTGTCCTTCATCGCCTTCCCATTAAAAAGGGATTTAAGCCAGTCAAGCAAAAGCTCAAGCGATTGAAACCTGAGTGGAGTTTAAAGGTGAAAGAAGAAATTGTGAAACAATTTCAAGTTGGCATCATCATGGTGTCTACATATCCTGAGTGGATATCCAACATTGTGCCCGTGCCTAAACCCGGAGGGAAGGTGCGAGTTTGCGTGGATTACCGGGACTTGAACAAAGCTTGCCTAAAAGATAGCTTTCCCGTACCATTTATCCACATTTTCATTGACAATCTTTACTTGTAATACGATATGTACTCCTTTCTTTGATTGCTTTCATGGGATACCATCGATCATGGTTCTTTGAGGAAGACCGTGAGAAAACTTCTTTCATCACGCCTTGGGGAACCTTTTGCTATAGACGGTTATCATTCGGCCTCATCAATGCCGGAGCCACCTATTAACGAGCTATGATGGCTCTTTTCCACGACTTAATGCACAAAGAGATCGAGATCTACGTGGACGACATCATTGTCAAGTCCCGGAAGGAGGATGACCATATAGACCATCTCAGAAAGTTGTTCAACAGGTTGCGTAAGTACAACTTGAAGTTGAATCCAGCTAAGTGCGCCTTTGGCGTTAAATCAGGAAAGTTGCTAGGATTTCTAGTAAGCCACAAAGGAATTGAGCTGGATCCTGCCAAAATCCGAGCCATCACTTTAAATGCCCATTCCTCGATGAGAAAAGGAAATACGGGGATTTTTGGGAAGAATCAACTTCATTAGCAGGTTTATCTCTCAACTCACAGTAACTTATGAGCCAATCTTCAAGCTATTAAGGAAGAACTCCTCCATGAAATGGAATGATGAGTGTCAAAATGCCTTCCTCACAATCAAGAAACAGCTAGTCAAAGCTCCCGTGTTGGTACCACCCAGGGATGATGTTCCCCTATTCATGTACCTGTCCATAAGTGACAATGTTATGGGATGCATGCTGGGACAGAAAGACGATAGAGGCAAAGAATGAGCTATCTATTACCTCAAAGAAAAGGTTCAAAGAAGAAAGAACACAAGTACACTCTGATCGAAAAGACGTGTTGTGCTTTAGCATGGGCTTCCATGAGGTTACAACATTACCTCCATGGTCACATAACCCATCTCATATCCCGCGTGGATCCTCTCAAATACGTGTTAAACAAACCCATGTTAAATTGCCGGCTGTCCAGATGGCAGTTGATCCTACAATAATTTGACATCATATATGTGACTCAAAAGTCCATCAAAGGTCAAGGAATTGCGGATCAACTGGCCGCCACACCTTTAGGGGATTTCAAACCCTTGGAAACATATGTCCCCGACGAAGGAGTAATGACAGTTCAGCAACACCATCAGTACGATATGCGCCAAACATGGAAGATGTCTTTTGATGGAGCTGTTAATATGGAAGGTTCTGGAGCTGGAGAAGTTCTAGTATCTGGTACAGGGGAGCAGTATCCCGTCGCCATCAAATTGCAGTTTATCAGCACCAATAATACGGCTGAGTATGAAGGCTGTCTCATGGGGCTAAAACTTGCCCGTTCAATGGGCATTAAAGTTAACTCGCTTTTGGAGATTCGAGTTGGTAATCGACAATCCACCGAATCTATCAAACCAAGAACTACATTTGCCGCCTTACCATGGCGGGTTTTGAAGATGGTTGTGAGTTCAAAGAAATCTCCTTTCTACACATTCCTCGTAATAGGAATGACTTTACGGACGCGTTAGCAACTTTGGCCTCCATGATTCGCATATCAGACAAGGAACACTTGCCAAGCGTCACAATTTTCCTGCACAATGCCATAGCCTATGGGAATTACGTTGGAGAAGTATCGGATGAGCTACCTCCCATCCAACATCCTTGGTATTAGCATATCAAGGAATATCTATGAGATGGATGTACACCAACTGAGGCGAGCCCGACTGAGAAAAGGCGGATCCATCTACTTGCTATGAAATTCTACCTGAGTGGAGATGCACTCTACAAAAGAGATGTAGGACTAGGTCTCCTCAGATGTTTAGACAAAGATCAAGCCCAAAGGCTAATGGATGAAATCCATGGCGAAGTCTGTGGCCCCCACATGAGTGGCCCCCTCCTTGTCAAGAAAGTCCTTAGGACAGGACATTACTGGCTATCTCTCAAAGCTGATTGCAATGACCACATCAAGAGATGCTATCAGTGCCAGATTCATGGAAATGCTATACACGCTCCTCCATGGGAACTCCACAACATGAGTTCACCTTGGCCCTTCTCAATATGGGGAATGGACGTTATCGGGCCCATTGAGCCTAAAACCAGTAATGGTCATCGATTTATCTTCACCATGATCGACTACTTTACCAAGTGGGTAGAAGCAGCCTCCTTCCCCAGGGTTACTAAAGAAGTCATCATTACTTTCATCAGAAACAATGTCAATTGTCGATACGGACAACCAGAGGTGATTGTGTCAAACAATGCTAAGAACCTCAACAACAAAATGATTGAGGAATTATGCAGTAAATTCCACATCAGACATCTTAACTCTGTCATCTATCGTCCGAAGATGAATGGTGTTGTTGAAGCGGCTAACAAAAACATCAAGAAGATTATGCAAAAGATGTCCGCCAACCACAAAGATTGGCCTAACCTATTGCCTCTGACTCTGTTAGCCTACAGAACCTCAATGCGTACTTCCACTGGGGCAACACCCTACGCATTAACCTATAGGAGGGAAGCAGTGCTCCCCATAGAAGTTGAAATGGAATCCCTCAGAGTGTTGATAGATGCTCAGCTGGATGAAGACCACTGGGTACAAGACAGGTATCACCAATTGTCTCTAATAGATGAAAGACGAAACGCGACTATCTTCCATGGTCAGTTATATCAACAAAGGATCGCCAGATCCTATAACAAAAAAGTCCGGCTACGGTAGTTCAAACAACACGACTTGGTTTTGAAGAAGATCCTTGACAATCAAGATCAATCTAAGGGAAAATTCGCTCCTAACTGGGAAGGCCCGTTTGTTGTCAAGGAAGTGTTGACAGGAGGTGCTCTCAGATTACAAGAAATGGACGGCGATGAATTTCCACAACTCATCAACTCAGACACCGTGAAATGGTACTATATCTGAACTTGACATCAAGAAAACACCTTGGTGTTGGAACATCAGATCACTAGTCATTCCAGTTCTTTAACCCTTTACCACATAGAATTCTTCTACACTTTTCCCCTCAGGGAAACATACTTTTCAAGCTATCAGCCTGGCTTCTCTGCGTTCCTACAACTTAGGTCATCCCACTACGGATTGAACCTCTCGCGTTTGCACTTTGGCTACCTATACCTGCGATCAAACTTCTCGTACCTACAGTTTATCCTCAACCTAGGATTAAACTTTCTCCTCCCCGCACTCTGACCTGCACATGGGATTACGCTTTTCCACTCGCCCTGAGGGGCGAACTACATCGACCTGATCTCCTCTTCAATAGGAGTACGTAGGCAACCATTTCATATGACCCGTTCGAAATAAAAAAAAACTACAAAAACATTTCTACCCTTACAAAAACAAAAATAACAAAAACATTCCTACACCATATTTTCCATATACAGCGTTGAACCTCTTACACCAGGTTTGAACTACACAGACCTGATCTCCTCTTCAATAGGAGTGCGTAGGTAGCCATTCATGGTTCGATCTCACCCCCTACAACATAAACCCTTGTCAGTTGGTACTGGAATCAAACATCAATCCACTACATTTCATTCGGCTTCAGACCAAAGGGATGGAATTACCTGAACTCCTCCCAAATAGGAGATTCGGTGACCATCTAAGCTGCGGTCATACCTTGAAGAGCAACACCAATCCATAAGAGATGGAATTAACTAAGCTTCTCTTAAATAGAAGTACCGGCGACCATCTGTGGTACGATCAATCTCAGAGAGGAAAGCCACACTCCTCTCCACATTTTCATACAAAAACCAGTCCCAAGACACCAAAGATGGTAGGGATACATAAAGATCGATGATCTATTCTGAGCTATCCAGAGACAACTTAATGTCCATCCACCTAGGAGGAATTCAGAATACATCAAGATCACAAGCCCTGAAGCAGCAGGAAAAATATCAAGCAAGTAGCAGAGCATATCTAAAAGGGAAGTGATCCAAAAATATATTTCCTTGTCATATATATAATGTTGTTTGATATACACTATGTAACCTATACATGACAAAATGGCTAAGCTAGTCTGTGCAGGAAAATACAAATCCATCTACAAGTCAGCGTGTATGCGAGCTAACAAGCCCAACATAGCATCCCTCTCAGAAGAAGGAGGTAAAGCAGTGGTCTCCTGTAGGAGGACATCCACATGACCCAACAGATCTGCAGCCATCTGCATGGTGACCATATGATCATCAATGTAAGTGATCATCTCTGTAATCATGCCAGTGGTAAGGGACCTCACTGCAGTACTATCTGTGACGGCTACATCCCGGGCAGATATGGCACTATCTCGCTCAACTATCACTGCATCTCTAGCTAATCTAGCCTAATTCCGCTCAACAATAGCAGCATCTCTGCGAGCTAATGCCTTGTCTCTCTCTAATAGAGTTGCGTCTCTCCCATCAAGGGCAGTCAACATCATAGATTGAGCCTGATCTTTCTCAAAGGTCATCAGATGAAGACTCTACTCAAAGTACTGTGTTGAATGCTGAATCACAACAATACTGGTACTGGGAGAATCTAAAAGAGATGCTGGCAACCCAACACCTGTCTCCTCCTCGATGTAGGAATCAATGTCCTCCATGGGCTCTACATCATCTGACTCACTATTCAGTACTGTAGACACTGCTGCAGCTGATAAAATCTTTGTCTCCATCCATGCGGAATACTCTGCAGAACAACCCGGATGGCTCACAAAAAAAGAAGCTATCTCACGCTGATCCCAACAAGCATACACACGGGATCGTTCCTCTGCTGAGAGATATCAAGAAGCTGAACGCTAACCTATCGCCCCCTCGAAAGGATGAAAATCCTAAAACTGGTCAAACTGCGACATCACGGCCAGTGGGTGGTAAGTAGTCACGCCCCTCAAACCAGCTAGAGGGAGGTAATCCATGCCCGAGCATGAGTAATGAAGTCAGATGGTGAGCTAAGCCTCAAACACTTAATATCTTTGAATGGATCTCTGATATCTGCCAAAAATGCGAACCAAGACAGAGCATCTATACACTCCGATGGCTGAAAGGAGTATGACATGGCTACATCATGGGTGAACCAATACCCATGCTGTCTAAGAGTGCCAATCGGTCTCAAGTGTGACATAAACCACACATACAAAGATGACCGAAGCTACTCGTGAACACTCCATCGCTTGATAAGCAAGAGCAGTGGTGGGATGTTGACCGCAGGGTCTCTGCTATAATCATCGGTATAATGGTGCGGCCCTCCCTAAGAGCTCTCACGGCCATGATGACACCTATGTCTATCTCATCCATGTATCGTGGCATATAGACATATGATAGTACGCATAACAGCAGTACATCAACCCTGGCCAAACGCCAATGATCCTCCGGTGCGGTAAAATCCCCGAAATGTCGTGAATAGCTATCCTCAAAGCCAAATCTGTCATACAGAAAACGTTGGGATATCACGTGGCCAGACGTTAGCTCATCCTGTACCACTTTGCGCCGCAATCTAGTGAGAGTCATGAACCGTCTACTCATGTCTCTCAAAGCCATATGCACGCAAGGTCTGTCTAATGGCAGCATCGTCAATCGTGCATACTCCTCTAGAGTAGGAGTCAACTCATGGGTCCCGAATCGGAAGTCCTGCCTATCAGGTACCCAATTTCTAGCATCCTATCTATAAACCCCGCGGGAACCTGAAACGTCAATAAGGTCATGGTATGCTGCAGCAAGTGATCTACAGTCACCCTGTCTGGTGGTGACATGTTATCATACCACGATCGCATACCCAATGCCACCAATGATGGTGGGGTATGATCTATACGGCTAACTATCAAAGAAGACATCTGTGCGGGCCGTGTCATAAGACCATCCAAGGGTCAATGCCGAATATCTCTGGACATACATACATATGCATAACATGATACATGCATAGCAGATAATAGATGGCAATATGATATAGGGAATGAGAAAAACTGTGCATACATTGTCGACGTCGGGATTTTTGTGTGTCCCTTTCCGTTACTTGTTCTTTGGTATTCTCATTTTAGGTGAGATTTGTTTGAAAAAACAAGTGAAAAAGGTTCGACATGTATAATGTCGACGATGGACTGTTAAGAGTCGCCAGTTGGTTTTTTAAATGGTTGTACCAACACAACCGAGAAAAGGTTTGCACATTGACCCAGCGATGTGACACGGTTATACGGGTCTGTGAAACCGAGATTCGTTTAGGGTCCGGGGACTTGGTTATGCGGGGGGAAGGTGTTAGGCACCCCCCGACATCCGTGTTACCACGGTAACCGCCTCTTTACAAGAAACTATTATCTGAGTATGTATGTGTGTGGGTCAATGTGCTGTTATTTAGAAGTTGTGCGAGGCCTCGTTCGAACCTATATACACAGGGTCTGAATTTATGTAAAAGTTCAGTTTTTAGCAAGATATGGCAGTGATGTTTTATAAAAGAGGTTTTTTTAAACCCTGATGCTCGATAGGAATTGAGACCTTTTACACTACCATTTTATTAAGTGATCGGCTTGATTAATTTTATTTGACAGATGCGAGGCATCCGTATAAAAATAATGTACAAAGATAATGCCGACTTCCTCGTGGGTATGGAAACCATCTAAGGAAATTCAGACACCGCAGAATAATTTACAAGTCACCATACATTTAAAATGTCCATCACGGGAACCGAATCTAGATTCAATGGGATGAATCTGTGATCACATGATTCCTAGGCTCACAAAATACTACATTTTTATATAAAAGTAAGTAGGTATATATATAAAAGTTGTAAATATATATATACAAACAGGATCACCAACCACGAAGCACCTCCATGGGGGATCAGAAATGTAAATAAAGTCAGAGATACGGCCAACCGCCACGAAGGAAAAACTCCAAAGTGGATAGAATGCAAATAAAGTTGTAATCAATGGTCCAATCGCCACGTAAGTAAACTCCAGCGGTGACGAATATAAAAAAAAGTTGTAAAGCGATCAACCACCACGTAAGTAAACTCGTGTGGGACAAAATATATATATATATATATATATATAGCAATAAACGCACCGGATGTGAAATCCAGGCTCATCGAACAGAGTTCGACCACAGTTCATATATATAAGTATATATATATATATATATATATATAAAAGCGAATAAACGCACCGGATATAAAATCTAGGCTCATCGAACAAAGTCCAACCACAGTTCATATATATATATAAGCGAGTAAACGCACCAGACCGAAGTCTAGGCTCATCGAACAAAGTCCGACCACAGTTTATATATATATATATATATATATATATATATATAAAGCGAGTAAACACACCATACCGAAGTCTAGGCTCAATCGAGGCATAACTCGATAATGTTAGTCAATATATATGTAAATATATATATATATATATATATATATATATATATATATATATATATATATGGATCTAATGAAACCATGGACCTAAAGTCCGCAAAAACAAGCAATACGACTCTCAACGTGTAGAAGGGTGTGTGCAAAGATGAAGAGAAAGACTCTAAAGTGTGTGAGAAGGCTTACAGCTAACAGATAAAGAAGGCTTCTATATCTTTAGAGTGGGTAAACATAGGCTTTTGTGGGTACAAAAGAGGCTATATATGAGCTCACAGGTGTTTAAAAGTGGGAAAATACATCAGTATGGGCGAAAAGCAGAGCGGTGTCAGGTGGGTTTCCGCCTTTTTCTCTTAGAAAATCAGCACCCCAAGCCCCATATTTATAGAGGGGGGAGCCGCAGGTCTACCTGTGGCACCTAGTAGCAAGTGTACCTGCGGCTGCCCGGGGTGCCCTGGGCAATGTGGGTCCCGCCGTGTCGAAGTACGTACGCGCTGTTTGCTCGATCGCTCATAACTTTCAATCCGGGAGTCCAATGGAAATGTGCCATACCATTCCAGAAAGCTCTTTTTGAGAGCTACACAATGATATATTATTTGACCTTTTTTGATTCCAGAAAGATGGGTCCATGACCAAAATGGCATTCCCGGGTTTTCGTCAGGCAATCCAGTGAGCCATTTTGTGTAGTTTGCGCTCCGGAGTTAAGATATCGCTCTTGTGGGACTTCCTTTGAAGTATTTTGAGTGTATTTGATTTGAAGTGAAGTTGAGTTGGAAAAATGATCATTTTGCCCTCCTGTGGTTATTCTCCTATTTTCGCCAGTAGTTGTAGCGATCGCTTCTCGTGGTTATCTCTCGAGGTTGGCTTGTTATTGACTTTGACTATCCTCGTGGTCATCTCTCGAGGTTGGCTTTCGACCTATTCCCATGGTTGGGACTCAGATCGGATACCTCTGGTCATCTCCGAGATTAATCGGCTTTCTCCTGTGTGTCCCGATTTTGTATCTGCAGTTCTCGGGGTTATCTCCGAGTTTGGATTTGGTTACTTCAGATTGCGATCCGGGGGTTTGATGATGAACTTCGGTAGTATCTCGGTATGGATTTGGATTGTCTTTCGTGGTTCCTCTTAAAAGACGAATCATTCCTCCCCGCAATGTTAAGTAATAGAGAAAAATTTTGAGTGTCTCACAGATGCCCCTCTTTATCATGTTCATGCAATGCAATGGAATGGACATGATAAAGATTAAGAGATTACTTGAAACATGACAAGATATTTTCAATGATGTAAATTGCAATGTAGTGAATGTTTATGATGAATGTGATAATGTTTTCGCAAATCGCAGTTCGTAAATCGCACATCGCATTTCGCACATCGCACATCGCTTTTCGCATTTGGCCAAATCGTACCTCGCAACTTGCACATCGCATTTCTCATATCGTATTTCGCATATCGCATCGCAAATCACATATCGCAAACCGCATATCGCATATCGCAAATCGCAATGTAATGAATATTATGATGAATGTTAAAATGTATTCGTAAATCGCTTTACCTTTACCTATCATTGCTGATGCCTATGCTGGTGTTGACTCCAATGGTTTGGCATTTAATCGTTGATGCTTGTTTGATGAAGATAAGTTGAGATGTTTTCCACATCTCAGATGGGGATGACGTTCTGAAATCACCAGACCCTCCCGATGTATTTGCTGGTAGTTGCAACGGTGACTATCTTGCTGATTGCCAAACTTTTCCAGCTCCTACTCAAACGGTGGTATACAAAGCTTTCATCGCTGAACTGTGTTGATGTCGCGCTGTAGTGATGGCAATGGTTTAGAATACCAGATCTTTCAATATCTTCGATTAAGTAATATTCCACGGATTACTTCACTAGACTTCGCCTGATGTTAGATTGATGACAACCACCAGATGTCTCATCCTTTTTTAGGTGATTTGGAGTCTCATTTCGCTATTGGGTACTTGTGCCCCATTTCCTTAAGCGTTTGATTCGCAACCCTGCTGAACTGATGGCTTGAATGCCGCTGATATCCTTGGAGGGTGTAATTCATTCTTTCGCTGCCCATATTTGAACGTCGGTGTAGAGGCTTCAACTTGTGAGGACTTAACGCATGTTGATGGTGTAGATTTCATTCGCTAGGCCTTTCGTCGTTGACCTTCTGCTCCTGAGTTAAGCACTTTTTGAGAATTTTCCCCTTCTTTCGTAGGGGCACGATTATGTCACTATGATTTCTTTCAGGAGTTCACCCCTTTCTTTTTGATGAGAAGCTTGATCTCGTCTTAAGCTCCTTTCATTTCTTGGAATTGGAAAAATGCCCCAGTCCTTTCGCATGTTGATGCCGAGGGTTCATATGAGAAACTCTCTTTGTTGATGAAGTCACGAGTGAATAATACCTGAATCGTCACTAAGATGATGATGGACCATGGTGATGGCGCTAACTGGTGCATTTTCCATTTTAGGATGATTGATAAATGCCCTAGTGTTGAGTTGTCGTTGTTTTCGAGATTGCCCCCAATTTTGTTGTAAGGGATCCAATATTCGGTTGTCGCCAATTTTGGAATTTCCCCAGCCTCGCTTGTTTGTCTGGGATAGTTGCTTTGATAGATGAGCTGATAAGATGCCGAGATCGCAAGAGGCTTTTACATCTGTACCATCTGGTGAACAGGTAGTGGATGTGGGCTTTGATGTTGACAACTCTTTCTGGTAAAGATGTCGCTTTGTTAGAGAGATGATGCTCTAACTCATAGGGATATCGTTATTGCTGAGCGGGATGACGTTATATCCACCCGAGATATCTCATGTAGTTGGCAGTGGATCTGTTGGCTTGTGTAGAAACCCTTGGGTAGGATATCACAGTGTTACCTCCTTCTTCTGAGAGGGAATCCATGTAACATCCCCAGATTCGGGTCCCAAATCACCACGAATCTGGTGTACTATTTCTATAACTATTGCGGAAGATATAAACATAAATTGTTTATACATTAAACATTACACACTATCCCCAAGGTCGAGAACCTTCACATAATACCTAAATCAATATCCTATCGCATATACAAAGCTATTATCATACATTATTGTTACAACTTTAGTTTAGACATATAATCCAAAGTCGACTTGTCTTGGACTTTTCTTAGAATCGATGTATTCGCTCATAATCTACAATGTTTATCATGATATAGCAAGGGTGAGCAACAATTTTGCCCGGCAAAGAAGTAAGTTCAATTAAGGATATATCATGATCGAAAGAATTGAATAATAAGTTGGCTAACTTTCTACAATATATACATTGCGAAAAGAGTGAATAAATTTTCATAGTTGAACGAATAATGAACATACTAAATCAACTAGACCAAATGGTAATGAAGGTGATCGACCTTTCATACCGATGATAGTACATGAAATGTGCACGAGTGAGAATCAATAATTCATAGACATGGTATAATCAAGAATGATTAACCCCAAGCATATTTCAAAAATATCAATTCGAGATCGAAAGTTAGAGAACTTGCCTGTACCATTGATTACCGTTATCGCTTTTTCTGAAGACCTAATATAGATAATACCGATTTCCAAATATTAGAATATCATCACAGTATAGTACTGTTAAATACAGTTATAATATAACCTAACAAATTACCACATAATCCTATCAGTCTATAAAATACCTAAAATTTGGTATCAAGTCAAACTATTTCAGTCTGAGTTGAATTCGGTATAATTTCTGACATCCCAAAAAGTCTAGTCAGATAATTCATGAATCTAATTTCCATAAGACTTTGACTAAATGCTTTACATTTACCTTAGATAATTTCATTTTCAGTCAAAATATTTTTCAATGACTTATAATAATTTTCAGATAATTATTATCATTTATCATGATTTTTCAATCATTAATATCATATTAATATGAATTAAATACTACTTAATTCTATTATCATTAATATTAATTTATTAATGAAATTCATTACAAAATATTAAAAGTCATAAAAAATAACTTAAAATATTTCTTTACACTTTAATATAATTTCAAATGATTTTTAAAGTATTAAAATCATTTTTATGTAATTTATTTAATATAATAATTAAATAAATTAACTATCATTAATATTTAAAAATATTAAAATATCAGTGAAATATATTCCAAATTATTAAAACCCACTTTTAGGCTTTAAAATAATTTTTACAAATTTATTATGAATTTCTAATATTTATTTTCTATTTATTCTATAATTTTCGTTTAAAGTTGGGGTCCCCACGAAAACACTTGTAGATCGGTGATCTACAAGTCCGATTTGGGCCCACTTGGTATTGATAGAACCGTGACTTCCCAAGCTACGCTTTTAAGCTCAAGAAACGGTCCATTTGGCATAGTATAGCACCACTGAAAATAGGCCACTCTTCGACTGACCATTACATGCCTTGTAAACATTTTCGCTTTGGAGTCTTTTACGAAACGCTTGTATTATTACGAGATCCACAACTCGATTGAGGCCTAATCAAACTCGTTGGATCCGTATCTTCTTGAACTATAGTTTTCAGTTATCAAACCAAATTCCAATCATCTAGGTCCCCCAAATCAGCCCAAAGTGACCGGTCCGCAAGGTTTTCTTCAACAGTTGGTTCATTTTCCGGATGTGGGATCCTTAATCTAAACGCTTATAAAACGAAATCTACAAATCGGATTTAGGTCCAATAGGTATCGTTGGATTCATAATTTCCAGAACTACAGTTTCCATGTATCAAACATCTATTTTGGTTCTGTTTTGGTCTCGAAAAAATGGACAGAAGTGACTGATCAGTAGCTTGTGTTCAACAGTTAAGGTAGTTTGGGATTTAATTCATAACTTGCTCATTTCTTAACATATTTGAGTGATTCCAAAGGAGTTTTTCCCTTAACTCATTTATCTAGCATGCTAACATGTTTTAAACCATTAATGACATGAACGCAAAGAATCTAACATAAGAAAATATATATAGCATACAAAGGAAAGCTTTTTCTTAAACCTTTTGGTACAAAACTTGATTTCCTCACTTTGGATCTAACTTTTGATTTCAAAATACTTTGATACACATATAAAATACCAATACTCATGTAAATCATGAGTTTTAATGATCCAAAACAAAAGTTGCTTGGTTCATAAAGATCTAACAAAAAGAGCACAAAAAGTGAAAACTTTCGCTTTCTTTACCTTTTCTTCTTGCAAGCCTTCTTGATCCTTCAAAGTAGCTTATGATTTTAAGTTGTATGAAGATCCAAGACCCTCCTAGACCCCTATAACTACCTCTAAATATGCACCTCCTTTCTCTCTCTATTGTTCTTAGTTTAGACTTAGGTTTAAAAATTAACATAACTTAGTGTATATACATATACATATAACACATATAATTATAGAATATGTAACTCCCAATATAATTACATATACTTATTATCAATTTAATATATAAGTTACAAAAAAATAGAATTTTTAATGCCCTAAGGCTTGTTTGGCAAAAACCATATTAAAATAATGACTTAATCATTCCTTAAGCCTTTTTGGCAAAACAAGATTAAAATAAGAATTTCAAAAGCTCTAAGGTTTTGTTTGGTAAAATCAAATTAAAACTCTTTTAATAAATATAGTTTATTGTCCCACATTGTTTACTTGGATTTTTATATCCAATCTTAATTAAATAAACTAATTACCACATATTAAATAAATTTCCCACTTAACCAAATATCACAAAATTATAATCTCATTATAATTTTATTTAACAATTAATATATCACTTTAATTATTAAATTACTTACATCAATATAGCAAACTCATGTAATCTTTAACAACTCTCTAACTGTTAAATTAAATTAGAGTATTATTTAATTCACAAATATATACTAACAACAGTCACATAAATAAAATATTTATTTAATTTAATAAATATTTTAAATTACAAATAAAATTTTGGATTGTTACAATCCATGTTGGACTTGATAGCCCGCATATACACTGATTTGTAGATGAGCTTGTATTTCTCCGCACAGACTAGCTTAGCCATTTTATCATGTACAAGATATATTGTATATATCAAACAAAGATTATATATGGCGTGAAATATATGTTGGTTCACTTCCCTTTTAGTTGTGCCTTGCTACTTGCTTGATATTCGCTTATTTCTCCAGGACTTTGTGATCTGGATGTATTCTGAACTCCTCCTTGATGGATGGATAGTGAGATGTCTCAGGATTTTTAGAATGGATCGTCGATCTTTGTGTATTCCCTACCATCTTTGGTGTCTTGGGACTGGTTTTTGTATGTGGTTATGGATAGGAGTATGTTTGTTTTTGTTTTTCTGTGGTGAGACCGGACCATATAACATGGCTGCCTACGTACTCCCGTGTATTTGGGAGATCGGTCGATGTAGTTCGCCTCGTATGGCGTAGTAAAAAGCGTAACCCATGTATGCAGTCGAGTCTTGCGGGGAGGAGAAAGTTTAATCCTAGGTTGAGGATAAACGGCGGGCGAAAGTTTGATCCTGTATGGGTAGCCAAACTGCAAGTGTGAGAGGTTCAATTCGCGGTGAGATGACCTAAGTAGTATGATCGTAGTGAAGCTAGGCTGCTGGCTTGAAAGGATGTTTCCCAGAGGGGCAAAGCGTGGAAAGGAGTTGTATGTGGTAAAGGGTTAAAGAACCGAAATGACTGGTGATCTGATGATCCCAAAACCAGGATGTTTGCTTGATGGTAACCTTAGACATAGTACCGTTTCACGGTGTCCGACATGATAAGCTGTGGAAATTTATCGCCGTCCATTTCCTGTAATCTGAAAGCGCCTCTTGTCAATACCTCCTTGCCAATAATCGGGCCTTCCCAGTTCAGGGAAAATTTCCCTTTAGTCTGAGCTTGGTTGTCAATGATCTTTTTCAAAACTAAGTCGTGTTGTTTGAACTGTCGTAGTCAAACTTTTCTATTGTAAGATCTTCTTTATAAGTAGAAGGCCGCTCATTTGTGGGCCACATACTTTCCCATGGATTTCATCCATAGTCTCTGAGCTTGGTCTTCATCCAAACATCTGATGAGACATCGTTCTGCATCTCTTCCATAGAGTGCATCTCCGCTCAGGTAGAATTTCATAGCTAGTCGATGGATCCGCCTTTTCTTGAGCTCAAGCTTGCCTCAATGGGTGTAGATTTATCTTGTAAGTGCTCATTGATATGTTGATATCAAGGGTCTTTGGATGGGAGGTAGCTCATCCGATACTTTTCCAATATAATTCCCATATCTTTGGGGCCTCAGGTGTGAGATCGCAACGCTCGGCAAGTGTTCCTTGTCTGATATGCGAATCAAGGAGGCCAAAGTTGCTAATGCGTTCGCAAATTAATTCCTATTACGAGAATTGTGGAGGAAGGATTTTTCTTCGAACTCTGAAGCCATTTGTAGAACCTGCCGATGGTAAGGCAGCAACTGTAGAACCCGTTGAAGAGGTTTTTTCTTTTTTTTTTTTTTTTTTTTTTTTTTTTTTTTTTTTTTTTTATTTTCTTTTTTTTTCTATTAGATCGTTGAAAAGAGCCACACGGCTCACTGATAGGTAGCTCCGGCATTGATGAGGCCGAATGACAATCGTCTATAGCAAAGGGCTCCCCAAGGCGTGACGAATGAAGTTTTCTCATGATCATCTTCAAAGAACTATGATTTGATGGTACTTCATGAGCAATCAAAGAAGGAGTACATGTCGACGAAAAATTTGTATTGTCAATGAGTATGTGGATGAACCAAGACGTGAAAGCTATCTTTGAGGCAAGCTTTATTCAAATCTCTCGAATCCACACAAACTCGCACCTCCCTTCCCTAAGTTTCAATCACGGGTACTATGTTGGATAGCCATTCAAAGTTAAGTTGACACCATGATGATGTTTCCATTGAAATTGTTTCACAATTTCTTCTTTAACTTTTAACTCCCACTCAGGTTTTAATCACTTGAGCTTATGCCTGAGTGGCTTAAATCCACCTTTGATGGGAAGGCGATGAATGATAATGTCCGTATAAACTGACCATGTCTTCGTGAGACCATGCAAACACATCCTGGAATAGGGTCAATAGAGTAACCATGTCATTCCTTTGGTTTTGAGTGAGGTCTGTACCAATTTGGATTTGTTTGGGGATTTCTAAGGTTCCGAGGTTTGAAAGAGGTGGTTTGATCAAGATTTGGCTTGGGTTTGTCTTCGACCCATTCTTTGATCTCCTGAGGTATCTCATAGTCCTCTTGTATTTCCATCAAGTCTGAGTCCAACTTTACATCAAAGTTACAGTCCTTGTGGAGAATAGGCACCTCATCAGCAAGTACAAACACATCTAAATTCAGAGTCCTAAAACAAAATATGCTTTCACTTAGTATATAACATTGTTCAATCACACAAAGTGTTAGCTCAGATTGACAAAAGTAATCGCTAATCTGCTTCGTAAAAAAGTAAGCAGTTATTGCTATCTACAAGGTAGAGAGAGTTTCTTCCCTGTTTACCCTCGTCGGCAAATGCAAGGAGTGCTGCTTCAATTATCGAGGGCAAAGTTTTGGTGAACTGCAGTGATGGAGGGGCTATCATCAACCTCCTTCTCCCGAATGATGACCATTACGCCTGGGCAATCATCGTCTGAGGTGTAAGTGTTTGAGAAGTGTTTGTTTGGGTTTTTATTTGGTTTGACCACATTCATTGATGGTACGCCACGTACTCTATTGAAGAGGAGATCGTGTCTTTCGTAGTTCAAAGCTTTGGTTTAAAAAGGTTCAAAGGGTAAGTGGTAAGAAGAGGGTAGAGATGTTTTTTTCTTTTTTATTTATTTACATGCATGGAAAATAAAAGGCATACTACGAAGAAAGTGATACTGCTTCCAACACTTTCGAACTCGCACCTTCATCCCCTGGATCTACATCCTCTCGGCTAGTTGAGGCCTGATAGTCCAGTTGTCAGTGGTTATGTTGCCTTCAGGGCTCGTGATAGAGGTTACTTCCTGATTCAGTACATTCCTCAGGGACGCTTAACATGGACGCATTGCAAAAAGGGATGAACTCTGGATTCTTTAATGGGTTGGATTCCCCGACAATCTCACCACCTTTTTCTTCATCTATTCCTTCGCCTGCTTCATGGGTTTCAAAGGATTCAACCATGAAATCTCCCTCGAACTGTTGTTGCATTTCTTGCAAAGAACTTTCCTTTTTGGTTTTTTCTTCCTTGGAAAGATTTAGTATTTCCTCCGCATCATCCAAGGTGATAAGATCAGGAACGTGGTTGATATCATGGGACGTTTGATGTTGGCAGGGGAATCTCCTTTGGGGATACCTTTGTCTCTTCTGTCACTTCTTGCATCAGGATCAGTCCACCTTGTGCTCTGGTAGAATTGTCGCTCATAGCCTTCACCTCATTTGAATTGCCTGTCTCGAAAGGACATCTTAAGCTTTTTATTTCCTTTTCGCCTTTTTTGGTCGTGGGAAATTCTATATCCAGCTCTCCATTTTCAATGAGATCCTGGATTTTATGTCGCAAAGACCAAAGATTCTTCAACAGTATGCCCAAGTGAGTTAGAATGGTAGAGACATATCTTGGTGGAGTCATAACTCTTTATCTTGGGTTTTATAGGAGGCAGCAACTTAGTAATCCTTCCTTTGCTTATCAGAAAGTGTAGCATTTCTTCTTTGGATTTGCTCAGAGGGGTGAATTTTTGGACTCTTTTGGAGGTTGTTTGATCTTTCATCTTTGAGAATTCACATTCCCTCGATTGGTTCTTCCGCTGGCGAGATCCTCTAACAATTTTATCATCCCCCTTTTCTTGTACTTTCAGCCTGCTTTGATCTTCTTCATTTAGCTAGCTCATCATGGAGAGATCTGGGCTTATATTATGGTTAACCTCCTTTTTCTCTTGGCTTTCTGATAGTTGAGTGAAAAATTTCCTTGTTTCGATGTTGGCGCCTTGTCGCCTTAGCCAACAGATTTACTTGATTCTCGGATCGCTTCTAATTTTTTGCATTCTTGGCATACCCTCCTCCGACTTTTCCCACCCTAGGACATTTGTTATGTGCTTTTGGGGGTATTCCTCCATCCTTCGTATGTACTTACGAATTGTATACAATTCAGTGCCTCCTGACCCGATCATGTTTACTTCTTCTGTATCATGTCGCAACGGAAGGTTGGTGTTGACATTTTGTTGGTCAGGTTGTTCGACCACAATACTGCCACTTTCAATCAGATTTTGAATCTTATGTTTTAAGGACCAACAATCCTGTGTATCGTGTCCTGGAGACCCTGAGTGGTAAGCACATCTCTGGCTTGGATTGTATTTTTCCAGAGGTGGAGCTAGTTCGGTAATTTTCTTGTGATCCATTAATATCGCCAACACATGTTCAAGGGAATCACCCAGTGGAGTGAATACTCGATTTTCCGTTCTTTCAAATTTTCTTTTCCTGTCTGGGTATTGGTTGAATGCAGTCTGTTGTTGGGACGGCAGATTGTCTTGCATTTTTCAAATGGGGGGCTCAGAGTTTGGCCTCCTAGCTTGCCTTTCACATAACAAGGATACATCCTCATTGCCTTTTATCGGATACCCCCTTGGGATCGCTCGCATACTTGCCATTTTGTATATGTTTGGTGACTGCTTCCAAGGTAGTGAAGTCTTTAATCTTGCCTGCCTTCAGGCCCATCTCTGCCATTTCGCTGTGTTTGATCATTTCTGCAAATGGCTTTCCTATGCCTGCTAGGATCCTCTCATAGTAAGGAGCCTCTTGGATATCAATAAATGTCATTACCATCTCAGTTTTTGTCATTGATGGAATGACTTGCGCTGCTAGATGTCTCCACATTTGGGCATATTCTCGGAAAGATTCAGTACTTTGTTTTTTCAATTTAGTCACTTGATATCGATCTGGTGCCATTTGTGACTAAAAACTATACTGATTTAGAAAGGCGTGGGCCAATTCTTCCCAGTTGTGGATTTTGGCATTGTCAAGTCACGCATACCAGGATTTAGCTTCTCTAGTGAGACTCTTTTGAAAAAGTTGCATTCTGAGGCTTTCATTTTCAGCATAAGACCCCAGTTCGCCAATGTACACTTTAGGTGCGTATAGGGATCGCCTTTGCCCATTGTACTTTTTTTAAACTCGGGACTTTGAATTTGGTAGGATATTGAGCCCCTGGGAATATACAGAGATCTGAATAGGTGACACTCCCATAATTTCTAGTCCCTTTAATTGACCGGATGGTATCCTCCATTTGTTGGACTTTCTTTCTTATATCCCCAGTTTCTCAATCATCCCCGAGATTTGGGATTTCTTTATTGGAATGAGGTTTAGGTATATGGGTTTCCATCTTTTACCAATGCCCCGACCGCCTTTAGTGTGAAGGACTCTGGTTGAGTAGGCATTGTCCGCCCTCGTATTTTTACTTTGTTCTTTAGAAAGACAACCAATTTCGCTTATCTCATTCCTTAATCCTTCAAACTCCTCTCTTGAAATAGGAGTAGGATCAAATCGGTCGGCAGTGTAGCCATGCTAATCTGGGATCAATTGCCTTCCTGAGACTTTAAACGGAGTAATCTGGACCGATTGCTTCCTCACGAAAAGACTTGCATAGTTTAGTCTTTAGGGAATGTATATAATAACATGATATGTGGCGTGTTCATTTTAGGAATTTTATCCCCGCAAAACTGATGTCACCGTTTGTAGCATGTTAAATATGTATGTGTACCCATTTCTTCATATTTCTCATTACATGGAGATAGATATGGAAAGTAATTACAAGTAATTGTGTTTACAAGTAATTTGAAATGAGAGCATGAAGAGACTTTCCTCCGTTTTGGTTTTATCGGGTGACCTATCTTAGGTTACTCTCATGCTTTTTTTTGGTATGAAGGTTCCCAAATTATCGCAATCTACTAGACGGGAAGTTAATCCGGTCTTTCAACTGGAGCGAATTTGGGTGGTGTCTTTCCTGAGCCCCGGAGAATTAGTCTTCTCACGAGTCTAGTAATCAAACACCGACGGGATAGCCTCCTGGTGGAGGGACCACATAACATACATTCACATACATCGCGTCTCACCGTATGAAAATGATGACATGTGCGAAGCACTAATATCACAAGTAGATATGGTGCGAAGCACTAACATCACAAGCAGTTAGGGTGCGAAGCACTAAGTGCAATAAGGAAATGCATTCGTACACATTCATCAAAAATGTAAATGCAACATCCACACACAAGCAGATAACAGTTTTGAAAAGATTGTAATAGCGGTGACAGCCTCTTTACAAGAAACTATTATCTGAGTATGTATGTGTGTGGGTCAATGTGCTGTTATTTAGAAGTTGTGTGAGGCCTCGTTCGAACCTATATACACAGGGTTTGATTTTATGTAAAAGTTTAGTTTTTAGCAAGATATGGCAGTGATGTTTTATAAAAAAGGTTTTTTTTAAACCCTGATGCTCGATAGGAATTGAGACCTTTTACACTCCCATTTTATTAAGTGATCGGCTTGATTGATTTTATTTGGCGAGGCATCCGTATAAAAATAATGTACAAAGATAATGTCGACTTCCTCGTGGGTGTGAAACCATCGAGGAAATTCAGACACCATATATAATAATTTACAAGTCGCTTACGGTTAAATGTCCATCACGAACCAAATCTAGATTCAATGGGATGAATCTGTGATCACATGATTCCTAGGCTCACAAAATACTGCATTTTTATATGAAAGCGAAGCGTGTATATATATAAAAGTCAGAAATATATATATACGACAGGATCACCAACCACGAAGCACCTCCATGGGGATCGAAATGTAAATAAAGTCAGTAAATATGGTCAACCGCCACGAAAGGAAACTCAAAGCGGGACAAAATGTAAATAAAGTCAGAATAAATCGCGATTCAATCGCCACGAAAGTAAACTCCAGGCGGTGACGAAAATGTAAAGAAAGTTGTAAAAGCGATCAACCACCACAAGTAAACTCTGTGTTGGACAAAATATATATATATATATATAAAAGCAATAAACGCACCGGATGTGAAATCTAGGCTCATCGAATGAGAGTTCACCACGCTTCATATATATATATATATATATATATATATATATATATATATATATAAAGCGAATAAACGCATGCGGATATAAAATCCGTGCTCATCGAAAAAGTCCGACCACAGTTCATATATATAAATATATATATATATATATATATATATATATATATATATATATATATATATATAGTTGCTAGTAAACTCACGGGCATCAAGTCTAGGCTCATCGAACAAAGTCCGCTACATTCATATATATAAATATATATATATATATATATATAAAGCGAGTAAACGCACCAGACCGAAGTCTAGGCTCAATCGAGGCATAACTCGATAATGTTAGTCAATATATATGTAAATATATATATATATATATATATACAGACTGAAATGAAACCACGGACCGAAGTCCGGGCAAAACCAAGCAACACGACTCTCAACGTGTAGAAGGGTGTGTGCAAAGATGAAGAGAAAAACTCTAAAGTGTGTGAGAAGGCTTACAGCTAACTAATAAAGAAGGCTTTATATCTTTAGAGTGGGTAAACACAGCTTTTGTGGTACAAAGAGGCTATATATGAGCTCACATGCAGTGTTTAAAAGTGGGAAAATACATCAGTATGGGCGCGAGTGCAGAGCCCAGATCAGTGCTGTGGTTTCCCGTCTTTTCTCTTAGAAAATCAGCACCCCAAGCCCCATATTTATAGAGGGGGGGTGCGGCACCTAGTAACAAAAGTACTGTGGGTTGCCCGGTGCCTCAGGCAAAGTGTGGAGATCTCTTAGTGTCAAGACGTGACGTACTGCTTTGTTTCGCCGCTCATAACTTTTAATCCGGGAGTCCGATGGAAGCGTGCCATACCATTCCGGAAAGCTCTTTCCGAGAGCTACACAATGATATATTATTTGACCTTTTTTGATTCCAGGAAGATGGGTCCATGGCCAAAATGGCATTCCCAGGTTTTCGTCAGGCAATCCGGTGAGCCGTTTTGTGTAGTTTGCGCTCCGGAGTTAAGATATCGCTCTTGTGGGACTTCCTTTGAAGTATTTTGAGTGTATTTGATTTGAAGTGAAGTTAAGTTGGCAAAATGACCATTTTGCCCCTCCCGGTTATCTCCTGGTTTTGCAACAGATTATGTGATCGTTTCTCGTGGTTATCTCTCGAGGTTAGCTTCTTTGTTGACTTTGACTATCCTCGTGGTCATCTCTCGAGTTTGGCTTGACCTATTCCCATGGTTGGGACCGAGACTAGATACCTGGGGTCATCTCCAGAGATTAATCGGTCTTCTCCAAAGGTGTGTGATCCGGTTTTGTATCTGCGCAGCCTCGGGGTATATCCCAGGGTTGGATTTGGTTACTCCCCATTTTGATCCGGGTTTGATGATGAACTTCCGGTAGTATCTGGGTATGGATTTGGATTGTCTTTCGTGGTTCCTCTTAAAAGATTTAATCTATCCTCCTGCAATGTTAGTAACAGTAGAAGAAAATTTCGAGTGTCTACATACATTCCTAAGTATATCATCATATACATACACCATCTCTGTACAACTAAAAATACAGGGAAATGGGTCATATACACCCAAGAACTACATGCGGCACCCCTATGTGGGCCCCACCCCTCCGGCTCGGTCCAATTCGAGTTGCAAAAGAGTTCTTGCGGACTAGAAAGGTCAAATCGGGAATAAAAAAGCCACGCGATTGAGCAAAATAGCATACAATCTTGGTCTTCTCAGATGAAACTTTGAGTCTGTACATCGCTCATTGGTAGTCACCCGAACACGAGGTATACCCTGCCAATGATCTCATTTGTTATAAATCACATCCGGCAATACCTTGTACAGGTCTGATGCCGCCAACTCCGGGTCGTTACCCTAAATGAGTCCCCGACAGGGGTTACAACGTGAGTCCACGACGGGGGTTACAACGTGAGTCCCCGACGGGGTTACAATGTGAGTCCCCGACGGGGGTTACAACGTGAAGCCCCGGCAGGGGATTACAATGTACATTCAAGCCATTGACACACATATCAATGAAGGTCAAGTAGCCTTGACGTTATCTCAGCCGATAGCGATTAAACCTATCAGAGCTCTAGAGCTTTTCGAGGATTGTATGCTCGATTACTCATATTCCCCAGCGGATCCCCGGCGGGGGTCACAACGCAATGTTCCGTTGATTCACACGTCAGCGAAGGTCAAGCAACCTTGACAATCTACCCATAGAATGCTTCGTTGATTCACACGTCAGCGAAAGTCAAGCAACCTTGATAGTATATCCCACAGGATTTTTTAGTCGTTGATTCACTTGTCGGTGAAGTACACGTCAACTAAGGTCAGGCATCCCTAACAGCATTTGTTGTTGGCAGTAAATCCGACAGAATCTTGACATATCCTGGTGATACTAACCAGGAAAGGTCAATGTTGTCAAAGATGATAGATGATGGAATATGTTATACACATCCTCAAACAGATCAAGCTTTATCCCCACAGATCTCTTACGCACAAGAGGTACATCTGCAGGATCAAGTCGTTATCAAGGACACAGGAATTTGATGATAACTCCAACATCAACATCCTAACAGATTTGGATTACACATCAAATCTGGTCGTCATTGCCAATCCCCAATTGAAGCAACAAGGAGCCAGCAATCATCCCCAGCATGTTGGGCTACAACCTCGTACAGATGCATCATACATTTGCATCATGTTGCTACATATAGTACCATGTTTGTCTTGTTGCGTTTCAAGTGTCTAGGATTCTTTATCCTACCCATGCATCGCCATGCATGAGTATGATAAAGAGGGGCATCTGTAGACACTAGAAATTTTCTATACTACTGTCACTAACATTGCAGGAGGACATATTCGTCTTTTAAGAGGGAACCCTGAAAGACAATCTATATCCATACTGGATACTACCGGAAGTTCAGCATCAACCCCGGAACACACTCTGGGAGTAACAATTCCAACCTCGGAGATAAGCCCGAGACGTGCAGATCCAATACCGGAACACACACCGAAGAAGACCGATTAATCTCGGAGATAACCCCGAGGTATCCAGTCTCAGTCCTAATCATGGAAATAGCCACCAACCTTGGTGATAACCCCAAGGAATGCAGTTTCGGCGATAACCCCTGAAATGCTTATTTCAAATACAACCAGCTTCAATCTCGGCGCTCACAATGAGATACACTGTACCAACCAGGAGATAACACCGGGAGGACAGGCACACCTCAAAGATGACAATGAGGACCTTCAACAAATGCAGCAGTCCAATCTCAGCGAAGCTCTGAGCAACGTCTGTTTTATTAGCCCAAACCGGCGATAACACCGGTGAGGGGAAACATCGTCATCTCGCCAACACGATGCCACGTCACGTCGTCTCAACATTTCATACACATCTCTATGCAACGATGTCCCACAAAAGCCAAGGAAAACCAATCCCGAGTGACTATTGTGGGGGGTAACGGATATAATTTGAAGCTTGAAGACCGGAGGACATCGTCCCATCTTCAATGACTTCGTACAAACTCTAATCCTATGTCATTGAACAACTCTCAACAATGGTGGTCCGAAATAGGTCCTGTATACCTCAATCGGATGCCCGGATTGCACTTCTAAAAGTTCGAACGGACATTACGGTGCCCGAGTCCACGTACTACGAGATGACCCGGCTCGAGAAACCTGGGCCCACCCAGGTTGCCTCTGGTACACCTGCGACTCCATCCTCTAAAAATAGAGGGCTTGGGGTGGCCATTTTGCAAGAGAAAACGGCGAGGAAGCCCTGCCCAATTTGCTCTGCACTCACCCCATACGGTGTACTTTCTCATTTTAAACACCTGTGAGCTCACATATAGATTTTTTTGTACCTACAAAATCTAGTGTTTACCACTTTAAAGATATAAAGTCTTCTTTTGGCGGTCAACCCATAGCCTTCTCACACACTTTAAAGCCTTTCTTCTCTCATCTCTTACACACCCTTCTTCACGTTGAGAGTCGTGTTGCTTGCTTTTGCCAGACTTCATCCGTGGTTTCATTTCGGTTTATATATATATATATATATATATATATATATATATATATATATATATATATATATATATTGACTAACATTATTGAGTTATGTCTCGATTGAGCCTAGACTTGATGCCCTGGAGCTTTTATTTACTTTAATATATATATATATATATATATATATATATATATATATATATATATATATATATACATTTATATATATTAACTGTAGTGTCGAACTTTGTTCGATGAACCTGAACTTGATGCCTGGAGTTTACTCACTTATATATATATATATATATGACTGTGGTGACTCATTCGATGAGCACAGATTATACATTCTATGTGCGTTTACTGCTTTTATTTATATATATATATATATATATATATATATATATATGAATTGTTGTTGTCGAACTCGCTCGATGAGCCCGGATTTTACATCCCAAGTGCATTTATCGCTTATATATATATATATATATTTCGTCCCCACCTAGAGTTTACTTCGTGGTGGTTGATACGCTTTATAGCTTTTATTTACGTTTAAATCTGCCTGCTTCGAGTTTACTTACGTGGCAGCTTGATCGCTTTTATATGACTTTATTTACATTTTGTCCCTTTCGAGTTCCCTCGGCGGTTGGCCATCGTATATTCTGACTTTATTTACGTTTTGTCCTTTGAGTTTCCTCCGTATGGCGGTTGATAACTTACTGACTTTATTTACATTTTGTCCCGCCTTTTGAGATCATTTCGTGGCGGTTAACTTAGATTCTGACTTTATTTACGTTTTGTCCCGCTGGAGTTTCCTCCGTGGCGGTTGATAACTGTCTGACTTTATTTACATTTCTGATCCCCCATGGAGGTGCTTCGTGGTTGGTGATCATGTCTGTATATATATTTACAGCTTTTATATATATACATGCTTACCGCTCATACAAATTACGGTATCTTGTGCCTAGAAACATGTGATCACAGTTCACCTTTTATTGGATCTAGATTCGGTTCCGTGATGGACATTTTCAAATTGTATGTGACTTGTAAATTACTCTGCGATGTCTGAATTTCCTCAGATGGTTTCCATACCCATGAGGAAGTTGGCATTATTTTGTACATTACTTTCATATGGATGCCTCACATTCGTAAAATAAAATCAATCAAGCCGAACACTTAATAAAATGGGAGTGTAAAAGGTCTCAATTACTATTGAGCATCGGGGTTTGAAAAACCTCTTTTATAAAACATCACTGTCATATCTTACTTAAAATTGAATTTTTACATAAATTCAAACCATGTGTATATAGGTGCGAACGATGCCTCGCACTACTTCCAAATAACAGCACATTGACCCACACACACACACATTCAGATAATAGTTTCTTGAAAAGAGGCGGTCACCGTGGTAACACGGATGTCGGGGGGTGCCTAACACTAGGGGTGATCATTCGGTTATAACCGAACCGAAATGGCTATTCGGTTATAACCGAAAACCGAATTATCGCTAATTTCACTATCCGAAATACTAACCGAAATTTGAAACTAACCGAATTACCGAATACCGAATTACCGAATGTACAATTTGGTAATTCGGATAATAACCAAACCTGTGCTCAAATTCATCTAAACCAAACACACCTAACAAGAAAAATCATTAACTCCCCAACTAACTGAATTCACTCGACCACTCTATGTAGAGAAAGAAACAAAAGACATATCAATTCATTATCTACTCTTAATTATCTGCATCTAAACAGTGGAAAGGAAATGGATCCCATAGCCTCAATTATCTCTAAACAGTGGAAAACATATCAATTCATTATCTACTATTTCCCAAACAATGGAAAGGAAATGGATCTTGTAAGACCCCAACTTTTTGAATAAAAATGAATTTTCTATAATTATCATTTTTGAATATTATGGAATGAATTTAATATAATGTTATAGTTGTGGGTAATATTTATAAATTTTGCAAAGTACGCAAGTTGTTATATAATACTCGATTGGTCAGGGAATATTCGTATAACCAGATACAATCATCATTGGTGGACTCCTGGCGGAATTATTATTTGATTGAAAAAGCGACAAAAAATACTTTATGAAAATAACGTGGAAGTTTTACCGTTAACTGTTGAAACACCCGATGTTAAAGTATGCGATGTCTGCTGCGATGTTGCATAGTAGCACACCAGATTAATTATTGATGCTTATGTGATAAGTCACTCATTTTTGTTTTATTGGTATTATTAATGTAATAATACGTAAAATCTTTTTATATAAAACAAAATACTTTTATAAAGTTATTCTATAAATAGAATATATTATATTCTATTATGCATAGTGTTAAGCATAAAGTGTATCTTGATAGTGTTTGCATAGTAAAATCTTTTATAAAGTTATTCGTTTTATTAGATTATAAATAGAATATATTATATTTTATTTAAAAGATTTTGCTTTAATTATGGACCGTCAGATTAAAGTAAATCAATCTGGACCGTTCATGGATTAGTTACTATGCATTCCATTTTCTTATAAATAGAAGCTCATTCCTTCATTATTTTCTTATGAATTCACTGAACTCTAGAGAGAGAAACTATAGAGAGAGACTATAGAGAGATAGAAGAAACGTATTCTGCTACTTAACTACTTTTATATTCAGTTTCTTTTAGGGTAAGGGATATTATTCTTTTGTATTTAAGAAGAGAACTTCTGTTATTCCATTTCTTTATTATTCTGTTGGAATAACCTGTATACGCGGAATACCCTATATGTGGTGACATTCTTCTATTATTCTGTCTTTATTATTCCGTTGGAACATCCTCGTCAGGCTTTTACGCTTTAATTCGGGTTCCGCTTTTTTTATTATTTCATTCTTTATTATTACATTGGAACATCCCGCTTGCAGAATTTCGCTTTGACCGGTTCCGTTATTTAGTATTCGTTGAATAACTCGCCTATCTAAGTATCGCATGCATGGTGATTTCTTTTGTTATTCCATTCTTTATTATACTCAAATGGTTAAAATTTTGACTTCTATACTCCATGAAATTAGTGGAATATCCTTGATATTTGCGCTTCATCTAGTATCTTTTCATGGAAATATTCTTCCGAGAATTCTTGAATTTTACTCTCACAAAGCAAAGATCATGTTGATAATTTGGACGTTATTAGTTCCTAAATAACTTAATTCTTGAACTTGTTTTATTGAATTCTTATATCATTGTCATCATCCTCATGTTTATATTTTTTTGAAAGTCATCTCGTGGCCCAGTAAAGCATAGATGGACTTGGTATGATTATGACCGTGGATTATTCTTGTAATAATGACCGTAATGTTACAAATGATGTGTAAAAAGTCCTCATTGGCCCGTAGTGCATTGATGGACGATTGTTGGCATGATCATGACCATTGATGAATACACAAATATCATTGGCCGTAGTGCATGGAATTTGTGGTCGTGACCTAATGAATATCATTGGCGTCAGAAAAGGTGGAAGATGTGGATTATTTATTAAGTCGAGTCTCACCGATAAAAGTGATGAAAAACTTTTAAATCATAAACGATAGTAGATTCTATTATCTATTCGACTTTTTAATGGATTGCTTGTTCCGCTGCAGTTAAACTTGATGTTGTTATATTTTATCAGTTTAACACTGTTGAAGGCTAACGATAATTTATTCTGCATTATCTTAGTCATAATATTTCTTACTTGGCTAGTTGAGCTCACCCTTTCTTTCACTGTTCTCTTCAGAAATGAGAACATAGCAGGGACTAGTCGGGGAACGGAGTGACGGTCCAGAGGATAGCATTAGTAGTCCTCACTATTCTGTGAAATAGTGTGTTAATAATTGTAATGAGGACTCCTTTTGAGTTTGTATAATCTCTAGTAGACAATAATTGTATTCAAACTCACAGTTATGTCTTATCGTATTGTACACGACAGTTGTATTAGTAAGTTGTATTTGAATTTTGTACCATGTATCTGACGACCCAAGATGGGTGATGTATACCTAATTTTGGGGGCGTCACAGATCTCATAGCCTCAATTATCTCTCTCTTCATTCTCTTTTTCGCAACATTAGTTTTCCCCGACGGCACTCCCATCCTCCCCCTCCACCGTTACGCCACCTCCGACGGCTCTTCCGCCTCCGTCTTCGTCGAATCCAAGCTCCACCTACTACCCATCTCCTCCCTTCCTCCTCCATCCCACCTCGCCTACCTCATTTCCGGCTCAATCGGCGTCGACGAGAGGCGCGAAGAGACGGACAGTCAGCGACCACGAGAGGCGCGGAGATTGAGAGTTGAGAGTTGAGACTGTCGAGACTCGAGAGTCAAGAGTCGAGAGAGACAAGATGCTGAGGAGTGAGGACTGAGGAATCGATCTCAGATCTAGCGAGTGAACATCTTGTATCTCAGATCTGATACTCGTAGAAGTTATAGATCTCAGATCTGGCGAGTGAACATCTTGTATCTCAGATCTGATACTCATAGAAGTTATAGATTTCAGATCTGGGGAGTGAATACTGATAGAAATTATAGATAGTATTATAAAATACTCAAGTTATAGATAGTATTATAAAATTTAATTTTTCAGGTATTAAATTTTGGTTATTCGGGTATCCGAATAATCTGTTTTTTGAAACCGGAATCGAAACCGAATATTGAATAATAATTCGGATATAACCGAAATTCTAAAAAAAACCGAAAAACCGAAATAATTCGGTTAAGAAAATAATTGATTCGGTTCGGTAATTCGGTTTTATCCGTTTTTTGCTCACTCCTACTTAACACATTCCTTCCGCATAACCAAGTCCCCAGACCCTAATGAATATCGATTTTACCGAATTCGCTTAGCGGTGTCACATCATCGGGTCAATGTAAAACCTTTTTTCAAGTATTGTATTGGTACAACCATTTAAAAAATCAACTGGCGACTCTTAACAGTCCATCGTCGACATTATACATGTCGGACTTTTTTCACTTATTTTTTCAAATAAATCTCACCTAAAATGAGAATACCAAAGAACAAGTAACAGAAAAGAACATTTAAAAATCCCGACGTCGACACTAATGTATCCGATTCGGTATATATCAATTTATGCCCCCAACTAAAACAGTTTTTTGAGAATTATACGCGTGTAATATGCTTATGGTCCGAGTGGAACAGAGCTCAATAATACATATACAACTTTTTAAATATAAAAATATATAAAATATCACTAAATCTCTTTCATACGTTGTTTGGCGGTTTTGATCTGACCTATTTGAAGAATGTCGATGCTTGATTCTTTCTTCAACAAGGGCATCAAAGCTTCTAGATGGTAAATTTATTAGATTTTCTTCGTTATTTCAGTAGGTTTTTTTTGACAAAAGCATGATTGTGTCTGAATCTGGGATTTGTCACTTCAGTAAAATAAAAATCAGTTCAATCAGTTCTTTACTGTGCTCAATTGAACATTTGAACTAAATTCTTTAAATATTCTACAATTAAACCATATAGTACTACTTAAAAGTGATAATTTCAAAATTTCCCCTTTACCAAATTTGTTGGCAGCCTAACAGATGCTCAAATTATGTTACTATAAGGAGCCTGACTTGAATTCTTATTTTTTTGTTACACTTAGTAAAACCCTACTCAAATTGACAATTCCCCGAAATAAGTTGCTGAGAAACCGTAGAGAAATTCAAATATGGCAAATGCGACGGGAAATTGCCAAACTACTTGAGACTGGTCAAGAAGCCACAGCTCGCATTCGGGTAGAAACCAATTTTTGCATTTTTACTGTCAGTGTTCTGCTACTTTTGGTTAATAGAGTGATCGACTTGGCTTTGACTGATGAAGGCATAATGAGCTTTTAGTATCTTGCAGCTTAGTGGTAATGTATATGATTTCTTGTTCAGGTTGAGCATATTATTAGAGAGGAGAAAATGATGGCAGCACAGGAGATCATTGAACTGTTTTGCGATCTTATTACTGTCCGGCTTCCTATTATTGAATTGCAGAGGTTAGTTTTAACGTCAAATTTTGGTTAAGCTTATATTTTGGATCCAATTACCATGAAGTTAACTTCATAGTAAGTTGATCAATCGATTAATCAATGTCTTAATACGTAGGAAGAGATCAGCCTCTCCCCGCGCGTGATCAGATTTGGTCAATTGACCGAAGTTAACTTTATGCTAACCACTCCCTTATATTTTGTTTGCAGTCTCAGTAATATTATGTTAGTTCTCTAAGATTATGCTAACAAAGTGAAAATTATAATTTGGAAAATAAATAAATTAGGCATGACTATAGGTGAATCTTCTTTAAGTGAAATACCAAAACCACTTGTTTTTATGGTTAATGAGGCAATGGTGCTACATATGTCAGGGGCAATATATTTTGCACTTGTTTGCCCTGTAACTAATTCTGTTTGCATTATCAAGTGGTGAGGGGAATGAGAAGTCTGCTTTTTTTCTGATTTGGGGATTTTGTTTGTTTGATAAAATTATCCATGATCAAGATGTTACATACCATAAATGTGAGCAAGTTCACTGGCTTAAGTCCAGGTCATGCAGAGGTTTCAATGTCATGTATTTAAGGTGAATTTTCAATCACATGATCTACAACTAAAGGATCCTCCGTTAAACAGTAGGGTTTCATCCTTATTCTGTTTGAAAATTTGACAGGTCAGATGCAAAGGATGACATGGCGATGACTGGATAACAAAGTTGTACTGATGTGTATTTCCCCATGTATAAAGGCCGATTAGCAAAAAGGAACAGATTGATATTTGGGGAAAAAAACTAGGGTTCTCTTCTTCTGTCCTTCTTCTTCTCTCATTCTTCTTGTCTGAATTCTTTTTTGCTTTGTGCAGATTTTGTCTATAACTGAGTTGGGTTTAAAGACCCAAAATAGCAATCTTACATGGGATTTTGTTTGAGAAAAGATCAAAGAACAAAAAGAACAGAAACAACAGGAAAAAGAAAACCCCATATATAACAAACAAAAATAACAATAAGCAAAATTTAAGTAAAAGAAAATAATTTAGGGGTTTTGGTGTTCACAGCAGTAACTTTTAAGAAATCAATTGGAACAACAGTAGAGAAAAAGGGAGAGAGAGGTCACCTGAATGTGTGATGAGGAGGATAGAGAAGAAAGGAGAAAAATGGGTTTTTTCTGGGGAAGTGTTTTGGGTAGTGAATATCTAAGATTAATAACATGTTTATGGGTGGGTGGCCTTAAGAAACAAATTTCAGCAGCATGTATAGTTAGAGGAGAATAACTTGGGCAGAAAAACCCTCTGTCTCTATCTCCAAAACTGAGGTCTCATGTTCCCATGTACATATCATTATTCACGTCAGATGAGTAAGCCACGTCAGATTTTTCCATCTACTCTGTTAGTCAATTTTAACGATTATTTAAAAATTAGAAAGTACAAGTACCAGATCACAACATTTTTTGAGTACAATCTGTCAGGAATAAGCCTGTGAATGATATTCCTATTTATATATGATTTGATTATGATATATATGAATGAATATGAAAATATGCGCTTAAGAAAAGCTGTAAAGTCCTTTGATAGATAATAGAAACATATGTACAAGGACTTAGAATGAATTGATCAAATATGTTAGTTGATCCTACATAAGCAAAAACAGCCTTTGTAAAGTCCTTAAAAGAAATGATGTACAAGGACTATAAATATAGAAAGATCAAGCTTGTTAGGTCGCTTTTATGATTTAATAGATAGGCTTGTTCGATTGTCGAAAGATCGCACTGTAAATCGTAGTCCGCCAGAGAGTCAAGAAAACTCGAGAGTCGCCGAGACGTAATCGTAGTCTGCAAGATAGTAGATCTCGGAGTTCGTAGATTGCCAGGAGAGACGAGGAAGGATCGTAGTGTGTCGAGGAGAACTTTCTCGGAGCCGTAGTCTGCTGAGGAAGTCATGTTCATAATCGTAGAGACAGCCTGCCTACGAGCCGACCGAGCATCTGCCGAAGCCAAGTCAAGAATCGTAGACTACACTCGGAGTCGTAGAGTCTAATGATGTCGAAGCCAAGTCAAGAATCGTCGACTACACTCAGAGTCGTAGAGTCTACTGATCGTATCAGAGGCAGAGATCGTAGTCGAGCAAGATCAGATGAAGACAACAAACACAACGACAAAAATCGTAGAGTGTCAAGATCTGATCTTAGAGTCTGTAGTGTCTGCACAGCCGAAGCTGAATCGTAGAGTGTAGAACAAAGATCTCAACAGATGTGCTCACAACGCCAAGGCAGAATCGTAGAGCAAACACAATTCTCAACAATTGATCACTCCCAGAATATTCAAGGGAATGAAGCCTTTGGTTGGTACTGCAAAGATACATCCCACCTAAAGGAAACCATAGAGCACTCAACGAATGACATGTAAGCTAACAGAAGATTTAAGCACCAACTCAATCAACATCCAGATTGAGTTGTGCTGCTGTAATAACCCAATATTTTCAATATAATTAAATAATAAATTTTGCATTTATTTTTTTTTTAAATATAAAGGTGAGATTATGTGCAAAGAAAAGTATATGTATTTATGTGATAAATAAAACTTATTTATTAAATGAATATTGTAAATAAATTCTTTTTAAGAATTATTGATCATTATAGATTATATTTTTATTATAAATTAATTTTGTAATAAAAATATTTATTATTTATTTTTCATGGAAATATGATTATTATATATATGATATGATTATAAGGATTATTATGATTATGGTTAAGTTAATTATTTTAACTTAATTAATAATGGTTTATATGAAGGTTATATCGGGTATGGATTCAAAATCCTAATTTTGGATTTTGAATAAGGAATGAGAATATTAATATAATATTATTTATATTTCAGTAATATAAACATGCCTGATATGTGTGTAATGTTAATGTGTGGACAGTTATAATAAAATAGTACAAAATCCTAGCGTTACTGATAAACTATAGTACATAAGTCAATTACAACTGTAAAAATTGTTAATGTAAGACACCAAATTTTATGAATAAAGATTTAATTTTCTCGAAATATTTTTTTGAATATGGTGTGGATTTGAGATAGTATTATAGTTGTGGGTAGTATTTATAAATTTTGTAAAGTATGCAAGTTATTATATAATATTCGATTGGTCGGGGAATATTCGTTTTAACAGGGAATATTCGTACGACGACACAATCATTGGTGGACCCCACAACGGAAGTATTGTCGTAGTTAGAAAACGACAGAATTATCTTTTAATAAAAATAACGGCGAAAGTGTTACCATTTAAATTGTTGGTAGTAAAAGTACAATAATACGTGTGGTTGCATAGTAGCACACGATATCGATTATTGATGCTTACGTAAGAAGTCACTCAGTTATACTCAATTATTGCTACAGTAATTACTGCATCATATCTCTCATATTATTGATTCAATTATTGTCACAGTATCATCTGCATAATATTTATTATTATTAAATCAATAATTGAGACGGTAAAGTTATTCATATTATTATTTGCAACATCGACAATGTCTCAGAAGTTCACAAGGAGAGGTTTAGTCACCTAATCGCATGATAATAAGGAGAAATCCTTATCGAAAAGCCCCCTCTTTCCTAGAAACGACCTGGTTGTTAAATATTGTGAATTATAATATTAATGATGAATAAGTTCGTATTGATTAAAAATGAAATTGATAGTTCTATTGTGTTGGAATTATTAGTATTAATGAAAATCGACATTTATTTCGATAATAATTGATGTCTGGAGGTTATATTAACCAATTGGATAATTAATCGGATAAATGAGAAATTAATTGCTATTGATTCACATGATTATAACTATTTGTTCACATGTGTGTACTATTGATTCACATTCATTTACTATTAGGGGAGTTGGTGCAAGATTAATAATACTTGCATGACTAAGTTAAAAATAGATGTATAGTTGAAGGTACTATACTGTAATTGTTTTTTTTCACATGATTAGAACTATTGAGTCACTTGATTTACTATTGATTCACATGATTTACTATTAGGGGAGGTGGTGCAAGTTTGATAATATTTGGAGGACTAAATTAAAAATGAAGAAAAAGAGGGAGGTATTATACTGTAATATTCTGAGTCCCAAAACGTGCAATTATCGAAACTATATTTTCCTATAAATAGAAGCTCATTCTTCCTTCATTTCTCATCCAATTTACTAAAGCTATAGAGCAATTATTATATAGAGAAATTATAGAGAGAAAGAAAAAGAGAAGTCTGCTACCTCACTATTCCAGTATCCAGTCTTCTTCTAAGGTAAGAGGTATTATTTCTTTCGTATTCATGAAGAGATCTTATGTTATTCCATTCTTTATTATTATGTTGGAATAACCTGTCTATGCGAAGTACCACATATATGGTGAAATTCTTATGTTATTCCATTCTTTATTATTCTGTTGGAATATCCTCGCATGCGGATTACGCGATAACCGGGTTCCATTCTTTATTATTACTCGTTGAATATCCGTCATGCGCACGCATTACGCGTGACCAGTTCCATTATTTATTATTCGGTGGGAATAACTCCGTCTGCATGCGGTTACATCGCATGCCCGATGAATTCTTCCATTATTCCATTCTTTATTATTCGTGGGAATAACGTGTCTACGCGGCCTATCGCATGCCTAGTGAATTCTTTTGTTATTCTATTTTTATTATTCGCTCAATAACTCCGCCTACGCGACTACTGCATGCATGGTGAATGACCTTTCGTATTCATTCTTTATTAAATTATGGAAATGATCTGCATGCGTGGATTACTGCATGGCGGATGAAAATCCATTTCGGTAGCTTCAGATATTCTATTATACTCGTATGAGATATCATTCCCCAAATCCAGTACTTCGATTCCACGGATTTGGTGTTCATCATAAAATATCATCTATCTATCTACCCATAATAAATGCAAACCATGCAATAGATAGAAATAAATCTTCCCTTATGGGGTTACAACATCCTAATAATAAATATAATCCTGTGTCATACTAACCTTAAAACATCCGTATAAAAAATCATAAACAAATAAGTCTTAAACAACATCATTAACTTAAGTCTTAAATAAGTAAATACATCATCATATAAAACAACAAGTCTTCATCACTTGTTAATCTTGCCCTTGCCTTTTTACTAGTAGAAGGCTCGCTTGACCTTTCGCTCTTAATCGCAATGTTATTATTACGCAAGAGTGAGCACTATTGCCCACAAGTAAAATAATGAAATAACAATGTATAATAACATGCGAGTGAATCAAAGACTTCAAATAAAAGCTCAACTTTTGAATCAAGAATGAATAACAAGAATCAAAAGATTTCGAGGGTCATAAGACCTTGAACTATGTCCTAGGTTAACAAGGGTTATACTTGAAACCTTTAATACTATAAGACTATGGACCTTTCTACTCGCATTTAGGGGGATCAAATTTCTTAGTACCATACTGCGCACAATATCTTAACGCTAACGATAAGTAAATCCTTTATAGTGGTTGTTCATCTCAGCTTGACATTCGAGTCCGCACTAAAGGAAGTTTGGTTTGATAATTCAATAAGGGTTCTAAATTTAGAACGCTTCATCAACTATGGACTAGTTGAATCAATAAGGTTCACTAGTCTAACAAGGTTCAACAATAATGATATTCAAATTGAATAATAATCTCAAGAAGTATACAATAGAACAAATATTGTATAACAAAATCATACTTTGAAAAGATAATCAATCTTTAATATAACAATTCAACTTGAATAATAGTAATGAGAATTTACTCGAGGTAAATAATAAACTTGAACAATGATAACAAGTAGGGTAGAAACTTGCCTCGCAAGGTGAGATTACACTTTTTAATTAAACACGCTCCTTGAAATTAATCCTACATATCATTTCCATTCACAACTCTAGTTAATTATAATGTAATTAGTCATCATAAGTTCATTCTTTTGTCTAACTTTGATTATGACTATACTTAGTCAATTTATCACATTCATTGTCACATAATTTACACTTCACTTAATAATAAGCTAATTATGTATTCAATAATTCAATCCACATGCAATTATGTTATTTACATGTTAAGCATCTATTTTAACATCTCATTATACTTCTAACATATTTCTATGTTCATTAAATTAAGTTAATATCACATTGCTAGACTTGAACATTTTTAAAATTTCATTTTCAACATTTCGAGAGTGGAAATATATACACTTTTATTTTATATTTCGATCTCATCATATATGCATGCATGCAATGATTTTGGCACTGCGATTTATGGCAGCACATGGCGCATATGCCATGCATGAAGTCTTAATGATGTTGATCAAGGCCATGGCATGCATGAATTTCAGCTTCAAATTGCAATTCTCATGAAAAATCAGTAACATAAATAATTTCTACCAATTTGTTATTTCTTACATGTAATTTAACATACCCATATACTAGAATTCATATATAATCATTACCCAACATTTATAGAGTGATTTTAACCATTTAAAACACATAATTACAGTAATTAAAATATGAAATTTTTCACTGTTTTTTGTGTTCTTGAAGGTTTTGAACAAAAATCATAAAATTTAATACTACTGGATTCGTTATAACACCGAATCCGCTCATTTAAGGTTTGGTCTCTTCAGATCAACATGCATAATCAAATAAGAGTGGAAATTTTACAAAAAACATTTATGTTTGACATATTAAAATCACGATAAGGCCATATATGCCATAACCCATACTCAGTAAGTTTTGAGCAACATATACGATATATGTTTTATGATACTCAAGATATGGTTTACATAATATATATATATCAAATACGATATGGTAACATTTAACACATATATAAACTCATAATCATACCCTTTCCCAATTACAGAGACTTTACAAAAGCTTTGAAAGCCATTTTCATGAAAAAACTAAACCACGAAATTTAGAATTTGGGAAGGAGAAGATTACCCTCAGAGTATAGTAAAGCGAGATTAGAAAACTCTTTCATGTTTCTTCAATTACCCACTCTTAATCTCCTTCAAAAATCTCTTAAATCTCTCTCTCGATAAACTCTCTCCTCGATTATTCTCTAGACTTAGCAAAATAATAAGAAAGAAAAGAGAATATATAAAAAAAATCAATCGACGCATTATTATGGTCAGCTTAACCCAATAATGGGTAACTCGCTCAACCACTACTAGGGCCTTGTTTGGCAAGCCTTAATTGATTCAAAATCATTTATTTTAATAAATCTTTTTATACTATAGTTTAAATAATGTCACACCCAATTATAAAATAACTCAATTAATTTATTTAATTTAATATAAATAAAATATAATAATTTCTCATTAATTCACATAATCATATAATTAATTTTCTCATTAATTAATTATATCAAATTATTAAATCTCTAATTAATTATTACATTAATTAAAAATAACATTAGGCTTATTAAATATTTCTTTTAATTCAATAAGCTCACATAAATACATACTTGAATAATAATTATTCTCCACATTAATTTAATAAATATAACACATATAATTAAATTAATCTATCACAATTGCATCAATTAATTATTTAATCTAATAATTAAATCATCAAAATTATTTATTTAATTCAATAAATATTAAGAATTAAATTACAAAAATCTCGCTCATTACATCTTTCCCCTTAAAAGGATTCTCGTCCCCGTAATCACGACTCAATAATTTCAACCTGCTACATTCTCCCCTTACAAAGATTCTGTCCCCGTAATCGCTACACATAATTTAAGTAAATAAATGAGGGTAATTCTTCATCATATTCTCTTCGAGTTCCCACGTAGCTTCTTCAAAGATTGTGGGTTCCTCCAAATTACCTTAATGTATGGTATTACTTTATTTCGAGAACTTGTTCTTTTCTCGCACGACAATTTGAACAGAATTTCTTCGTAAGATAAGTCTTTTTCAAAATGTAGGGGTTCGTATTCAATTACATGCTTGTAATCGGCTTTTGTAGGGTCGTAAAACGTAAACATGGAAGACGCTAGGACATTCTCGAGTGCCGGAGGTAAGGCTACCTCATACGCGATTTCTCCGATTCTTCAAGTACTTCAAATGGTCCAATGAATCTTGGGCTTAATTTCCTTTCTTTCCTAACCCGATCTTCCCTTTCAGGGAGAGACCTTCAAGAAAACATAACTACCCGATTCAAATTCAATATTTTTACGATGTGGATCAACAGATTTCTTCCGCCTCATCTCTTGAGTCGCTACCAATGTGTTCTGATCACTTTGACTATTTCATTGCCTCATTGTACCAATTCGCCCTAGCAATTGTCTTTCGCCAACTTCATCCCAATAAAGTGGAGTTCTCGCATTTTTCCGCCAGATAACGCTTCATAAGGCGGCATGCCTATACTAGCGTGGTAACTGTTGTTGTAGCCAACTCTACTAACTCTGTAGGTGATCATCCCAATTTCCTTTAAAGTCCATCACACAAGCTCTCTAGCATATCTTCTAATGTCCAATCGCTTCTTTCGCTCTCGTCCGTCTCTGCTTCGAGGGTGGTATGTCAGACTCATTCGCAATTGCGCACCCATGCATTCCTCAAGACGCTTCTAAAAATTCATGTAAAGCGCGATCCCTATCGAAAATAATTGACACCGCACTTCGCGCCTCAAAAACAATCTCTTTTACGATAACCTCGCTAACCGATCTAAGTTGAATCTGATTTTGATCGGAAGGAAGTGTGCGGATTTCGCCAACCATTAACGATAACCCATATCAAGTCAGTAGCCTTTCGAGTCGCTTCTAAGGCCAACCACGAAGTCCATTGTAATATGTTCCCATTTCCATTCTCGGGATCTCCAACGGTTGTAGCAATCCACTTGGTCTCTCGATGTTCTCTTTTTCTTTTCTCGACAGTGTCGACACTTGGCAACACATTCTCGCAACATCACGCTTTCAAATTCGGCCACCGTAAATGTTGTCAAAGATCTTGATACATCTTGGTACTACCAGGTGAATCGAATATCGTGAACTATGAGCCTCGCCAAAATGTCTTCCTTAATCTCTCGATCGGTGGTACCCAAATTCTACTTTCAAATCTCAAGATTCCTTCCTTATCCATCTTAAATCTTGGTTCGCCCTTCAGATATCTTCTTTGTCACCTTTTTTGCATTCATCGTCCCAAAGTCGAGCCTCTTTAACTTTATCTAGTAGAGGTTGTACCAGATTGCATCCTAAATAGCTTCTCATCAATTTCCATAGATACTTCACTTCCAACTCCATTTTCTCATTTCGCAATTAGCTCCTCCCGAGCAAATAACATCATCAATTTCTCCCGACCTTTCTACTTAAGGCGCTTAGAACCACATTTGCTTTTACCCTTGATGGTATAAAATCTCACAAATCAGAATCCTTAATTAATTCCAACCATCTTCTTTCGACGATATTCAAATCCTTCTTCGTGGTGAAAAATATATTTTACTCTTGTGGTCCGTGATATATTTCACACTTCTCCCCGTAGAGATAGTGCTCCAAATTTTCAAAGCAAAAACAACTCGCAGCCTAACTCCAAGTCGTGGGTCGATATCCTTCTCGTAATCCTTCAATTGTCGTGATGCATACGCAATGACTTTTGCCGCTTTGCATCAAGACACAACCAAGTCCTTTATGCGACGCATCACTATAAACAACAAAATTTCAGATCGTCCTAAGAGACAACACAAAATGTCAGACTCAACCTCTTCTTCAATTCTTGAAAGCTTTCTACACACTTCTCCGCCCAAACAAATTTCACAAATTTTTCGAGTTAAATTCATTAATCTGAGTTGCATCTTGGAAAAGTCTTGTATGAACCTTCTATAATATCCTCGCCAATCCAAGAAAACTTCAGATTCGACGGCGCCCCCTCTACCGATCCCAGCTTAATCACGGCTTTCACTTTTGATGGATCTACCAAAATTCCATTTTTATCGATCACGCGCTCCAAGAAATTGCACTCGCTCAATCCAAAATTCGCATTTCAAAAACTTGCATACAACTTTTCCCTTCTCAATACTTCCAATGTTAATCTCAAATGCTCTTCATGTTCTTCCTTGGTTTTCAATAAACCAAAATGTCATCTATAAATACCACTACTTAACTTGTCCAAAAACTATTGAACACACCATTCATTAGTCCCATAAATGTCAGAGCATTCGTAAGACCAAACGACATTACTAAAAATTCAGAGTGACCATATCGCTTCTCGAACGCCGCCTTTCTAGACATCCTCCGGTCTCACCTTCAATGATGATAACCGCTTCTCAAGTCTATCTTGAAAAGTATCTCGCCCTTTCAATTGATCAAACAGTCGTCGATCCTCAGAATGGATATCTGTTTTAATCGTGACCTTATTCAGCTTCTCAGAAGTCAATGCAGAGCCGCATCGATCCATCCTTCTTTTTCACAAACAACAACACCGCCCCCCCCACGACGATACGCTTCTTGCTGAATGTACTTTTGTCCAATAATTTTGTAGTTGTACCATTAATTCTTTCATCTCATCGTGCCATTCTGATATGGTGCCTTCGATATTGAGCGCTTCCGGCGCCAAATCGATCACGAAATCTACCTCTCTATCCGTGGAAGTCCCGCAAATCGTCTGAAATACGCCAACGAAGTCCCTCACAATCGGATTTCTTCTACCTTCGATTCTTTTTCGATCGTCGACTATGTAAGCTAAGTATCCTACACAAATTTGTCTTAATAACTTCCGTCGCCTCGATCATCGCCGACAACTCGCTTGTTCAGGCGATTTGCTACCATAAAACACAACCTTTGACTTTTAGTCATAAGGTTAATACGCTTTTTTTGGCAATCAATTACATGCCTCGTAATTGAATAACCACCATTCCCAATATAACGCCAAATTCCCCAAGTCGAATAGGATAAGATCTACGCTCATGATATTACCCTTAATATCCACTCTACGCTTCTTATACACACGCATTTCAATGGATTATCTCTCTATTCGCAATTTCTATGTTCATGGGATATTCCAACTCATCTTTAAGCAAATCTAAACTATTAGCAAAGTCATCTGATATAAAGGAACAAGTAGCACCCTAATCAAATAAAACATAAGCATTAATTTTATTGATCTAATGATACCGACACCACATCACGAGACCGAATCGCATCCCGCACCGCCATGTTGAAAGTCCCGCTACTTATTGTTTGTTTCATGGTTGGTCCGGATAGTCAAGGCATTTCCACCGTTGTTTCCTCTTGCTTTCTCCCCGATCCCGCCCCTCCCGATCCCTTCTAGATAGTTCTTCTTCCAGATGGTCCTTCAACCACAAGTGAAGCAAGCACCCTTCTTTTTGTTAGATAATTAGTGCTATGTGGCCTTCCCCACCACAATTGTAGCACACACTCTTTTTTTCCTTCATACAAACTCCCAGATGAGCTTTCCCGCAGTGCCTGCATGCTTCGATTCTTTTCTTCCTCGACTTCCTTGTTGATTCCCCGATGATGAGTTGTCATTCCACCTTTTCTTCTCGATTAAAATTACCACCTCCTCGTGCTACTTCCACTAGTCTTGTTATTTCCTTCACTTTCACTTTCTTCTTCTTCTTCTTCTTCTTCTTCTGATCTTGATTGTACTTGGTCACCGTGATCGCTTCCACCTTCAAATGAGGATGGCCTTTTCCAAAGATTCTCCAAAAAAGTGTTTATCCTAAAACATCGATACTTTACTATATACCCAAGGCTTTAGTCCTTGTTCAATCTTCCGCTTTTCTCTCGTCTGCAGTGTACTTGATATTGGCGAAAACTCGCCAACTCGTTGAATCTAGCCGCATAATCAGTATCGCCATATTTCCCTCGCTTCAATTCCGTAAAAATTGAACCTCCATCCGGTTCTCGAAAGTGGTCGGGAAATACATCTCAAAAACATCTCTTTAAATCTCTCCCAAGTAATTACACCTTCACCTCCACGAACTTTGTTTGCTTGCCACCAATAGCTAGCTTCGCATTTCTTCAAAGATAAATGTTGCAAAAGCGGTCTTCTCGTCTTCTAACCCTAGCAACGCTAAAACCCTTCTCCATCTCCATAACCCACGCTTGAGCCTCGATCGATCGTTCATGGAACCTTTAAACTCAAGCGGTCCCACCGCCTTTGAAATCTTTAAATGTAGTATTTGGTGGAGCTTGAGGTTGATTATTCATTGCTCCAATAAGAAGTTAACCAACCGCCGAATCGGATTAAGCATTGGCATTATTGTTGTTATTTGTCGACTCTTCCCGAAGTCGGTTGACGTTGTTGTCTTCTTCTTGGCGCATATATTTCGTTAAAATATATGCTTATTAAATCTCTATTAAATTCTCTAAATAGTTAAGACTTAACTCAACAATTTAATATAATTATTTAACACATTATCTCAAACAACTTGATATATATTCATTCAAATCAAAAGTTTTACATCAAATGATAAAGATCACCGCTATTTACATCAACTATCCTCGAGATAAAGAATCCACAGATTTAAATATTAAAATATTCCTTTGTTCATAACAACATCGAATTTACATCTAAATACCAAATAAGTTTATCACATAATTAAACAAATTCTATCACCGTCTGTCAAGGCGCGAATAGCCTTGCTACGCCCTCTTCCATGATGCGAGACATCGCCCCCGCGATCCAAAGATGTACGATGGAAGTCCTTCAAACCGATGGGGTACCTCAAAACTCGATCCTGGCCTCATCCATCGCATGATTAAGTGTAGAGTATGTCTCCCCAAGCTTCGCTTTCTTTCACGACCATCCTCTTCTCGCAAGATCAAGACGACGTGACTCTCTTACCCAAATTTCTCCTCTCGCTATGATCACCTTTCGTAGCTTTCCTTCGCCTCCTTCTTCAACTTTTCTATCTCTCTGGCCTTATCTTCTGGTCTTCGACCTTCTCGTGGACCAAATCCCATTCTACATTTCCCAACCGTGAGTGAAGAGTCGAATCTCCTCTCCTTCTCGCTTCGAGTAATAATCAATAATAATCGCCTCGCCAACAGATCCTCGACTCTCATCTCAGAATCTCCACGTTACTTGGCCAGATAATGTGTCGTACATCTCAAAGATCAATGGAGTGTCAGGAAACTCCTCTTCTTCCTCTTTCCTCTTCAAATTCCTCCTCAGATCCTCCTCAGATCAGCCTCAGTTCATGCTCCCGACCAACAACTGTGATCAATGGAGATGACTCCTCTGCACTAACTGCTCCCTAACGACATGAATGTCTCTGGCTTCCTCCTCCGAGGGTAATCAGAGGTACTTGGGTTCCTCCTCCCGCTTCGACTAGTTCCTCCAACATCCGACATCCCGACAACAAAAATTTCAAGTTTTAGTTACTAAGTCGCATTAGTGAGCACATAATTTAACACATAAGCACATAAAGTCTTTTATTATCTTCAATGAATTACAAAAATTCATTTCCTAGAACTCGATAAGAGTTTTCCATCACTATGTTCTTTCTATAAGGCTACTACCTAAGGTTGTTCCCCACCTAAGGTTCATAACCTACAAATTTGATACTAACTTCAGACACCCCCAAATCCGTACTTTCGATTCCACGGATTTGGTGTTCATCGATAAATATCATCTATCTATCTACCCATAATAAATGCAAACCATGCAATAGATAGAAATAAATCTTCCCTTATGGGGTTACAACATCCTAATAATAAATATAATCCCAAAAGTCATACTAACCTTAAACATCTGTATGAAACATAAACAAATAAGTCTTAAACAACATCATTAACTTTAAGTCTTAAATTCAAATACATCATCATATAAAACAACAAGTCTTCATCACTTGTTAATCTTGCCTTTGCTTTTTACTAGTAGAAGGCTCTGCTTGACCTTTCGCTCTTAATCGCAATGTTATTATTACGCAAGAGTGAGCACTATTGCCCACAAGTAAAATAATGAAATAACAATGTATAATAACATGCGAAAGTGAATCAAAGACTTCAAATAAAAGCTCAACTTTTGAATCAAGAATGAATAACAAGAATCAAAAGATTTCGAGGGTCATAAGACCTTGAACTATGTCCTAGGTTAACAAGGGTTATACTTGAAACCTTTAATACAATATAAGACTATGGACCTTTCTACTGCATTTTTAGGGGGATCAAATTTTAGTACCATATCGCGCACAATATCTTAACGCTTAACGATAAGTAAATCCTTTCATAGGGTTGTTCATCTCATTGACATTCGAGTCCGCACTAAAGGAAGTTTGGTTTGATAATTCAATAAGGGTTCTCAATTTAACGCTCATCAACTATGGACTAGTTGAATCAATAAGGATTCGCTAGTCTAACAAGGTTCAACAATAAATGATATTTAAAATGAATAATAATCTCAATAGGTATACAATAGAACAATTATTGTATAATGTAATCATACTTTGAAAAGATAATAAATCTTTAATATAACAACTTGAATAATTGATTTATAAACTTAATAATGAACAATGATAAGTAGGGTTAGGAAACTTGCCTCGTCGCATGTAGATTACACTTTTAATTAAACACGCTCTTGAAATTAATCCTACATATCATTTCCATTCACAACTCTAGTTAATTATAATGTAATTAGTCATCATAAGTTCATTCTTTTTGTCTAACTTTGATTATGACTATACTTAGTCAATTTATCACATTCATTGTCACATAATTTACACTTCACTTAATAACAAGCTAATTATGTATTCAATAATTCAATCTACATGCAATTATGTTATTTACATGTTAAGTATCTATTTTAACATCTCATTATACTTCTAACATATTTCTATGTTCTTTAAATTAAGTTACTATCACATTACTAGACTTGAACATTTTTAAAATTTCATTTCTCGAATATTTCGAGAGAGTCATGGCACACCATCTTTATATTTGATTCTACAATTGCATATCACACAATACCATGACATTTGATACGCTGACATTCATGTCATGCAAGGCATACAGGGTCTCAAGCATGTTGATCATGCCATGGCGCTGATTCAGAATCAATTCGTAAATTGCAAATTCATGATGAAAATGCAGAACATGCCAATTTCTACCAATTTGTTATTTCTTACATGTAATTTAACATACCCATATACTAGAATTCATATATAATCATTACCCAACATTTATAGAGTGATTTTAACCATTTAAAACACATAATTACATAATTAAAATATGAAATTTTCACTGTTCTTTGTGTTCTTGAAGGTTTTGAACAAAACATAAAATTTAATACTACTTGATTCAAGTTATAACACCGAATCCGCTCATTTAAAGTTTGGTCTCTTCAGATCAACATGCATAATCAAATAAGAGTGGAAATTTTACAAAAATTTTTATGTTTGATATATTAAAATCACGATAAGGCCATATATGGCAACCCATACTCAGTAAGTTTTGAGCAACATATACGATATATTTTATGATATCTAAAGATATGGTTTATATAATATATATATAATCAAATAAATGATATGGTAACATTTAACACATACATAAACTCATAATCATACCCTTTCCCAATTACAAAGAGACTTTACAAAAGCTTTGAAAGCCATTTTCATGAAAACTAAACCACGTAAATTTAGAATTTGGGAAGGAGAAGATTACCCCGAGTGTAAAGCGAGATTAGAAAACCTTCATGTTTCTTCAATTACCCACTCTTAATCTCCTTCTCAATATCACAATTTCTAAATCTCTCTCGACAAACTCTCTCTCTCTCTATTCTCTAGACTTAGCAAAATAATAAGAAAAGAAAAGAGAATACGATAAAAAAAATCAATCGACGCGAGATTATGGTCAGGTTAACCTAACTCCATCATGGGTAATCGCTTCAACCACCCTAGGGCCACGTTTGGCAAAACCTTAATTGATTCAAAATCATTTAATTTAATAAATCTTTTATCTTATAGTTTAAATAATGTCACACCCTTTTATAAAATAACTCAATTAATTTATTTAATTTAAATTAAATAAAATATAATAATTTCTCATTAATTCACATAATCACATAATTAATTTTTATTTATTAATTATGTCAAATTATTAAATCTCTAATTAATTATTACATTAATTAAAATAACATTAGGCTTATTAAATATTTCTTTTAATTCAATAAGCTCACATAAATACATACTTGAATAATAATTATTCTCCACATTAATTTAATAAATATAACACATATAATTAAATTAATCTATCACAATTGCATCAATTAATTATTTAATCTAATAATTAAATCATCGAAATTATTTATTTAATTCAATAAATATTAAGAATTAAATTACAAATTTGGGTATACCTAGGATAATGTGCAACAGAAGGCAATATTCCTCGTAAACAACACAATAATAATAATTATGCTACCGGTAACGCTACCATCGTAACAATGATAACTATCGTGGGGGAAATTATCAGGCAAGAAATGGTAACCAGTTCGGTGGTAATCATGGTCAAGATAATAGAAGTGAAAAATTCAAGAAGAGAAGATTTAACGATGATGGGAAGACGTCGGCAGCAGCAACAAATTCTAGGGGAGGAGAACGACCGCCAGTTAGATGCTATAGATGCGGAGAGGAGGGACACATAAGTCCAAACTGTTCACAGCCTTCCAAGGTATGTTTTAGTTGTGGAAAAGATGGTCACATAGCTCGATTTTGTCCTCAGAACAAAATCAAGTCCAAATGGGACTACAGTGGCACCAAAGGCGGATACTGACAAAACAAAAGTCGGTGGTTTCGTGAATAATAGTTTTTCATGACTTCTCAAAAGCGAGTAACCCAAAGAAGTTAGCAGCACGGGTTGGTTAATTATTAATTTTTGCTAAGTCTATACCTTATTAGATACCGGTTCTACCCATTCTTTTATCTCTCTTGCTTGTGCTTAACATTTAAATTTGACTCCGGAGAGATTAGACTTTGACTTATTGGTTGAAACTTCGTTAGTAGAAACCATCATTTCATGTGATATCCAAGTCTTGGATGAGAATCATAGTTTTTAAATGATATTTCTATTGTTAATAAATTTCCTGACGTATTCTTGAAGACTTCCTAGTCTACCCCAGAGCGTGAAATCGAATTTTGTATTGACCCCAGTACAAAACCCATTTCTTAAACCCTCAAATATTTTCTTCACCCAAAACGAACGTATTATGCGCTAAAGACGTTGGCTCGAGCTGTTGAAGATTATGATTATACTATTCAATATCATCGTGGAAGAAGCGTGGTTGTTTACACGCGTTGAGTAGAAGATCGATGCGCCATTTAGTGTGATGTTGTTAACACAAAAACCCATTTCGTATAACTTACAAATGATGAAGATAGAGTTAAAGACTCTAGGGACCCACGTGAAGATAACGAATATACGAGTAGAATTAAATTTAATCGATAAAGTTAAAGCCATGCAAGCTACATACTCAGAGCTGAGGAATGTGAAGAAGAAGGTTCAAGATGACGTTATTCTAGTAGCAAGAATCGATGAAGAGAGGAAATCTCAACCCTCGATTTAATTGACCCATTTGAAATACTTGATCGAGTAGGAACTGTGGCCTATAGACTTGTTTTACCGCCAAGTATGTCGCGTGTTCATAACATTTTTTTTCACGTATCGATGTTACGTAAATATGTGGATGACCCGAACCACGTTATTAAATTGGTACTAGACGAGATAACAAAAGATTTAATGTATGAGGAGATACGTGTTAAAATCTTGGATAAGAAGGATCATATTCTACACTCAAAGGTTATACCTCAAGAGTTAGAATTTGAAGTGAAGTCAAGGTATCCTCACCTATTCGGCATACTAGGTACTTACGTAAATTTTGAGGGCAAAATTTCATAAGGAGGGGAGATTGTAAGACCCCAAATTTTATGAATAAATATTTAATTTTCTCGAAATATTTTTTTGAATGTTATGCTGTGGATTTGAGATAGTGTTATAGTTATGGGTAGTATTTATAAATTTTGCAAAGTATGCAAGTTGTTATATAATATTCGATTGGTGGGGAATATTCGCTTTAACAGGAATATTCGTGCGACTCAAGACAATCATTGGTGGACCCCACAATGAAGTATTGTCGTAGTTAGAAAACGACATAATTATCTTTTATAAAAATAACTACGAAAGTGTTACAGCTTAAAATTGTTGAACTACCCTTAGTAAAGAAAGTACAATGAATGCGCGCATGGTTGCATAGTAGCACATGGTATCAATTATTGATGCTTACGTAAGAAGTCACTCAGGTTATACTCAATTATTGCTACAAAGAATCACGCATCATATCTCTCATATTATTGATTCAATTATTGTCACAGTATCATCAACATAATATTTATTATTATTAAATCAATAATTGAGACGACAAAGTTATTCATATTATTATTTGCAACATTGACAATGTCTAGAAGTTCTGTCAATGAGAGGTTTGGTCACCTAATTGTGCGCCAATAAGGAGAAATCCTTATCGAAAAGCCCCCTCTTTCCTGGGAACGACCTGGTTGTTAAATATTGTGAATTATAATATTAATGATGAATAAGTTCGTGTTGATTAAAGATAAAATTGATAGTTCCATTGTGTTGGAATTATTAGTGTTAATGAAAATCGACATTTATTTCGATAATAATTGATGTCTGGAGGTTATATTGACCAATCGGGTAATTAACCGGATAAATGAGAAATTAATTGCTATTGATTCACATGATTATAACTATTTGTTCACGTGTGTGTACTATTGATTCACATTCATTTACTATTAGGGGAGTTGGTGCAAGATTGATAATACTTGCATGACTAAGTTAAAAATAGAGGTATAGTTGAAGGTACTATACTGTAATTATTTTTTCACATGATTAGAACTATTGAGTCACATGATTTACTATTGATTCACATGATTTACTATTAGGGGAGGTGGTGCAAGTTTGATAATACTTGGAGGACTAAATTTAAAATGAAGGAAAATAGGGAGGTATTATAATGTAATATTCTGAGCACCAAAACGTGCAATTATCGAAACTATATTTTCCTATAAATAGAAGCTCATTCTTCTTTTATTTCTTACCAATTTACTAAAGCTATAGAGCAATTATTATAGAGAGAAATTATAGAGAGAAAGAAGAAGAGAAGTCTGCTACCTCACTATTCCAGTATCCAATCTTCTTCTAAGGTAAGAGGTATTAATTCTTTCGTATTCATGAAGAGAGCTTCTGTTATTCTATTCTTTATTATTATGTTGAAATAACCTGTCTATGAGAAGTACCGCATACATGGTGAAATTCTTCTATTATTCCATTATTTATTATTCTGTTGTAATATCCTCATGCATGCGCATTACGCATGACACAGTTCCATTATTTATTATTACATTGGGAATAACTTTTCTGCAAGTGGTCTATCGCATGCACAGTGAATTCTTCATTATTCCATTCTTTATTATTCTGTTGGGAATAACGTGTATGTGCGGTCTATCGCATGCCTGGTGAATTCTTTTGATATTACATTCTTTATTATTCTGTTGGAATAACCTGTCTACGTGGACTACCGCATGCATGGTGATTGACCTTTCGTATTCATTCTTTATTAAATTGTGGAAATGATCTGTCTACGTTGATTATCGCATGGCGGATGAAAATCCATTTGCAGTTTCGTATATTCTATTATACTCGTATGAGATATCATTTCTTTTGTACTCGTCATGAAATATCATTTTATTTGGTATTTTATTTATGAGTTACTATTCATGGGTTACTATTCACCCGATTACTATTCACTCTAGTATTATTCACTCGGATATTCGGGGCACTTTTCGTGTCGGAGTACTATTCACGAGTTACTATTCACCCAAATTACTATTCACCCGAATATTATTCACTCGGTTATTTGGGGTACTTTTCATGTCGAGGTACTATTCACGAGGTACTATTCCCGAAGTACTATTTCTTTTATGTCCAAATTATTTTTGGTACATGAATATTATTCTTGAATTTTACTCTACAAAGCAGTATCATGTTGACAATTTGGACGTTATTGATTTCTGGATAAATTAAATTATAAATCTTTAAAATTTATCCTTGAACTTGTTTTATTGAATTATTATGTCATTGTCATCATCCTCATGCTTATATTATGATTAAAGTCATCTTTGACTTACGTGCATAGATGGACTTGGTATGATTATGACCAAGGATTATTCGGTATAATCATGATCGTAATGTAACGAATGATGTGGTGAAAGTTCTCATTGGCCTGTAATTAATTGATGTGCAGTTGTTGGTATGATTATGATCAGGGATTATTCGGTATAATCATGACCATTGATGAGTACATGAATATCCTTGGCCGTGATGCAGGGATGATTTGAGTTTATTTATTAAGCTAAGTCTCAGCGATAAAATTGATAAAAAAAACTTTTTAAATCATAGAAGATAATAGATTTTATGCTCTACTTGACTCTTCTAATGGATTGCTTATTCTGCTGCAGTTGTTGATCTAAAACTTGTTGTCTATTGTATTCTATCAGTTGTTATACTGTTGAAGGCTAAGGATAATTTATTCTGCATTATCTTAGTCATAATATTTCTTACTGGGCTAGTTGAGCTCACCCTTTCTTTTACTGTTCTTTTCAGGAAATGAGAACGTAGCCAGAACTAGTCGGGGAATGGAGTGACGGTCCAGATGATAGCATTAGCAGTCCTCACTATTCTATAAAATAGTGTGATAATAAATGTAATGAGGACTCTATTTGAGAGTGGATATTGTCTAGAAGACAATATTCTTGCTTGAACTCTCAGCTATGTTTTGTCGTATTTTACACAACAGTTGTATTATTAAGTTGTATTTGAATTTTGTACCATGTATTTGGCGACTCAAGATTGGTGATGTATACCTGTTTTGGGGTCGTAACAGTTAAGTTGTGTGTTATGTAATTAATGACAATTAGTATAGATTTAATGTTAATTAGGTAAACCCTAATTAATATCTAGAAACCCTAATTGCTAAGTTGTAAACCCTAATTATTAATTTAACAAGCTTAATGGTAATTAGTAAAGTATGAAACATAATTTACAAGTCCTAGGTGATTAGTAAACCTAATTTCATTAGCCCTAATTCACTTTTTAAAAACTAAGATTCCCATTTTAGCCCTAATTACCAAATTCTAGAAATTGGACTTATGGAACCTTAGGGTTAAACCCTAAGGGTTAGAATAGATTTCCCATTTTTGCCACTAAAAGTAAAAACAAAATGACATAATTGTCCTTTGTATTAATTTAATAGATAACTTGTGTAGGTTGCCATAAATTTAGTTGGTGACCAACTCAACCTAGCCATGTGCCTATAACCCATACAAATAAGCCATTTTCACATCCAAATGCATTGCATCTATGTCATTATATAAGATCAAAGAGAGAGAAATGTTACTAACTTGCTCATTTGTACACCAACACTCAAGCAAGACTCTCTCAACTCAAAACCTCCGAAATTACCTTGCTAGACCAGTTCCTAATCATGTCCCACTATCACTTCTAGCAGATCAGAGGTCAGAATCAAGAATTGGTTCATAGAAAGGTAGAACCCTAAACAAAAATTTTGATCTTGTACGCTATGTTGGATTTGATGTATGAATGTTTAAATATGTTGTATAAGGTGTGAATTAGTGATCTGGGTTGCTAAATAGTGGATCCATAACATTTATATGCTTGAATTTAAGTTTTTACAAAATCTGGCTGACAACTGAATATCAGACCACATAGATCTTTAGCTGGTTATCATTTTTGTTGTTTAAATGTTTGAACATGTAGTATGCTAGAAGGACTTTGATTTGGACTTGAAAGAATGCTTAGATCATGCACAGATTTCATGTTATTGTTGGTCAAAGGTCATTGACCGGCCATGACTGAGCGTTTCTGGGTAACCCCAAAACTGCCAAAAAAGGTCTGACAACGGTTTCAAGCGTTTAGATCTGTCTGTGTGTTGTTATTTTGTTTTTATTGTTGTAACTAGCTTGTAGTTTGTTATATATACTACTTATTCATGCGCTTAGACCACCAAAAAAGTAAACAGGTTTCTTGTAGTGGACGGTCAAACCAAGCAAGAAGTTCACGAAATGAGTTTTCTAGGTAACTCAGAAAACTTAAATCGTGACTTAGTTAAATCGTGTCTTAGTTAGCTCAGATCATGATTAGAAAGGGAATTAATGGTGGTCAAACATGACCCATTGAACACTGCATTATCAGTGTTCTTTAGCTCAAGAACACCAACAACGGCAGAAAGTGTCGCTATAGCCTATAGTGACGGTTTCTATTAATTTAGTTTTCTAATTTCTGGAAAATGATTAAAAATAGAAATAAATTCTAAAAATCATTTAAAAATAGTAAATAAATTTCAAAAATTATAAAATCAGTTTTAAAAATTATTTTAAGTCATAAAAATTAACTTTTAATAATTTGGCATATTTTCCATAAATATTAGTAATTATTTGAATATTATTTATTTAATAAATGCACTAAATAAATTAATTAAAAATGATTTTATTATATTAAAAATTATTTTAAATGATAATAAGGTATTTAATAATATTTTAAGTTATAAAATGTAACTTTCAATATTTTAAAGTAAATTTTAGTAATTATTTAATATTAATTATATTATATTTATTTAATAATTATATTAAATAAATAGATTAAAATGATTTTTTTGATTTAAAAATCATTTAAAAGGATATAGATGAATTAAAAATACTTTAAGTTATAGTTAATGACTTTTAATATTTTGATAAATAATACATTAATATTTAAATATTAATGGTAATTATTTAAAATAATTTTAAATGTTTTAAAATCATTAAAAGGTAATATTAATACTTTAAAATATTTTGAGTTAATATAAATTACTTTGATTTTTTTAGCAATGGTTGCATTAATATTTGAAATATTAATGATAATATAATTATCTAATATTTAAATCATTTAATAATGATTCTAGAGTTTGAAAAATCAAGATAAATGATAATAATTATTTAAAAATTATTATACGTCATTTAAAAATAATATGATTTGGTATTTAAAATATCCAAGATAATATTGAACTACATGATAGAGTTTTAAACTCGATAATTATCCGAATAAAGCCAGTTAATTGCATAGAAATACTACCAAATTGATCCAGAACCTATATAGTTTTCTTTGTATAAGTGTTTGTTTGTGTCCTAATAGTGATATAACTATATGACAATGTGATCAGGTTATGTGTTGACTGTAAATAACAGTACTATGTGTTATGATATGTTATTCTAATCAATAGAACAATCTTATAAAAGATAGGTCGTTGAATTAAAGATAGAACTAAGTTGTGTAAGTAGCAGACCAGACAAGTATCTTTACCCCTTCCATTTACTTTATGCAATGAACATGAGTAAGAAAGTTTCAGAATTATATTATCATTGTGTCAGATTATTAACTCTATTGCTATTGATTATGTACTCAAATATTCGTATTCATGCAAGTTCTTGAACTTTATTCGTACATTGTTTATCAGTACAGTATTACTATTAGATTCAGATATATCTATTATGTTCATAAATTTCTAAGATTTGTTATACAAGTGTCTCCACTTGGATAATTATTGAACATGTTGATACATACTTATTTATTTCCAATGTGTATATCTTAATTGAAAGTCGCCTAAAACTATTTGTCTCAATTTGAACCACATTTAAAATATCTTTTGAATATGATAGAACCTTATTGATATCCAACCAATTGTTTGGTTTGGATTCCCGACTAAGTATGAATATCCCGAACATGGGAAAACTTTTGTGCGCCTGAGGCGATATGATGAACGAGAATATCGTTCTGGTATGTAGTATTGATCAATACAAGGCATAACGGGCTGATCACCCACGTGCCTGTAAGTTATGACGGTTTATAGAAGAAGTTCTGTTTAACCTTTTTGCAAATTGAAAATTATGTTCATAGTCTATCGACTGCTCTCTATTTATAGTCAGTACGTAGTTTCAAAAACTGAAATAAGATTTGCAAGGTTGTTTAGTGTTGCTTCAGTACTTCACAACTATTGCTTCGTTGTTGAAGAGTCGTTCAAAGAAAATATTTAATCCTTTCAGCTAATGTTTATTGATTACTATTACTTGCTGGGCACTCAAATGCTCATTCTTGCTTAATTTAAATGTTTTCAGCTATTATTGATCGACCTGAAGGTTCATGCATGAACAAAGGGAAAGGAAAGCTAGTAGATTAAGTTTGTGTTATCTTATGTAATAGCTAGACTTAAATAAGTTGACGATATTTATTATCTATCATGTAATGAAATGTTTTAAAGGTCGCGTACCTGAGATTTAGACAACTCTGATATGTAAATTAAGTTTGATATTTATGACATTATTATTATTATTCCGCTCAAAGAAATGGTATCGTGAAGCACCTTTGAATTCGGTTTCAAGAGCACACGAATTTGGGCGTCACGAGTTGGTATCGAGCTTTAAGGTTAGAAACCATAGGTGGGTTAGACCTTAGGCTATAACCTTAGGGCAGAGGGAAACGTTGAAAATACAAATAACTTGTATAGAGTTTTAAGGGAGATGAATTGAATAAATTCATCGTAAAACAAAATAAAAAATAACCTATATAAAATTATTACTTGTTGTGTGTATATATTATATACTAATCTAGATAAATTTTGTTTAGATGTCAGGAAGAAAAGGATTAGGATACCCTCAGATCGTAAGGGAGGAGTCAATCTCCGTAACCGAGCCAATGTCAAAGCCAATAGCTGAAATAGAGGCTTACGTTGAAGATAACCTTGATGAAGTGATCATTTTGGAAAATATAGCACCGGACCCAGAAATGGTGGAACTAACAGATAGTGATTCGGACACTGAAGTTGGAGCTGATCAAGCATCAACTAAAATGTAGAATCTGAGGAACAAGGTTTCTTCTCTGAAAAAGTTATGGGAAATAGAAAAGCTACTAAATAGTCAATTGCGAAAGGCATTAATCGAAACGATGAAAGAACAAGATAAGCTTAAGATCTAAATTGATCAAATGGGAGCCAAAAGCAACATATCATGCGCAGATCCGGGCAAGAAAGGGAAAAGAAAGATAAAAGACCAAGAAATAGGAAATTTTGATAATAACCAAGAAGACGCTAACGAAATAGTGTGTACAAACTGTGACAAAAAACATGAAGGCGTATGCAGGAAAGGGAAAAAGATATGTTACATTTGCGGACATGAGGGACGTATCTCTCATCATTGTCCCGACTTTAAGCTAGGTGCATGTTTCATTTGTGGGATGGAAGGTGTCAGGAATAAGCATGTGAATGATATTCCTATTTACATATGATTTGATTATGATATATATATGAATGAATAATATGCAAGTATGCTTGCATTAAGAAAAGCTGTAAAGTCCTTTGATAGATAATAGAAACATGTGTACAAGGACTTAGAATGAATTGATCAAGTATGTTAGGTTGATCCTACATAAGCAAAAAACGACTTTGTAAAGTCCTTAAAAGAAATGATGTCTGAGGGACTATAAATATAGAAAGATCAAGCATGTTAGGTTGATCTTATGATGTAATAGATAGGCTTGTTTGATGGTCGAGTCTTTTTGCACTGAGATCATAGTCTGCCAAGAGAGTCGAGAAAACTCGAGAGCTATCGAGGCGTAATCGTAATCACGTAAGATAGTAGATCTCGGAGTTCGTGGTACCGGGAGAAACGATGAAGGATCGTGGTATATCGAGAAGAGCTTCCTTGGGATCGTGGTATCTTTGAGGAAGTCGTGTTCGAGAATCGTAGAGACGACACGCCTCACGAGCCGACCGAACATCTGTCGAAGCCAAGTCGAAAACGTAGACTACACTCGGAGTCGTAGAGTCTATCGATGCCGAAGCCAAGTCAAGGATCGTAGACTACACTCTGAGTTCGTAGAGTCTATTGATTACATGTAGAGATCGTAGTCGAGCAAGATCAGATGAAGACAACAAGCGCAAGGAAGAAACCGTAGAGTGTCAAGATCTGATCTCAGGATCGTAGTGTCTGCACGCGGTAGAAATTTGAATCGTGAAGTCTTGAACTCGACCTCAACAGAAGTGTTCACAATGCATAGGCAGAATCGTAGAGCAAGTACGATTCTCAACTAATGAGAACTCCCAGAATATCCAAAAGAACAAAGCCTCTAGTTGGAAATGCAAAGATACATCCTACCTGAAGGGAAACAAAGAGCACTCAATGAATGGCAAGCAAGCTAACAGAAGATCTAAGCACCAACCCAATCAGCATCAAGATTGATTTGTAAAGCTATTCGAGATGAAGTCTTCCACAAGATTATCATAAGAAGACTTTAGTAACTGACTAAGGAAAGTCGACCAAGTCGCGATGGTATCGAGGAAAGAAAGACAACGATCTTGGAAGCAACCGATTATATACCAATTTAATTTAATAAGTAAGCTAGAGAGCTTATAATGATTTAAATAAATTATAATATTTTAAATGGGAAATTGTAATTTAAAATATTAGTTGGTTAAATAAAATTATAATTATAAAGAAATTATAGTTTTGTGATAATGATTTATGTGTTAAAGTAATTTAATAGATTAGTATTTGAATTAATTAAATTGATTATTTAATTAAGTAGAAGTGTGACTAATAACCTTGCTATAAAGGAGTTATTAAAATAAATTAAGGGAGTTTAATTCATTTTTGCCAAACAAGGCCTAATGCCTATTAAGTCTTTTATCTAATTGGGTTTTACCAAACAAGGCATAAGGATTAATGAGTTATTTTTAAGTTAGTTAACCAAACAAGCCTTATGGCTTTTGATTTCAAAAGAAATTATGGCGATGTCGATTAAGTTAGTATTATATTATATATTTAATATATATTATATCCTATATCGTTAGATATCTAGTGCGTAGTTAGAGTTAGGGAAAAAACAACTTCGAGAGAAGAAGAAGAAGAAGAAGAAGAAGAAGAAGAAGAAGAGAAGAAGAAAAGAAGAAGAAAAGTGAGAGGGAATTGGAGAGAAGAAGAAGCTTGAGAATCAAAAAGGGTTGACCATCATCTTCTTCAAACAAGGTATCATCTAAACTCTATTATGGTTGTTCTTTTCAAAAAAATTATAGTTGTATTCTCTCTCTCCCAATTTTCTCCATGAAAGCTTTGTAGAAGTGGAATTTTGTTATCTATAGGTTTTTATATGATAATCTAGTGTTATTAAACTATTTTCTTAAGCTATAATTGATAATAGTCCATGAATTTATATTATGTATATGGTTGTGAAGAAAAAAATATTTTTACAGAGAGTTTTTGTGAATATATATTGTGAAGTTTAAGGTAGAAATTGAGAGTCAATTAGTTGTTTAATTGATAAATTGATCGTCTAACTTGATAGAGTATGCATAATTATTGATAAGATGCTTTGAATTAATTGTTTTGGTTGAAAAAACAAAACTTACAGTGTTGGTTTTCATTGAAATATCAAAAATGGAGTTTTTGTCAAAAATAGTGAAATTGGATGTTTTAAATTGGTTGTTTATGTTGTTGTATGGGTAAAAACATGTTAGAAGTTCTTGAATTATGTTTACATGAAGTTATTGTATGAATTGCATGTGAATTAGTACATTAGAAAGCGAGCTTGTAGGCCAAATTGGTTTTTTTATTTGCACGATTCTTTGGTTTGTCGATCGATCTTTTGAAGTTTCGTACGCATGGCCCGATGAACAATCGTCGTTCTTGGCCTTACTATCACCATCCTGCCATGATGCGACTTTTGTAAATATAATCATACCGCGTAGCTTATCATCCTATCACTAGTCATGTATGACCCACGATGTAAAGCGTGTAGCGCATGCATGATTCTAACAGAATGATCTGACAGTTTTGTTTATGTATACAAAACTTGAAAATAAATGTTATGTGTTAATAATAGGAATGTTAAATGATGATTTCAGTAGTATTAAACTATGAATGAGCATGTTATCAAGAGTTAATTAGTATTAACGTAATTTGATTATGTGAATGGGTAATTTAACCTACATGATGTATATATTTTGGTTATATAGATATAAAATGTTGGTAATGACTAATTATGTCATGATGACATATGTATAGGGTATTGATTCACGTTGTAAGGTTTAGCTTGTGCTTAAGACAAGTTTTCTAACTCTAAAACTTCGTTGTACAAGTTTAAATTTCGTTGAGCACATTATTGCTTTTAATTCCATTTCAATTGTACAAGTTGCTAACTTTACACTTTCGTAGAGTTAGATTGTTTATTATTGATAAAACTCTTGTATCTATTGGTTCATGTGAATACAAGTATTCCAAAACTTATATTATTGAAAGCAAGTTCTTTAATATGTAACTTGTGATTTAGCATCTGAGTTGTTCTAATTTAATATTCTAGTATTGAACAACTCTATCGTTCAAATACTATTCAATATGCATGTTTAGTACCCAAAATTCTCAATAACCTTGAATGTTATGATATTCATGCTTATGCTATTAGATTATTCCTAAAGCATAATGTTAATTTACAAATATCAATTCGATTATGATTATTCCATAGCTTACGATTATTTCTTTTGTAATCAACTAATCCTTAGTTGATTCTTGTTGAATCTAAATTACCACCATAATGTATCCAAACCAAACTTACTTTGAGTGCGGACTTGTATTCTAAATCTTGAGATGAACAACTCTTTTAATAGAGGTTTACGCTTAGCGTTGAAATGGTTGTGCACAATACATTGTATGCGAAGGGTTGACCCCCTAAGTGCGTGGAGTCCTTATAGTCTTATATTTGTTAAAGTTAAAGTTGAAATATTACTTATAATCATGGACATGATTAAATGGTCATTAAACCCTCCGTGAATGTTATAATTTTAGAGAAAGTTAATAGAATATATTATTCGATTCAATTGAGCCTAATATTGGCAATTGATGTAAAAGTTTAAAGATTTATTTATTGTTATTTCAAGTGGGCCTTGTTTTCTCACTCTTGCTGTAAAATTTCTTACGACTAAAGTTGAAACAATTGGCGTACTAGCACCAAAGATGAGGGAAAAGGAAAGATGAATAACTCTTGAAGACTTGTAATAGTTTTGATAGTTTACTTTTAGACTTTGGTTTAAAGATTGTAATGAAGTTTATTTAAATTTACGCATTTGAATGATTGTTGTTAAAGGTTAGATAACCTGGGAGATTTTTATTTAAGTTTATTCCTGTATGGGCAGGTTTTTATTATTCAATTTTATTATAATTGGGTAGTTATAAATGAATGTTTTGATTAAGTGAACACCAAATCTTGAGGAAATGAAATACGAGATTTGGGGTGTCACAGAGTTAGTATCAAAGCTTTAGGTTATGAACCTTAGGTGGGGGAAAAGCCTTATGAAGTAACCTTTGAAAAGATAGTGGAGATAACTCTTATCGAGTTTTAAGAAAGAAGTAATAAAACACTTATGTGCTTATGTGTTTATAGTTTATGTATTCGCGTGAGTGTCGAGTAGTAATGATTAATAATTAAAACTTTAAAACTTTGTTGTCGGGATGACTAATGTCCGGAGAATTCATTAAGAGGCTAGGAGGAGGGACCTCAAATGCCTATAGAGGAGGAGCCTCATGACATTCAGAGTGGTTTAGAACAACTCTCGCCACGGAGTCGGCCCGTTGGTCATGATGAGTTGAAGATGAGGATGATGATGTGGAGACAGAGCGAGGAGGATCCCGTTGAGTTACCACAGAGGATGAGGATGACGAGGACGAGGAGGAAAGGATTCCACTTAACTTGATAGCTGGCCGTATATACGATGAGGTGCATGACCGTAACGTAGATCTTGAGGATATAGTTGAGGAGTTGCACGGAGATAGTAGGTGAACAACAGATCGCAATGATGACAAAAAAAACGGCGAGATCCGAGGATCGTGAGGAACGCATCGACAAACGCCGAGGAGAAACTAATCTGGTGAAGGAGAGAAAGAACAATTAATCGAGATGGTTCTTTGAATCAAGAACAAAATTGAGAGAAAGAAAGCGCTAAGAGGCAAGAGTGAAGATGCATACTGAGGAAGCTTATCAACGAATGGAAGAAGCGATAAGGAACTCACAGGCGAAAAGGATGAAGATGGAAGAGATGGATAAAGTATTTGACACCGCAATTAATCGAGCTCAAGATCGGGTCATGGGATATCCGATTCAGTTCGAGACGCTGCCATCATATGTATTAGATCGCAGGACAATGTTTTGAGTCATGGAGGAAGAACGTGATAGGGCTAAGAAGTATCTTAATAGATCATCGTAGAAAATGTGCCTGTAAAGCATGTAATAAGTATTAAATAATGTGTAAATCCCTAGTGTTAAGTAACCATGGGATATGATAATAATGATGTTGTCCTGTAACTTTTGTAGTTCAGGAAAGGAATGTAAATAGCAGTGATGCTATTGTTTTTATGTTTTTCGAAGTAATGATGAATAAATAAAAGTTATTATTTTATTCAAAGTGTTATGTGTTATGTGGTTATTTCTTTTATGAAGGCAAGTTAATTAGAAATACTTAAAGAAGTTGAGTAATAGTCTAATGGATGTTTTGTTTTAACAAAAAATGCCTCCCAGACGTGAACCACCCCGACAGAGAAACAATGAGAGAACTATCTATAATGACAATGTTGACGGTAACCCCGTTCAACAACTAGTGACACTACTGACAGGAGCGTTGTAGAATTAACCACAAAACCATGGTACAACGTTTAAGAATTTCAAGGCGGTTGGACCACCTGAATTCCGTGGGTCTATGAATCCGATCGAAACCACACTGGATTATGGAGATAGAAAAGGTGTTCGATGTCGCTAGGGTAGGGGATGATCAGAAGACTGCTTTCGCAACATTCATGTTGAAAGCAGAAGATAGTTATTGGTGGCAGTCCAATTAAACTTGTGAAGGGCCATGAGTGATGACCTGGGATAGGTTCAAGGAGTTGTTCTTCGAGACCTATTTTCCGGAGAGTTCAAAGAGTCAAATTTGGAAGTGCAGGTTTACGGAACTAAAACAAGGGGCGATGATGGTATCTGAGTATCTTGCAAAATTCAATGAGTTGGCGAGGTTTGCGCCATATCAAGTCAACCTGATTTGCGTAAAGCGAAAAGATTTGAACGAGTTGAAGCCCTAGGCATGCGATGGGGTTTCCATGTTCCAGTTGAAGATATTTGCAGCGGTGATGTAGAAAGCGATTACTCGGCCCGAAGGTGGAGGCGGACGGTGACAAAGTTCAATCGAGAACAAAGAAGAAGAAGAATGAGAATGAGATTAAGAATGGAGGTGGTAGCAGTGGAAATAACAACAACAATAACAACAACAACAACAACATGAAGAGGAAGTGGAATGGGAACGTGGGTGCTGGAAACCATCAGGGTAACTAGCAAAACAAAAAGTTTGAAGCATGTGCGACATGTGGGAAATTTCACAAGGGTGCATGTTTGATGGGGAAACGAGTTTGCTTCAATTGTGGCCAGGAGGGTCACATTGCCCCAAATTGCACTCAACCAAAGAAGAATGTATGCTTCACGTGCGGATCCAAGGATCACTTTGCTCGTGAATGCCCTAAGAAAGAGGAAGGAGTGACAACCGACGGAGGCGATGGAGGTAAAATGGAAGTACATGGGCCATTCACGGGACTGCTGACATCAAACAAACCCACAGCCAGAACCTTTAACATGACTGTGCAAGATGTTGTGCAATCAAAAGATGTAGTGTCAGGTATTATCCCAATCAATGATATAAATGCTTATGTATTATTCGATTCGGGTGCTACTTTTTCGTTTATATCTGATGAATTTGCTAAGAGGTTAGAATTGCCTAGAGAAGAACTGAATTTTCCTTTGAACATAGAAATTGCGAATAAGGAAGTACTCCCTGTTAGATTCGTATACAAGAACTGTAGGGTGAACATTAAGGAAAATATCTTGTTGGTAGATTTGATTCCATTAGACTCGGGAATTTGATGTAATTTTGGGAATGGATTGGTTTGTTCAAATATGGGCGATGTCGATTGTCACAAGAAGTGTAAAACCTTATGACTCAAAATCAAAGGTAGTATTTTATAGTAACAGAAGTCGCCTAGAAAAATAAAATGTCGTGACTATCACGCAGGCCAAGAAATTATTGAGTCGAGGTTGTGTGGGCTATTTAGCTTATATAGTCGATACTCGGAAGAAGGGTGTGAAATTAGAAGAAATCTGGGTAGTGAGAGAATTGAAGACGTATTTCCGGAAGATTTGCGGGGACTTACATCGATAGAGAAATTGAGTTCATGATCGACTTAGCACAGGAACAACCCGAGATATCGAAGGCCCCTCTGATGTAATGGCTCCGATAGAAATGAAGGAATTGATGAATACAGATTGCAAGAGTTGCTGAGACAAGAAATATATTCAACCAAGCGTATCGTAGTGGGGAGCGCCAGATTTTATTCGTTAAGAAGAAGGATGGAACAATGCGTCTTTGCATTGATTATAGAGGATTAAACAAAGCCACTATTAAGAATAGGTATCCGTTGCCTAGAATAGATGACTTGTTTGATCAATTTGAAGGGTGCTAAATATTTCTCGAAAATTGATTTGAGAGTGAGTATCACCAATTGAAGGTAAGAAAGGAGGATATACCTAGAGCGACATTGGAACTAGATGCGGACATTACGAGTTTCTGGTGATGTCTTTTGGTTTAACTAATGCCCCTGCTGCATTCATGGATTTGATGAACAGGGTGTTTAAACCATTCTTAGACAAGTTTGTGGTGGTATTTATCGATGATATTCTAGTGTATTCCAAAACTCAAGAAGAACACGTGGAACATTTACGTTTGACATTGGAAACACTAAGGAAGGAAAAGTTGTACGTAAAATTCTCTAAGTGCGAATTTTGGCTTGATCATGTACAATTTTTGGGTCATGTGATTGACAAAGATGGGATTTCAGTGGATCCGTCAAAAGTGGAAGCTGTGATCAATTGGGAACAACCAAGAACACCATCAGAAGTGAGGAGTTTTTGGGGATTTGGCCAGTTACTATAGAAGATTCATTCAAGATTTTTTTAGAAGATAAACCACTCATTAACAAATTTGACAAGGAAAGGCAGTAAAATTCGTTTGAATGAATGAGAAATGTGAAGAGAGTTTCCAAGATTTGAAGAAGAAGCTAAGTGTAGCACCATGTTGACAATACCGGATAATCTGAAATTTTGTGGTGTATAGTGATGCCTCACACAAAGGGTTGGGATGTGTTCTTATGCGAGCGACAAAATCATTTCACGTATGCATCAAGACAACTAAAAGGATTATGAGAAAAGGTTATCCGACTCATGATTTGGAATTAGGCTGCGATTGTATTTGCTCAAGATATGGAACACTATCTTTATGGAGAGAAATGTGAAATCTACACAGACCACAAAAATGCGAAGTATATTTTCACTCGGAAGGATTTGAACATCGTCGAGAGAAGGTGGATGGAATTGATAAAAGATTACGATTGTGAGATCTTTTATCATCCGGGCAAAGCGAATATGGTTGCAGATGCTTTAAGAAAGAAATGTCAGGAAAAGTTAATGCTGATAACAACTCAGGAGGAGCTCATTTCAGCAATGACAAAACTGGAGTTGGAAATCAAATTTCCAAAAGAATCTGACGAACAACTATTTCAGATAGAAGCTGGTCCAACTTTAGTGGACAAAGTGAAGAATGCTCAACTACAAGATGAAGAGTGTGGGAAAATCAAAGAGAATCTGGTTGAAGGCGGTGATGTAAAATACAAGGTTAATACGAAAAGGATTACTACGGTTCGAGGGAAGAATTTGGGTTCAAAGATTAGAATCGAAAGAAGAAATTTTGGCCAAGCTCATAGCTCAAAATATTCAATTCATCCAGAAGCACGAAAATGTATCAAGATTTGCTTGAAACATTTTGGTGGCCAAACATGAAAAGGGATGTTCTTTGAATCGTGGCGAAATGCTTGACATGTCGAGTAGTAAAGCCAACATCAAAGACCCGGTGGATTACTCCAATCGTTGGAAATACCCAAATTGAAGTGGGAACACATCACGATGGATTTTGTGGTGGGTCTTCCAACTACTCGAGAGGATCGATGCGATTTGGGTGATAGTGGATGGTATGATGAAATCAACAAGCACTTTCTACCAATAAAGATTAGATTCAATCTTGATCGGTTGGCAAGATTGTACATTAAAGATCGTTTTAGAGGCACGCAGGTGCGATATCAATTAATGTCCGATAGAGATCCGCGATTCTCATCAATTTACGGAAGAGACTACAAGAATACATGGGGACACACGATTCTGAATGAGTGCGACTTATCATCCACAAATAGATGGCCAAAGCGAGCGAACAATTCGGACATTGGAAGATATCTTTGAGAGCATGTATCATGGACTTTAAAGGAAAGTGGGAAGAACAATTACCATTGGTGGAATTTGCTTACAACAACAGTTCTCACGCGAGCATCGGCATGCCACCTTACGAGGCAATCGTCTGACGAAAGAAGCGAAACTCCACCGTCTTTGGGATGAAGTCGGTGAACGCCAATTATTAGGACCGAATCTGGTACAACAAAATCTGCAGCGTTATTAAACTCATCGAGACAAGATTAGTAGAAGCCAAAGACAGAATGAGAAAAAGTATCTTTGATCAACACGAGACAAGATCGTGCATTCGGCGTAGGAACTTTTGTATTCCTAAAAGTTTCTCCTGGAAGGAAAATTCGTTTGAGTAAAAAGGAAAAGCTAAGCCCGAGGTTTATTGGACCCTTTGAAGTCTTTGCGAAGAGTAGGAGAAGTGGCTTACGAGGTAGCTCTACCTCCGAGTTGGAAAACATTCATAATATTTTTCACATTTCGGTGTTACGACTATATAAACCCAACTACAAACATGTGATCGAGTATGAACCGTTGCGGTTTGAGAAAGATTTGTCTTATGAAGAGGTTCTAGCAGCGGATAGTCGACGGTGAAAGAACAAGTGCTCGGGAATAAAGTGATACCTTACATGAAGGTGATATGGAGGAAGCTGTGTTTGAAGAAGCTATGTGGGAACTCGAAGAGAAAATATTGAAAGAATACCACAGAGTTATTTGTTTTAATCATGTCTTGATTACGGGGATGAGAATCTTTGTAAAGTAAGGAAGAATGTAACGAATGATTTGTTTGAGTTGTGATTACGAGGGCGAGAATCCTTGTAAGGAGGGAATGATGTAACATTCGAATTTTAAAAGTATAATATTAAATATTTATTGAATTATATAAGTATTTAATGGATATGTTTGTTGTTGAATAAATAATTATTCAATTTGAGTTTATAATGATTTAAATAAATTATAATATTTTAAATGGGAAATTGTAATTTAAAATATTAGTTGGTTAAATAAAATTATAATTATAAAAAATTATAGTTTTGTGATAATGATTTATGTGTTAAAGTAATTTAATAGATTAGTATCTGAATTAATTAAATTGATTATTTAATTAAGTAGAAGTGTGACTAATAACCTTGTTATAAAGGAGTTATTAAAATAAATTAAGGGAGTTTAATTCAGTTTTGCCAAACAAGGCCTAATGCCTATTAAGTCTTTTATCTAATTAGGTTTTACCAAACAAGGCATAAAGATTAATGAGTTATTTTTAAGTTACTTAACCAAACAAGCCTTATGGCTTTTGATTTCAAAAGAAATTGTAACTGATGTCAGTTAAGTTAGTATTATATTATATATTTAATATATATTATATCCTATATACTTTAGATATCTAGTACGTAGTTAGAGTTAGGGAGAAAAACAACCCAGGGAAGAAGAAGAAGAAGAAGAAGAAGAAGAAGAAAAGAAGAAAAGTGAGAGGGAATTGGAGAGAAGAAGAAGCTTGAGAATCAAAAAGGGTTGACCATCATCTTCTTCAAACAAGGTATCATCTAAACTCTATTATGGTTGTTCTTTTCAAAAAAATTATAGTTGTATTCTCTCTCTCCCAATTTTCTCCATGAAAGCTTTGTAGAAGTGGAATTTTGTTATGTATAGGTTTTTATATGATAATCTAGTGTTATTAAACTATTTTCTTAAGCTATAATTGAGAATAGTCCATGAATTTATATTATGTATATGGTTGTGAAGAAAAAAAATATTTTTACAGAGAGTTTTTGTGAATATATATTGTGAAGTTTAAGGTAGAAATTGAGAGTGAGTTAGTTGTTTAATTGATAAATTGATCGTCTAACTTGATAGAGTATGCATAATTATTGATAAGATGCTTTGAATTAATTGTTTTGGTTGAAAAAACAAAACTTACAGTGTTGGTTTTCATTGAAATATCAAAAATAGAGTTTTTGTCAAAAACAGTGAAATTGGATGTTTTAAATTGGTTGTTTATGTTGTTGTATGGGTAGAAACATGTTAGAAGTTCTTGAATTATGTTTACATGAAGTTATTGTATGAATTGCATGTGAATTAGTCTGTTGGAAACGAGCTTGTAGGCCAAATTGGTTTTTGTTGCCTGCAGTTCTTCGAAGGCATCGGTCGATACTAAAGTTTACGCCTTGCATGCCATGTATCAAATAATACGTTACTGGCGCCACAGCGCCATCACCACGCCGCAACGTGGCTTTGTAGTATAATCACTGCTGCATTTCATCCTTCATCCTGCGTCATGTACACCCACGATGTAAAGCGTAGGCGTTGCATGTATGAAAGTTAACAGAATGTTACAGCGGTTTTTGTTTATGTATACAAAACTTGAAAATAAATGTTATGTGTTAATAATAGGAATGCTAAATGACGATTTCAGAAGTATTAAACTATGAATGGGCAAGTTATCAAGAGTTAATTAGTATTAACGTAGTTTGATTATGTGAATGGGTAATTTAACCTACATGATGTATATATTTTGGTTATATAGATATAAAATGTTGGTAATGTCTAATTATGTCATGATGACATATATATAGGGTATTGATTCAAGTTGTAAGGTTTAGCTTGTGCTAAAGGCAAGTTTTCTAACTCTAAAACTTCGTTGTACAAGTTTAAATTTCGTTGAGCACATTATTGCTTTTAATTCCATTTCAATTGTACAAGTTGTTAACTTTACACTTTCGTAGAGTTAGATTGTTTATTGTTGATAAAACTCTTGTATCTATTGGTTCATGTGAATACAAGTATTCCAAAACTTATATTATTGAGCAAGTTCTTTAATATGTAACTTGTGATTTAGCATACGAGTTGTTCTAATTTAATATTCTAGTATTGAACAACTCTATCGTTCAAATTACTATTTAATATGCATGTTTAGTACCAAAAATTCTCAATAACCTTGAATGTTATAATATTCAATGCTTATGCTATTAGATTATTCCTAAAGCATAATGTTAATTTACAAATATCAATTCGGTTATGATTATTCCATAGCTTACGATTATTTCTTTTGTAATCAACTAATCCTTAGTTGATTCACATTGAATTCTAAATTACCTCATAATGTATCCAAACCAAACTTACTTTTGGTGCGGACTTGTATTCTAAATCTTGAGATGAACAACTCTTTTAATAGAGGTTTATGCTTAGCGTTGAAATGGTTGTGCACAATACATTGTCTGAAGGGTTGATCCCCCTAAGTGCATGGAGTCCTTATAGTCTTATATTTGTTAAAGTTAAAGTTGAAAGATTACTTATAATCATGGACATGATTAAGTGGTCATTAGACCCTCGGTGAATGTTATAATTTTCGGAAAGTTAATAGAATATATTGTTCGATTCTATTGAGCCTAATATTTGCAATTGATGTAAAAGTTTAAAGATTTATTTATTGTTATTTCAAGTGGGCCTTGTTTGTTCACTCTTGCTGTAAAATTTCTTACGACTAAAGTTAAAGCGGGTGGCGATACCTAGCACCGATGAAGGAAAAGGAAAGATGAATAAATACTGAAGACTTGTAATAGTTTTGATAGTTTACTTTCAGACTTTGGTTTAAAGATTGTAATATAGTTTATTTAAATTTTCGCATTTTAATGATTGTTGTTAAAGGTTAGATAACCTGGGAAATTTTTATTTAAGTTTAATCTGTATAAAGGTGTTTTTATTATTCAATTTTATTATAATTGGGTAGTTATAAATGAATGTTTTGATTAAGTGAACACCAAATCTTGAGGAAATGAAGTACCGAGGATTTGGGGTGTCACAAACTATTCGAGAGGGGACCAGAGCAAGCGAGTTAGGCCATCGATCTCTCGAGAGAATGAAATGAGCAAATGAAGTGTTGAAGCCTTCTGACACAATAGAAGGAAGAGGTGTACTACATTGGAGATCCAATCAACACTCTTCAAGATCGTAGTATTAACTCTACCAAATCGATGAGCAACACTCAACATGACACTACGATCGAGTCCAAGAAGACAAGCATCGAATCGTATAGTCCAAACACCAAAGATTGATGCATTGGTAGCAGTTCAAAGCGAAGGATGGTATTCGACACAAAAGCTTATTGAGAGCATCGATGCAAAAGGACAACCTCTGATCGAGAAATCAGAAGGAGATAATAAAGTCTTTAACTTGCCTAGGACATTAAAGTGACATCTCTGATGGGTAGGTGAAACGATTACTGCGCAATGTCGGGATAAAGTATAACATGTCACATCGTGATCTACCTCATCAACTCGAGATCTGTGAAGATATTTGAATAGCTTTCAACGACTACTTTCCAACGGATGGATTGAGAAGGAGTATAAATCAGGAAGAGCTTCAAAGATCGAAGGTTACTAGAGTTGCCGAGTTTGGAGAGAAGGTGGACTGTACTAAACCATGTAAGATAGTGAGTCAGAAGGCTCACTCTACGATCCACCAAGAACACTCAGATTCATGCAAAAGAAGAAGTAGAAGTGAGAGTTCTACTACAAGAAGAGTGTTCTGAACTGTCGAGAAAAAGAAGAGCATCATGTCATCTTGGTGTCCATCATGGGAAGACTCTAAGAACAATAGAGAAGAGCTCACAGTCATCTTAGCAAGTCCATCATGAGAAGACATCAAGTATCAAGAAAGGAGATCGCAAACATCATCATGGTGGCAAGCATGAGAAAGTTTATAAGTATCAAGAAGAAGAACTTACAGTTATCTTGGAAACCTATCATGAACAACCATCATGTATCAAGAGGAAAGATCTTCAAGGGAGTCATCAAGGGATCATCCGAAGTGGTTGAGTAACTGAAGAAGCTGAGCATCATGCAACACTCAAATGCACTTCAAGGATGATCACGCCAAGCTGCTAAGTATAGAAGATGTTCAGAGCATGAAGACATCTTAGCAGCTCAGCACCAACTCCAACAAACCAACAAATAAACAACAAAAGCTAGGGCCTGAGGGGTCCTTGTTCGAAGGGACTAAATAAAGCCAGGGCCAGAAGGGTCTTTATCCGGAGGGACTAAATAAAGTTCCAAGCCTACTGGGCTTGAAGAGTTCCTAGGGAACTAGAGGAGTCCCAAGGCTGTTGGCCTTGAAGGAATCTTAGTGATTCAGGGTGCTGCCCTTCCTTAGTGGAAATCCTGCTAGTTGAAAGCAGAAGAGTAGATTAGGAGCTTGAGTCTTTGAACCACTTAAAACCCCTTGTGTCTTTTACATTATGTCATTTACATTATGTGTGACGCCCCCAAAATAGGTATACATCACCCATCTTGAGTCGCCAAATACATGGTACAAAATTCAAATACAACTTAATTATACAACAATCGTGTAAAATACGACTAAACATATCTTTGTGAGTTTTAATACAAATATTGTCATCTAGACAATATACAAACTCAATGGGGTCCTCATTACATTTATTGTCACACTATTTAATGAATAGTGAGGACTACTAATACTATCATCTGGTCCATCACTCCGCTTCCCAGGCTAAATCCAGGCTATATTCTCATTTCTGAAGAGAACAAAGAAAGAAAGGGTGAGCTCAACTAGCCCAAGAAGAAATATTATGACTAAGATAATGCGAGAATAAATTATCATTAGCCTTAAACAATGTTAAGCCGATACAATATAACAAACATCAAGTTTAAGCTGCGGTATGAACAAGCGATCCATTAAAAGAGTCAAGTAGAGAATAAAATATACTATCTTCTATGATTTAAAAGATTTTTCATCACTTTTATCACTGGGACTCAACTTAATAAATAACCTACATCATCGAATCACCCCTGCACTACGGCCAAGGATATTCTTTAGTATCACGACCACAACTATCCATGCACTATGGGCCAAGAATATTTGTGTATTCATTAATGGTCATGATCATGCCAACAACTGTCCATCAATGCACTACGGCCAATGAGAACTTTTACCACATCATTTGTAACATTACGGTCATGATTATATCGAATAATCCACAGTGTAATCATACCAAGTCCATCTACCTACTCTGAATACATGATGACTTTCAACAAAATATAAATATGAGGATGATGACAATGATATAAGAATTCAATAAAACAAGTTCAAGAATTAATTTATCTAGGAACCGATAACGTCCAAATTGTCAACATGATCTTTGCTTTGTAGAGTAAAATTCAAGAATGCTCGGAAGAATATTTTCATGAAAAGATACTGGATGAAGAGCAAATATCAAGGATATTCCACTAATTTCATAGAGTATAGAAGTCAAAGTTTTAATCAACCGAGTATAATAAAGAATGGAATAACAAAAGAAATCACCATGCATGCGATAGACCAAGCAGCAAAAGTTATTCCAACGAGAATAATAAATAACGGAACCCGGTTTTGGCGTAAAAGCATAAACAGGATATTCAACAGAATAATAAATCTGGAACCCGGTCGTATTAAACGCATTGCAGAAAGGATATTCAATGAATAATAATAAAAATCGAACCAGTCCCGCGTAAAAAAAGCATTACATATGATATTCCAACAAAATAATAAAGACTAGAACTAGGTCCAACGTAAAATGCACATACAGGATATTCCAACAGAATAATAAAGAATAGAATAACAGGAGAATTTCACCAAGTATAGGGAAGTCCGCGTATACATGTTATTCCAACAGAATAATAAAGAATAGAATAACAGAAGTTCTCTTCATAAATATAAAAGAAATAATACCCCCTACCATAAGAAGAAGAGTACTAGATATATAAGTAGTGAAGTAGCAGAATAATTTTCTTCTTTCTCTCTATAGTTTCTCTCTCTAGAGTTTCAGTGAATTCTTTAGAAATAATGAAGGAATGAGCTTCTATTTATAGAAAAATGGACTGCATAGTAACTAACTCATGAACGGTCCAGATTGATTTACTTTAATCTGACGGTCCATATTTAAAGCAAAATCTTTTAAATAAAATATAATATATTCTATTTATAATCTAATAAAACGAATAACTTTATAAAAGATTTTACTATACAAACACTATGCGAGCACTTATGCAAACACTATATCATAATAAAATATAATATATTCTAATTATTGTCTAATAAAATGTATAACTTTATAAAAGTATTACATTTTATATAAAAAGATTTTACTATTAGCCTAATAAAACGAATAACTTTATAAAAGTATTTTGTTTTATATAAAAAGTTTTTCTATTTTATTACATTAATAATACCAATAAAACAAAACTAAGTGACTTATCACATAAGCATCGATAATCAATACTCGGTAATACTACTATGCAATCACACGTATTACTGTACTTTTACTACCGAGTAGTTCAACAGTATTAATGGTAAAACTTCCGCCGTTATTTTCAATAAAATATTTTTGTCGTTTTCTCAATCCGAATTTCGTTGTGGGGTCCACCAATGATTGTACCGTTGTACGAATATTCTCCGTTAAAACGAATATTCCCCGACCAATCGAATATTATATACAACTTGCTTACTTTGCAAAATTTATAAATATTACCCACAACTATAACATTATATCAAATTTACTCCATAATATTCAAAAATGATATTTATAGAAAATTCATCTTTATTCAAAAAGTTGGGGTCTTACATTATGTACTATAACTGCTATGTATGTTTTAACTGCTTACAACTAAACTTACTCTATGAACAATGTATGTATGATTATGAATATATCAATGAAGGGGATCTTTTACTTATTCCGCTGTGCTTGAAATGATTCTTATGTTTGTCATATGCTAATTTAATAGCTATACAAAATAATAGAGAAAAGTATTTGAAATAAAAAGGATCTATTCAACCCCCCCTTCTAGATCTATTGTGCCTACTGGGAACTAACAATTGGTATCAGAGCAAGCTCTCATGCTATATTCAAAAGCTAATCGCTTTTAGTCTGATCCCAGGCACAAACATTATTCTAAACTTAGTTTAGTAGTAAGTAACGTGTTATATGCAGATGAGCTCACATGTTGGAAATACTGTGTATAGGTAAATGTGTATATACACCTGAAGCTGCTCAAATTGGTCCATGTTCTCAATTGCTACATCAACAAGACCAATCCCAGCCTGCTGTCAATCTTGTAGTCTGAAGACCAGACGAGAGAGATCAAGAGACATCAATGACAAAGAGTCAAGCATCCACCAGTCTGAAAGATGAAGAGGCTATACATGCTAAGAAATGTCTATCAAGAGAAGAAAGAAGATCTTCTCAAACTTATGTCTGGCCAACCAATAGCTTGGTGCAAACTCTGTAAACTAAAGGATGTCAAAGATCTTAATGTTGAAATTCTCTTGGCCTACATCTTCAAGACCATGACTGATTGATTAAAGGTCAACAAGAGCAACAAGCTGTCAGGAGCAAATGTAAAGATATGCACATCAATTCCTAAACTTAGTATATCTAAGATAAATGACTGGTAAGAGACTGACAGTAAAAAGGTACGGTTCCTCACTATTACATGTGTTCATCATTAAAGCACCTTCTTATGAACCATAACAGTATTCTGTCAAGAAGTCATAATCCACCTAAAAAGGTGAAGAGAGAAAGTACCCTGAGGATGGAAACTCAAATATCTATAAACTTTCTCTCCATCCAAGTTTTAGGTTGAAGATGACATCTTGAAGGAAATCTGAAATGGGTCATAAGAGCATCACAGGTCAAATTAATTCTATGTGAAGTAATCTTTGTTGGTGGGTTAGTATGTATGTACAAATCCTTGTCCTAAGTGTTTGATAACACACAGAGTATGATCAGTTTATAGGAGTATCTTGATGATATGTAGAAACTGATCACCTCCATGAATCAACTAGATACTCTTAAATCGTAGAGGTGATTCTCACTCTGTAAACACTAAAACATGGTGAACATAACCCAGCAAATGATGAAACCATCAAAGATAAAGAGTGTGTTACTAAATGTCAAATCTTACGCACACTCACCTTCATGCATATCAAAATGTATTATCTAAAACTAGTCTTATGCATGAATATGATGTTGGTGATAAATGTGATGATTATCCAAATAAGAGGAACAGGGGTTTAGAAAACTAACCTAGTAGGACTCATTTATGGGTACCAAAAATAGAAATATTTAAACCTGCAGGTACTTGGTTAGTCTGACCACACTAAGGAATCTTTGAAGCGAAGACTTGATCGAAGACTCAACCAAGATGAAGGCTAAGGATCTGCTCGAGATGATTCTGATAAAGTTCCTATATGTCCAAGCCTATCCTTGAAGACCCTCTGAGCTAACCAGAATGTAGCTCACATGGCTGCTAATTTGTGTATGGAAGCAGGCCAGTCACCTAAAGGATATTATATGCTCAAATCAAGAAAGGCATGCTATATGAGAAGAATCCTCAAGGGAGCTCACAACAGAGGATCATTGAGCTTAAGTCAAGATGAGTTCATTACCAAAAGCAGAACCTTATAAACACAAGACTATCAATGAAGACTACGATCGTAGTGCTGTCAAAAGATCGTAGAGTGACCAGTCTTGAAAATATCCATGTCTACGATACAAGAAGATTTATGTGATAATGATGATTCTAGTCAGAAGGAGATATACAGGGATGCCTTCAAATGAGTCTAAAGAAACGGGAATCACATCTATCCGGGAAGACAACTTCAACCATGTGGAGCAGTGATCTGTTGAGAAACAACAACACTGAGTTATACTATGAGGAAATATACCAGCTACAGAGTCCCAAAACTTTGTGGCTGATAAACCAAATGAAGATCCATAGTCAGTAGGAACGTCTCAAAACATACTACGGATAACCTTTCAACCACCCAACTCAACATCGTGAAGTGCCTACAATCAAACATGTGATCGTAGTGTAAGAACAGGAGGGTACCACGATTTCAGCAAGCAATTGGCTAACGTTGATAGATGATCTCTCCATCAGAAAAGGTCGAATGAGATGTCATTGCAAATCACTTCTATAACATTTCATCTGGAAAGCGCCTCAGGGACAAAACTGACCCTTAGCTCACTCTAAGAGGTTGGCCCTTCCTGAGCTCCCAAAAGAATTGGTTGATCAAATTCATCTCAAGGACCAAGTCAGTCAATGATCGTAGAGTCGAGGTTGAAGAGAACTCGACGATCGCAGTGAAACCTCAACGATCGTAGAAGACAACTCGACGATTGTAGTTCTACCAAAGGGTACTTCAGTTCACAAGGAGCTTGGAAAATTAGACAATTCCTCAATCATTCAAAATGAGGAGATAAGTTTGAGTATATCAGTGATCAAACTATGCTACATGAAAATGAGGATAGAAGTCAAAGCCATCCACTGCAACATCTCTCAGAAGTTGATCGATGAGTCAACAAAGGAAATCGTAGAGTACATAGTTGCCTTACCATGATACTCTACGAATCAAAAGGTCAACGATCAAAGCCACGTCGTCTAAACGACTACTCTTCTAAAAGCAAATATCTAACTGAAAAGTTATGGGGAGTTACAGCTCATTATTGGGCATCGTGCAACCAATGATCGGTTGACACATCACTAGTTATGCAGAGTTAGAAAGAACTGCCATAAAGATAATTTCAAATCTGCAGACATTTATCAAAAGCTATCAAACCTTTCTCCCTCCCATTTTTTCAAACCCTAGAATCCCCTCAAGAGCCAGAATAGATTAACACTCCAGAGCTTTATCAAATCACAATCAACCATCTCTCACAAACCTCTCTAAATCAAATACCCACATTCTTCGAACTACTCAAATGGAAAACTGGCGAGTTATCACTGGCATTCAGCTAGGAACCAAGTCATTCGAGAAATCCGAAAAAGAAGTTCAGAGATATTCTCGAACTTGTGAGGAAAGCTAGATTCTCAGAATGTCTTGAGGCTAGCACTCGAGTATACATCAACCTGGTAAAGGAGTTCTACTCAAACGCCTCCATAAACTCCGGAACCCTTTCTACCAAGGTTAAAGGTCAGTATCTAAAGCTGAAATCTTCTGACCTCAATCAATGCCTAGGTTTTCCTAACCAAGGGCTGAAGAACCTTGATGATGTCAATACTGAACAAGCAAAGGAGTTCATGGGGTACCAAAGGAACCCAAGTCTGAAAGACATGAAGAAGAAGGAATTTCTAGAGGAATACGAGTTCCTTGCTGAAATAGTTGGAAAGTGTATACTGTGCAAGGACACTGCTCATGACACAGTGCTTGACCAACAGTTGAAGATAATGTCAGCAATAGTTCTGAAGAAACAAATCAACTTTGGAGCTATCTTGTTCGATCAAATCTCCAAGTGGGTAGAAAAAACTGAGATGAAGAAGTCCACCGAAAAACCCCTGACTAAGGTGTTTCATGGCAGACTGCTAAGTATTGTGATGAAGAAGATGCTAGGAGGGAAGATCAAGGATGATGAGGGAGAGCCTTTGAATGTTAACAAAGTGATGTCTCCACAATTATTTGTGAACTAGAAGAAGAACCCCAAGGAGAACAGAAGGCTGACTACTGCAAACAGGAGCAATACCTCTTCAAAGAAGAGGAAGGCAGAAGAGGTAGAAAGCTTAGAGTCTGAGGACTCTGTGCTAGTATCAACCACACCAGCCAGAAAGAAATCCACAGAAGTATCGAAAGCTGGTGGTGTGAAGAAAACAAAAGCCTCATCAAGGAGTCTCTCCTCCAAGGACAAGGATAAAGAAGAAAAAGTCCTAACTGCTGAAACAACAAAGAGGAGAAGCAACACGCTGCTTCAAGGGCCATTCAGCAAGAAAGCTAAGGTGGAAAACAAACCAGCCTCAGCTTCCCAAAATAGTACATCTGTTGAAGAGAAGGACGTAGAGTCAGCAGATGAAAAGGAGACAAATGTAAAGGCTGAGTCTCCACAGACCAAATCCAGCAGTGTAGGTGAAGCTGGATTAATGAATGAAAGTTCAACATCTGCTGATGAAGAGGAATGCTCAAGCCCTGTGGCTAATTCCCGCAGCGATCCACTCTCTTGATAAAGAAGAAATTCAAGATGACCCAAGTCTATCCCCAAATGCAACTACCCCAACAAGCCCAGATAATGGGTCAAATGAAGCTGATTCTAAAGAAGAAGAATGAGCCCCTTCCAATTCTAAAAGCCCTCAAAATGACTCAAAGGGTGATGAGTTCAGAAGAAGGGACCCCCTCATGTGCTTGAACTCAAGGAAGTTCTTCTGATGAACCAGAGGCTTTCAAGTCTGAAGAAGAAGAGGAGTCTGACTCTCCCAAAGCTGAACCTCCAAGAAGAAGGAAGAGCTACAGACTGCAAGCAAAATTTGTTTCCAAAAGAAGCAGGAATCAATCAAATGCTATCATTGAACTGAGTGATGATGAGATTATATCAAAGGATGAAAGTGCTGAGGAGAGGACCATCAATGAAGAAGATGAATCAGAGGAAAATCTTGCTGAAGAAAGCTTTGAGAATGAAATGCAGCAAGAAGGATTCTCTGCTGAAAATGATCAAGATGGTTCAGACTCTGAGAGAGAAGAGATTGAAAGAGATTCTGATTCTGCAACACAGGAAGCAGAAGAACAAGAAGATTATCCAGTTCTCTCACCTGCAAGATTTAATAGAAGAATAGCGGTGGAAGTTTCAAATGAACTACCAGTGGCACCTTCTGAAAGATGGGTAAACTATGGAAATGAGCAGCTCAAGGTAGTAAGAATGACTACCTTTGACATAGACAAAAACTAGAACAACATGGAGCTAGACTGCTCGACCATTCTCTACAATCCTGATGATTTGCTGATGAGATGGTTCTTCCAGTGGATTCCATGGCTAAAGGCCCATACTGAAGGAGATGGAAGCTATCTCAGCTGGTGCTTTTCTTACTTTCCCAGCATGGAGCTGGTGACTCAGAACTTCCCAAGGGTGAAGAAGTTTGCAACCAAAACGATCAAAGACCAGCCCCATTTCAAAGTCTATCGATAGTCTGACAATCACTATATCCCCTACGATCGTAGAGTGGACTCGGAAGGAAGAAGGAACATGATCAAGGAGTTGATCGTAGAGTCTGGTCACTCTACTACTAAGATTGTTCAAATTCAACATCAGAAGCCTCCAACAGCCCAATCACTGCTCTCTGACATTCCTTCATCCTCAACCAACAATTGGTATTCAACGATTGTTCAGATTCTTCAAGCTTTAGAAAATCTGTCCAAGAATGAAAATCGTAGAGTCCAATCCAATGCTCAACCCGAAGCTTCCCAGCAAGAGGATCAAACTATTTTGGAGCAGGAACTACTGAAGAGTTCTGATGAACTAAGTGAGAAAATATCTTTACTCACTGAAGAGTCACAGAAGCTGACAGCAAAAGGAGATAATTCACTTCAGAACATACTTCAAGCTACTATGGCTGATGTATCTCTCAAACTCCAAGAGAGAGATAACATCTATCAGAAGGCCATACAAGATCAAAAGGCAGAAGCTCTACGAGTTCAGAAGGCCAATGAAGAGCAGATCCATGCCTTCTCTGACAAGATTGACGACCTGAAGCAGTCTTTCTCAGTGCAACTTGAGCTAAGCCAACATGAACTCAAGTTTGAAGTTTCCAACTCCTCCTACCTAATGGAGCAGCTTATGTACAACATGGAGCAGCTCTCTCAAATGATTAATGACAAAAAGGGGGAGAAAAAGAGGCATAGAAAGAAGAGGAGCAAGAGGCACTCAAAGAAGAGCAAAGGGATAAGAGAGAAGGAGTCAAAGAAGAAGTCAGTAGCTGCAAAAAAAGAATCATCATCTGAGGGGGAGCCAAAAGATGATGATCACATGATCGCAGAGTCTGAGGGGGAGCATGTTCAGAAAGATGCTAAAGGGGAGCAAAGCAAAGACAGAAGGTCATCATCCTAGGGGAAGAAAGAGCAAGAAGAAGAAACAGATGAGTAGTTGATCAACAGACATCCTGGAAACATACATGAAGCTAAAGAGGTACATCTCTAACTAGTTAGGTATGTTCTGGATCCAGGATGTAAAGTGTCTTTATGTATAATTTTCCACATCTTTATAAATGACATTCATGATTATCTTTTTTAGAAATACAGTTGCTCACTGTATATAAGATTTATTCATAATATGCATATGCACTTATTATTTTTGTCATAATCAAATAGGGGGAGATTGTCAGGAATAAGCATGCGAATGATATTCCTATTTATATATGATTTGATTATGATATATATATGAATGAATAATATGCAAGTATGCTTGCATTAAGAAAAGCTGCAAAGTCCTTTGATAGATAATAGAAACATGTGTACAAGGACTTAGAATGAATTGATCAAGTATGTTAGGTTGATCCTACATAAGCAAAATAGCTTTGTAAAGTCCTTAAAAAAGAAATGATGTACAAGGACTATAAATATAGAAAGATCAAGCATGTTAAGTTGATCTTATGATGTAATAGATAGGCTTGTCTGATCGTCGAAGTCTTCGCACTGAGATCGTAGTCTACCAGGAGAGTCAAGGAAAACTCGAGAGCTATCGAGGCAGAATCGTAGTCTACAAGATAGTAGTTCTCGGAGTTCATGATCGCCGGGAGAAACGATGAAGGATCGTGGTATATCGAGAAGAGCTTCCTGGGATCGTAGTATCTTTGAGGAAGTCATGTTCGAAATCGTAGAGACAACTTTCGCCACGAGCCAAATAGAACATCCGCCGAAGCCAAGTCGAAACGTAGACTACACTCGAGTCGTAGAGTCACTCTGCCTTAGAAGCTAAGTCAAGGATTGTAGACTACACTCTGAGTTCGTGAGTCTATTGATTACATGTAGAGATCGTAGTCGAGCAAGATCAGATGAAGACAACAAGCGCAAGGCGAAACCATAGAGTGTCAAGATCTCGATCTCGGGATCGTAGTATGCACCGCAGTACCGGGTGAATCGTGAAGTGCGAACTACGCCCTCAACAGAAGTGTTCACAATGCATAGGCAAAATCGTAGAGCAAGTACGATTCTCAACTAATGAGCACTCCCAGAATATCCAAAAGAACAAAGCCTCTGGTTGGTAATGCAAAGATACATCCTACCTGAAGGGAAATAGAGAGCACTCAACGAATGGCATGCAAGCTAACAGAAGATCTAAGCACCAACCTAATCAGCATCAAGATTGAGTTGTAAAGCCATTCGAGATGAAGTCTTCCACAAGATTATCATAAGAAGACTTCAGTAACTGACTAAGGAAAGTCAGCAAGTTCAATAGGTGTCAAGTGAACAGAAGACAACGATCTTGGAAGCAACCGAGATCGTAGTGTTTGCCAAACAAAGAAAGAACTGATGGAAAGTGATCCGAGAAACTGGTTAGTCTCTGAAGAACAAGGCTAAAGTGATCAAGCGTAGGGTCAGTCCGTTGATGATAAGTGAACGAGAGATCACAATGAGAAAGCGAGCTGGACGCGCCACAAATATGAAGTGTCTTGCTATTTAGAGGGGACCATATCAAGGAGTTAGGCCATCAGTCTCTGAGAACAGTCGAAGCAAACAGAAGTGTTGAAGCACTGCACAATAGAAGGAAGAGGTATACTACATTGGAGATCTAATCAAAACTCTTCAAGATCATAGTGTTAACTCTACCAGTCAATGAGCAACACTCAACATGACACTACGATCAGGTCCAAGAAGACAAGCATCAGAATCGTAGAGTCCGAACACCCGAAGATTGAAGCATTGGCAATGGTTCAAACTGAAGGATGGTATTCGGACAAAAGCTTATTGAGAGCATCGATGCAAAAGGACAACCTCTGATCGAGAAATCAGAAGGAGATAATAAAGTCTTCAACCTGCCCAAGACATTAAAGTGTCATCTCTGATGGGTAGGTGAAACAGTAGACTGCAATATCAGATAAAGTATGACATGTCACATCAGCAGTCTACCTCTGTCAACTCGAGATTTGTGAAGATATTTGAATAGCCTTGTAACACCCCAGTCCCACATCGAAAGATAAGGAAAAATTTGTCTGCATATAAGGAATTAAGTAACTACCAATAGTACCTTCAAGTCATGACCTTTTGGGAGCCTATGGTGGGCTAAGATGACCCAAAAAAGATACTATTGGGCTAGTAGTTTGAGGACTTATTGTGATGGATTTGATTCAATTCGGACTTGGGATTTGACCCGAGATTTGTTCTGGACTCGGGATTTGACCCGGGTTGTTTCATATGGTATCAAAGCCGACTCTCGAAAGCTCGGGTCCGGTCATCCGATCGAGTTGCTGCAGGAGGTGGGGACACGAAGAGTGGTGGTATTATCCCACAATGGAGAGATGGAGGTCCTGGAGGTGGGGACACGAAAGCCGGTAGGTATTATCCCACATGGCTAAAGAGGCAAAGATCTTTGGGTCGTATGTGTGATCGGTTCTGACAGGGACGTCAGAAATTTAAGTGGGGGAGTTTGTAACACCCCAGTCCCACATCGAAAGATAAGGAAAAATTTGTCTACATATAAGGAATTAAGTAACTACCAATAGTACCTTCAAGTCATGACCTTTTGGGAGCCTGTGGTGGGCTAAGATGACCCAAGAAGATACTATTGGGTTGAGGCCTTATTGTGATGGATTTGATTCAATTCAGACTTGGGATTTGACTCGAGATTTGTTATGGACTCGGGATTTGACCCGGGTTGTTTCAAGCCTTCAACGGCTACTTTCCAACAGAAGGATTGGGAAGGAGTATAAATCAGGAAGAGATTCAAAGATCGAAGGTTGCTGGAGTTGCTGAGTTTGGAGAGAAGGTGGACTGTACTAAACCATGTAAGATAGTGAGTCAGAAGGCTCACTCTACGATCCACCAAGAACACTGAGATTCATGCAAAGGAAGAAGTAGAAGTGAGAGTTCTACTACAAGAAGAGTGTTCTGAACTGCTGAGAGAAAGAAGAGCATCATGTCATCTTGGTGTCTATCATGGGAAGACTCTAAGAACAATAGAGAAGACCTCACAGTCATCTTAGCAAGTCCATCATGAGAAGACATCAAGTATCAAGAAGGGAGATCGCAAACGTCATCATGGTGGCAAGCATGAGAAAGTTTCTAAGTACCAAGAAGAAGAACTTACAGTTATCTTGGAAACCTTTCATGAGCAGCCATCATGTATCAAGAGGAAAGATCTTCAAGGAAGTCATCAAGGGATCATCTGAAGTGGTTGAGTAACTGAAGAAGCTGAGCATCATGCAACACTCAACTGCACTTCAAGGATGATCACGCCAAGCTGCTTAGTATAGAAGATGTTCAGAGCATGAAGACATCTTAGCAGCTCAGCACCAACTCCAACAAACCAACAAACAAACAACAAAAGCCACGGCCTGAGGGGTCCTTGTCCGAAGGGACTAAATGAAGCCAAGGCCAGAAGGGTCCTTGTCCGGAGGGACTAAACAAAGTTCCAAGCCTACTGGGCTTGAAGAGTTCCTAGGGAACTAGAGGAGTCTCAAGGCTGCTGGCCTTGAAGAGTTCTTAGTGAACTGAAGTCCCAATGCTGCTGGCCTTGAAGGAATCTTAGTGATTCAGGGTGCTGCCCTTCCTTAGTGGAAATCCTGCTAGTTGAAAGCAAAAGAGTGGATTAGGTGCTTGAGTCTCTAAACCACTTAAAACCCCTTGTGTCTTTTATATTATGTCATTTACATTATGTACTATAAGCTATATGTATGTTTTAAGCTCAACACTTACAACTAAACTTACTCTACGGACAATGTATGTATGATTATGAATATATCAATGAAGGGGATCTTTTACTTATTCCGCTGTGCTTGAAAAGATTCTTATGTTTGTCATATGCTAATTTAATAGCTATACAAAATAATAGAGAAAAGTATTTGAAATAAAAAGGTTCTATTCAACCCCCCTTCTAGATCTATTGTGCCTACTGGGAACTCATAGAAGGTCATCGAGCGATAGGTTGTCCAGGATCAGGAAAAGGTGTAATGAATAAGTAGTATAAGTACTATTTATATATTGTGTTCTATGATAAGTATGTCTGTGTAATAGTATGTTTCCAAATTTTGTAGCAGCGATTCCCGACTTTTGTGGTCACAAAAGGGATATCGGATGTTTAAAGTAGTATGTACTATGTTATGTACTATGAAATAGTTGAATGAATATGAATATATGTTTGATTAATGAAACAAGTTTAAAATATTTAACTTATACGATAAGGATTAGAATGTAAGTTAATAAAATATAGATTATGTTTTATTTAACCAGATAATGCCGCTAAGACGTCAAACTCGGAACCAACAGGCAGAAGAATCTGTCAACAATGCTGGAGGACAACAACCAGACTTGATTCATAATTTTGCAAACATGGTAGCTCAAGCCATGCAGAATGGAATGCCGGCCGCAGGAAATCAACCAGACAATCGATTTGCAAACTTTAAAGATTTTAAGGCCATAGGACCGCCGGAATTTAGAGGTACCATTGACCCGATAGAAGCCCAAACTTGGGTTAAGGAAATAGAAAAAGCGTTTGTAGTCATTAAAGTAGTAGGTGAGGGGCAAAAGACGCGACTTTTGCCACCTATATGATGAAAGGAGAGCAATTTGGTGGGAGTCAAATCAAGTTAGAGGCGGAGAAGGGTGATAGTATGGACTAGGTTTAAGACATTGCTTTTGAGAACTATTTCTCGTCCGATTAATGCGAGCTAGGATGGAGGTGAAGTTTTTAGAGTTGAAGCGAGAGAACATGGCCCGATTCTGAGTATGCTTGTAAAAGTTCAATGGATTAGCTAGGTTTGCTCCGCATCAAGTTGATACGGAGGCAAGGAAGAAAAGGAGGTTTGAGCTGGGCTTAAAACCCTAGCTCTACAATAAGGTGGCGGTATTGCAGATAAATACTTTTGCAGCACTTTTGGAGAAGGCTATAATAGCCGAAGGGGGAAGTAAGGCCATGAGCCTCTACAATAAGGAGAAAAAGAACAAGGGTAGGGTTGAGGGAGCTGGGAAGGTAGAAGCAAGTAGTGGTAGTGGGAATGGAAAAAGAAAGTGGAACAATTTTGGAAATATACAAGTCAAACAAGAAGGTGTGAGGAAGCAGGCTGTGCAGTGTAAGAATTATGAGAAGAATCATTCAGGTGAGTGTCTTAGTGGTAAGTTCGTGTGCTATAAGTGTGGGTAGGAGGGACATATCTCTCCTAACTGCCCCAATCCTAGGACGAACAATGGGTGTTTTCTGTGTGGATCAACGGAACATAAGGTAAAGAATTGCCCGAAAAGGAGAATGGATGTAGGAAGCATGAATGCGGGGAAGGGCAGCGGAACACTGACGATAACAGGATTAACTTCAACAAAATCAACCGCAAGAGTCTTCAACATGATTAGAGGATCTTTATGGCAGATAGGGATGGAACTTCAGGTATTATTCGGATAAATTTTATTTTCTTATATATGATTTTATTTTATTTTTGTTATAGAGAAATTTTGAAGGAGAAATTTGAGTTCTATTAGAAATCAAATTTCCGTATGATCAGATAGATAAGTTTTATGTTAAATAGTTAAAGATCAGTGTAGACACTCGAAATTTTCTTCTCCTGTTACTAACCATGCAGGAGGGCAAAAATGTCTTTTTCACACTCCAAAGATAACCCTGGAGGACAACAATATCAATTCCAACCCCGAAGATAGCCACAAGAGATCCAGTTCTCAACCCCGAAGATAACCCTGGGAAATCAGGTTCTAAACCTCGGAGATAACCCAGGGAAAGTCAGTTTCAACCTCAGAGATAACCCCGGGGGATCAAGATCAAAGCCTGGAGATAGCCTCAGGAGGTCAAACCAACCTCAGAGATGACCCTGAGGATAGTCAAAGTCAACAACAGGCCAACCTCAGAGACAACTCTGAGAAAAGACTGCTACAACTATGTGAAAACCGGAGATAACCCCGGGAGGGGCAAAATGGTCATTTTTCTAACTCAACTTCAAATCACATCAAATCAACTCATCTCAACTCAAATTACTTCAATGGAAGTCCCGCAAGAACCATATCTTAACTTCCGAGCGCAAACTACGCAAAACGGCTCAACGGACTGCCTGACGGAAACCCGGGAATGCCATTTTGGACATGGTCCCATCTTCCTAGAATGAAAAAAGGTCAAATCATATGTCATTGTGTAGCTCTTGGAAAGACCTTTCTAAAATATTATGGCACACTTCCATCAGACTCCCGGATTGAAAGTTATGAAATTTGTGCCAAAAAAGCAGTACGTCGCGTTTTGACATGGCGGGACCCATATTTTGGGCATCCGGGGCAGCCGCAGGTACACCTGCGGCTCCAACCTCTATAAATAGAGGGCTTGGGGCGCTCATTTTTCAAGAGAAAAAGACGGGGAAACCCTGCACAATTTGTCTCACTTTCGCCCATCTGATTGTATTTTCCCCCTTTTAAACACATGTGTTCTCATATATAGCCTCTTTTGTACCCACAAAAGCCAGTGTTTACCCACTCTAAAGATATAGAAGCCTTTTTTATCAGTCAGCTGCAAGTCTTCTCACACACTTTAGAGTCTTTCTCTTCATCTTTGCACACACCCTTACACGTTGAGAGTCGTGTTGCTTGCTTTTGCGGACTTCTATCAAGTGATTTCATTCCAAACCTATATATATATATATATATATATATATATATATATATATATATATATATATATATATTGACTTACATTATCGAGTTATGCCTCGATTGAGCCTGAACTTGATGCCCTGGCGTTTATTTGCTTTTCTATATATATATATATATATATATATATTATATATATATATTGTGTGTCGAACTTTGTTCGATGAGCCTAAACTTTGGTTTGGTGCGTTTACTTGCTTTCCTATATATATATATATATTTATATATATCAACCGTGGTCGAACTCGCTCGATGAGCTCGGATTTTATATCCTGTTGCATTTATTAAACTTTATATATATATTAATGCTTATATATATATGAACGTATGTCGAACTACATTACGATGAGCTCGATTTCATATCCAGGTGCATTTATTCGCTTATATATATATATATATATATATATATTTATTTATTTTTTCGCTCCGCACAGAGTTTCCTTAAGTGGAAGTTGATCGCTCTTACGACTTTATTTATATTTCGATCCCCCATGGAGGTGCTTACGTGGTTGGTGATCATGTCTCATATATATATATTTCTTTGCTTTTATATATATATATATATACTTCTTGCTTTAATACAAATTACGGTATTCATGCTTTAGGAATCATGTGATCACAGATTCATCCCATTGGATCTAGATTCGGTTCCGTGATGGACATTTTCAATCGTGTGAGACTTGTAAAATATTATCGATGTTTGAATTTCCTCGAGATGGTTTCCATACCCACGAGGAAGTCGGCATTATTTTTATATATTATTTTCGTACGGATGCCTCGCTTTTGACGTCAAATAAAATTAATCCAAATTGATCACTTAATAAAATGGGAGTGTAAAGGTCTCAATTCCTATTGAGCATCAAGGTTTGAAAAAACCTCTTTTATAAAACATCACTTGCCATATCTTGCTAAAAAGCTGAATTTTTATATAAATTCAAACCACGTATATATAGGTTCGAACGAGGCCTCTTTAACTTTCATATAACAACAGACATTGACCCACACACACACATACTCGAGATAATAGTTTCTTGAAAAGAGGCATCCATACTGCGGTAACACGGATGTCGAAGTGCCTAACACCTTCCCCAGCATAACCAAGTCCCAGGACCCTAAACGAATCTCGATTTCACCGGCATTCAGATATAGCGGTGTCACATTCTTCGGGTCAATGTGCAAACCTTTTCTCGGTTGTGTTGGTACAACCATTTAAAAAACCAACTTGTGACTCTTACAGTCCAATCGTCGACATTATACATGTCAGACCTTTTTCACTTGTTTTTTCAAACAAATCTCACCTAAAATGAGAACACCAAAGAACAAGTAACGGAAAGGGACATCTAAAAATCCCGACGTCGACAGGTGGCGACTCTGCTGGGGGCTCCAGTAAGAGGACTTAAGCCGCTATTAAAATCTTTTCAAAATTATTATCTGCTTGTGTGTGGATGTTGCATTTACATTGGATGAATGTGTACGAATGCATGTCTTGTTTACACTTAGTGCTTCACATCATATTTGCGTGTGATGTTAGTGCTTCGCACTATAAACTTCTTGTGATATTAGTGCTTCGCACATGTCATCATTTCATACGGTGAGACGCGATGTATGTGAATGTATGTTGTGTGGTCCCTCCACCAGGAGGCTATCCCTTCGGTGTTTGATTACTGGACTCGTGAGAAGCCTGATTCTCCGAGGCTCAGGAAAGGTACCACCCAAATTCGCTCCAGTTGAAAGACCGGATTAACTTTCCGTCAAGTAGATTGCGATGATTTGGGAACCTTCATGCCAAAAAGCCGCGAGAGTAACCTAAGATAGGTCAGCCTCTGATAAACCCAAAACGGAGGAAAGTCTCTTTATGCTCTCATTTCAATTACACAAATTCATGCCATATATATCTCTCAATGTAATGAGAAATATGAAGAAATGTGTACACATATATACATGCTACAAACAGCTGACATCCGTTTTGCAGGATAAAATTCCTAAAATGGACACATCACATAGCATGTTATTATTCACATTCCCTAGAGACTAAACTATGCAAGTCTTTCGCAGGGAAGCAATCGGTCCCGTTACCCTTTCAAAGTCCAAAAAGGCAACAGACCTACAGTCAATCATGTCATCGTCCGACCAGACTAAACCTAATCCAGTTTCTCACAAAGAATTCGACGGATTAAGTAAACAAATTACAGATTTGGCTGTTCTACTAAAGGAATTACACCAGTCTTCACAGGGTCAGAAAATACCCATGCATACTGAGTCCTCCACACAAGGAGGAATCCCAGTCATTACCATACCTGAATTACAGTTGGATGCGACCAACAAAACTCATGATGCTACCCATCCCACTGGAGATCCAGACACTGGTGACATCAAAAAGAAATTCCAACAAATGGAGGATACCATCCGGTCAATTAAAGGGACTGGAAATTATGGGAGTGTCACCTATTCAGATCTCTCATATTCCTGAGGCTCAATATCCTACCAAATTCAAAGTCCCGAGTTTGAAAAGTACAATGGGGCAAAGCGATCCCTATACGCACCTAAAAAGTGTATATTAGCGAATCTGGGTCTTATCTCGAAAATGAAAGCCTCGTAATGCAACTTTTTTCAAAAGAGTCTCACTCGAGAAGCTAAAGCACAGGTATACCCAGACTTGACAATGCCAAAATCCACAATCAAGAATTGGCCCATGCCTTTCTAAATCAATACGGAGCCAGATCACAAATGGCACCGGATCGATACCAAGTGACTAAAAGTCAAAAAGCAAAAGTCTCAATCTTTTCGAGAATATGACCAAAGGTGGAGACATCTAGCGGTATAAGTCATTCCATCAATGATGAATCTGAGATGGTAATGACATTTATTGATATCCAAGAGGCTCCTTACTATGAGAGGATCTTAGCGAGCATAGGAAAGCCATTTGCGAAAATGATCAAACACGGCGAATGGCGAGAGATGGGCTGAAAATGCGAGCAAGATTAAAGACTTCATTGCCTTGGAAGCGATGCCAAACATATCTGATCGGCAAGTATACTGAGTGATCCCAAAGGGTACCCGATAAAGGCAATGAACATGTATCCCTTGTTATGCAGAAGGCAAGCTAGGAGACCAAACTCATCCCCCATTTGGAAAATCCAAGACAATCTGCCCGTCTCCACACAGCAAAAGCATTCAACCAATGCCAGGATAGAAAAAGAAAATTCAACGAGATCGAGAAAATCGGTTGTTCACTCCACTAAAGGCGATTCCTTAAAAATGTATTGGCGATGTTAATGGATCATAAGGCAATTATCAAGGCTGGCTCCACCTCTGGGACTAGGGAGCAAAAGATACAATCCAAGCCAGAGATGTGCTTACCACTCAGGGTCTCCAGGACACAATACACAGGATTGTTGGTCCTTAAAACATAAGATTCAAAATCTGATTGAAAGTGGCAGTATTGTGGTCCAACAACCTGACCAACAAAATGTCAAAACCAACCTTCCATTGCGACATGGTACAGAAGAAGTAAACATGATCGGGTCAGGAAGCGCTGAATTGTATCCAATTCGTAAGTACATACGAAGGATGGAGGAATACCCCCAAAGGCACAGAACAAATGTCCTAAAGTGGGAAAACTCGGAGGAGGATATGCTAGTAATGTAAAAATTGGATTCGATACAGAATCAAGTAAACCTGCTGGCTAAGCTGATAGTGCGCCAACATCAGGAAACAGGGAAGTTTTTCACTCAACTATCAGAAAGCCAAGAGAAAAAGGAGGTTAACCATAATGCAAGCACATATCTCTCCACGATGAGCCAGCTAAATGAAGAAGATCAAAGCAGGCTGAAAATACAAGAAAATGGGGATGATAAAATTGCTAGAAGATCTCGCCAGCGGAAGAATCGATCGAGGGAATGCAAATTCTCAAAGATGAAAGATCAAACAACCACTAAAATAGTCTAAAAATTCACCCCTCTAAGCAAATCCAATTAAGAAATGCTACACTTTCTGATAAGCGAAGGAAGGATTACTGAGTTGCTGCCTCCTATAAAGCCCAAGATAAAGAGTTATGATTCCACCAAGATGTGTCTCTACCATTCTAACTCACTTGGGCATACGACTGAAGAATGCTGGTCTTTGCGACATAAAATCCAGGATCTCATTGAAAATGGAGAGCTGGAGATAGAATTTTCCATAACCAAAAAGGGAGAAAAGGAAATAAAAAGCTTAAGATGTCCATTCGAGATGAATAGGTTCAAATGAGGTGAAGGCTATGAAGCGACAATTACGCGATGGACTGATCCTAATGCAAGAAATGACAGAGGAGACAAAGGCATCCCCAAAGAAGATTCCCCTGCCAACATCAAACGTCCTATAGTTCCAAGATATCAACCACGTTCCTGATCTTATCACCTTGGATGATGCGGAGGAAATACTAATCCTTTCCAAGGAAGAAAAAGCCAAAAAGGAAAGTTCTTTGCAAGAAATGCAACAACAGTTTGAGGGAGATTTCATGGTTGAATCCTTTGAAACCCATGAAAAAGGCGAAGGAATAGATGAAGAAAAAGGTGGTGAGATTGTTAGGGAATCCAACCCATCAAAGAATCCAGAGTTCATCCCTTTTTATGATGCGTCCATTTCAAGCGTCCCTGAGGAGTGTACTGAATCAGGAAGCGATCAAGTTATGGCCACAAGCGAAGACATTCAGAATCAAGGGGTAACCTCTATCACGAGCCCTGAAGGCAACATAACCACTGACAACTGGACTATCAGGCCTCAACTAGCCAAGAAGATGTAGATCCAGGGGATAAAGTTGCAAGTTCCAGAAAATGTTGGAACGGTACCACTTTCTTCGTAGTATACCTTTTATTTTCCATGTATATAAAAAAAACAAAAAACAAAACAAAACAAAACAAAAAACATCTCTACACTCTTCTCACCACTTACCCCTTTAAACCTTTTCAAACCAAGGCCTGAACTACGAAAGACCTGATCTCCTCTTCATAGAGAGTGCGTAGCGCGACCATCAATGATGTTGGTCAAACCAAACAAAAACCCAAACAAACACTTCTCAAACAAATACACCCCAGACGATGATGGCCCAGACGTAATAGTCATCAATCAGGAGAAGGAGGTTAATGATAGCCCCTCCGTCACTGCAGTCCACCAAGACTTTGCCCTCGACAATTGGAGCACCACTCCTTGCATTTGCCGACGAGGGTAAAAAGGAAAGAAACTCTCTCTACCTTGTAGATAGCAATAACTGCTTACTTTTTCTGTAAAGTATTAGTAGTTAATTTTGTCATTACAGGCTAACACTTTGTGTGATTGAACAGTGTTATATACTAAGTGAAAGCATATTTTGTTTCAGACTCTAAAATCAGATGTGCCTAGACTTGCTGATGAGGTGCTTATTCTCCACAAGGACTGTAACTTTGATGTAAAGTTGAACTCAGACTTGATGGAAATACAAGAGGTCTATGAGATACCTCAGGAGGTCAAAGAATGGGTCGAAGACAAACCCAAGCCAAATCTTGATCAAACCACCTATTTTTAAACATCGAAACCTTAGAAAACCCCAAACAAGTCCAGATTGGTACGGACCTCACTCCAAACCAAAGGAATGACATGGTTACTCTATTGACCCTATTCCAGGATGTGTTTGTATGGCCTCACGAAGACATGGTCTGTTTATCCACTGATATTGTCATTCATCGCCTTCCCATCAGAGGGGAATTCAAGCCAGTCAGGCAGAAGCTCATGCGATTAAAACCTGAGTGGAGGTTAAAAGTTAAAAAGAAATTGTGAAACAATTTCAATGCCAAACATCATCATGGTGTCAACATACCTCGAATGGCTATCCAACATAGTCCCGTGCCAAAATCGGGAAGGAGGTTCGAGTTTGTGTGGATTACGGAGATTTGAATAAAGCTTGCCTCAAAGATAGCTTTCACGTCTTGGTTCATCTACATACTCATTGACAATCTGTTCGATCGACATGTACTCCTTTCTTTGATTGCTCATGAAGTACCATCAAATCATAGTTCTTTGAAGATGATCATGAAAAAACTTCATTCATCACGCCTTGGGAGCCCTTTACTGAGACGATTGTCATTCGGCCTCATCAATGCTGGGAGCTACCTATCGATGAGCAATATGGCTCTTTCCACTATCTAATAGATAAAAAAAAAAATACAAAGAAAAAAATAAAATAAAAAGAAAAAAGAAATAGAAAAATATCTTCAAAAGGTTCTACGATTCTTTGCCTTACCACCACCGGAGTTCTACAGATAACTTCTGAGTTTGAAGAAAATCCTTCCTCCACATTCCTCGGAATAGGAATGATTTTGCGGATGCTCTAGCAACTTGGGACTCCTTGATCAATATACATGACAAGGAAGATGTGCTAACCCTCACATTTGCCCAACAAAAGGCTCCAGCCTATAAGAATTACATTGGAGAAGTATCAGATGAGCTACCTCCCATCCAACACCGTTGATATAAATATATCAATGAGCACTCACAAGATAGATCTACACCCGCTGAGGCGAGCCTGACTAAGAAAAGGCAGATCCATCGACTTGCTATGAAATTCTACCTGAGCGGAGATGCACTATACGAAAAGAGATGCAGAACGAGGTCTCCTCAGATGTCTGGACGAGGACCGAGCTCAGAGGCTCATGAATGAAATCCATGGGGGAGTATGCGGCCCACGCATGAGCGTCCTTTGTAAAGAAGATCCTACAATAGAAAAGTCCGATTATGACAGTTCAAACAACACGACTTGATTTTGAAAAAGATCGTTGACAACCAAGCTCAATCTAAAGGAAAATTCTCCCCGAACTGGGAAGGCCCGTTTGTTGTCAAGGAAGTATTGACAGGAAGCGCTTTCAGATTACAGGAAATTGACGGCGATGAATTTCCACAGCTTATCAAATCGGACACCGTGAAACGGTACTATGTCTGAGGTTACCATCAAGCGAACATCCTGGTTTTGGATCATCAGATCACCAGTCATTCCGGTTCTTTAACCCTTTACCACATACAACTCTTCCACGCTTTTCCCCTCAGGGAAACGTCCTTTCAAGCGAGCAGCCTGGCTTCACTATGATCATACCACTTAGGTCATCCCACCGCGAATTGAACCTCTTACGTTTGCAGTTTGGCTACCCATACCTAGGATCAAACTTTTTACACCTTCAGTTTATCCTTAACCTAGGATCAAACTTTCTCTTCCCCGCAGTCTGACCTGCTCATGGGATCACGCTTTTTGACTTGCCCTGAGGGGCGCACTACGTTGACCTGATCTCCCCAATACACGGGAGTACGTATGTAGCTATGTTATATGGTTCGGTCTCACCACAGAAAAACAAAAACAAACATACTCCTATCCATAACCACATACAAAAACAAGTCCTAAGACACCAAAGATGGTAGGGAATACACACAGATCGACGATCCATTCTGAAAATCCTGAGACATCTCATTGTCCATCCATCAAGGAGGGGTTCAGAATACATCCAGATCACAAAGTCCTGGACAAACAAGCAAATATCAAGCAAGTAACAAGGCATAACTAAAAGGGAAGTGAATCAACATATATTTCTCTGCCATATAATGCTGTTTGATATATACAATGTGTACTGTACATGACAAAATGGCTAAGCTAGTCTGTGCAGGAAAATACAAGCCCATCTACAAATCAGTTTATATGCGGGCTATCAAGTCCAACATGGATTCCCTCTCAGAAGAAAGAGGTAATGATGTGATCTCCTACCCAAGGATTTCTACACGAGCCAACAGATCCACCGCTAACTACATGCGATATCTTGGGTAGATATAATGTCATCCTGCTCAGCAACAACGATATCCCTATGAGTTAGGGCATCATCTCTCTAATAAAGCGATATCTCTACCAGAAAGAGCTGTCAACATCAAAGCCCACATCCACTACCTGTTCACCAGATGGTACAAAAGTAAAAGCCTCTTGCTATCTCGGCGTCTTATCAACTCATTTGTGAAAGCAACTATCCCAGACAACAAGCGAGGCTGGGGCAATTTCAAAGTTGGTGACAACCAGATATTGGGTCCCTTACAACAAGATTGGGGCAATCTCGGAAGCAGCGACAACTCAACACTGGGGCATTTATCAATCATCCTAAAGTGGAAAATGCACCAGTAAGCGCAATCAGCATGGTCCATCATCATATCAATGGCGATTCAGATATTATTCACTCACGCCTTCATCAACAAAGAGAGTTTCTCATATGAACCCTCGGCATCAACATGCGAAAGGACTGGGGCATTTTTCGATTCCTGGAATAAGAAGGAGGTATAGCGAGATAAATCATCATCATCAAATATGCCAACCAGCGTCAAGTCCTCATCAGTTGAGGCCTCTACACCGAAGTTCCAATCTGGGTAGCGAAATAGCGAGCTGCACCTCCCAGGGATATTAGCGGCATTCAGGTCATCAGTTCAGCCGAGTTTGAATCAAAAGCTCAAGGAAATGGGGCACCTGCCCCAACAACGAAAGGAACTCCAAATCACCTCAAAAAAGGGTGAGACATCTGGTGGTTGTCATCAATCTAGCATAACATCAGGCGAAATCTAGTGAAGTAATCCGTGGAATATTACTTCAGCGAAGGTATCGAAAGATCCGGTATTCTAAGACCATTGGCTTCAATTCAGCTCAACATCAAAACAGATCAGCGATGAAAGCTTCGTATACCACCGTTCGAGTGGGAACCAAAAAAGTTTGGCGATCAGCAGGATAGGCACCATTTCAACTACTAGCGAAAACATCGGGAGGGTTTGCTGATTTCAGAATGTCATCCCCATCAGAGATGTGGAAAACATCTCAACTTATCTTCATCAAACAAGCATCAACTATTAAATGCCAAATCATTGGAGTCAACACCAGTATCTGTAGCAGCAATGATCGGTAAAGGTAAAGCGATTTATGAATACATTTTAACATTCATCATAACATTCATTACATTGCGATTTACGATTTTGCGATATGCAATTTACGATTTTGCGATACTCGATGTGCGATTTTGCGATATGCGATGCGATGTGCGAAATGCGATGTGCGATTTACGATGTGCAAATTGCGATGTGCGATTTGGCCAAATGAGATATGCGATTTATGAACTGCGATTTGCGAAAACATTTTCACATTTATCATAAACATTCACTACATTGCGATTTGCATCCTTGAAAATACCTTGTCATGTTTCAAGTGTCTACTAATCTTTATCATGTCCATTCCATTGCATTGCATGAACATGATAAAGAGGGGCATGTGTAGACACTCAAAATTTTCTTCTCCTGTTACTAACCATGCAGGAGGGAAAAAGCGTCTTTTTCACACTCCAGAGATAACCCTGGAGGACCACAATATCAATTCCAACCCCGAAGATAGCCACAAGAGATCCAATTCTCAATCCCGAAGATAACCCCGGGAAATCAGGTTCCAAACCTCGGAGATAACCCAGGGAAAGTCAGTTTCAACCATAGAGATAACCCCGAGGGGTTAAGATCAAAGCCTGGAGACAGCCTCAGGAGGTCAAACCAACCTCAGAGATGACCACGAGAAAAGGCGCTTCTAGCGTGAAAGCCTGAGATAACCACAGGAGGGAAAATGGTCATTTTGCCAACTCAACTTCAACTCACATCAAATCAACTAATCTCAACTCAAATTACTTCAAAGGAAGTCCCGCAAGAACCATATCTTAACTTCCGAGCGCAAACTACGCAAAACGGCTCAACGGACTTCCTGACAGAAACCTGGGAATGCCATTTCGGACATGGACCCATCTTCCTAGAATCCAAAAAGGTCAAATCATATGTCATTGTGTAGCTCTCAGAAATAGCTTTCCGGAATGTTATGGCACGCTTCCATCGGACTCCCGGATTGAAAGTTATGAAGCGGCGAAGCGAGCAGTGCATCGTCTTCCTCGACTTGACACGGCGGGACCCATATTTTGGGCATCCGGGGCAGCCGCAGGTACACCTGCGGCTCCAACCTCTATAAATAGAGGGCTTGGAGTGCTCATTTTTCAAGAGAAAAGGCGGGAAACCACGCATAATTAAGCTCACTTTTCGCCCATCTGATGTATTTTCCCACTTTTAAACACCTGTGAGCTCATATATAGCCTCTTTTGTACCCACAAAAGCCAGTGTTTACCCACTCTAAAGATATAGAAGAATTTTTTATCAGTCAGCTGTAAGTCTTCTCACACACTTTAGAGTCTTTCTCTTAATCTTTGCACACACCCTTCTACACGTTGAGAGTCATGTTGCTTGCTTTTGCCCGGACTTCGGTCCGTGGTTTCATTCCAGTCTGTATATATTATATATATATATATATATACATATATATATATATATATATTGACTAACATTATCGAGTTATGCCTTGATTGAGCCTAGACTTCAGTCTGAAGCGTTTATTTGCTTTTCTATATATATATATATATATATATATATTTATATATATGAACTGTGTGTCGAACTTTGTTCGATGAGCCTAGACTTCGGTCTAGAGCATTTACTGCTTTAGTATAAATATATTATAGATATTAACTGTGTGTCGAACTTTGTTAGATGAGCCTAAACTTCGGTTTGGTGCGTTTACTTGCTTTCCTATATATATATTTATATATATCAACCGTGTAGTTAACTACTATTCGATGAGCACGGATTTTATATCCAAGTGCATTTATTAAACTTATATATATATATATATATATATATATATATATATATATATATATATATATATATATATGTGATCGAACTACATTAGGTGAGCACAGATTTCACATCCGGTGCGTTTAATGCTTATATATATATATACATATATATATTTTTGTTTTTTATCTGCACAGAGTTTACTTAAGTGGAAGTTGATCGCTCTTACGACTTTATTTATATTTCCGATCCCCATGGAGGTGCTTACGTGGTTGGTGATCATATACGTATATATATATTTCTTTGCTTTTATATATATATATATATATATATATATATATATATATATATATATATTCTCGCTATCGCTTTCTTTCTTTTACAAATTGCGGTATTCTATGCGCCTAGGAATCATGTGATCACAGATTCATCCCATTGGATCTAGATTCGGTTCCCGTGATGGACATTTTCAGCTGTGAGCAGCTTGTAAATTATTCTGCGATGTTTGAATTTCCTCAGATGGTTTCCATACCCACGAGGAAGTTGGCATTATTTTTGTATATTATTTTACGTCATTTGGATGCCTCGCTTTTGCGTCAAATAAAATCAATCCAACCGATCACTTAATAAAAATGGGAGTGTAAAAGGTCTCAATTCCTATTGAGCATCGGGGTTTGAAAAACCTCTTTTATAAAACATCAACGCCATATCTTGCTAAAACTCGAATTTTATATAAATTCAAACCACATGTATATAGGTTGAATGAGGCCTCGTCTGACTTTTAATATAACAACACATTGACCCACACACACACATACTCGAGATAATAGTTTCTTGAAAAGAGCGGTCAAGTGGTAACACGGATTTAGAGGTGCCTAACACCTTCCCCATAAGACAACCAAGTCCCCGGACCCTAAGCGAATCTCGGTTTCACTACCCGTATAGCGTTGTCACATCACTTTGGGTCAATGTGCAAACCTTTTCTCGGTTGTGTTGGTACAACCATTTAAAAACCAATGGCGACTCTTACAGTCCCAATAAATGCGACATTATACATGTCGGACCTTTTTCACTTGTTTTTTTCAATAAATCTCACCTAAAATGAGAACACCAAAGAACAAGTAACTTGAAAGGAACATCCAAAAATCCCGGCGTCGACAATCGGGTTTGAATCTGATCAAGATCTACTTGAAATGACTGTGTATGCTATTTTCCCTAGTATCTATAGAAAATCGGATTTTTATGACAATTAAATTTTTATTTGATTATGTGAATTAAATGAATTTAATTGATTTCTTTGTGAGTAAGCTATGTGAAGGTCGCTTCTATGACCTAGAATGTGCTAACGTGGTTAGTATTCGCCACGTGTTAGAAATAATTGTTTGAAATTTCCAAGACTAAAATAATTGTTTTCCGAGAAATTTCCGTAAAAACACTATTCATCCGCTTTCGTCGGGAATTATTTTGAAATTCCGAAAAACGCGAATGATAGAATATCGTGATAAGATGGAATATCCGATAATATTTCATTTATGGCAAACGCAGCTTTTCATGACTGACTTAAAACCTAAGGGTTGAGTATATTGATTTTAGAGAAGGAAATAATATGCGTAGAAAGAATGGCGTTAGGTTAATGCGAGTGTTATATATTTGGTGATACTATTTATTATCTATGTATAATACGCTGAGTAAATACGGGCAGTACAATACGATTATTGTAGACGAGTAGTATACTTAGATAATACGTGAATTGTACGTATGTGATACGATTAGTATTATAGAATTGTTAAGACTTAATGACTAATTCATTTGAGTTGATTATTAATTAATCCAATCATTTGAATGACCAAGGCCCAATGTTAATTTAGTTAAGCCCAATTCATTAAAACCGAACTGTGGGTCAAACCGGCAGGTCACCGAATGGGTAAAACCCATGGGGCAAACCATGGATGTCACATGGGGTGGGTGGGCCACCACCTTGGTGTGGAAGCCAAGATAAGGCTTGGTCACCAAGTGTTTTACTTGGTGACCACACATGAATAGTAAGGAGGTGATGGTTCTTTGACAATTATGCCTCCATTCTAGTTTTCTATAAATAAGAAGCTAGGTTGATTCATTTTTGGGAGTTTTTCAACTTGCCAACCTAGATTATTTGAGAGAGAAAGAGAGCTATACTTGCAAAACATACACTTTGGAAGCTTTAACTTCTATTTTTCCAAAAGATTTCTTAAGAGTTCTTGAGGTAATACTTCTTTACTTTCTCATCTCCATCTCTTTTAGATTTTCTTTCATTTTAGAGAATCATGAATGGGTGGTATATGTCTTGAATGAGGATTTAAAGATGACTTACCATAGATTCAATCTCTATAAGTCATGAGATTATAAAAAATAATAAGGTTTAATATAGTTTTGAACCATGAAAATATCGATAGTTGAGATCGATTGTTGATAAACAATTGAGCTCCATCAATACGCTAGTATATGCATCTTGTTTGGTTAGATGTAGATATGAAATCCATGGAGTATTCCATGTGATTTGGCTTAGAGAACCTTAGTAACGGTTATGGCTAATTTTACTTTTAATAGACGCGCTAACGTCGAAAAACGTAGAAATTCTGAATGGTAGTCGAAAGTTGCCGTGAGACTTGAAAATGTTAGTTTTCAATGTCAACACGTGAGATAGGGGTGATTAAGAGTCAGGGGGGTCGAGAATCGCTTGATTCCGACTTAAAACGAAGAAAACGAGCATCGAACGCCATTAACGCTATTTAACGATATAAAATGAACTCAATAGTGAATTTTGAGTTAACGGATTCAAAGTGTTGAATTTTTATATGAACACGTAAAGGATGTAATTCCCCGACTTGTAGGAATTCGAATGGGTCAATTCGGATGTAAAACGAACAAATTAGGAAGCCGGAGTTTCATTAGAAAACCAAAACCGGTTTGGCTAATCGGTGTATGAGACTCTAAATGCATAAAGCCACCAAAACCAAGATAAAGTGGTGGCGCCAAGACACATTACTCTACCGAGTACCTCTAACTAACTCAGCCAAAAAAAACCACTAAAATACAAAGGATGCCGCATCAAAAATACTTAAGAAGAAGGAAAAAAAGTCGACTGTTAGGTTTTAAACTTCAGCTTGTTTAGAGACCTACCGAGTTGAGTTTATATACTCAATAAATGTACTAAGACTAATCCTATATTACCTATACTAAGGTATATGGTATGAAAAACTTAGGAATGTAATGCATGTTAACAAGATATGTACAATGAACAAAGTTGGTACCTTATCAACGATGTTTGAGTCCTAAGCAATAAACGCCAATTAAGTGATAAACCGACGAAAGGGTAATAAGTCATGTTGACTTTAATAAAGATATTAAGTTAACAAAGACATAGAAGAGAAAGAAGCTTGTAGGAACAATGTGAATAGTTGTTTGATAGCTAATTACAAAGGTGCTATGTGAATATATCATGTAGATTCTCGTAGAAGGTCAGTGGGTCAATGAGTAAGTTATTTGAAGACGCCGAAAGGCAAGTTTTTTCTTAACGCTTGTCTAACTTCCATGTTAGCCAAGTTTTATGTGATTCGTTGAACTCAATTGCAAGACTTGTTTTAAAGAAAGGGTCGATGCCGATTTTAACTCTACTAGACTATTCGTAATATATAGATTGATTATTATTCATATCATTCTATATAGAAATGTTAACGCTATCCTATGCCAAGTAATTGGTACGGACGCTGAAGGTAAGGTTTGTCTATGAACAAACAAAAGTATTTTTCATCGATTATTCGATGGGCACGCGAAGTTTGCTAAAAATATTAAACGAAATACGCTTAATGAATGAGTGTCGATCAACATAGAGTACTATAGTCGATCACCTAGAAGTGCTCGTAAGTTATACCTGATGAACGACCTTAGTGTCGTGGACTCCTTTTCAAGTATGAAAACCTGAAATTTATCGCTCATGGTCTATCGAATTTGCCTGTAATTCCTAATCTATTCTATACTTTGGGAATTGATGTTATGAATCGTTAAAGTATTATTGATTCATAATACTTCATAACTATTGTTCAGCTTATGTTGAATTGTTATATAATTCATGAATGTGGTATTCTCGTTATCCTCGATTAAACTTGTTGAATCATGCCATGCTCACTTCTTGCTTGAATTATATAACCGCAGCTAAAAGATGAACGATCGTGAATGCCAAGAGAGATAAGGGCAAAGCTAAGATGGATGCTTAGGCATCAGGTAATAGTTTAGTAAGTTTGTATGTATTATACATTATGAACAATGAACGATGTAACCGGCTTATGAACCCGGGAAGGATTATACTTTGATTGTAATAAGAAGATAGTAATTACCTTCATTTTGTTGTATTTCAATGGAATGATTGTATGGATGTTAAGACAAAGGAGCACCATCTGCTTGGTTGAAGATACCCGAATTTGGGGGCGCCACAAAGTTGGTATCAAAGCCTTAGGTTATAAAACTTAAGGGGGGGGGAAACCTTAGGCTAATAACCTCGTAAGGAAGGTAAAGTCCGAGGAATGAAATTCAAGTCCATCAATTAATAAGATATCGAGATAACTCAAGATCGAAAGAATTAAAAGATGAAAATTAATCTTAAAGATATTAAATGTGATTTATGCTTATACTATTGTGTATTATGTACTAATCAACGTGTTATGTGTTTGTAGATGTCAACCGATAGCTTGATGTTTAGAAACGTGGAAATGATAAGTGAGGACTCGCTAACTGTTGTTGAGATTGTACCAATGCCAAAGGGCAGAGGTACCGATAGTTGTACTAGAAGACTCGTATATCGAGGAGTACATCTCGAGAGGAGGAATACTCGAGGAGACTATGGGATTAACATCATACCTTAACGAGATGCTAGATGTGGAGGAGGAAATGGAGGTGACATCGATTAACACTTGTGTTACCTACTCAGAGCCAACATCTCCGATGCAACTAGAGCATTGTATCCGGCAAGTGTTGATAGGAATGTGCATTTTGCATACTCAGGTAGAGGCACATATTGAGGAAATAACTCGCTTTATATGAGGCGTAAAGAATCAGCAGAGGCGATTTCGAGTCGAAAGCACGATGAAAAAGTGCTTATGACCGATAAGGCTCAGAATTATAAGGATGAGGTCCTCGAGCTACAAAAAGAAACCGGCCGAGAAAGACCAGAAATAACTAGATGTCATACATCCATGAATGCGCCACGAGGATTTCAAGTCAAAAATTGCTTGTTATTCTATCGAGTCCGCACTCGACATACCATAAGTCGAGATATAGTGTCGATTTCTCGCAAATCGTAAATATGAAAATGCCGCTCGACAAAGTTTAGTAGATCATTAGATCTTTTTGTATATAAGTAGTGACGAAAAACCCTCTTTTGTATAACTAAGGGTAGTCTTTTTTAAAAATCCAATTTTGTAGTAGGCAATCATGGGATAAGTATGTAATAGCTTTTGCTAAGGGAACATGATGTAAATAGTTTCGACTACTATGAAAGCATGAAAGCATATTTATATAATGAAGTTTTATTTAACATGCTTTTTGTGGTATATGGTGGTTGTTGTTGATTTAAATGATAACCGAGTAGTTTAAATAGATAATAATGAAGCTTTATTTATTTAATCGTAATTATGTCACGAGAAGGAGACAACTAAACCAAGAGGCCGAGTCTCATAATGAAAATCGTGGGGTCCTAACAACCCTATGCAAGAGTTCGTTAATTTATTAACGACCGATTTAACCAAGTGGGTGGATTCTCTAGCTCCCGGGGTAAGCAAGAACAACTACCTTTAAGGACTTTAAAAGTGTGGGTCCTCCCGAGTTCCGAGGAACGACGGATCCACTAGAAGCCCGCATATGGATTAGAGAGATTGAAAAGGCGCTTTGATAACAAATGGTGTGAGGCGCAAAAGACTTCTTTGCATGACTTACATGATGAAGGGGGAAGCCAACTATCGGGGAAGCTCACCAGTGGGGGGCTAGGACAGAGGTCACATCACATGGGGGAACAATTTAAGAAGGTTTTCTTCGAGAACTATTTCCCTACTAAAGATGCAGGTAGGATGGAAATTAAGTTCCTAGAACTTAAGCAGGGGATATGACAGCTTCCAAAAGATGCCGCCAAGTTTAACGAATTGGCGAGATTTGCTCCACATCGTGGATACAGAGGAAAGAAAGGCGCAGATTTGAAGCAGTAGGCTTAAAACCCCGCTCTATAAGAGAGATATCGGCTTTTCCAGAGTGCTTCCTACGGACCATTCTCGAGAAGGCGATAATAGTCAAGGTGGTGGTGAGGCTTTGTCTCAAGCATCACAAAGAGCGGAAGATTAAGAGTAAGTTAGAAGGAGGTATTAAGGTCAAGTTGCCAAATGGAAGCGCAAAACTTGCCAAAGAGGAAGAGTTTTAACCCCGGAATACCGGGTAAAGCAGGAGATCCCAAACGGAGAACTAAGCATGTAAGACATGCGAAAAATCTCACATGGGAGTCTGCTTAAAGGGGAAAGCAAGATGCTACAACCGTAAGGTGAGGGGCATTTGTCACCCAACCGCCCTAACCCTAAGAAAAACCAGGGTGTTTTGTCTCAGGGTCAATGGACCACATGGCAAGAAATTGCCCAAGAAGGGTTTAGAGGGGAATAAGAGTTCTCGTAGTGGTAAATTAGCCATTATCGACCAACACCATCAAGGGTAGACCTCACCAGACGCTTAATATGACTGCTCAAGATGCGGTCAGATCAACAGATGTGGTAAAGTGTATCATTCCTACCAATGAGATAAATGCTTATGTGCTATTCGACTCAAAAGCTACTTGTTCTTTTATAAAGATGTGAATTTGCTAAGTTTATTAGGTTTAATCCTCTAGAAGTTACCTATACCTTTAGACGTTAAGGTAGCAAACGAAGAGATAATCCCCATCAATATATTCATAAGAATTGTCATGGGAAATTAGAGGGAATAAGTTATCTGTAGATTTGGTACCGATAAGGCTAAAAGAATTCGACGTAATTTTGGTATGGATTGGTTGGTGAACCATGAGGCGATTATAGATTGCCATAGAAAAGTAAACCTTCTGCTTTCTAAGAAAACCAAGGTAGTGTTCTTCTAGTAGTAATTCACCGAGACGCTTTTGTTGTCTCTGCCTATGACACAAGCTAGAAGATGTCGAGAAAAGGGTGTGTAGGTTATCTATGCCATGTGGTGGATACCCAAAGAGTGGGAACATCCTCGATCGAGACACCTATTGTGCAAGAGTTCATGATGTATTTCCTGAGGAGTTACCGGCATTCCACCGATGTGAGGTGGAGTTTGTAATCGATCCGCTAATCGAACTCGACACTAGCTTTCAAGGGCACCATATCGAATGGCGCCAAATGAAATGAAGGAGTTAATGGTTCAATTACAAGAACTATTAGATAGAAGTACATTCAACCAAGTGTGTCTCCTCGGGGAGCACCAAGTGTTGTTTGTAAAGAAGAAGGATGGGTCGTTAAGACTTTGTATCGACTATCGAGAGTCGAATGTTAACGATTAAGAATAAATACCCTTTGCCCAGTGATCGATGATCTATTTGATCACTTGAAAGGGGCAAAAGTATTTTTCTAAAATAGATTTATGCACGGGGTATCATCACGCTAAAGGTGAGGAAGGAAGATGTACCTAAGATTTGCATGCTCGTAACTCATATGGTCATTACGAAGTTTCGTAATGTCGTTTGGTCGACTAATGCGCCACCAATTGATTTATGGATATGATGAACAGAGTGTTCAAACAATATTTGGACAAGTTTGTCGAGTGTTCATTGATGATATTCTAGTCTATTCAAAGACGCCAAGATCATTCTAACATTTAAGAATAGTGTCGAGACACTACTAAGGAGAAGTTGTATGCAAATTCACAAAGTGTGAATTTTGGCTTGAGAGGGTGCGCTTTCTAGGCATGTTATTGATAAGGATGGCATTTCAGAGATCCGCAAAAAGTAGAAGCAAGCTTATCTAATGGGAGCAACCAAAAATGCCAACCGAGGTTCGAGTTTTCAGGTGGTTACGGATACTATAGAAGGTTCATTCCTGACTTTTCTAAAATAGCTACTCCGCTAACAAATCGACAAGAAAGTCATGAAGTATGTGTGGACCAAAAATGTGAGAACAATTTTCAAGAGTTAAAGAAGAGGTTAAGTGAGGCACCTGTATTGTCCTTACCGCATTTATACAGAAATTTTGTAGTAGTATAGCGATGCTTCAGATAAAGGATCTGGGTCATGTGCTCATGCAAAGATGGCAAGGTCATCACAGATGCTGCACCACGCCAATCAAGGATTATGAGAAGGTCTATCCTACTCATGACCTCGAATTGGCAAAATTGAGTTTTTGCCCTAAAGATATGGAGGCATTATCTTTATGGTGAGAAATGTGAGATATACACTTTTACCACAAAAGTCTCAAATATATCTTTCACACGTATGAGTTGAATATGAGATGTAGAAGGTGGTTAGAGTTAATAAAAGATTATGACCGTGATATTTTATATCATCCGGGAAAGCAAATGTAGTAGCCGATGCGCTAAGTAGGAAGGGTAGAGAGAAAAATTATCAATGTTAACGACTCGTAATGAGTTGGTAACAAATGATGGCAAAAAATGGAGCTAGAAGTTGTTACCGGAGGAAGCAAGAGAGATGTTATTTTCTATGGAAACCCAACCTACCATAGTGGAGCGGGTTAGGGGAGTACAACCGAGCAATGAGGAGTGCAAGCATGCGTAAGAGGATAAAGATGAAGAAAAGACTGAGTATAACCTCGATAAGGAGGGATTACTTCATTTTTTTGAGGAAGAATTTGGGTTCCTAATGATCCCGAATTAAAAGAAGAAATTATGATGGAGGCCCATAGTTCGAGGTACTCGATACATCCCGGTAGTACTAAGATGTATCAAGACCTTCGTCAGAACTTTTGGTGGCCAAATATGAAGAGGGAGATAGCAGAATATGTTAGTAGGTGCTTAACTTGTCAAAAAGTTAAGGCTGAACATCAACGACCGAGCGGGTTGTTACAACCGCTAGAAATTCCAGAGTGGAAGTGGGAGCACATCACGATGGACTTTGTGGTGGGACTTCCAGCAACAAGAAAAGGATACGATGCTATTTGGGTGATGATAGGGATCGATCGACGAAATCGGCTCATTTTCTACCAATAGAGTTAGGTATAACCTAGATCGCTTTAGCTAAGTCAGTATGTCAAGGAAATTATTTCCGCATATGGAGTGCCTGCTTCGATTGTGGTCGATCGTGATCCACGATTCACATCGAACTTTTGGAGAAGTTTACAAGAGCAAATGGGAACGCAGCTTAAGATCGAGTAGATTGCCAGATCATCCTCGTATTTGATGGTCGAGTGAGCGGACAATTCAAACGCTTGAAGATATGTTAAGATCTTCATGCTATGGATTTCAAAGGAGTTGGGACGAATATCTACCGTCAGGAATTTTCAGACAACAATAGTTTTTCACGCTAGTATAGGCATGCCGCCTTACGGTTGCGCCAGGATGGAGGAAGTGCCAACTCCATCAGGTTGGGATGAGGTGGGTGAACGCTTGATGTTGGGACCTCGAGATGGTTCAAAGACTACGCATGACATGGTAGAAGTTAATACGCATTTGATTAGTTGCGCCAAGACCCAAGAAAGGAAGTATGCAGATCCTCACAGAGAGAATAGAGAATCGATGTAGATCTTTTGTTTTTCCGAAAGTATCGCCTTGAAAGGGAAGATACGCTTTTGGAAAGAAAGGGAAGTTAAGTCCAAGGTTTGTAGGACCTTTTGAGATTTTAAAAAGGATAGGGGAGGTAGCTTATGTAGTAGCCTTTACCTCCGTAGAGATGGAACGATTCATAATGTGTTTCATGTGTCGTTGTTGTCAAGGCCCTTATAAACCTGACTATAAACACGTGATAGAATATGAATCTATTCAGATAGAGAAGGACTTGTCCTATGAGGAACTTCCAATTCAAATTATTGATAGGAAGGAACAAGTTTTAAGAAATAAGGTAATACCTTCAGTGAAGGTGTTATGGAGAAACCACAATGCTGAAGAAGCAACGTGGGAGCTCGAAAGTAAAATGAAGGAAGATTTTCCTCATTTGTTTATGTAATTATAAGCTAAGATTCTGGGGACAGAATCCTTATAAGGGGGAGAGAATGTAACGCCTGAGAAAATCGGATTTTTATGACAATTAAATTTTTATTTGATTATGTGAATTAAATGAATTTAATTGATTTCTTTGTGAGTAAGCTATGTGAAGGTCGTTCTATGACCTAGAATGTGCTAACGTGGTTAGTATTCGCCACGTGTTAGAAATAATTGTTTGAATTTCCAAGACGAAAATAATTGTTTTCCCGAGAAATTTCAGAAAAAACACTATTCATCCGCTTCGTCGGGAATTATTTTGAAATTCCGAGAAACGCGAATGATAGAATATCGTGATAAGATGGAATATCCGATAATATTTCATTTATGGCAAACGCAGCTTTTCCGCCTCATGACTTAAAACCCTAAGGGTCGAGTATATTGATTTTTTTAGAAGGAAATAATATGCGTAGGAGGAATGGCGTTAGGTTAATGCGAGTGTTATACATTTGGTGATACTATTTATTATCTATGTATAATACGCCGAGTAAATACGAAGTACAATACGATTATTGTATTTAGTAGTATACTGAGATAATAATACGTGAATTGTACGTATGTGGATACGATTAGTATTATAGAATTGTTAAGACTTAATGACTAATTCATTTGAGTCGATTATTAATTAATCCAATCATTTGAATGATCAAGGCCCAATGTTAATTTAGTTAAGCCCAATTCATTAAAACCGAACTGTGGGTCGAACCGGTGGGTCACCGAATGGGTAAAACCCATGGGGCAACCCATGGATGTCACATGGGGTGGTGGGTCACCACCTTGGTGTGGAAGCCAAGATATAGGCTTGGTCACCAAGTGTTTTACTTGGTGACCACACATGAATAATAAGTAAGGAGGTGGTGGTTTAAACAATTATGCCCTCCATTCTAGTTTTCTATAAATAAGAAGCTAGGTTGATTCATTTGGGAGTTTTTCAACTTGCCAACCTAGATTATTTGAGAGAGAAAGAGAGCTATACTTGCAAAACATACACTTTGGAAGCTTTAACTTCTATTTTTCCAAAAGATTTCTTAAGAGTTCTTGAGGTAATACTTCTTGCTTTCATCTCCATCTCTTTTAGATTTTCTTTCATTTTAGAGAATCATGAAATGGGTGGTATATGTCTTGAGTGAGGGATTTAAAGATGACTTACCATAGATTCAATCTCTATAAGTCATGAGATTATAAAAATAATAAGGTTTAATATAGTTTTGAACCATGAAAATATCGATAGTCGAGATCGATTGTTGATAAACAATCGAGCTCCATCAATACGTTAGTATATGCATCTTGTTTGGTTAGGGATAGATATGAAATCCATGGAGTATTCCATGTGTTTGCTTAGAGAACCTTAGTAACGGTTACGGCGAATTTTACTAAAATAGACGTTAAACGTCGAAAACGTAGAAATTCTTGAATGGTAGTCGAAAGTTGTCGTGAGACTTGAAAATGTTAGTTTTCAATGTCAACACGTGAGATAGGGTGATTAAGAGTCAGGGGTTCGAGAATCGCTTGATTCCGACTTAAAACGAAGAAAACGAGCATCAACGCCATTAACGCTATTTAACGATATAAAAAATGAACTCAATAGTGAATTTTGAGTTAACGGATTCAAAGTGTTGAATTTTATATGAACACGTAAAGATGTAATTCCCGACTTGTAGGATTTGAATGGGTCAATTCGGATGTAAAACGAAACAAATTAGGAAGCCGGAGTTTCATTAGAAAAACCAAAACTGGTTTGGCTAATCGGTGCACAGACTCTTAATGGCCGCAAAATACCAAAAACCAAGATAAAGTGGTGGCGCGCCAAGAAATACAGCACTCTACCGAGTACCTCAAGCTAACTCAAATAGCAAAAATACCAAAAAATACAAAGGATGCCGTACCAAAAGTACCAAAGAAAGGGAAAAAAGTCGACCAAGTTAGGTTTTAAACTTCAGCTTGTTTAGAGACCCACCGAGTTGAGTTTATATACTCAATAAATGTACTAAGACTAATCCTATATTACCTATACTAAGGTATATGGTATGAAACTTAGGAATGTAATGCATGTTAACAAGATATGTACAATGAACAAAGTTGGTACCTTTATCAACGATGTTTGAGTCCTAATAATAAACGCCAATTGAAGTGATAAACCGATTTAAGGGTAATAAGTCATGTCGACTTTTAATAAAGATATTAAGTTAACAAAGACATAGAAGAGAAAGAAGCTTGTAGGAACAATGTGAATAGTTGTTTGATAGCTAATTACAAAGGTGCTATGTGAATATATCATGTAGATTCTATAAAGGCCGTGGTCAATGAGTAAGTTATTTGAAGACGCCGAAAGGCAAGTTTTTTCTTAACGCTTGTCTAACTTCCATGTTAGCCAAGTTTTATGTGATTCGCTGAACCGAATTGCAAGACTTGTTTTAAAGAAAGGGTCGATGCCGATTTTAACTCTCTGCTTAGACTATTCGTAATATATAGATTGATTATTATTCATATCATTCTATATAGAAATGTTAACGCTTATCCTATGCCAAGTAATTGGTACGGACGTGAAGGTAAGGTTTGTCTATGAACAAACAAAAGTATTTTTCATCGATTATTCGATGGGCACGCGAGTTTGTTAAAATATTAAACGAAATACGCTTAATGAATGAGTGTCGATCAACATAGAGTACTATAGGTCGATCACCTAGAAGTGCTCGTAAGTTATACTTGATGAACTACCTTAGTGTCAGGGACTCCTTTTCAAGTATGAAAACCGAAATTTATCGCTCATGGTCTATCGAATTTGCCTCGTAATTCCTAATCTATTCTATACTTTGGGAATTGATGTTATGAATCGTTAAAGTATTATTGATTCATAATACTATATAACTATTGTTCGCTTATGTTGAATTGTTATATAATTCATGAATGTGGTATTCTGTTATCCTCGATTAAACTTGTTGAAATGCTAATGCTCACTTCTTGCTTGAATTATATAACCGCAGCTAAAGATGAACGATCGTGAATGCCAAGAAGAGATAAGGGCAAAGCTAAGATGGATGCTTAGGCATCAGGTAATAGTTTAATAAGTTTGTATGTATTATACATTATGAATGAATGAACAAACGACGTAACCGCTTATGAACCCGGGAAGGATTATACTTTGATTGTAATAAGATATAGTAATTACCTTCATTTTGTTGTATTTCAATGGAATGATTGTATGGATGTTTAGCCCTAATTACCAAATTCTAGAAATTGGACTTATGGAACCTTAGGGTTAAACCCTAAAGGTTAGAATAGATTTCCCACTTTGCCACTAAAAGTAAAAACCAAATGACATAATTTTCCTTTGTATTAATTTAATAGATAACTTGTGTAGGTTGCCATAAATTTAGTTGGTGACCAACTCAACCTAGCCATGTGCCTATAACCCATACAAATCAACCATTTTCACATCCAAATGCATTGCATCTATGTCATTATATAAGATCAAAGAGAGAGAAATGTTACTAACTTGCTCATTTATACACCAACACTCAAGCAAGACTCTCTCAACTCAAAACCTCTGAAATTACCTTGCTAGACCAGTTCCTAATCAAGTCCCACTATCACTTCTAGCAGATCAGAGGTCAGAATCAAGAATTGGTTCATAGAAAAGTAGAACCCTAAACAAAAATTTTGATCTTGTACGCTATGTTGGATTTGATGTATGAATGTTTAAATATGTTGTCTAAGGTGTGAATCAGTGATCTGAGTTGCTAAATAGTGGATCCATAACATTTATATGCTCGAATTTAAGTTTTTACAAAATCTGGGAAATTTTCAAAAGTGGTCTGACAACCGAATGTCAGACCATATAGATCTTTATCTGGTTATCATTTTGTTGTTTAAAGGTTTGAACATGTAGTATGCTAGAAGGACTTTGATCTAGACTTGAAAGAATGCTTAGATCATGCACAAATTTCATGTTATTGTTGGTTAAAGGTCGTTGACCGGCCATAACTGGGCGTTTTTGGGTAACCCAAAAACTGCCCAGAAAGCTCTGACAACGGTTTCAAGCTTTTAGACCTGTTCGTGTGTTGTTATTTGTATTTGTTGTTGTAACTAGCTTGTAGTTTGTTATATATATACTACTTATTCATGCGCTTAGACCACCAAAACAATAAACAGGTTTCTTGCAGTGGGCGGTCAAACCAAGCAAGAAGTTCACGAAATGAGTTTTCTGGGTAACCCAAAAAACTTAATTCGTGACTTCTGACATGGTTTGACCGGGTTAGATCTAGCGTTTGTTTTGTTTATATGATGATGTTATGTAATAGATCTGTACACCTACATGTCTTCTACACACTGAAAGCTTAAGATCACAAAAACATTACAAGCATAACATGTAGTGGAGGCCCAAAGTAAGACCCTCGAACTGTTCTTCATTTCTGGGTAACCCAGAAATGAAGAACAGTTTCTGACAGCCACTTTGATGGCTTAGATCTCCTTGTTGTGATGTATTATGACTTAGATGATAATTGGATCTTGTAGTGTTACAACAATACTACAATGTCAGTGTCTTAGTTAGCTCAGAACATGATTAGAAAGGGAATTAATGGTGGTCAAACATGACCTCTTGAACATTGCATTGTCAGTGTTCTTTAGCTCAAGAACACCAACAGCGACAGAAAGTGTCGCTATAGCCTATAGTGACGGTTTCTATTAATTTAGTTTTCTAATTTCTGGAAAATGATTAAAAATAGAAATAAATTCTAAAAAGCATTTAAAAATAGTAAATAAATTCCAAAAATTATAAAATCAGCTTTTAAAATTATTTTAAGTAATAAAAATTAACTTTTAATAATTTGGCATATTTTCCATAAATATTAGTAATTATTTGAATATTATTTATTTAATAAATGCACTAAATAAATTAATTAAAAATGATTTTATTATATTAAAAATTATTTTAAATGATAATAAGGTATTTAATAATATTTTAAGTTATAAAATGTAAATTTCAATATTTTAAATTAAATTTCATTAATTATTTAACATTAATGATATTATATTTATTTAATAATTATATTAAATAAATAGATTTAAAATGATTTTATTGATTTAAAAATCATTTAAAAAAGGATATAAATGAATTAAAAATACTTTAAGTTATAATTAATGACTTTTAATATTTTGATAAATAATACATTAATATTTAAATATTAATGGTAATTATTTAAAATGATTTTAAATGTTTTAAAAATCATTTAAGGGTTACTTTAAAAATATTTTGAGTTATTATAAATTGCTTTGATATTTTGGCAATGGTTGCATTAATATTTTAAATATTAATGATAATAGAATTATCTAATATTTAAATCATTTAATAATGATTCTAGAGTTTGAAAAATCAAGATAAATGATAATAATTATTTAAAAATTATTATACGTCATTTAAAAATAATATGACTGGTATTTAAAATATCCAAGATAATATTGAACTACATGATAGAGTTTTAAACTCGATAATTACCCGATAAAGCCGTTGGTACACCGAAATACTACCGAAATTGATCCGAACCTATATAGTTTGACTGTATAAGTGTTTGTTTGTGTCCTAATGACTGATATAACTATGTGACAATGTGATCAGGTTATGTGTTTACTGTAAATAACAGTACTATGTGTTATGATATGTTATTCTAATCAATAGAACAATCTTATAAATGATAGGTCGTTGAATTAGAGATAGAATACATCACCTATTCGAGTCGCCAAATACATGGTACAAAATTCAAATACAACTTAATTATACAACAAATGTGTAAAATACGACTAAACATATGTCGTGAGTTTTAATACAAATATTGTCATCTAGATAATATACAAACTCAATGGGGTCCTCATTACATTTATTATCACACTATTTCATAGAATAGTGAGGACTACTAATGCTATTATCCGGACCATCACTGCTCCCCGACTAGTCCCTCGCTACGCTCTCATTTCCTCAAGAGAACAATGAAAGCAAAAAGGGTGAGCTCAACTAGCCCAAAGAAGAAATATTATGACTAAGATAATGCGTAATAAATTATCATTAGCCTTCAACAAAGTTAAACCGATAAAATATAACAAACATCAAGTTTAATCAAGCAGCTGAATAAGCAATCCATTAGAAGAGTCAAGTAGAGAATAAAATCTACTATCTTCTATGATTTAAAAGGTTTTTCATGACTTTTATCACGAGACTCATTTTAATAAATAATCCACATCATCCCCTCACTACTACTACCAAGGATATTCATTAGTATCACAACCACAAATTATCCATGCACCACGCCCAAGGATATTCGTGTATTCATCAATGGTCATGATCATGCCAACAACTCGGCCATCAATGCACTACGAGCCAATGAGGACTTTTTCCCACATCATTTGTAACATTACGGCCATGATTACACCAAATAATCCCCGGTCATAATCATACCAAGTCCATCTATGCACCACAAAAGCCACATATGACTTTCAACATAATATAAACATGAGGATGATGACAATGATATAAGAATTCAATAAAACAAGTTCAAGAATTAATTTATCCAGAAACTAATAATGTCCAAATTGTCAACATGATACTTTTTGTAGAGTAAAACTCAAGAATGCTCGTAAGAATATTTCCATGAAAAGATATCGATGAAGCGCAAATATCAAGGATATTCCACTAATTTCATGGAGTATAGAAGTCAAAACTTTAACCAACCGAGTATAATAAAGAATGGAATAACAAAAGAAATCACCAGTGCATGCGATAGATCAAGCATGCATGTGTTATTCCAATGTAATAATAAATAATGGAACTGTGTCAGTCAACGACGCAATCGGCAATGTGATATTCCAATGTAATAATAAATAATGGAATTGTGTCATAATGCAGAACGCATGCATGTGATATTCCAATGTAATAATAAATAATGGAACTGTGTCATGCGAAAACGCATGCATGTGATGTTCCAATGTAATAATAAATAACGGAACCAAAAGTCATGCGTAAAACGCATGCATATGATGTTCCAAATGTAATAATAAATAATGGAATAATGTAAGAATTTCACCAAGTATAGGTATCCTCATGATACACAAAAGTTATTCCAATGTAATAATAAAGAATGGAATAACAAAAGAATTTCACCAATAAGAAAGAAGGAATACCCTAACGAGTACAACAAATAATATCCCTTACCGTAAAAAGAAGAGTATTTTGACCGGGTAGGCGAGGATATACTCAAAGAAAACTTACACTACGCTCAAAGCTTTCTTTAAACTCTAAAGAAATACGCCAAGATTATAGAAGAAGAACTCTCTATAGTTTCTCTCTCTAGAGTTTCAAAGGAAATTCGTAAGAAATAATGAAGGAATGAGCTTCTATTTATAAGAGAATGGATCGATAAGAAATTAATTCATGAACTATCCGTATTGATTTACTTTAAACGGACGGTCCAGATTGGTTTACAATAAAATATAATATATTCTATTTATAATCTAATAAAACGAATAACTTTATAAAAGTATTCTGCTTTATATAAAAAGATTTTACTATGCAAATACTATGCAGTACTATGCAAATACTATGCAAATAAAATATAATATATTCTAATTATTGTCTAATAAAACAGATAACTTTATAAAAGTATTCTGTTTTATATAAAAAGATTTTACTATTAGTCTAATAAAACGAATAACTTTATAAAAGTATTCTGTTTTATATAAAAAGCTTTTCTGCTTTTATTACATTAATAATACTAATAAAACAAAACTTATCATCATTATTATAATTCACAATATTAATCGACTGTGTCGCTCCTGTGAAAGAGGGGGCTTTCCAATAAGGATTTCTCCCCATCATGCGCCGCAATTAGTGACCAAAACTCTCCTCGATGTAACTTCTAGACATCGTTAATATTGCAAATAATAATATTAATAACTTTGTCATCTCAATTATTGATTATAAAATATATAAACAATAATTGAATCAAATAACGTGAGATACTATGCAAAATAATTATCGTAATAATAATTGAACAAAACCGAGTGACTTCTCACGTAAGCATCAATAATCAATACCGTGCTACTCGCGCGCAACCACGCCAGACATCGCATTTCTTTTAACACCGGTGTTTCAACAAATAAACTGTAAAACTTCCGCCGTTATTTTCATAAAGTATTTTTGTCGCTTTTCAATCCGACAATAATTCCGCTAGGGGTCCACTAATGATTGTGCCGCTTGCATTTAATATTCCCCGTTAAAACGAATATTCCCCACCAATCGAATATTATATAACAACTTCAAGCGATTTTGCAAAATTTATAAATATTACCCACAACTATAACATTATATCAAATTCATTCCATAATATTCAAAAATGATATTTATAGAAAATTCATCTTTATTCATAAAAGTTGGGGTCTTACAACCTCCCTTCTTATGAAATTTCACCCTCAAATTAGGGTACGACTGGTATGTCAAGAGGTAAGGATACCTTGATTTCATTTCAGATTCTAACTCCCAAGTCATTTCTCAACATCGTGGTTTCTCCACAAAACTTTGACTTGAGGTATAACCTCGAGCGTAGAATATGTTCCTTCTTATCCAAGATTTGAACAGAACCTCTTCATACGCCAAATCTTCCGCTATTTCGTCCTGCTTCTAACTCAATAATGTGGTTCGGGTCTTCCACATATTTACGTAATATGGATATGTGAAAAACGTTATGAACACGAGACATACTTCAAGCAGTAAAGTTTAGTCTATAGCCACAGCTTCCTACTCGATCGAGGATTAAAATGGGCCAATGAATCGAGGATCGAGCTTTCCTCTTTCCAAATCTCGTAAATCCTTTCCATGGAGCAACACGTAATAACACATGATCTCCTATATCGAATTCCACGCCCTTTCGATGAAGATCAAGATAACTCTTTTGTCGATCTTGTGAGGTTTTTATACGCTGTTTGATCGCTTTGAATCTTTTCCGTAGTCATACGCATCAACTCCGGCCCCAACAACGCTGCTTCACCCACCTCATCCCAAAGATACCGAGAACGACACTTTCTTCCATACAACGCCTCAAATGGAGCCATGCCAATACTTGCTTGATAACCGTTGTTGTAGGAAAACTCCACCAATGGTAAGAACTTATCCCAACTTCCTTTGAAGTCAAGGACACAGTAGTCTTAATAAATCTTCAAGAGTTTGAATAGTCCTCTCCGATCGCCTCATCCGCCTGAGGATGATATGCCGAAGCTAAATCAGAATTCGCGCTATAGCTTTTTCGCAAACTAACCCAAAATCGTGAAGTGAATCTTGGGTCTCGATCGTAAACTATGGATACCGCATACCATGCAATCTTACAACTCGCTTATGTACATACGAGCAAGACGTTCAAGTGTATAAGTTTCTCGATTTGAAGAAATGAGCGACTTGGTCAATCTATCAACAATGACCCAAATCGCATCTATACCTTGAGAAACCTTAGAAGACCAAGAATCGAAATCCATGGTAATGTGCTCCCACTTCCATTCTGAAATTTCAAGTGGTTGCAATGGACCTTTTGGTACTTGATGCTCCGCTTAACTCGCTGACAAGTTAGACACCTTGAGATAAACAACGCTATCTCTCTCTTCATATTGCTCCACCAAAATGTATGACGAAATATCATGATACATTTTGGTACTCCTGTGATGGATTGCAAACTGTGTGTGTGCGCGCCCATCATGATTTTATACTTTAAATCGTGGTCGTTAGAAACACAAAGTCCGAGTTGACTCAAGTATTCCTTCTTCATCGATTCTTGCTTCCTAAGATAGCACCTTCTTGCACTTTCTTCCTCATACGATCGCCTCAGTGTCCGTAGAGCTTGAGCAAATTTTAACTTTATCAATTAAAGCCTGCTTCTACTCAGATATTCGCCATCATCACATGGGTCCCTCGAGTCTTTAACTCTATCTCCATCCTTTGCAAGTCACACAAATGGGCCTTTGTGTTGACAATATCGCACTCAGATTTGCATATGATCTTCTACTCAATGCGCCACCTACCACGCTCGCTTTTCCAGATGGTATTGATGGTATGATCATAATCTTTCAATAGCTCAAGCCAACGCCATTGTCGCATGTTGAGTTCCTTTTGAGTGAAGAAATATTTGAGGCTTTTATGATCCGAAAAGATCTCCACTTTCTCCCCATACAAGTAATGCCTCCAAATTTTAAGTGCGAAGACAATAAATGCTAACTCTAGATCATGAGTAGGATAATTCCTCTCATATTCTTTTGAGTTGTCTCGAGGCATAGGCTATGACTTTCCCATGTTGCATGAGAACACATCCCAACCCTTTGCCCAAGCATCATCAGAGATGACAAATCCTCCGAGCCGATGGTATTGTCGTAACAAAATAAAATGAGTCTCCTCTCGAGTTCTTGAAAACTCTTCTCACATTCTTCGCCCAACCGAACTTTGTATCTTTCCGAGTCACCGAAAGTTAATGGAGTAGCTATTCGAGAAAATCCTTCCACGAATCTCCGATAATAACCAAATTTAAGCCGAAAAGCTACGATTTCTATTCATCGATTTAGGTTGCTCCCAACTTTGAATTGCTTCAATCTTTGCCGGTCAATGAGATATTCCATGACTTGATACTACGTGCCCAAGGAATGCTACTTCCTCAAGCCGTAACTCACATTTCTTCAACTTGGCATAAAGCTTGTATTCACGGCTTTTTGGAGTGTCACCTTCAAGTGTTGCTTTCATGATCTTCACGGCTTTTGAATAAATAAGGATGTCATCAATAAAGACGACCACAAAGTGATCCAAATATTCCTTGAATACTTGGCTCATCATATCCATGAAGGCAAAGAGAGCATTAGTCAATCCAAAGGACATGACTAGAATTCATAATGCCCGCATCGAGTTCCGAAAGTCGCCTTTTGAATGTCATCTGCTCTAATCTTCAATCGGTGATATCCTAACGAAGATCAATCTTTGAAAAGAATTTGCCTCCTTGCAACCGGGTCAAACAGTCATCAATACGCGGGTAATGGGTACCTATTTTTGATGGTGACATGATTCAACTCCCGATAATCAATACAAAGTCGATACTCCCATCTTTCTTCTTCACGAATAGAATGTGAGCACCCCAAGGAGACGTACTAGACGAATGAAACCAATGTCTAACAATTCTTGCAATTGGGTCTTTAACTCCTCAAGTTCAATAGAGCCATTCGATATGGGGCTTTGAAAATGGGTTTTGTACCGTTCAAGGTCGATACAAAATTCAATTTCACGCCTGGGGTAGGCCAGTAAGTTCTTCAGGAATACGCCAGTGAAATTTATTAACAATAGAAATATCATTCAAAATCGACGATTTTTTGTTTAGATCCGTGATATGAGCTAAGAAAGCTTGACATCCGCTTTTTCAATAAACGAATAGCTTTTATGGCTTGAGATGACCGTGATTGATTTTAATGGTTTGGTCGCTTGAATTCAAGATAATAGGTTGATTAGGAATATGAAAGCTAACAACCTTACGAAAAATAATCAATTTTAGCATGATGAGTAGTTAACCAATCAATCCCTTAGAATCACATCAAATGCAAGTATTTTCAATGAAATAAGATCGACAGTAATGTGAGGGTACCGATTTGAACCAAACAAAGACTTATAAACAAAGGATGTAATGAAAGTTTCTCCCAACGAGTTTCCACAGATAAGTCAAAGTCTAATTTCTCCTGAGTCAAATTTAATCGCTGAGCGCAAGTAGAGAAATAAAAGAATGGGTAGAACCGTATCAAATAAAGTATAGACTTCGCTAGAGTTTATGATAAGCTTACCCGTGATGACCTCATTCGTTTCCTTGCTTTCGGGAGGTCACAACAAACGCCTCCTCAGACTACCGGCTTTGACTTTTCTCGACTACCTTTGGTGCCTCCATCCTAGTCGAACTTGTCTTCTGTGAACGACAAAATCGGGCTAAGTGACCTTCTCTTCCACAATTATAACATGCTTTGACGGCATCGCAGCTTTTGACCGATGTGTCCTCCCTCCGCATTTGAAGCATATGATAGGTGGTCGCTTCTCTTCCTTAACAACGGTGTCGGTGCCGACGCCTTTCCATCATTGTTGAATCTCCTCTTCTTGAAATGTCCATTCTTATTGTTTTGGCCTCGATTACCACCAAGTGGTTACCACTTCGCCCGTTGATTCCTCCACGCTTGTTGTCACCGCTTCGATGATCGCTTCACCGGTATTATCATTTTGCTTACCGCTTCTTTTTTGTCATATTGACTCGTTATCGCGCCTCTACTAATCGAGCCCTATTTACAACATCCTCAATACAAACACAGCTTTATGAGAAATAAGATGTCGACGATTCCCGCTTTTTTTAAAACTCTTAAAAACATCCGCTATTCTCTCTTCATTATCCACCAAGTGGGACGCAAACCGAGACAACTCGCAAAACTTAGCTTCAGATCATCGCGACACCTGGCCATATTATTCTCGCTTCCAACTTGATGAACTCTACCTCTTTTATGTGACGAATACTTTCGAAAAGTACTTGTCGTTGAATAGTTCTTGAACTTCTCCCAAGACATCTTCAAAGGCAGCAGTCGAGTACGCTTTTACCGATTCCCACCAAGAATCGCCTCTCCTCGCAACATAAAGGCGTAAGAAGGGAACCTTTTGCTCCTGAGCATCCCAAGACATCAAATATCTTGGTGATCTCGCTTTATCCATGCTTCCGCCTTTAAGTGGTTTTGGCTCTCCAATAAACTCCGTGGTCCCAGCCTCTTGAACTGCTTAGCTGGTGACCGTCCCCGAGAGTTTCCAAGTGTTTCCACCTACATTTTGGATAGAGCCGCCTCGCCTCATCATGTCAGCATGAATTGCATAAAGCCTCCCAACATTCCATCATTCATCATTTGGTCAAGTTGTTGTTTGCATGAGGATTGTCGCCTTCCCGATGCACATTATCCCGATTATTGATATGTGGTGAATCAACTGGCCGCCTCGTGGCTCCATTGCTATTCTCAACATTCTCGATGTCATTTTCAGACATCGCCACAAAACAAAGGTTAATTGACATGTAACATATTATCCCTATATTCTCGACCGACCAATTAAATACCAAATAAACTTAGGTAGGTCATACTAGCGAAGGAATTCCCCGCCTCCCCCTCCTAGTTCTATTCTCACATCTTAGCCAGGATCATATCCCTAAGCTTTGATACTAACCGTGACGCCCCCAAAATCCAGATACATCACCTATTCTCGAGTCGCCAAATACATGGTACAAAATTCAAATACAACTTAATTATACAACAATGTGTAAAATACTTACTAAACATATGTCATGAGTTTTAATACAAATATTGTCATCTAGACAATATACAAACTCAATGGGGTCCTCATTACATTTATTATCACACTATTTCATAGAATAGTGAGGACTACTAATGCTATTATCTCGACCATCACTGCTCCCCGACTAGTCCCCTCGCTACGCTCTCATTTCCTCAAGAGAACAATGAAAGCAAAAGGGTGAGCTCAACTAGCCCAAAGAAGAAATATTATGACTAAGATAATGCGTAATAAATTATCATTAGCCTTCAACAAAGTTGTTAAACCGATAAAATATAACAAACATCAAGTTTAATCATAGAATGAACAAGCAATCCATTGTAGAGTCAAGTAGAGAATAAAATCTACTATCTTCTATGATTTAAAAGGTTTTTCATGACTTTTATCGCTGAGACTCAGCTTAATAAATAATCCACATCATCCCTGCACTACGGCCAAGGATATTCATTAGTATCACAACCACAAATTATCCATGCACCACAACCAAGGATATTCGTGTATTCATCAATGGTCATGATCATGCCAACAACTGTCCATCAATGCACTACGGGTCAATGAGGACTTTTTCCACATCATTTGTAACATTACTACCATGATTACACCAATAATCCTCGGTCATAATCATACCAAGTCCATCTATGCACTACAAAGCCACATATGACTTTCAACATAATATAAAATATGAGGATGATGACAATGATATAAGAATTCAATAAAACAAGTTCAAGAATTAATTTATCCAGAACTAATAATGTCCAAATTGTCAACATGATACTTTTTTGTAGAGTAACACTCAAGAATGCTCGTAAGAATATTTCCATGAAAAGATATCGATGAAGCGCAAATATCAAGGATATTCCACTAATTTCATGGAGTATAGAAGTCAAAACTTTAACCAACCGAGTATAATAAAGAATGGAATAACAAAAGAAATCACCAGTATGCGATAGATCGCATGCATAAAAGTTATTCCAATGTAATAATAAATAATGGAATCCAGTCATGCGTAAACGCACCGGCAGTGATATTCCAAATGTAATAATAAATAATGGAACCAGTCATGCAGAAACGCACCGATGTGATATATTCCAACAGTATAATAAATAATGGAACCAGTCATGCAGAAAACGCATTGCATGTGATGTTCCAATGTAATAATAAAATAATCTAAACTCAGTCATGCGAAAACGCATGCATGTGATGTTCCAATGTAATAATAAATAATGGAATAATGTAAGAATTTCACCAAGTATAGGTATCCCATGATACAAAAGTTATTCCAATGTAATAATAAAGAATGGAATAACAAAAGAATTTCACCAATAAGAAAGAAGGAATACCCTAACGAAGTACAACAAATAATATCCCTTACCGTAAAAGAAGAGTATTTTGACTGGTAGGGCGAGGATATACTCAAAGAAAACTTGCACTACGCTCAAAGCTTTCTTAAACTCTAAAGAAATACGCTCAAGATTATAGAAAAAGAACTCTCTCTATAGTTTCTCTCTCTAGAGTTTCAATGAATTCGTAAGAAATAATGAAGGAATGAGCTTCTATTTATAGAAGAATGGACCGTATAAGAATTAATTCATGAACGGTCCAGATTGATTTACTTTTAAACTGACGGGCCCATATTGGTTTACAATAAAATATAATATATTCTATTTATAATCTAATAAAACGAATAACTTTATAAAAGTATTCTGCTTTATATAAAAAGATTTTACTATGCAAAACACTATGCGCAGCACTATGCAAAACACTATGCATAATAAAATATAATATATTCTAATTATTGTCTAATAAAATAGATAACTTTATAAAAGTATTCTGCTTTATATATAAAAGATTTTACTATTAGTCTAATAAAACGAATAACTTTATAAAAGTATTCTGCTTTTATATAAAAGCTTTTCTGCTTTTATTACATTAATAATACTAATAAAACAAAACTCATCATCATTATTATAATTCACAATATTAATCGACTGTGTCGCTCCTGTGAAAGAGGGGCTTTCCAATAAGGATTTCTCCCATCATCATGCCGCAATTAGGTGACCAAACCTCTCCTCGATGTAACTTCTGACATCGTTAATATTGCAAATAATAATATTAATAACTTTGTCATCTCAATTATTGATTATAAAATATTGACAATAATTGAATCAAATAACGTGAGATACTATGCAAAGAATTATCGTGAATAATAATTGAACAAAACCGAGTGACTTCTCACGTAAGCATCAATAATCAATACCGTAAATACCGCATAACTACGCAGTAACTACGCCAGACATCGCATTTTAACACCGGTGTTTCAATAGCTAATCAAAAACTTCCACCGTTATTTTCATAAAGTATTTTTGTCGCTTTCTCAATCCGACAATAATTCCGCTGGGGTCCACCAATGATTGTGCCATTGCATTTAATATTCCCCGTTAAAACTAATATATTCCCCACCAATCTAATATTATATAACAACTTTATGATTTTGCAAAATTTATAAATATTACCCACAACTATAACATTATATCAAATTCATTCCATAATATTCAAAATGATATTTATAGAAAATTCATCTTTATTCATAAAAGTTTGGCTAGTAGATTAAGTTTGTGTTATCTTATGTAATAGCTAGACTTAAATAAGTTGACGATATTTATTATCTATCATGTAATGAAATGTTTTAAAGGTCACGTACCTGGGATTTAGACAACTCTGATATGTAAATTAAGTTTGATATTTATGACATTATTATTATTATTATTCCGCTCAAAGAAATGGTATCGCGAAGCATTGAATTCGGGTTTCAAGCACCTGAATTTGGGGGCGTCACAGGTTGGTATCAGAGCTTTAAGGTTAGAAACCATAGGTGGGTTAGACCTTAGGCTATAACCTTAGGACCAAGGGAAACGTTAAAAATACAAATAACTCGTATAGAGTTTTTGTAACACCCCTTCCCGAAAAGGAAAGGGAGGTCACGTGCAAAGCACAACAAACCTCAAAATAAATAAACAGAGCACTAACAACCTCAAAATATTAATAGTGGTGATTCATTAATAAAGTAATAAGTACAATTCTCCAAACTGAGTCAAAATAATCAAAACTTAAAATTCGAATCAACCTAAATGGTCAAAGGCAAAAAATCTCATCACACTAGCTCGAATCACCCCTCGCAAACTCCGCCAAGAAGAAAACACAAAGATGAGGTAATTGCCCAGTACGGATACAGATATACAAAAGATATACAACTGATATACAAAAATAATTGAGACAAAATACTGAACAAAACCTCAAGTGCAAATACGAACGAAAATATAATATCCAAAGATTTGAATGGAATATATTTGAATCAACGTAATGAATATATCTGAATCAACGTAATTGACGAAACCAATAAAAGAATAAAGAAATAACGAAATGAAGTAACTAACTCAATGACTTCAACTGAACAGAAACCAACAAAACTAATCCAATAAAATAATAGGCTGAAACAAATGGCTGGAGTTATTTTATACCGAATGAGCTCAGAAATACACATTGCCACACAGGCAAGTCAAAATAATGCCATACAGGCAACCAAAATAATGTCACACAAGCAAATCACACATTAGACCGCGAATCCAAATGTATACAAATCGGAAAGGTGTGTTTGGCACAACATCACAAATCTACAGAACAGAAAACTAGGGTTAACCCATACGACTCCCACAACAAAACACCAAATGGCCCATTCTCCTAAGCCCAAAATGGAGACGCCAGTGGACTAATCACACCGCCATTTGAAAGTGTCACGCCTCTCGTGCAAGACGACGCGTGCATGTGGTACCCCACAGTGGTTATAACACGTATACTCTACGGTATATTCTAACAAAATATCATGTCACAACACATGCGACATAATACCAACAAAAGGGTTCTATATGTACATGTTGAACCAATCAAATTATAGTCACAAGGTTTCAAAAGGAAGGTAGCAACATGTATCGCTTCTACAATTATCAAAATAAATAATACTAAACATGATAACCTAATTCAAAGAGTATAAATACGAGTCATAATGTATCAACTCTAAAATAAAACTAATATATTTATTTCACAAGAAACAATTATGTGAAATCATAATAGAATTCAAAATAAGAAAATAAACAAACAAATCAAATTTAACAAAGGTATCATTTGAAAGAGTACTTGAATCCATTACTGATACTTCCAAACCATTTATAGCACACTCCACAAAATCTTACCTCAAATGCCAACGATATCAAATACGTAAACGTTATTCATCACCTAAACATATTCACCTCAAATTAAATATAATCCAATTCAATAATTCCAAAATAATTCATAATCTATTTAATATGCCTTTAATCATCGCCTTATATCAATTATTAATACTCCAAAATTTATATTCCAAAATAACTCTTTAAGTTCCTTCCGTCCAACTAATTACACAAATTAATAATACTAAATGTAAGTACATTTATAAAAATATGAACACTTCTATTTGGTACGACTATAAAATATAATTACTTATAATATTAAGATTTAATTCATTTCATATAATCTTACATATTTATTTGTATAACATCTCTTGCAAATTATGCAAGTTTTTGTAAACTTTAATTACTACTGCTATATATATATATTTTTATTTAAAAAAATCATCAATTTATTATTTTAGGATCTCCAAAATCAATCATAGACTACTACCTCCGTTCAATTTGATTGGAATAAAGTGATAATAATAATAAGTACATCCGTATAAGTATTACATTAATAAATAAACTCTCCCATCTTTAAAGATCGCTCTTAGTTCTTGAATTACAAAAGTACTTGCTCATGATGAAAAAAACAACATACAAAATTTAATAATTTAATATGAAACCACGTGATTTATCCCCATTTATATAATGTATAATATACTTACTTATTATCGATGAAATTTCCCCACTAGTGATCAAAATCTCTAGTCTTTCTTCACCGAGCCCCTTTTGTCAGTTTCCTTTATCTCCAAAGTAGCCACCTCTTCTTATTCAGGTTTGTATAATGAAGTAATATTAGGTTTAGCTATTTATTAATTAGGTTTGCCCTAATAAACTTCTATTTGGGTTAAATTAATATTAAGGCCCAAATTTTAACCACATAATATTATCTATCACTTATTAATATTTATTAGCCCACATAATTTAAATAACTAGTTTGACCCAAATAAATGACAAGTTCCAAACAATATGTTTTAAGAATATAAATTTAATATTATTTTATTATTTTTTTCGGGATATTACAGTTTTAAGGGAGATGAATTGAATAAATTCATCGTAAAACAAAATAAAAAATAACCTATATAAAACTATTACTTGTTGTGTGTATATATTATATACTAATCTAGATAAATTTTGTGTAGATGTCAGGAAGAAAAGGATTAGGATACCCTCAGATCGTAAGGGAGGAGTCAATCTCCATAACCGAGCCAATGTCAAAGCCAATAGCTGAAATAGAGGCTCACGTTAAAGATAACCTTGATGAGGTGATCATTTTGGAAAATATAGTATCGGACCCAGAAATGGTGGAACTAACAGATAGTGACTCGGATACCGAAGTTGGAGTTGATCAAACATCAACTAAAGTGCAGAATCTGAGGAACAAGGTTTCTTCTCTGGAAAAGTTGTGGGAAATAGAAAAGTTACTAAATAGTGAATTACGAAAGGCATTAATCGAAATGATGGAAGAACAAGATAAACTTAAGATCCAAATTGATCAGATGGGAGCCAAAAGCAACATATCGTGCGCAACTCCGGGCAGGAATAGGAAAAGAAAGATAAAAGACCAAGAAATAGGAAATTCCGATAATAACCAAGAAGACGCTATCGAAATAGGAAAGTGTACAAACTGTGAAAAGAAACATGAAGGCGTATGCAGGAAAGGGAAAAAGATATGTTACATTTGCAGACATGAGGGACATATCTCTCATCATTGTCCCGACTTTAAGCTAGGTGCATGTTTCATTTGTGGGATGGAAGGTCATCGAGCGAAAGGTTGTCCAGGATCAAGAAAAGGCGTAATGAATAAGTAGTATAAGTACTATTTGAATATGTGTGTTCTATGATAAGTATGTCTGTGTAATAGTATGTTTCCAACTTTTGTAGCAGCGATTCCCGACTTTTGTGGTCACAAAAGGGATATCGGATGTTTAAAGCAGTATGTGCTATGTTATGTACTATGAAATAGTTGAATGAATATGAATATATGTTTGATTAATGAAACAAGTTTAAAATAGTAAACTTATACGATAAGGATTAGAATGTAAGTTAATAAAATATAGATTATGTTTTATTTAACCAGATAATGCCGCTAAGACGTCAAACTCGGAACTAACGGGAAGAAGAATTTGTCAACAATGCTGGAGGACAACAACCAAACCTGATGCATAATTTTGCAAACATGGTAGCTCAAGCCATGCAGAATGGAATGCCGGCCGCAGGAAATTAACCAAACAATCGATTTGCAAACTTCAAATATTTAAGGCCGTAGGACCGCCGGAATTTAGAGGTACCACTGATCCGATAGAAGCCCAAACTTGGGTTAAGGAAATAGAAAAAGTGTTTGTAGTCGCTAGGGTAGCTAAGGGGCAAAAGACAGCTTTTGCCACCTATATGATGAAAGGAGAGGCGAATTTCTGGTGGGAGGCAAATCAAGTTAGGGCAGGAGAAGGAGTGATAGCATTGACTAGGTTTAAGACGCTATTCTTTGAGAACTATTTCTCGTCCAGTGTGAAGGCTAGGATGGAGGTGATGTTTTTGGAGTTGAAGCAGGAGAACATGATAGTTGCGGAGTATTCCGCAAAGTTCAATGAATTAGCTAGGTTTGCTCCGCATCAAGTTGATACGGAGGCAAGGAAGACAAGGAGGTTTGAGCTGGGATTAAAACCCTAGCTCTACAATAAGGTGTAAGCGATATTGCAGCAAATACTTTTGCAAGACTTTTGGAGAAGGCTATCATAGCCGAAGGGGGAAGTGAGGTCATGAGCCTCTACAATAAGGAGAAAAAGAACAAGGGTAGGGTTGAGGGAGCTGGGAAGGTAGAAGCAAGTAGTGGTAGTGGGAATGGAAAAATAAAGTGGAACAATTTTGGAAATGTACAAGTCAAACAAGAAGGTGTGAGGAAGCAGGCTGTGCAGTGTAAGAATTATGGGAAGAATCATCCAGGTGAGTGTCTTAGTGGTAAGTTCGTATGCTATAAGTGTGGGCAGGAGGGACATATCTCTCCTAACTGCCCCAATCCTAGGACGAATAATGGGTGTTTTCTGTGTGGATCAACAGAACATAAGGTAAAAGATTGCCCGAAAAGGAGAATGGATGCAGGAAGCATGAATGCGGGGAAGGGCAGCGGAACACTGGCGATAACGAGATCAACTTCAACAAAATCAACCGCAAGAGTCTTCAACATGACGGTTCAGGATACCGTAGCAACCGGGGATGGAACTTCAGGTATTATTCGGATAAATTTTATTTTCTTATATATGATTTTATTTTATTTTTGTTATAGAGAAATTTTGAAGGAGAAATTTGAGTTCTGTTAGAAATAAAATTTTTGTATGATCAGATAGATAAGTTTTATGTTAAATAGTTAAAGATCAGCTCGATTGAATCTGATCGAGATCTACTTGAAATGGCTGTGTATGCTATTTTCCCTAATATCTATAAGTTTTGAAACAGTGATTCGGGGGACGAAATCCTTATAAGGGAGGGTGGATGTAATAACCCAATATTTTCAATATAATTAAATAATAAATTTTGCATTTAAATTTTTTTATATATAAAGGTGAGATTATGTGCAAAGAAAAGTATATGCATTTATGTGATAAATAAAACTTATTTATTAAATGAATATTGTAAATAAATTCTTTTTAAGAATTATTGATCATTATAGAATATATTTTTATTATAAATTAATTTTGTAATAAAAATATTTATTATTTATTTTCCATGGAAATATGATTATTATATATATGATATGATTATAAGGATTATTATGATTATGGTTAAGTTAATTATTTTAACTTAATTAATAATGGTTTATATGAAGGTTATGTCGGGTATGGATTCAAAACCCTAATTCTAGATTTTGAATAAGGAATGAGAATATTAATATAATATTATTTATATTTCAGTAATATAAACATGCCTGATATGTGTGTAATGTTAATGTGTGGACAGTTATAGTAAAACAGTACAAAACCATAGCTTTACTGATAAACTATAGTATATAAGTCAATTACAACTGTAAAAATTGTTAAGTTGTGTGTTATGTAATTAATGACAATAAGTATAGATTTAATGTTAATTAGTTAAACCCTAATTAATATCTAGAAACCTTAATTACTAAATTAGAACCCTAATTGCTAAGTTGTAAACCCTAATTATTAATTTAGCAAACTTAATGGTAATTAGTAAAGTATGAAACCTAATTTACAAGTCCTAGGTGATTAGTAAACCTAATTTAATTAGGGAACCCTAATTCACTTTTTAGAAACTAAGATTCCCATTTTAGCCCTAATTACCAAATTCTAGAAATTGGACTTATGGAACCTTAGGGTCAAACCTTAAGGGTCAAACCCTAAGGGTTAGAATAGATTTCCCACTTTGCCACTAAAAGTAAAAACCAAATGACATAATTTTCCTTTGTATTATTTTAATAGATAACTTGTGTAGGTTACCATAACTTTAGTTGGTGACCAACTCAACCTAGCCATGAGCCTATAACCTATACAAATCAGCCATTTTCACATCCAAATGCATTGCATCTATGTCATTATATAAGATCAAAGAGAGAGAAATGTTACTAACTTGCTTATTTATACACCAACACTCAACCAAGACTCTCTCAACTCAAAACCTCCGAAATTACCTTGCTAGACCAGTCCCTAATCAAGTCCCACTATCACTTCTAGCAGATCAGAGGTCAGAATCAAGAATTGGTTCATAGAAAGGTAGAACCCTAAACCAAAATTTTGATCTTGTATGCTATGTTGGATTTGATGTATGAATATTTAAATATGTTGTATAAGGTGTGAATCAGTGATCTAGGTTGCTAAATAGTGGATCCATAACATTTATATGCTCGAATTTAAGTTTTTACAAAATCTGGGATATTTTCAAAAATGGTCTGACAACCGAATGTCAGACCACATAGATCTTTATCTGGTTATCATTTTTGTTGTTTAAATGTTTGAACATGTAGTATGCTAGAAGGACTTTGATCTGGACTTGAAAGCATGCTTAGATCATGCACAGATTTCATGTTATTGTTGGTCAAAGGTCGTTGACCGGCCATGATCGAGCGCTTTCTAGGTAACCTTAAATCGCCTGCAAAGGACCGGACAACGGTTTCAAGCGTTTAGATCTGTCCGTGTGTTGTTGTTTTGTTTTTGTTGTTGTAACTAGCATGTAGTTTGTTATATATACTACTTATTCATGTGCTTAGACCACCAAAACAATAAACAGGCTTCTTGCAGTGGACGGTCAAACCAAGCAAGAAGTTCACGAAATGAGTTTTCTGGGTAACCCAGAAAACTTAAATCATAACTTCTGACATGGTTTGACCGGGTTAGATCTAGCGTTTGTTTTGTTGTTATGATGATGTTATGTAATAGATCTGTACACCTACATGTCTTCTACACACTGAAAGCTTCAGATCACAAAAACATTACAAGCATAACATGTAGTGGAGCCCTAAAGTAAGACCCTCGAACTGTTCTTCATTTCTGGGTAACCAAAAAATGAAGAACAGTCTCTGACAGCCACTTTGATGGCTTAGATATCCTTGTTGTGATGTGTTATGACTTAGATGATAATTGAATCTTGTAGTGTTACAACAATACTACCATGTCAGTGTCTTTGTTAGCTCAGATCATGATTAGAAAGGGAATTAATGGTGGTCAAACATGACCCCTTGAACACTGCCTTGTCAGTGTTCTTGTGCTCAAGAACACCAACAGTGACAGAAAGTGTCGCTATAGCCTATAGCGACGGTTTCTATTGATTTAGTTTTCTAATTTCTAAAAAATGATTAAAAATAGAAATAAATTCTAAAAATCATTTAAAAATAGTAAATAAATTCTAAAAAATATAAAATCAGTTTTAAAAATTATTTGAAGTCATAAAATTAACTTTTAATAATTTGGCACATTTTCCATAATTATTAGTAATTATTTGAATATTATTTATTTAATAAATGCACTAAATAAATTAATTAAAAATGATTTTATTATATTAAAATCATTTTAAATGATAATAAGGTATTTAATAATATTTTAAGTTATAAAATGTAACTTTCAATATTTTAAATTAAATTTCAATAATTATTTAATATTAATGATATTATATTTATTTAATAATTATATTAAATAAATAGATTAAAATTATTTTATTGATTTAAAATCATTTAAAAGGATATAAATGAATTAAATATACTTTAAGTAATAATTAATGACTTTTAATATTTTGATAAATAATACATTAATATTTAAATATTAATGGTAATATTTACAAATGATTTTAAATGTTTTAAAAATCATTAAAGGGTAATATTAATACTTTAAAAATATTTTGAGTTATTATAAATTACTTTGATATTTTGGCAATGGTTGCATTAACATTTTAAATATTAATGATAATAGAATTATCTAATATTTAAATCATTTAATAATGATTCTAGAGTTTGAAAAATCAAGATAAATGATAATAATTATTTAAAAGTTATTATCGTCATTTAAAATAATATGATCCGGTATTTAAAATATCCAAGATAATATTGAACTACATGATAGAGTTTTAAATTGATAATTACCCGATAAAGCCGCTTTGCATTTTTATCAAATACTACCAAAATTGATCTGAACCTATATAGTTTGACTGTATAAGTGTTTGTTTGTGTCCTAATGACTGATATAACTATGTGACAATGTGATCAGTGTGATGCCCCCAAAATCGGTATACAACACCCATTCTGAGTCGCCAAATACATGGTACAGAAAGCAAACTATAACTTCAATAATATAATTGTCGTGCAAAATATGACAACACATACTGTGAGTTTAAATACAAATATTGTCTTCTAGACAATATCCACACTCAAATAAGTCCTCATTACAATTATTCAAACACTATTTTACGAAATAGTGAGGATCGCTAAAACATCTTTCTAGAACCATCACTCCGCACTCCTCAACTAGTTCTCGCTATGTTCTCACCTCCTGAGAAAAATGAAACAAAAAGGAAAAGGGTGAGCTCAACTAGCCCAGTAAAGAATATTATGACTAAGATAATATACAACAAATTATCGTTAGTCTTCAACAAGAAAAAATCTGATAAAATATATTAGACAACAAGTTTTAGATCAACAACTGCAGCGGAAACAGCAATCCATTAGAAGAGTCAAGTAGAGAATGAGTTCTACTATCTTCTAAGATTTAAAATTCCATCATCAATTTTATCCATGTAACAACAATCAATATACATCTTTAATCAATATTCATCTTTGCACTACAGGCCAAAGATATTCATTTGTATCACCAGTTGGTCATGTTCATCTCAACACCTGTTCATCTTCGCACTATAGGCCAAAGATATTCATCAGTTAATCATTCATCTTTGCACTATAGGCCAAAGATATTCAGTAATATCATCATTTAGAACTGAGGATGATGAAAAATATTTTAAAAAAAACGAATCCAGTGAGATAGAAGGACAAATAGTAAGGATTCGTATAACAGTTTATCCAAGATCAATAATACTCCACAATAACCAATTTTGAAGCAAAATTCAAGAATAAAGATCAAAACATGGATACAATCAAAGATAGTAACCATAATAGACATCTTGGACAAAAAGAAGAAAATTTCATTTTTGGTGAATAAGTGCCAGATACGTGAATAAAGAACCCCCGACACAAAAAGTTCCAAATTTGATAAAAGTTCATACCAACATTTCAAAGATAATGATATTGAAGAAAATATCATTTTAAAAAGAATATAACACCCTTACCTCAAAATATCAAGATTTCCGATAAGAATATCGATATATAAGGTGAAGGAAACTTGCAATCGATGAATAGAAACTCACAAAGTATCTAAATACTCACAAAATGCACTCAATAATCTAGAGAGAAAGAGAGAAAGCTTATGTTTACGGTGTGATTTTCAATTCTAACTTAGCCCTCTATTTATAGGAAAATGTTAGCGAGACTTGACCAAGAACTTTGATGGCTTTACCCGCTACTATTCTCACCCACCACATTTGAATTAAAATTCAGCACATTTCTTCACCAACCACAAGTGGGGCCCACTCAATTCTAGAATTTTCCACCAAAATGCTAAATTTGGATACTTGAACAATTTCTCGAACCAAATTTCACCTCTTAAAATTCATAACAAATCATACGTTCATTTTTAACGGTTCAAAATTTTGGACATATACTCAACTTATATATGTATAACATATCCAAAATTACAACGATCCAACTATCGGATTAAAAAATTATAACTCACGCAATATATCTCAAAAACACCGATTTAATTTTTTATACCTTCATTCAGACAAAAATCTTGATAAAACACCTCAACATTAACTCTTCCATTTTTAACCACAATAAATATATCCAACATTTATATCCACATAAAATAAATATTTCCTTATCATATGAATCAATAATTAATTATTCACAAATAATATTACGAATCACATTTATGATAACTAGGTAGCTCCTTGAAAAAGGGGGCTTTCAATAAGAATTTCTCCTTACTTGCGAGCAATTAGGTGACCAAACCTCTCCTTAATGTAACTTTCTAGACATTGCCAATAATGCTATCTAATAATATTATTCAAATAATATGAATTATTAATCGATAATGGGAAATATCATCGATGACAATTATTGAAATAACAATAATATAAAATATCAACGCAGCAATTATTGAATCAATAAAATAAAATATTGAACAAGAACTCACCGTAACAATTATTAAGTAGTGCCTTCTTACGTAAGGATCAATAATTCATCAATCACTGCATCCACGCGTATTCATCGTATTTTAACCACCGTATTCCAACAAAGTTAATTCAGAATAACAACTACTGGCAAGTTATTTATAAAAACTCAAACTTGTCGCTTTCATCATCCGACAATTATTACATTATGGGGCCCAAAAATGATCATGCTACATGTAATATTTAATATTCCCAGAACAACAAGAATATTCCACGACCAAATGAATATTCCTCGACAACAATGATTATTTTATAACCACTTGTATATTTTACAAATTTTGCACATTTCACCCATAACCAGAGAATTATATCAAATTAATAACTTATTATTCACAATAATAATTAGATGAAATTCGATTTTATTTATAATAAGTTGGGGTTTTACAACCTCCCCTCCTTATGAAATTTCGTCCTCGAAATTGACATACATACCTGGTGTTACAAAAAGGTGAGGATACCTCGCTTTCATTTCTGATTCCAACTCCCAGGTCATTTCTTCAATAACATGGTTTCTCCACAAAACCTTAACTTGTGGTATGACCTTGGTGCGTAGGACATGCTCTTTCCTATCCAAGATCTTAACAGGTACTTCTTTGTACGTTAAATCTTCGGCTATCTCATCTAGTTCTAACGGAATAATATGGTTCGGGTCTTTCACATATTTACGAAGCATGGATATGTGAAAAACATTATGAACATGAGACATACTTGGAGGTAATGCGAGTCTATAGGCCACATTTCCTATTCGGTCAAGAATCTCAAATGGACCAACAAATCGTGGATTGAGCTTTCCTCTCTTTCCAAATCTTGTAACTCCCTTCCATGGAGCAACACGTACCAATACATGATCCCCAATATTAAATTCCACGTCCTTTCGATGAAGATCAACAAACTCTTTTGTCGATCTTGTGAGGTTTGAATATGTTGTCGAATCATTTGGATCTTTTCTGTAGTCATGCGTACTAATTCTGGTCCCAACAATGTTGCTTCTCCCACCTCGTCACAACATACTGGAGAACGACACTTTCGTCCAAACAATGCCTTAAATAGAGCCATGCCTATACTTGTTTGATAACTGTTGTTGTAGGAGAATTCCACCAGTGGCAAGTACTTATCCCAACTTCCTTTAAAATCTAGGACACAAAGTTTTAATAGATCTTCAAGGGTTTGAATAGTCCTCTCTGATTGTTCGTCCGTTTGAGGATGGTATGCCGAATTGAATCGTAAATCCGTGCCCATAGCTTTATGTAAGCTAACCCAAAATTGTGAAGTGAATCTTGGGTCACGATCCGAAACTATGGATACTGGCATGCCATGCAATCTCACAATCTCATTCACGTACATACTAGCAAGACGTTCAAGGGAATAAATCTCACGACGTCGAAGAAATGGGCGACTTGGTTAATCTATCAACAATAACCCAAATAGCATCTATGCCTTGAGAAACTTTAGGAAGACCTGTAACGAAATCCATAGTAATGTGTTCCCACTTCCATTTCAGAATCTCAAGTGGTTGTAATGGACCCTTTGGCACTTGATGCTCCGCCTTTACATGTTGACAAGTTAAACACCTCGAGATAAACTCCGTGATCTCTCTCTTCATATTGTTCCACCAAAATGTATGTCGAATATCATGATACATTTTGGTACTCCCAGGATAGATTGCAAACAGTGTGTTGTGTGCCTCCATAATGATTCTATGCTTCAAATCAGAATCTTTAGGAACACAAAGTCTGGAGATGAATCTAAGTATTCCTTCTTCATCGATTCTTGCTTCTGGAATAGCACCTTCTTGCACTTTCTTCTTCATACGCATCAGCTCCATGTTCGTAGCTTGAGCAAATTTTAACTTTATCGATTAAAGCTCGCCTTCTACTCAGATATTCGCCATCATCATGTGGGTCCTCGAGTCTTTAATTCTACCTCCATCCTTTGCAAGTCATACAGAATGGGCCTTTGCATTGACAATATCGCACTCTCATCGCATATGATCTTCTACTCAATGCGCTACGCCTACTACGCTCACTTTTCCGTGATGATATCAATAGTGTGATCGTAATCTTTCAATAGTTCAAGCCAACGCCATTGCCGCATGTTGAGTTCTTTTTGGGTGAAGAAATATTTGAGGCTTTTATGGTCCGTGATAAATCTCCACTTTCTCCCCATACAAGTAGTGTCTCCAAATTTTCAACGCGAATACGATCGTCAGCTAACTCTAGATCATGAGTAGGATAATTCCTCTCATATTCTTTGAGTTATCGTGAGGCATAGGCTATGACTTTCCCATGTTGCATGAGAACGCATCCTAACCCTTTGCTTCAAGCATCATCAGATATAACAAATCCATCCATGCAGGATGGTATTGCGAAACAGTGCCGAAATGAGTCTCCTCTTGAGCTCTTGGAAACTCTTCTCGCATTCCTCGCTCTATACGAATTTTGTATCTTTCCGAGTCAGCTGAGTTAACAGAGTAGTGATTCGAGAAAATCCTTCCACAAATCTCCGATAATAACCAGCTAAGCCTAGAAAGCTACGCATTTCGGTCACCGACTTTGGTTGCTCCCAACTTTGTACTGCTTCAATCTTTACCGAGTCAACAGATACTCAATGTTTTGACACCACGTGCCCAAGAAATGCTACTTCCTCAAGCCAGAACTCATATTTCTTCAGCTTGGCATAAAGCTTGTTTTCACGAAGCCTTTCAAGTATCATCTTCAAATGGTGCTCATGATCTTCACGGCTTTTGGAATAGATGAGGATGTCATCAATAAAGACAACAACAAACTGATCCAAATATTCCTTGAATACACGGTTCATCATATCCATGAAAGCAGCAGGAGCATTAGTCAATCCAAAATACATGACTAAGAATTCATAATGCTCATACCGAGTTCTGAAGGCGGTATTTGGAATATCCTCAGTTTTAATCCTCAGCTGATGATACCCAGAATGAAGATCGATCTTTGAAAAGAATTGTGCTCCTTGCAAATCGGGTCGAATGGTGTCATTAATGCGAGGTAATGGATACCTATTCTTGATGGTGACATGGTTTAATTCTCATTAGTCAATAGAAAGTCGCATACTCCGCCTTTTCTTCTTTACTGAATAAAAATGTAAGCACCCCAAGGAGATTTACTAGGACAAATGAAACCTATGTCTAACAATTCTCGTAGTTGGACTTTTAACTCCTGAAGTTCAATAGAGCCATTCGATATGGGGTTTTAGAAATGGGTTTGTACCCTACTCAAGGTCAATAAAGAATCCAACATCACGCTCGGGGTAGGTAGGAAGTTCTTCAGAAATACATCGAAATTCTCTAACAACAGAAATATTATTCAAATCTGACTTGTCTTTGTTCAAATCCATAACATGGGCTAAGAAAGCTTAACATCCGTTTTTCAATAAACGAATAGCTTTATGGCTTGATATGATAGTGACTAATTTTAGTGGTTTAGTTATTTGAATTCGTATGACAGGATGGTTAGGAATATGAAAACTAACAACCTTACAAAAATAATCAATTTTGGCATGATGAGTGGTTAACCAATCAATTCCTAAAATCACATCAAAAGCAAGTATCTTTAAAGAGATAAGATCAACAGGTAATGTGATAGTGCCAACTTGGATCATGCAAGATTTATAAATTGTGGATGTAATGAAAGTTTCACCCAACGGAGTCTCCATTGATAAATCAAAGTTTAATTTCTCCGAAGTCAAGTTTAAACGTTGAGCACAAGCAGGAAAGATAAAAGAATGGGTAGAACTGGTATCTAGTAAAGTATAAACTTCGCAAAAGTTCAAGATTATCTTACCCGTAATCACCTCGTTAAGGTTCTCCTCGCGTTTTGGCTGGTCCACGACAAACGCCTTCCAGAACTGGCACGATTTCGACTTATCCGGATGTTCTTTGAGTCACCATCCCCGTTGAACTTGGTTTTGCTATAGAACAATCTCGAGCTATGTGGCCTTCCTTTCCACATACCAGAACATACCTTGGATTGTTGTGACACTTGGGTGATATGTCCCTCTTTCCGCATTTGTAACATCTAATCGGCGGTCGTTCTCCTCCCTAGAATTTGTTGTTGGTCTTTGTGTCATTCTTTGATGTCTTCCCATCATTATTAAATCTCCTCTTCACCGGAATTTCCACTGACTCACCTCTCCTATTATCATGGCCACGATGACCACCCAATGGTTACCGCCTTTATTCAGATTTTTCCTCCTCATCGTTATCATCGCCTCCGATGACTATTGTCACCCCAGATGACCCTACAGGTTGTGGTCCCTGGTTTACATATACTCATTATCTCGCTCTAATAATCGAGCCTGCTTATAAACATCCTAATATAAAGAAAATTTATGAGATATAAGATATTGCCAATCTCGGCTTTAGACCTCTTAGAAACATCCTTGTCATTCGCTCCTCATTTTCACCAAATGAGGTGTAAACCTAGATAATCGCAAACTTTGCCTCGCATCGACACCGGGCCATGTTGTTTTGTTCTAGTCTCGATAAACTCCACCTCCTTCATACGACGTAATACTTTCAGGAAAGTACTTGTCATTGAATAGTTTCTCAAATGTTTCCCAAGACATGCCGAAAAGGGCCGGTCGGTACGCTTACGCATTCTCCCACCAAAGAGTCCGCCTAACCGCAGAACATAAAGGTGGCGAATGGAACCTTATGTTCCTCCGCATCCCAAGACATCGAATATCTTGGTAATTTTCTTGACCCACGTTTCGCCATGATCGGATCCGGCTTTCCCTTAAATTCTGGTGGTCCTAACTCTTTGAACTGCTTGTTTGTGATGTCGCGCATTGCTAACATTTCCACCAGATTCTCGTGGTACGAAGTTTCCTCGTTCGGTTTTGCATAAAATGCCAAAAACTTCAACATCCCATCATTCATCATTTGTTCTAGAGTGTTGTTTACAGGAGGATTATTGCCTTCACAGACGCTCTCCTAGTTTGTAACTAAAGGTTGTACCTCAGCCTCATACACTCCATTGTTAACGCTTCTCACAAATGCCCATTCTTAACATCGCCATAAAATAAGGGTTAATTAAAAAAATTAACATATCACATAATATCCCTATATTAAGACCGACCAACAAATAAGCTTAGATAGGACACACTAGTGAAGGATTTACTCATCTCTCCTCCTAGATCTATTCCCGATCTCCGCAGAGACCATATCCCTAAGCTTTGATACCAATCAGTGGCGCCCCCAAAATAGGTATACAACACCCATTTTGAGTCGCCAAATACATGGTATAGAAAGCAAACTACAACTTCAATAATACAATTGTCGTGCAAAATACGCATGCCAACACATAATGCGTGAGTTTAAATACAAATATTGTCTTCTAGACAATATCCACACTCAAATAAGTCCTCATTACAATTATTCAAACACTATTTTACGAAAATAGTGAGGACCATAAAACATCTTTCTAGAACCATCACTCCGTCCCCCACTAGTTCCTCGCTATGTTCTCACCTCCCGAGAAAATGAAACAAAAAGGAAAAGGGTGAGCTTAACTAGCCCAAGAAGAATATTATGACTAAGATAATATACAACAAATTATCGTTAGTCTTTAACAGGAAAAATCGATAAAATATAATAGACAACAAGTTTTAGATCAACAACTCGCAATGAAAAAAGAATCCATTGTAAGAGTCAAGTAGAGAATTAGTTCTACTATCTTCTAAGATTTAAAAGTCCATCATCAATTTTATCCTCGTAACAACAATCAATATACATCTTTAATCAATATTCATCTTTGCACTACAAAGCCAAAGATATTCATTTGTATCACCAATTTGGTCATGTTCATCTCAACACCTGTTCATCTTCCCACTACGGGCCAAAGATATTCATCAGTTAATCATTCATCTTTGCACTACAGTCCAAAGATATTCAGTAATATCATCATTTAGGACTAAGGATGATGAATAATATTTTAAAAAAAACGAATCCAGTGAGACAGAAGGACAAATAGTAAGGATTCGTATAACAGTTTATCCAAGATCAATAATACTCCATAATAACCAATTTTGAAGCAAAATTCAAGAATAAAGATCAAAACATGGATACAATCAAAGATAGTAACCATAATAGACATCTTGGACAAAAAGAAGAAAATTTCATTTTTCGGTGAATAGTGTCGTATTCGTGAATAGTGACGTATATGTGAATAGTGCCGTATACGTGAATAGTAACCCCGACACAAAAAGTTCCAAATTTGATAAAAAGTTCATACCAACATTTCGGTATAATGATATTGAAGAAAATATCATTTTAAGAAGAATATAACACCCCTTACCTCAAAATATCAGTACTTCGATCAAATATCAAGATAAGGTCAAGAAAACTTGCAGATCGATGAATAGAAACTCACAAAGTATCTAAATACTCACAAAATGCACTCAATAATCTAGAGAGAGAAAGAGAGAAAGCTTATGTTTCTGGTGTGATTTTCAATTCTAACTTAGCCCTCTATTTATAGGAAAATGTTAGCAGACTTGACTCAAGAACCCGATGGCTTTACCTGCTACTATTCCCACCCATCACATTTGAAATAAAATTCAGCACATTTCTTCACCAACCACAAGTGGGGCCCACTCAATTCTAGAATTTTCCACCAAAATGCTAAATTCGGATACTTCAACAATTTCGAATCACCACCTCTTAAAATTCATAACAAATCATAGGTTCATTTTTAATCTGCTCAACATTTGTGGACATATACTCAACTTATATATGTATAACATATCCAAAAATTACAACGATCCAACGGTCGGATTAAAAATTATAACTCACGTAATATATCTCAAAAACACTGATTTAATTTTTTAATACCTTCATTCCGACAAAAATACTGATAAAACACCTCAACATTAACTCTTCCATTTTTAACCACAATAAATATATCCAACATTTATATCCACATAAAATAAATATTTCTTTATCATATGAATCAATAATTAATTATTCACAAATAATATTACAGAATCACATTTATGACAACTAGGTCGTTCCCAGGAAAGAGGTGGCTTTCCAATAAGAATTTTTCCTTACTGGCGCGCAATTAGGTGACCAAACCTCTCCTTAACAGAACTTTCTAGACATTGCCAAAAATGATATCTAATAATATTATTCAAATAATATGAATTATTGATCTGATAATGGGAAATACTGTGCAATGACAATTATTGAAACAACAATAATATAAAATATCAACGCAAAGAATTATTGAATCAATAAAATAAAATATTGAATAAAGAATTCACCGTAATAATTATTGAGTAGTGCCTTCTTATGTAAGGATCAATAATTCATCAATACTGCAGTATCCACGCCAGACATCAGATATTTTAACCACCGGGTATTCCAACAATTAATTACGTGAATAACTACGCCAAGTTATTTATAAAAACTCAAACTTGTCGCTTTCTTCATCCCACAATTATTCTATTATAGGGCCCACAAAATGATCGCACTCGCCATACGAATATTCCCCGATAACAAGAATATTCTACGACCAAATGAATATTCCCCGACAACAATGATTATTTTATAACCACTTGTATATTTTACAAAATTTGCACATTTCACCCATAATCAGAGAATTATATCAAATTAATACCTTATTATTCACAATAATAATTAGAGAAAATTCGATTTTATTTATAATAAGTTGGGGTCTTACAATCAGGTTATGTGTTGACTATAAATAATAATACTATGTGTTATGATATGTTATTCTAATCAATAAAACAATCTTATAAATGATAGATCGTTGAATTAGAGATAGAACTAAGTTGTGTAAGCAGCAGACCAGGCAAGTATCTTTACCCCTTGCATTTACTTTATGCAATGGACATAAGTAAGAAAGTTTTAGAATTATATTACATTGTGTCAGATTATTAACTCTATTGTTATTGATTTTGTACTCAAATATTCATATTCATGCAAGTTCTCGAACATTATTCGCACATTGTTTATCAGTACAGTATTACTATTAGATTCAGATATATCTATTATGTTCATAAATTTCTAAGATTTGTTATACAAGTGTGGATAGGAGGGACATATCTCTCCTAACTTCCCCAATCCTAGGACGAACAATGGGTGTTTTCTGTGTGGATCAACGGAACATAAGGTAAAAGATTGTCCGAAAAGGAGAATGGATGCAGGAAGCATTGTAGACACTCGAAATTTTCTGTACTACAATCACTAACATTGCAGGAGGACAGATTCGTCTTTTAAGAGGGAACCCTGAAAGATAATCCAAATCCATACCGGATACTACCGAAAGTTCAGCATCAACCCCGGATCGCAATCTGGGAGTAACGATTCCAACCTCGGATGTAACCCCGAGGCCTGCAGATACAATACCGGAACACACCCCAGAAAAGACCGATTAATCTCGGAGATAACCTCGAGATATCCAGTCTCAGTCCCAACCATGGGAATAGCCCCCAACCTTGGTGATAACCCAAAGGAATGCAGTTTCGGCGATAACCCCGGAAATGCTTGTTTCAAATGCAACCACGCCTTCAATCTCTACGCCACAATGAGATATATTGTACCAACCCGGCAATAACATCGGGAAGACAGTCACACCTCAAAGGTGATAATGAGGACCTTCAACAATTGCAGTAACCCAATCTCAACGAAGTCTGAGCAACGTCTGCTTTATCAGCCCAATCCGGCGATAACACCGGTGATGGGAAACATCGCCATCTCGTCAACACGATGCCACATCACTTCGTCTTAACATCTCTATGCAACAATTTCCCACAAGACTAACCAATCCCGAGTGACTATTGTGCGGGGTAACGGATGAAAGTTGAAGCTTGAAGACTGGAGGGCATCGTCCCATCTTCAATGACTTCATACAAACTCTAGTCTTATGCCATCGTACAACTCTCGACAAAGGTGGTCCGAAATAGGTCCTATATACCTCAAATGGATGCCCGGATTGCACTTCATAAAGTTTGAGTGGACAATACAGTGCCCGAGTGCACGTACTTCGAGACGACCCGACCCAAAAAACCCGGGCCCACCAAGGTTGCCTCTGGTACACCTGTGGCTCAGCCGCAGGTACACATGCAGCTAAATTTCCTATAAATAGAGGGCTTGGGCTGCCCATTTTGCAAGAGAAAAAGGCGAGGAAGCCCTGCCCAATTTGCTCTGCACTCACCCCATGCAGTGTACTTTCCCCTTTTAAACACCTGTGAGCTCATATATAGCCCTTTTGTATCTACAAAAGTCAGTGTTTACCCACTCTAAAGATATAGAAGTCTTCTTTGGCAGTCAGTTGTACGCCTTCTCACACACTTTAGAGTCTTTCTCTTCATCTCTGTACACACCTTTCTACACGTTGAGAGTCGTGTTGCTTGCTTTTGCCCGGACTTCGGTCCGTGGTTTCATTTTAGTCTATATATATATATATATAGTATATATATATATTTACATATATATTGACTAACATTATCGAGTTATGCCTCGATTGAGCCTGACTTTTGATGCATAGCGTTTATTTGTTTTAATATATATATATATATATATATATATATATATATATATATATATAATCGTGTGTCTAACTTTTTTTCGATGAGCCTGAGACTTTGCCCTGCAGGCGTTTACTCGCTTTTATATATATATATATATATATATATATATATGAACTGTGGTCGACTACATTCATTGAGAGCTCAGATTTTACATCCTATATGCTTTTACTTACTTTTTTATATATATATATATATATATATATATATATATATATATATATATATATATATATATATATATATATATATATATATATATATATATATATATATATATAACCGTGTGGACTCACTGCTCGATGAGCGTGATTTTAAATCCGGTGCATTTACTCACTTATATATATATATATATATATATATATATAAATATGGCTAATTGGACTCGCTTACTATAAGCCTCGATTTTACATCCGGTGCTTTACTACGCTTTTATATATATATTTATATATGAACTGCTGTTTAACTCGCTTACGATGAGCCCGATTTTAAATCCGAATGCGTTTATTTCTTTTGCAAATATATATATATATATATATATATATATATATATATATATATATATATATATATATATATATTCGTCTCCGCTGAGTTTCCTTACGTGGCAGTTGAAACTTTAAACTTTATTTACATTTTGTCCGCTTTGGAGTTCCCTTCGTGGCGGTTGGCCCGTATTCTGACTTTATTTATGTTTTTGTCCCACACAGAGTTTCCTCCATGGCGGTTGATAGCTTTAATGACTTTATTTATTTACATTTTCGATCCCCACGGAGGTCTTCATGGTTGGTGATCATGTTTGTATATATATTTACTGACTTTTATATATATACTACGCTTTCATATAAATTAATTGCGATATTTTATACTTCTAGGAATCATATGATCACTGATTCATCCCATTGAATCTAGATTCTGTTCCGTGATGGACATTTTCAAATTTATAGTGACTTTGTAAATTATTTTACGGTGTCTAAATTTCCTCAGTTGGTTTCCATACCCACGAGGAAGTCGGCATTATTTTGTACATTATTTTCGTATGGATGCCTCGCATCTGTCAAATAAAATCAATGAAGCCGAACACTTAATAAAATGGGAGTGTAAAAGATCTCAATTACTATTGAGCATCAGGGTTGTCGACGTCGGGATTTTTGGGTGTCCCTTTCCGTTACTTGTTCTTTGGTGTTCTCTTTTTAGGTGAGATTTGTTTGAAAAAACAAGTGAAAAAGGTCCGACATGTATGATGTCGACGACGGGACTGTTAAGAGTCGCCAGTTGGTTTTTTAAATGGTTGTACCAACACAACCGATAAAAGGTTTGCACATTGACCCAGTGATGTGACACTGATATACGGGTCATAACTGAGATTCATTAGGGTCCGGGGACTTGATTATGCGGGGGGAAGGTCTTAGACACCCCCCGACATCCGTGTTACCATGGTGACCGCCTCTTTCCAAGAAACTATTATCTGAGTGTGTGTGTGTGTGGGTCAATGTGTCAAGTTATATGGAAGTTAAAGCGAGGTCTCGTTAGAACCTATATACACAAGGTTTGAATTTATGTAAAAATTCGCTTTTTAACAAGATATGGCAAAGGATGTTTTATAAAAGAGGTTTTGAAACCCTGATGCTCAATAGAATTGAGACCTTTTACACTCCCATTTTTATTAAGTGAGCTACCGATTGATTTTATTTGACGGATGCGAGGCATCCGCATTTAAACTAATATACAAAAATAATGTCGACTTCCTCGTGGGTATGGAAACCATCCGAGGAAATTCGCACACCACGTAATAATTTACAAACCGCTATACCTAAAAATGTCCATCACGGAACCGAATCTAGATCCAATGGGATGAATCAGTGATCACATGATTCCTAAAGCACATAATGCTATAATTTGTATGAAAGCAAGAAGTATATATATATAAAAGTCAGAATATATATATACGCATGATCACCAACCACGAAGCACCTCCATTGGGGATCAAAAATATAAATAAAGTCATAAAAGTTATCAACCGCCACTTTGAGGAAACTCCAAAGTGGACAAAAGATAAATAAAGTTGTAAATGCGATCAATCGCCACGAAGAAAACTCCAGCAGTGATTTTAATATAAATATATATATATATATATATATATATATATATATATATATATATATATATATATATATATATATATGTAAATGCACCCATGTAAAATTGTGCTCATCAATGTAGTTCTACCACGCTTCATATATATAAGTATATATATAAAGCGAGTGAACGACCGGATATAAAAAATCCGTGCTCATCGTAATGTAGTCCCAAACACACGCTCATATATATAAATGTATATATATATATATATATATATATATATATATATATATATATATATATATATATAAAAAAGCGAGTAAATGCACTGCATCAAGTTCAGGCTCATCGAACAAAGTCCGATACACAGCTTGATATATATAAGTATATATATAAAAAGCGAGTAAATGCACCTGCATCAAGTTCAGGCTCATCGAACAAAGTCCGACATACACGATTGATATATATAAGTATATATATAAAAGCGAGTAAATGCACCCTGCATCAAGTTCAGGCTCATCGAACAAAGTTCGACACACATTGATATATATAAGTATATATATATATATATATATATATATATATATATATATATATATATATATATATATATATATATATATATATATATTAAAGCAATAAACGCCTCCGCATCAAGTTCAGCTCAATCGAGGCATAACTCGATAATGTTAGTCAATATATATGTACATATATATATATATATATATATATATATATATATATATATATATATATATATATACAGATCGAATGAAACCACTGAATCAAGTCCGCAAAAAGCAAGCAACACGACTCTCAACGTGTAGAAGGGTGTGTGCAAAGATGAAGAGAAAGACTTAAAGTGTGAGAAGGCTTACAAATGACCGCTAAAAAAGGCTTCTATATCTTTAGAGTGGGTAAACACCGGCTTTTGTGGGTAAAAAAGAGGCTATATATGAGCTCACAGTGTTTAAAAGTGGGAAAATACACTATATTATATGAAAAGTGCAGAGCAAATTGTACATGTGGTTTTCCCATCTTTTTCTCTTAGAAAATCAAAGACCCCAAGCCCTCTATTTATAGGCAATATGAGCCGCAGTGTACCAGAGGTGGGTCAGCCTGGTCGGTCGTCTCTCAAGCATGCACTCAGCAATCGTAATGTCCACTTGGTTTTCGGCGTAACTGGGCATCTATTTGAGGTATTCAGACCTATTTCGGATCGCCACGTTATCGAGAGTTGTACGATGGCATGGGATTAGAGTTTGTATGCAAGTCATTGAAGATGGGACGATGCCCTCCTGGGCCTTCAAGCTTCAACTTTCATCCGCTACCCCGCATAATAGTCACTCGGATTGGTTAGCCTCAGGGACATCGTCATGCTGAGACGTGACGTGGCATCGTGTTTAACGAGATGACGAGGTTGCCTCTCACCAGTTATCGCCGAATTAAATGATAAAGCAGACGCTGCTCGCATTTCACTTGAGATTGATCATCAGAATTGTTGAAGGTCCTCATTGTCATCTTTGAGGTGTGCCCGCCTTCCCGATGTTTATTGCCGGGTTGGTGCAAAGTATCTCGCTGTGAGCACCGAGACCTGTCGGGTCGCATTTGAAACAAGCATTTCGGGGTTATCTCTAAAATCAGCATTCCTTGGGGTTATCACCAAGGTTGGTGGCTATTCCATGGTTAGGATGAGATCGGATACCTTTGGTTATCTCCGAGATTAATCTGGTCTTCCCGGTGTGTTCCCAGATTGTATCTGCATGTCTCGGGGTTATATCCGAGGTTAGAACTGTTGCTCCTAGAGTGTGATCTGGGGTTGATGCTAAACTCCCGGTAGTATCCCAGATGGATTTGGATTGTCTTTCGTGGTTCTCTCTTAAAGACTAATCTGCCTTTCCCCGCAACGTTAATGTAATGTGAGTACAGTAAAATTTCGAGTGTCTCACAGATGCCCTCTTTATCATACTCATGCATGGCGATGCATGGGTAGGATAAAGAATCCTAGACACTTGAAACACAACAAGATAAACATGGTACTATGGATAGCAACATGATGCAAATGTATGATGCATGTGTACGGGGTTGTAGCCCAACATGCTCGGGGTGATTGCTGGCTCCCTGTTACGTCAACTGGGGATTGGCAATACTGACCAAATTTGATGTGCAAGCCGAATCTGTTGATGTTGGAGTTATCACCAAATTCCTGTGTTCTTGATAACGACTTGATTCTGAAGGGGTATCTCTTATGTGTAAGGGATCTGTGGGGATAAAGCTTGATTTGTTTGAGGATGTGTATAACATATTCCATCATCTATCCTCTTTGATAATGTTGATTTCTCCTGCTTAGTATCGCCGTAATATGTCATGATTCTCATTGGATTTATCGCCAATAGCAAATGCCGCCGTGGGATGCCCGACCTTCGCTGACGTGTGAATCAATGGTCAAACATCCTGGGATATACCGCTCAAGGTTACTTGACTTTGACACCGACGTGGGAATCAACCAACAAACTCCGTGAGGAGATCGTCAAGGTTGTTTGACCTTCACGACGGTAGATCAACCGAGAGCATTGCGTTGTGACTTCTACCGGATCTCATTGGGAATATGAGCACTGGTATGAGAACCTCAAATGCGACTCTATAGCTCGATAGGTTTAAACGCTATCTACCGAAATGACGCCAAGGTTATTTCGACCTTCGCTGATATGTGAGTCAATCTACCGAGCATGCGCTGCTACTCCCATCGGAGATACATTGTAACCCCCGCGAGATCTACCGGGACGCATGAATACGTACGCAACTACCAAACGGTTCTCAACGCTTCGATGGGTTTACCTGCCATCAGCTGAAATAATGTCAAGGCTGCTTGACCTTCGTTGATAGAGTTGTCAACGAATGAACGTGTTGTAACCCCCACCAGGGATCTACGTTGTAATCCCGCCGAGGACTCACGCTAGAATTCCCGTCTTCAGGATTCATGTTGTAACCCCGTCGTGGATCTACGTTGTAACTTCCGCCGGGGACTCATTTAGGTAACTAACCGAGCTCATGCCATCGGACCTATATAAGGTATTGCCATATGCGATTCGTGACAACTGGAGTCATCGGCAGGATATACCTTGTGTTCAGGCGACTACTAATGAGTGATGTACAGATTCAAAGTCTCATCTGAGAGGACCAAGATTGTATGCAGTTTTGCTCAATCGCGTGGCATTTTTCTTCTCGATTTGATCTTTTTAGTTCGTAGGAACTCCGTTTCAACTCGAATTGGACCTAGCCGGAGGGGTGGGACCCACATAGGGGTGCCGCAAGTGCACCTGCTGCAGCCGCAGATGGGCCTGCGGTAAGGCGTGGATCATAAATTCCAGCAGGCTTTACTTCACAAGTCACTTTCAACTTTTTTCACTTAGAAAAACCGCGAGCCATCTTCAGATCTGCTGAGTTTGGGCTTCTTTCTGCAAATTTTTTCACCGTACAAGTGTTCTACACTATCCTGGTAACGCATGCATGTATTTTTTTTCCGTCATCTCATTAGATTGTGAGATATTGCATTTAAATGCATCTAAACACATAGTAGTGATTATGTATGCACATATGACTTGATAAAAAATATTTAACATAGTAAATGTTAGAGTTAAACCATGCTGAACATAATGATGTGAAAATTTTTTACTTCTGAGACAGTCAAATTGGCACCTTTTTCTGCTATTTTTTGTCCTATTTGAGGTCTAATGAGCAAAAGGTAGAAAGGAAAAGTACTCCTAGCATTGAGGTTGGCCTTATGCATGATGATTTTGATTTTTAATGCATATATTATGTATATGACTTTGGGGCAGGTGTGCTATTGAATGGCCACCTAGACATGCATGCGTGCATGTGGATAGTCCTATTTTTAAAGGGGACTATGGCAAAATTTCTCCAAATGTAGGCATTGGGTAGTCATGCATTCTAACTCTATTATATGTTAAAGTAAATGCATGCATGCATATAGTCATAAATGCATTTTGAAAAGCTCCAGGTAAGGAAATACCACACCTTTCTCGAGGTGATTTGGAGACTTGTTGTCCGGATATTATGGATCCGAATCACCGAAAGGCGGCCTTATAGGACCACTTCTCGCGCATTTGGCGGAGGCTTCGAAGTTCCTCGTCCCTGCTCACGCTCGATGACCTCGCTTTGTTGGTGGAGGCTATGATACGTCCCGCCCGTAGATGTTGCGTACGCTGAGGACGAGGAGGCGATATTCCGATTGAGGATCCCCTCACTGCTACACATGTCCTCGCGCAGAGCTCCCGAGCATTCAGTGGTGAACCCAGAGTTGTTTGGGTGATTTGGATGTACATCCATCGATGTATTTGCATGCTAACGAGGTATGGCGTTAGACTTTGATCTTCCTTCTTTCCTATTGATGAGGATTAAAGGGTTCTCGATGTTGATCTCGCATTTCATGCGTGTTCCGTGATTTACACACCTTGAGGGAATCGGGTTTAGCATCCACCCATGTACCAGCGCGCTTCATCCTCACTATAGAAGCAAGAGTGCATGAGTGGGGATTTGGGGCATTTTTCTCCATCCTTCCCCGTCATTTGTCCCCCGGGTTACCTCTGGGCATTGTTCTCGAGCGATGGTTTCATCGACTCACCACTCCACCCATCGGATTGCGAGGTGATGATGATGCCTATGGATTGGCGATTTATCACAGGTATGGAGAATATCACCCCTACTGCCGTCAGATCCTTACTAGGAGTTCCGGTGGGGGCGATCAAGGGCAGGACTGTCCATTCAGGTCCTTTGAGCGTAGATGCTATGAGTGGGCTATTGAGTGAGCCCATGCCTGATGACGTCAGGATCAGGGATCGCGTTCTGCGATGATTGTTCCTGATGATCATTCGAGGATGCTTCATAGTAGATAACTCTTCCACAGTATCTTTCGCTTTGGTCAGTGCCACACGCGATGTGGACCATATTGGAGAGTACTATTGGGGCTCTTACACCTTTTCCTATTTCCTTTGGGGCATGCGCATGCGCTCCCAGGGTTTAACTGAGGCTTGGCTAGGATTTTACCCATTTCTGCTGGTGAGTATTTCTCTTGTCTTTTCCCATTCATAGGTTAAGAGTGTTTACCGACAGCAGATGTTTTTTGCCATTGTGTTGGCGCTTTTGGGCCCATGAGAGGCTCCCATATTTACGCCCCATGAGTGTGTTAGATTTAGATACCTATCCACGAGGACGGCGATGGCACCATTCTATTCTCACCGGAGGTCCTCAGATTCGAGGGATTCACTCACTTTCAGATGCAAATGGAGTTGCCGACTACGGGTACCATTACGTGATTCCCTATTCAGGGAGCATTTGACCATCGGCTTTGAGGATGGACATCCGATCAAGTCGGTATTTGATCTCTACCAGGAGAGTTCCTCTTCACCGATGGAGGCCGGGAGCTCTATTTAGGAGAGCGTGATATTAGGAGCACTACAGGGAGATCCGTACCGATCTTGCCTCCTCGCCAGTGTCATTGGCTCAGATTATAGTCACCCATCACCGATATCCCATTGTCAGTTGACGGCTTTGCATTATCAAAGGCCAATGTACTTAGGAGATGTTCCAGCCATGGTGGTTCCTCAAGACTATTGGAGCCCAGGTCCAAGCCACACGCTTTATGGGGACATGGTTCCGGATCTTTGGTGATGACTTGATTGGGTGGCTTGTGTCCGAGCTCGACTCATCCGACCTGTATTGATAGTTTGACCCTGCAGCTTGGACCGAGCACATGTATTTATTCGGCATTTGGGCGTAGATCCAAAGAGAGGCGAGTCATTTGTTCCTTCCAAATTTCAAGTGTTGGCCCCTCGTACGGACCCATTTGGTTTTTCCTACAGATCCTCCTCTTTTTATAGGCCTGACATCCCCGCTGATAGAGATCCAATGACTCGGGAGGAGTTACATCGTGTGGACAGATTGAGGATGTGGACATCGAGACCCCGGTCTTCTTCCTCGATGTATATTCTTGTTATATCTTTTATAGGCCTCTATTAGATATCGGGTGGTCGCTCCCCATTCTCGCTATATCTTTTGATAGGCCTCTGCTAGTAGTAGGGCGTCTGTGCCCCATTTTCATGTATTTGTAGCTATATAGAGCTGATGTATTAGATGATGATATATTTAGGAATGTATGCACCATTTTTCCATTCCCTATATCATATTGTCATCCATTATCTGTTATGCATGTATCATGTTATGCATATGTATATATGTCCAGAGATATTCGGCATTGACCCCTGAATGGTCTTATGACACGGCCCGCACAGATGTCTTCTTCAACAGTTAGCCGTATAGATCATACCCCCACCATTAGTGGTGGCATTGAGTATGCGATCGTGGTACGATAACATGTCACCACCGCATGTGGTGATCAGAGATCTGTTGTCGCAAAGATACCATGACCCTTTTGGTATTTCAGGTTCCTGTAGGATTCGTGGACAGGATGATAGAGCATTGGCTACCAGATAGGTAGGTATTCCGTTTTGGCACCCATGAGTTGACTCCTACTCTGGAGGAGTATACACGCTTGACGATGTCGCCTTTAGATGACCTTCAGACATGGCTTTGGGAGACATGAGTGAGATCGATTCATGACTCTCACAGATTGAGGCGCAGAGTACTGCAGGATGAGGTGACATCTGGCCACGTGATCTCTCAGCGTTTTCTGTATAACAGATTTGGCGCGGAGGATAGCTACTCACGACATTCCGGGGATTTCACCGCGTCGGAGGATCATTGGCATTTGGCCAAAGTTGATGTACTGATGCTATGTGTACTGTCATATGTGTCTGTGACGCGGTATATGGATGAGATAGATATAGGAGTTATCATGGCCGTGAGAGCTCTCAAGGAGGGTCGTACCATTGTACCTATGATCGTGGCAGAGACCCTGCGATCAAGATCTCATCAGTAGTACTTACCGCCACAAGCGTGTTTCACCGGGAGTTCTATTACGTCAGATGTGTGGTTTATGTCACACTTCATGATCGGTTGGTACCCTTAGATCAAGATGGGTATTGCTTTTCCCATGATGTGGCTATGTCATACTCCTTTCAGCCATCGGAGTGTACAAATGCTCATTCCCGGTCCGCATTTTTGGCAGATATCAAAGATCCATTTAGCATATTGTCGTGGTTTCAGGATTTGCTCACTATACACTTTTTTATTACTCATGCTCCGCATGGATTTCCTCCTTTCGATCGGCTTGAGGGCGGACTACTTATCACCCATTGGTCGTGATGTCGTAGTTCGACCGAGTTCTAGGATTTTCATCCTTTCGAGGGGGCGGCAGTCACGTCACTTTCTCGATACCTCTCTCAAATTGAGGACCGATCTCGTATACGCTTTTTCGGGATCAACAGATAGCCGCTTTTCGCCAATCGTCCTTCGGTTATTCCGCAGAGTACTCGCATGGATGGAGACGAGAGTTTTATCTATGCAGAAGTATTTGCGAGACCGAGAGCGAAGTTATATGATGTAGAGCCTACGGAGGACATTAATACCTACATCGAGGAGGATACCGCTGCTGGGTTGCCAGCATTTCTTTCGAATTCTCCTAGTACCAAAGATTTCTTTGTGATTCAAATTTCAAGACAAAGATTTCTTAGAGCGTAGTCTTCATCTGATGACCTTTTAGAGAGATCAGATTCGATCTATGATGTCGACTGCTCTTGATGTGAGGGATGCCACCCTATTAGAGAGAGACGAGGCATTGGCTCATAGAGATGCCACCGTCGCTGAGCGTGATGAGGCCAAGTCAGCCATAGACACAGTGGTAGTTAAGCAGGATATCGCCATATCTGCCCGGGATGTGGCTGTCACAGATAGTACTACAACGAGGTCCCTTACCAGTGGTATGATTGCAGAGATGAACGCTTATATTGATGAGCATATGGTCATCATGCAGATGGCTACAGATCTGTTGGGTCGTGTGGATATTCTCATACAAGAGACCACAGCTTCACCTCCATCTTCGGAGAGGGACGCCATGTTGGGCTTGTTAGCACGCATACCCTGATTTGTGGATGAGCTTGTATTTACCTGCACAGACTAGCTTAGCCATTTTGTCATGTACAGTTTACATTGTATATATATCAAACAGCATTATATATGCCAGGGAAATATATTTTTAGATTACTTCCCTTTTAGATATGCCTTGCTATTTGTTTGATATTTTGCCTGCTGCTTTAGGGCTTGTGGTCTTGATGTATTCTGAATTCCTCCTGGGTGGATGGACATTGAGTTGTCTCTGGATAGTTCAGAATGGATCCTCGATCTATGTATCCCTACCATCTTTGGTGTCTTGGGACTTGTTTCATATGGAAATGTGGAGAGGAGTGTGGCTTTCCTCTCTAAGATTAACCGCACTACGATGGTTGCCGATGATTTCTATTCAGAGAAGCCTAGTTAATTCCATCTCTTATGGATTGGTATTGCTCTTCAAGGTATGACCATGATTAGATGGTCGTTAATCTCCTATTCGGGAGGAGTTCGTAATTCCATCCCTTTGGTCCAAAGTTTAATGTAGTGGATTGAAAGAGAATCCCAAAGATCAAATTTGACAATGGTTTGTGTTTTTGGTAGGGGTGAGACCGCACTACAAATGGTCGCCTATGTAATCCTATTGAAGAGGAGATCAGTGCTCATGAAGTTCTAACCTCGTGTAAGAGGTTCAACGTCAGATATGGGTCGATATGGTGGAGGAATGTTTTTTGGTTGTTTTTGTTTTATGTAAGCGTAAATGTTTTGTTGTTTTTGTTTTATGTAAAGGCGTAAATGTTTTTCTTGTTTTTTGTTTATTGGCGAATCGCCATGTAACATGGTTGCCTACGACTCTTATTGAAGAGGAGATCGAATCGACGAAGTTCGCCTCCTCGTGGAGAGAAGAAAAGCACAATACCATGTGCAGGTTAGAGTCTTGGGGAGGAAAGTTTAATCCTAGGTTGAGGATAAACTGCGCAGTATGAGAAGTTTGATTCCGTGTGGGGTAGCCAAATCGCAAACGCAAGAGGTTCAACTCCGTGGTGGGATGACCTAAGTTGTAGGAACGGAGAGGAAAAGCCAGTCACCGGCTTGAATAGTATGTTTCCTCGAGGGGCAAAGTGTAAATAAGTCAGATGTAAAGGGTTAAAGAACCTAATGACCGGTGACTGGATGATGATGCACTGTGGTGTTTGGCGGGTTATTTCAGATATAATACTGCTTTCACTGTTCGAATTGATGAGTTGTGGAAATTCATCGCCGGCCATTTCCTGTCAACTGAGAGCCCCTCGCCAATACTTCCTTGACAATAAGCGGCCTTCCAGTTAGGAGAGAATTTCCTCTAGCCTGATCTTGGTTGTCAAGAATCTTCTTCAAGACCAAGTCATGTTATTTAAATTTCCGTAGCCGGACTTTTTTGTTGTAGGATCTGGAGACCCTTTGCTGATATAACTGACCATGGAAGATAGTCGCGGTTCGCTTTTCGTCTTGCATATAGAGACAATTGGTGATATATGTCTTGTACCCATTGGTCTTCATCCAAATTGAAGGCCGATCAATACTCCGAGAGATTCCATCTCAACTTCTATGGGGAGAACCGCCCATCCCATAGGTTAAAGCGCATTTGGTTGCCCTACCAAAGTACACACATCGAGGTTCAGAGGCTAATAGAGTCGAGGTAATAGGTCCGCCAATCTTTGTGGTCAAGTAACATCTTTGCATAATTTTCTTGATGTTTTTGTTAGCCGCTTCAACAAAGACCGCTCATCTTCTGGACGATAGATGACAGAGTTGAGATGTTTGATGTGAATTTAATGCATAATTCCTCCATCATTTTGTTGTTGAGGTTCTTGGCATTGTCTGACACAATCACCTCTGGTTGTCCATATCGACAAACGACATTGTTTCTGATGAAAGCAATGATGACTTCTTTAGTAACCCTGGGGAAGGAGGCTGCTTCCACCAACTTGGTAAAGTAGTCGATCATGGTGAAGATAAACCGATGACCATTACTGGATTTAGGCTCAATGGGCTCGATAACGTCCATTCCCCACATCGAGAAGGGCCAAGGCGAACTCATATTGTGGAGTTCCCGTGGAGGGGCGTGTATAGAATTCCCATGAATCTGGCAATCGATAGCATCTTTGACGTGGTCGTTGTAATCACCTTTTCGAGAGGACCAATAATGTCCCATCCCGAGGACTTTCTTGACAAGGAGGAGGCCACTCATGTGGGGGCTACAGACTCCGCCATGGATTTCATCCATAAGCCTTTGGGCTTGATCTTTGTCTAGACATCTGAGGAGACCTAATCCTGCATCTCTTTTGTAGAGCGCATCTCCAATCATGTAGAACTTCATAGCAAGTCGATGGATCCGCCTTTTCTCAGTCAGGATCGCCTCAGCGGGTGTAGATCTATCTCGCAGATATTCCTTGATATGCTGATACCAAGGAGGTTGGATGGGAGGTAGCTCATCTGATACTTCTCCAATGTAATTCCCATAGGCTGGGGCCTTGTGCAGGGAAATTATGACGCTTGGCAAGCGTTCCTTGTCTGATATGCAAATCAAGGAGGCCAAAGTGGCTAATGTGTTCGCAAAGTCATTCCTATTACGAGGAATGTGTAGAAAGGAGATTTCTTCGAACTCCGAAGCCATCTTCAAAACATGCCGATGGTAAGGCAGAAAATGTAGTTCCTTGGTTTAATAGATTCCGATGGATTATCCGATTACCAACTCCGAATCTCCAAGGATAGTTAATCACTGATGCCCATTGAATGGGCAAGTTTTAGCCCTACGAGACAAATTCATACTCACCATATTGTTGGTGCCGATAAATCGTAATTTGACCGTTAATGGGATACTTATTCCCCATACCGATACTAGAATTGCTTCTAGCTCCGTAACCTTCCATATTAATAGCTCCATCAAAATACATCTTCCATGATTGGCGGTATCGCATCGATGGTGTCATCACAAGACCGCCATTACTCCTTCATCAGAAAATATGTTTCAAGGGTTTGAAATCCCCTTAAAAGTGCTACCACGATTGATATGCGATTCTTTGACCTTTGATGGACTTTTTGAGTCACATATACGATGTCAAATTGTTGTAGGATCAACCGCCATTTGACAATGGCAATTTAACATAGGTTTGTTGAACACGTACTTGAGAGGATCCACATGGGATATGAGATGGGTTGTGTGACCATAGAGGTAATGTTGTAACCTCATGGAAGCCCATGCTAAAGCACAACACGTCTTTTCGATCAGAGTGTACTTGTGTTCACTGCTGCTGAACCTTTTGCTGAGGTAATAGATGGCTCGTTCTTGGCCTCTATTGTCCTTCTGTCCCAGCATGTAGCCCATGGCATTGTCACTTATAGATAGGTACATGAATAGGGGAACATCATCCCTGGATGGCACCAAAATAGGAGCTTTGACTAGTTGTTCCTTGATTATAAGGAAAGCCTTCTGACACTCGTCATTCCATTTCATGGAGGAGTTCTACCTTAATACCTTGAAGATTGGCTCACAAAGTTCTTTGTGAGTCGGGAGATAAACCTCGCCGATGAAGTTGATTCTTCCCAAAAATCCTCGTATTTCCTTCTCTCGTCTCGAGGAATGGGCATTTCAAATGATGGCTTGGATTTTGGTAGATCCAAATTATCCCCTTGTGGTCGACTAAAAATCCTAGCAATTTGCCTGATCTAATGCCAAATGCGCACTTAGCTGGATTCAACTTCAAGTTGTACTTACGCAACCTGTTGAACAACATTCTGAGATGGTCTAAATGGTCATCCTCCTTCCGGGACTTGACAATGATGTCATCCACATAGATCTCGATCTATTTGTGCATTAAGTCGTGGAAAAGAGCCATCATAGCTCGTTGATAGGTAGCTCCGGCATTGATGAGGCCGAATGACAACCGCCTATAGCAAAAAAGTTCCCAAGGAGTGATGAAAGCGCTTTTCACGATCTTCCTAAGAACTATGATCCGATGATACCCGCGCAAAGCAATCAAAGAAAGGTGTACATATGTATCATTAGGCAAAGATTGTTAATGAGAATGTGGATAAATGGCACGGGAAAGCTATCTTTCAAGCAAGATTTATTCAAATCCCGGTAATCCACGCAAACTCGCACCTTCCCTCCAGGTTTAGGTACGGGCATGATGTTGGATATCCACTCAGGATATGTAGACACCATGATGATACCAGCTTAAAATTATTTCACAATTTCTTCTTTCACTTTTAAACTCCATTCAGGTTTCAATCGCCTGAGTTTCTGCTTGACTGACTTAAATACCTCTTTAATGGGAAGGCGATGAAGGACAATGTCAGTGGAAAAACCCACCATGTCTTCACGAGACCATGCAAACACATCCTGGAATTGGGTTAATAACGTAACCATGTCATTCCGTTGGTTTGGGGTAAGGTCTGAACCAATCTGGCTTAACTTAGGGCTTTCTAAGGTTCCGAGATTGAAAGAAGTGGTTTGATCAAGGTTGGGTTTGGGTTTGTCTTTGACCCATTCTTGAATTTTTGGAGGCACCTCAATGTCATCCTGTACATCCATCAAGGCTGAATTCATCTCTACATCAAAGGGTACAATCCCTGTGTAGGAGCAAGTACAGGCACATCTAAATTCAGAGTCCTGAAACAAAATATGCTTTCACTTAGTATATATGAAATGCGTTGATCATACATAGTGTTAGCATATACTGGCAAAACGAATTACTAATACTATTCAAAAAAGTAAGCAGTTATTATATCTACAGGGCAGAAAGAGTTTCTGCCCGTTTTACCCTTGACGACCAATGCAAGGAATGTTGTCCCAATTGGCAACAGCAAAGTCTGGGTGGACCGCAGTGATGGAGGGATTGTCATCATCCTCCCTGTCCCGAATGATGGCCATTATGTCTAGGCAATCATCATCTGGGGTGTATTTGTTGGTATGTTCATCATGAACTATGATGCGTATGCCTGACATCATTCGGATGACGTCTTGCTTGATTCTTCGTTCCTCTTCTTCCACTGCGGGATTTGGAACAAAGATTTCTTTTTCTTTTACCGGTACCGGCTTGGGATATAACATAGCCATTACATTGGTTGGCACCTTTACGAGAGGTTGTGCGGACTCAGAGTTTGAAGGCGAAGATGAACACCACATGGTTGAAGCTGAAGGAATCTGCTGATGTTTACGAGGATTCCCAAGCACTAGAATCGGTAGAATAGTTTAGCCCAAATTGTTCCAAATTGCCTCTAGTTGGGTTAATTGGGTACTTGATACCGGAAATCTTTACCCAACACTTGTCCCAAATTATGACCCAACGATATCATTTCTTGAGTGGTCGACATTACTTCTTGTAGAAATCTTGGGTTCGTGATGGTGCTCCAATAGCATGGTATCGGGTGTTGCTTATTTCAAAGTATGAAAACCGATCGTTCCACATCGGCATTAGCATTGATGAATGGCGTGTCTCCATGTTGAGGAATCTCCTGTCAAAGACGATGCGTGACAAAGCTATTGTTGATAATGTATTTCAACTATCGGTGAAGAGTGGAGGGACTCGCCTCGCCATTTGAATCCATGGTCGTCCCCAAGAGTAGGTTGTATCCCGAGTCTATCTTGAGTACATGGAAAGATGCGCAGAATGTGTGAGACCAATTTCTATTGGCACCTCAATTATCTCGAATCGAAGTTACTTGGCGGCTCCATCAAAAGCTTTGATGATAGTATGGCTATCCTAATTTGGTTAAGATTGATATTCATCTTCACCAAGGTAGTGTATGGGGCGTATATTCAGAGAGGAACCTCCATCTATTAAGACTCCAGCTACCATATATCCCGGAGGACAGACCGCAATGTGCAATTGTTTGCAATGACCGGTCCCTTTTCGTGGTATGTCATCATCAGTGAAGGATATCACATTGTTGTTGAAAATGTGATCAACCATATGTTGAAACTTTTCCGTGTCCACTGATGTTGGTAAATAGGCTTCTTCTAATACCTTTAGCAAGACCTTCCGGTGATTCTCGGAGGTTAGGACCAAGTCCAAAATTGATATTTGTTGTGGAGCTTCTTTCAAGCTTAAAACCACCGTAGCTTCATTTATGACTCCACAACGGAGGAATTTTTTCAATCTTCTCCATGGGTATTTTCCCTTTGACTTGGTGGGGGGCTTTCATCACCCGATGGGGGGAGATCTGATGGATTTTCCTTCGACAATCGGCAGCAGCATGTAAGTGAGGTGGATCCTCGCACCTTCTCCATAATTCCACGGAATATGCGCAAGCTAACAATAGGATATTGTGCTCGCCGCGGCAAAGTTGATTAACTCGGGACCGACCACTTTCAAAGGATTGTTTCTCCCTCGAGTTGAATTATTGCCATTGTGAGTAAGATATTAATCCCGCTGGCGATTTCGTGGGATATGACCGCTACCACACTTTTCCACTTAGTAGGGCTGCATTCTCACTTGCACGTAACACAAGATCGTCAGTTCCCACTAAGCGCAGGACACCACCGTCGATCGATTTTGAATAAGGTGGCGGAGTGCCCAAAGATTCTTCCGTACGCGGACCGCTTAGATCGGGAGTGATATTGACATACTCCATCGAGTTGTACCATCCCCAATCTGGGGTTGATTGGCGGTAAGGAACTTATCCTTCCTTCATTGATTAACATATGAAGGATTTCCTCCATAGGTTGGCCCAGATAGGTGAATTCCCGTTTGTTGGCGAAATCCCGACGGGCTTTGGCATTTGCTCTTTTCATCATTTTGTCTTCCATCATTTCATTTTCTGAAAGTGACGAGGGAATATTCATGACAAGAGGTAGGAGACTGGCATGCTCCTGGGTGATTAACTGACGAGTCACTTGATGCTGATAAGTCACCAATTCTGTCAATTGTTAGATTTCTTTGCAGAGAGCTTTCACCTTTCATTCCATTGTGAACTGGAACTTAGCATAATCCCATCTGTCATCACCGTCTTTGAGGGTTCGGGAAGATTCACAGCTAAAGTTGGAATTTTGTCCATTGCTCCAATTGATCATGTTGACCTCTTCTTCTTTGTGTTGAGAAAGAGGGTTGTCTTGAACATGAGGCTGATCGGGTTTGGTGACAACGATCTCCCCGTTATCTATCAGGTCCTGGATCTTGTGTTTCAAGGCCCAACAATCCTGAGTATCATGTCCAGGTGCCCCAGCATGATAAACACATTTCCTAGCAGCATTGAAACCCCGTCCATTAGGGCTGGTTGGTGGAAGAAGATGCGTAATTTTCTTCTGTGTTGTCAGAAGATTGAGAATGTTCTCGAGGGTATCCCCTAAGGGTGTAAACACTCGAGGGCGTCGGACTTCTCCACCTTTTGGTATTGGAGGTTTTGTAGACGTTGCTGGAAAGGGAGTGTAGTTTCTCCTTTGAATGGGAATGTTTTGATTGCCCTTTTGCCCCTGTAGTATCAGGGAAACATCTTCTTCTTTCTTTTTATGGACCCTCCGGGACTAGATGTGATCAGCAACAGCTTTGAGTGCAGCTAGGTCTTGAATCTTTCCTGACTTCAATCCCATCTCAGCCATCTCCCCATGCTTGACCATTTCAGAAAATGGTTTGCCGATGTCGGCTAAAACTCTCTCATAGAAGGCAGCTTCTTGTATGTCTATGAATGTCATGACCATTTCTGGTTCGGCCATGGCAGGACTAACTTGGGCAGACAGGCGTCTCCACCTCTGAGCATACTCTCTGAAAGACTCGTTAGACTATTTCTTGATCTTGGTAATCTGATACCGATCAGGAGCCATATGAGTTTGGAAACTTTATTGAGTGAGGAAGGAATGTGCTAGCTCTTCCCAAATGCTATGGATTTTGGAGTTGTCTAATCAGGTACCACTTAACGGGCTTCTCCAGGTTAGACTCTTTTGGAATAATTGCATTCGAAGTTTTTCATCCTCCTGCATAGGATCCAAGTTCTCCAATAAATACTTTTAAATGTGTATAAGGATCTCCTAACCCGGCCATATTTTTCAAAGTCGAGTTTTAAATTTTTCCGGGTAATGAACACCGGAAAAATACACAGTCAAGATATGAAACACTCCCTGTGTGTCCAATTCCTTTGATAAACGAAGGGGTCTCTTTCATTTGGAGGACTTTCTTTTGATGTCACCAAAGTCTCGATCTCCGATGGGATGGGCAAGATCATGAGTTTTGTTGGTCGATCCAACCGTGGTTCGTGTATGGTAATGACCGATTCCTCCTCGTGTGGAGGATTCAAAGCATGTATGGGTATTTTTCGACCCCGAGTAGATCGGTGTAATTCTTTGAGTGTAATGTACCAAATCAGAATCTGCTTGCTTAATCCATCAAATTCTTTGCGAAATTGGATTAAGTTCACCGACGGATGATTTACATGATCGATCAGAGTTCGTTGCCTTTTTGGACTTTGAACTGGTAGTAGGTCCGATTGATTCCCTGCGAAAGACTGGCATAGTTTAGTCTTTAGGGAATGTATATAATAACATGCTATGTGATGTGTCTCTTTCATTTTTTTTTCATTTTTTTTCTTTTTTAGGAATTTTATCCTGCAAAAACGGATGTCACTGCTTGTAATATGTTTTAAAATATGTATGTACACATTTCTTCATATTTCTCATTACATGGAAAACTCCAAGCGAGATTTATAAAATATATATATATATATATATATATATATATATATATATATATATATATATATATATATATATATATAAAATGATAAATGCACCTAGGATGTAAAATCAGTGCTCATCGTAATGTAGTTCTAACTACGATTCATATATATAAGTATATATATATATATATATATATATATATATATATATATATATATATATATATATATAAGTTTAGTAAACGATATGGATATAAAATCTGTGCTCATCGAATGCAGTCCTGACACACAGTTCATATATATAAATGTACATATATATATATAAAAGCGAGTAAACGCACCAGACCAAAGTCTAGGCTCATCAAACAAATTCCGACACACAGTTGATATATATAAGTATATATATATATATATAGCGAGTAAACGCACTTGCATCAAAAGTCTGGGCTCATCGAACAAAGTTCGACACACGATTGATATATATAAGTATATATATATAAAAAGCGAGTAAACGCACTGCATCAAGTTCAGCTCATCGAACAAAGTCCGACACACAGTTGATATATATATATATATATATATATATATATATATATACAGATCGAATTAAACCACTGATTGAAGTCCGGCAAAAGCAAGCAACACGACTCTCAACGTGTAGAAGGGTGTGTGCAAAGATGAAGAAAAGACTCTAAAGTGTGTGAGAAGGCTTATAGGCGAACGCTAAAAAAAGGCTTCTATATCTTTAGAGTGGGTAAACACTGGGGTTTTGTGGGTACAAAAGAGGCTATATATGAGCTCACATGTATTTAAAAGTGGGAAAATACACTGTATGGAGAGTGCAGAGCAAATTGTACAGGGTTTCCCCGTCTTTTTCTCTTAGAAAATCAGCACCCCAAGCCCTCTATTTATAGGCAATATGAGCCGCAGGTGTACCAGAGGTGGGTCAGGTCGGGTCGGGTCGTCTCGAAGTACATGCACTCAGGCACTGTAATGTCCACTTGGTTTTTCAGAAGTGCAATCTGGGCATCTGTTTGAGGTATTCAGGACCTATTTCGGACCGCCGTTATCGAGAGTTGTACGATGGCATTGGATTAGAGTTTGTACGAAGTCATTGAAGATGGGACGATGCCCTCCGGTCTTCAAGCTTCAACTTTCATCCGTTACCCCGCATAATAGTCACTCGGGATTGGTTAGCCTTGTGGGACATCGTTGCGTTGAGACGTGACGTGGCATCGTGTTTAACGAGATGACGAGGTTGCCTATCACCGGTGTTATCGCCGAATTAAATGTGATAAAGCGAGACGTTGCTTCGAGACTTCACGAGATTGACTACTTGTAATTGTTGAAGGTCCTCATTGTCATCTTTGAGGTGTGCCCGCCTCCCGATGTTTATTGCCGGGTTGTGCGAAGTATCTCGTTATGGAGCACCGAGATCAAGTCGTCGATTTGAAACAAGCATTTCCGGGTTATCTCCAAAATCGCATTCCTTGGGGTTATCACCAAGGTTGGTGGCTATTCCCATGGTTGGGGATGAGACCGGATACCTCGGGGTTATCTCCGAGATTAATCGGCCTTCTCCGGTGTGTTCCGTATTGTATCCGCATGTCTCGGGGTTATATCCGAGGTTGAACTATTGCTCCAGTGTGATCTGGGGTTGATGATGAACTCCCGGTAGTATCCGGTATGGATTTGGATTGTCTTTCAGGGTTCTCTCTTAAACGACGAATCTGTCTTCCTGCAACGTTAGTAACTGTAGTACAGAAAATTTTGAGTGTCTACAAGGGTTTGAAAAACTTCTTTTATAAAATATCACTGCCATATCTTGCTTAAAATTGAATTTTTACATAAATTCAAACCCTGTGTATATAGGTGTGAACGAGGCCTCGCACTACTTCCAAATAACAACACATTGACACACACACACACACATTCATATAATAGTTTCTTGAAAAGAGGCGGTCACCGTGGTAACACGGATGTTGGGGGGTGCCTAACACCTTCCCCCGGCATAACCAAGTCCCCGGACCCTAATAAATCTCGGTTTCACTGACCCGTTTAGCAGTGTCACATCACTGGGTCAATGTTCAAACCTTTTCTTGGTTATGTTGGTACAACCACTTAAAAAACTAACTGGCGAATCTTAACAGTCCATCGTCGACATTATACATGTCGGACCTTTTTCACTTGTTTTTTCAAACAAATCTCACCTAAAATGAGAACACCAAAGAACAACAGAAAGGGACATCCAAAAATCCCGACGTCGACAGGTGGCGACTCCGTTGGGGACTCCAGTAAGAGGACTTAAGCCGCTATTTCAATCTTTTCAAAACTGTTATCTGTTTATGTGTGGATGTTGCATTTACATTTTGATGAATGTATACGAATGCATTTCCTTATTGCACTTAGTGCTTCGCACCATAACTGCTTGTGATATTAGTGCTTCATACCATATCTGCTTGTCACATTAGTGCTTCGCACATGTCATCATTTTCATGCGGTGAGACGCGATGTATGCGAATGTATGTTGTGTGGTCCCTCCACCAGGAGGCTATCCCGTCGGTGTTTGATTACTGGACTCGTGAGAAGACTAATTCTCCGAGGCTCAGGAAAGGCACCACCCAAATTCGCTCCAGATGAAAGACCGGATTAACTTCCCGTCAAGTAGATTGCGATGATTTGGGAACCTTCATGCCAAAAAGCCGCGAGAGTAACCTAAGATAGGTCAACCTCTGATAAACCCAAAACGGAGGAAAGTCTCTTCAAGCTCTCATTTTAAATTACTTGTAAACACAATTACTTGTAATTACATTCCATATCTATCTCCATGTAATGAGAAATATGAAGAAATGTGTACACATACATATTTTAAAACATGCTACAAACAGCTGACATCCGTTTTGCAAGATAAAATTCCTAAAAAAGAAAAAAAAAGAAAGAGACACATTACATAGCATATTATTATACACATTCCCTAAAGACTAAAATATGCAAGTCTTTTGCAGGAAATCAATCGGACCTACTACCCGTTCAAAGTCCAAAAAGGCAACAGCTCATAAATAATCATGTCGCTATCCCATCAGACCCAACTTAATCCAGCTTTCATAAAGAATTACTTGGATTAAGAAAACAAATTACTGATTTGGTTGTTTACTCAAAGAATTACACCACCTAATCGTGGTCCAAAATACCAGACATGCCGAATCCTCCACACAGGAGGAATCCTGGCCATTACCATACCAACTACATATTGGATATGACAAACAAAACTCATGATGCTTCTCATCCCATTGGAGATCCAGACACTGGTGACATCAAAAAGAAAGTCCTCCAAATGGAAGAGACCCTTCACGCTATCAAAGGAATTGGAACACACGTGAGTGTTTCATATGCTGATCTGTGTATTTTTCCTGGTGTTCATTATCCAGAAAAATTTAAAACTCCTGACTTTGAAAAATATGACGGGTTAGGAGATCCTTACACACATTTAAAGGTGTTTATTGGAGAACTTGGATCTTATGCAGAAGATGAAAAGCTTAGAATGCAATTGTTCCAGAAAAGTCTAACTGGAGAAGCCCAGTCGTGGTACACAAGATTAGACAATTCAAAGATCCATAGCTGGGAAGAGCTAGCACATGCTTTCCTTACTCAATACAGTTTTCAAACTCAGATGGCTCCTGATCGGTATCAAATTACCAAGATCAAGAAACAGTCTAACGAGTCTTTCAAAGAGTATGCTCAAAGGTGGAGACGCCTGGTTGCCCAAGTTAGTCCTTCCATGACATAATCAGAAATGGTCATGACTTTAATAGACATACAAGAAGCTGCCTTCAATTAGAGAGTTTTAGTCGGCATCGACAAACCATTTTCTGAAATGGTCAAACATGGGGAGATGGCTAAGATGGGATTGAAGTCCGAAAAGATTCAAGACCTAGTTAGACTCAAAGTCGCTAGTCGATCATATCTAACTGGAAATTATGGGAACAACCTTTGAGGTCCATAAAAAAGAAAGAAGAAGATGTTTCCCTGATACTACAAGGGCAAAAAGGCAATCATAACATGCCTATTCAAAGGAGAAACTACACTCCCTTTCAAGCACAGTCTGTAATCCCTCCAATGCCAAAAGGTGGAGAAGTCAAAAGCAGTCGAGTGTTTACACCCTTAGGGGATACCCTCGAGAACATTTTAAATCTTCTGACAACACAGAAGAAAATTATGCATCTTCTTCCACCAAACCAAATTTCTAATGGACGGGGTTTCAATGTCGCTAGAAATGTGCTTATCATGCTCAGGCACCGGACATGATACTCTTCGTGGATTGTTGGCCTTGAAACATAAGATCCAGGACTCGATGAGACAACGGAGAGATCGTGGTCACCAAACCGATCAACCTTATGTTCAAGACAACCCTCTTCCTCAACACAAAGAAGAAAAGGTCAACATGATTAATCGGAGCAATGGACAGTTCCAATTTTAGTCATGAATCTTCCTGCACCCTCAAAGATTGATGACAAATGGGATTGTGCCAAGTTCTAGTTCACAATGGAACGAAAGATGAAAGCTCTCTACAAACAAATTGAGCAATTGGCGGAACTGGTGACTTATCAGCATCAAGTGACTCGTCAGTTAATCAGCCAGGAGCATGTCAATCTCCTACCTATTGTCATGAATATTCCCGCGTCACTTTCAGAAAATGAAATACTGGAAGACAAAGTGACAAAGAGAGAAAATACCAAAGCCCGTCGGGATTTCGCCAACCAAAGGGAATTCACCTATCTGGGCCAACCTATGGAGGAAATCCTTCATATCTTAATCAATGAAGGAAGGATCAGTTCCCTTCTACCTCCAATCAACCCCCTTTCAGGACAGTACAACTCTGATGGAGTGTGTCAATATCATTCCCGGCCTCAAGCGGTCACACAGACGCGAAAGAATCCGGGCACTCCGCCACCTTATTCAAAATCTAATCGACAGTGGTGTCCTGCGCCTAGCGGACGACGATACTATGTTATGTGCAAGTGAGAATGCAGGCCCTACTAAGTGGAAAAGTGTGGTAGCATTCATATCCACTAAAACTGATGGGATTAATACAGTACTCACAACGCCAACAATTCAACTCAAGGGAGGTAACAATCCTTTGAAAGTGGTTGCTTCCGAGCCAATCAACATGTCGTGCAGAGCACAATATCCTATTGTTAGCTTGCGCACAGTTCCGTGGAAATATGGAGAAGGTGAAGGATCCACCTCACATATAACTGCTACATGTTGTCGGCGAAAATCCAATCGTATCTTCCCCACTCGTGTGTTGAAGCCCACCACCAAATCAAAGGGAAAATACCCATGGAGAAGATTGAAAAATTCCTCCGCAACAGGGTCATAATGAAGCTACGGTGGTTTTAAGCTTGAAAGAAGCTCCACAACAAATATCAATTTTGGACTTGGTCCTAACTTCCGAGAATCACCTAAGGTCTTGTTAAAGGTTTTGAAGAAGCTTCATCTCCCAACATCAGTTGATACAGAAAAGTTTCAACATCTGGTTGATCACATTTTTAACAACAATGTGATATCCTTCACTGATGATGATATACCGCCCGAAGGGACTGGCCATTGCAAGCCGTTGCACATTGTAGTCTTGTCCTCCGGATATATGATAGATGCAGTCTTAATAGATGGAGGTTCCTCTCTGAATATCTGCCCCTACGCTAACTTGGTGAAGATGAATATCAATCTCAATCGAATTCGGAGTAGCCATACTATCATCAAAGCTTTTGATGGAGCCCGTGAAATTCTATTTGGACTAATTGAAATGCCAATCAAAATTGGTCCTCACATTCTCTCCGCGATCTTTCCACTTGCTCAAGATAGATTTGGGATATAACTCGCTTCCTGGATTACCATGAATTCACATGGTCAAAATCCCTCCACCTCCATCTATAATTGAAATACATTATCAACAATAGCCTGGTCACGATCAACGCTGAACCAGAGTATCCTCAACACGGGGATATACCGTTCATCAATGCCAATGCAGATGTTGAACCAGTCAGTTTTCATGCTTTGGAAATAAGCAATACCCAATACCATGCTATTGGAGCGCCATTGCCCGAACCCAAGATTTCTGCCGAGGTAATGTCAGCTACTCAAGAAATGATGTCATTGTTGGGTTTCGGCACAGAAACGCACAGCAAAAATAAAATTTTAAAGTAATTTCCGAAACCCTAAGACAGGATCCATGCGAAAAATTCAATTAATTTAGAGGTTAGAAATTATACCGATTGTTAAAGCTAGAATCGATGCGGTCGAATCTCCAACGCAATTCAAATGGACTGCGTCTCTACGGTATCCACACGAACGCTCCACATGAATCGTCCTACGATCTGCAGAAGAAGGAATCGCGGTACTAGCCACCAAGGATGAGAATTTTCGAAACTGTTTTCTCTAGTCTCTCTCTAAGAGCGGCTAGGGTTTTTGTATTTGATTAAAAATCCAAAGATGCTGATATATCATATATATAGCAATAAATCGGAATTAATCAAAACCGTAATCTAATTAAAATAAAATCTGAATTTTTATATATATTATATCTTAATTAAGTCTTACTTAATTAATATATATACATATATAAAGCATCCTTTTAATTTAAATTCGTGATTTAAATACTATCAATCATATTGATATATTTAAATCCTTACAATTTAAATTAATTCCCTTTAATAACGTTCTTTGTGTGTGACCACATATGTTATTATTACGTTGGCAATAATTTTAAAATCATATTATAAAATTATAAACGGTGGCTGACATCTAGTAATGCATCACTGCTACCCAAGTAATAATAAGATCGATGATTCGATGCAACCTTTTCGTGACCAATGTTTCAAAGTAATTTAATCCTTTTAACCTTAATATCCTAGATTAAACTCGAGTCATGGAATGTGTCATACTCTTCATAATTTAATCTGAGTTTTCTTGATCAATGAGTAGACTATATGAAACAAATCACTATTTGAGCATGACCATTCATTCATAGTCCTACTCAATCAAGAGGCCTATGGATATCACCAAGAATATATAGGATGGTTAAATTCCATCTAGATCACTCATATTTCTCACACGATTCATGATGAACCCAATAATCACCTTTATAGTCCACCCTATTAAAGGTGACATTTGATGATATCAAAGTACATAAATTCTCGTGTAGTAATATAGCGATTTCTGTGCTCCGAGAATCATTACATCATTGTCACTATGAGAATTGCTAATGACACTTCATAATGCTCCATATAGAATTCTCATGGTGGGTCCGTCCAAAGACATCGTTCTCTAACATGTACCTATACATCGACTTAATATCTCATATATTTATGACCAATGAGATTTGGTCATCATCAATCCACATACTAGTCTCAATGCATCATTTTGTCCCATCAACAACGATACTACCATTAGGGACATTTAAGAACAATGATACTAATTGTAATTATAATCTCATGTTCAAGTCACATACTTGAAACTATATAATTTGTATCACTATTCTAAGGAATTTTATTATGTTAACAATTATATTATGCAGTAAATAAAACCATAATAAAATCATTTATTTATTCAATCAAATATAATATAAAAACGTTAAGCAATTATATCAAATAATTGCCCTCTAGGGCATAAACTCTAACAGTCATTAGGTCATAAATCGGGACAAGGATTGGGTAAAGATTGCCAAGGTATCAAATATCCAATTCGTTTAACCAGGCAAACTGGAACAGCTAGGCTAGGCTATTCTGCCAGTTCTAGTCACAGGAATCCTCATAAACGTCAGCAGATTCCTTCACCTTCAACCATGTGGCGCTTATCTTCGCCTTCAAACTCGTGTCCGCACAACCTCCTCAGAAGGTGCCACCAATGTAATGGCTATATGTTATTTCCCAAGCTTCAGACAGTGAAAGAGAAAGAAATCTTTGTTCCAAATCCCGCAATGGAAGAAGAGGAACGAAGAATCAAGCAAGACGTTATACGGATGATGTCCGGTATACGCATCATCGTTCATGATGAACATACCAACAGATACACCCCAGACGTAATGGCCATCATTCGGGATAGGGAGGATGATGACAATCCCTCCATCACTGCGGTTCACCCGGACTTTTCCCTTGCCAATTGGAATAACATTCCTTGCATTGGTCATCAAGGGTAAAGCGGGCAGAAACTCTTTCTTCCCTGTAGATATAATAACTGCTTACTTTTCTGTACAATATTAGCAGTTTATTTTGCAAGTATATGCTAACATTGTGTATGATCAACACATTTCATATATACTAAGTGAAAGCATATTTTGTTTCAGGACTCTAAATTTAGATGTGCTCAGATTTGCAACGATACTGATGCCTCTTCTCCACAAGGATTGTACCTTTGATATGGAGATGAATTCAAATTGATGGATATAATTCTGGATGACATTGAGGTGCCTCGTAAATTCAAGAATGGGTCAAAGACAAACCTAAACCCAACCTTGATCAAACCACTTCTTTCAATCTCGGAACCTTAGAAAGCCCTAAGTTAATCTAGATTGGTTCAGACCTTACCCCAAACCAACGGAATGACATGGTGATGCTATTAACCCAATTCCAAGATGTGTTTGCATGGTCTCATGAAGACATGGTGGGTTTGTCCACTGACATTGTCCTTCATCGCCTTCCCATTAAAGAGGGATATAATCCAGTCAAGCAAAAGCTCAGGCGATTGAAACCTGAATGGAGTTTAAAGGTGAAAGAAGAAATTGTGAAACAATTTCAAGCTGGCATCATAATGGTGTCTACATATCCTGAGTGGATATCCAACATTGTGCTCGTGCCTAACCCTGGAGGGAAGGTGCGAGTTTGCGTGGATTACCAAGACTTGAACAAAGCTTGCTTAAAAGATAGCTTTCCCTTGCCATTTATCCACATTCTCATCGATAACAATCTCGCCAATAATGATGACATACTCCTTGCCGATTGCTTATGGGTATCATCGATCATGGTTGCTGAGGAAGATCGTGAGAAAACTACTTTCATCACGCCTTGGAGAACTTTTTGCTATAGACGGTTGTCATTCGGCCTCATCAATGCCTGAGCCACCTATCAACGAGCTATAATGGCTCTTTTCCACGACTTAATGCATAAAGAGATCGAGGTCTACGTGGATGACATCATTGTCAAGTCCCGGAAGGAGGATGGCCATATAGACCATCTCAGAAAGTTGTTCAATAGGTTGCGTAAGTACAACTTGAAGTTGAATCCAGCTAAATGTGCCTTTGGTGTTAAATCAGGCAAGTTGCTAGGATTTCTAGTTAAGCCACAAAGGGATTGAGCTAGATCCTGCCAAAATCCAAGCCATCACTTTTTTAAATGCCCATTCCTCGAATATTGAGAAGGAAATACGGAAATTTTGGGAAGAATCAACTTCATTAGCAGGTTTATCTCCCAACTCACAGCAACATGTTAGCCAATCTTCAAGCTATTAAGGAAGAACTCCTCCATGAAATGGAATGATGAGTGTCAAAATGCCTTCCTTACCATCAAGAAACAGCTAATCAAAGCTCTCGTCTTGGTACCACCCAGGGATGATGTTCCCATATTCATGTACATGTCCATAAGTGACAATGCCATGGGCTGCATGCTGGGACAGAAAGACGATAGAAGCCAAGAACGAGCTATCTATTACCTCGAAGAAAGGTTCAAAGAAGAAGAAGAACACAAGTACACTCGATCGAAAAGACGTGTTGTGCTTTTTAGCATGGGCTTCCATGAGGTTACAAAGATTACCTCCATGGTCACACAACCCATCTCATATCTCGCGTGGATCCTCTCAAGACGTGTTCAACAAACCTATGTTAAATTGCTTTACCGTCGAGATGGCGGTTGATCCTACAACAATTTGACATCGATATGTGAATCAAAAGTACATCAAAGGTTAAGGAATTGCGGATCAATCGGTCCGCCGCGACCTTGTGGGATTTCAAACCCTTGGAAACATATTTCCTCGATGAAGGAGTAATGATAAAGCAAAGAACACCATCAAAGGCGATACGCCAATCGTGGAAGATGTATTTTGATGGAGCCGTTATTATGGAAGGTTCTGGAGCTGGAGCAGTTCTAGTATCTGATATGGGGGAGCAATATCCCATTGCTATCAAATTATAGTTTGTCAGCACCAATAATACGGCTGAGTATGAAGGCTGTCTCATGGGGCTAAAACTTGTCCGTTCAATGGGCATCAAAGCATTAATCTGCCTTTGGAGATTCGGAGTTGGTAATCGGACAATCCAATCGAATCTATCAAACCAAGGAACTACATTTGCCTTTTACCACTCAGAGGTTTTGAAGATGGCTTTGGAGTTCGAAGAAATCTCCTTTCTACACATTCCTTGTAATAGGAATGACTTTACAGACGCCTTAGCAACTTTGGCCTCCTTGATTCGCATATCAGACAAGGAACACTTATCGAGCGTCACAATTTCCCTGCACAAGGCCCCAGCCTATGGGAATTACGTTGGAGAAGTATCGGATGAGCTACCTCCCATCCAACATCCTTGGTATCGAAGATATCAAGGAATATCTACGAGATGGATCTACACCACGAGGCGAGCCCGATTGAGAAAAAGGTGGATCCATAGACTTGCTATGAAATTCTACTCGAGTGGAGATGCACTCTACAAAGAGATGCGTGACTAGGTCTCCTCGGATGTTTAGACAAAGATCAAGGCCAAAGGCTTATGGATGAAATCCATGGTGGAGTCTCAGGCCCCACATGAGTGGCTCCTCCTTGAAAAAAAGTCCTTAGACGGGACATTATCACATCTCTCAAAGTCGATTGCAATGACCACGTCAGAGATGCTATCGATGCAGATTCATGGGAATGCTATACACGCCCTCCACGGAACTCCACAATAAGAGTTCTCCTCGACCTTCTCAATGGGGAATGGACGCGTTATCGGGCCCATCGAGCCTAAAGCCAGTAATGGTCACCGATTTATCTTCACCATGATCGACTACTTCACCAAGTGGGTAGAAGCAGCCTCCTTCCCCATGCTTACTAAAGAAGTCATCATTGCTTTCATCAAAAACAATGTCGTTTGTCGATATGGACAACCAGAGGTGATTGTGTTAGACAATGCCAAGAACCTCAACAACAAAATGATGGAGGAATTATGCAGTAAATTCCACATCAAACATCTCAACTCTGTCATCTATCGTCCAAATATGAATGGTGCGGTTGAAGCGGCTAATAAAAACATCAAGAAGATTATGCAAAAGATGTCCGCCAACCACAAAGATTGGCCTAACCTATTGCCTCTGACTTTGTTAGCCTACAGAACCTCAATGTGTACTTCCAATGGGCAACCTCTTTACGATTAACTCTATGGGATGGAAGCAAAGGTTCCCATAGAAGTTGAAATGGAATCCCTCAAAGTGTTAATAGACGCTCAGCTAGATGAAGACCAATGGGTACAAGACAGGTATCACCAATTGTCTCTAATACACGAAAGGCTAACCGCGGCTATCTTCCATGGTCAGTTATATCAGCAAAGGATCGCCCGATTCTACAACAAAAAGGTCCGACTACGGTAGTTTAAACAACATGACTTGGTTTTGAAGAAGATTCTTGACAACCAAGATCAATCTAAGGGAAAATTCGCTCCTAACTGGGAAGGCCCGTTTGTTGTCAAAGAAGTATTGACAGGAGGCGCTCTCAGATTGGAAGAAATGGACGGCGATGAATTTCCATAACTCATCAACTCAGATGCCGTAAAACGGTACTATGTCTGATGTAATTCGCAAACACCCTGATGCAGAACCATTAGATCACCAGTCATTCCGGTTCTTTAACCATTTACCACCTACAACTTTCCTACACTTTTCCCCTCAGGGAGACATACATTTCAAGCCAGCAGCCTAGCTCTCCTTTGCGTTCCTACGACTTAGGTCATCCCACCGCGGATTGAACCTCTCGCACTTGCAGTTTGGCTACCCATACATGGGATCAAACTTCTCATACCTGCAGTTTATCCTCAACCTAGGATTAAACTTTCTCCTCCCCGCACTCTGACCTGCACATGAGATTACATTTTTCTTCTCGCCCTGAGGGACAAACTACGTCGACCTGATCTCCTCTTCAATAGGAGTACGTAGGCAACCATGTCATATGGCCCGGTCATAATAAAACAAAAACAACAAAAACATTTCTACCATCTTCTCCTCACAAAAACAAAAAAAAACATTCCTACACCATTTCAGCCATATACAGCGTTGAACCTCTTACACCAAGTTCGAACTACGCAGACCTGATCTCCTCTTCAATAGGAGTACGTAGGCAGCCATTCATGGTGCGGTCTCACCCCCTACCAAAACACAAACCCTTGTCAGTTGGTACTGGAATCATCCTTCAATCCACTACATTTCATTTGGCTTCAGACCAAAGGGATGGAATTACCTGAACTCCTCCCAAGTAGGAGATTTGGCGACCATCTAAGCTGCGGTCATACCTCGAAGAGCAACACCAATCCATAAGAGGTGGAATTAACTAGGCTTCTCCTAAATAGAAGTACTGGCGACCATCTGTGGTGCAGTCAATCTCAGAGAGGAATGCCACACTCCTCTCCATATTTCCATTCAGAAACAAGTCCCAAGACACCAAAGATGGTAGGGATACATACAGATCGATGATCCATTCTGAACTATCCAGAGACAACTCAATGTCCATCCACCCGGGAGGAATTCGAATACATCAAGATCACAAGCCCTCAAGCAAAGAAAGTAAAAATATCAAGCAAGTAGCAAAGCATATCTAAAAGGGAAGTGATCCAAAAATATATTTCCCTGTCATATATATAATGTTGTTTGATATATACAATGTAAATTGTATATGACAAAATGGCTAAGCTAGTCTGTGCAGGTAAATACAGGTTCATCTACAAGTCAGGGTATATGCGAGCTAACAAGCCAAACATGGTGTCCCTCTTAGAAGAAGGAGGCAAAGCTGTGGTCTCATGTACGAGAATATCCACACAACCCAACAGATCTGCAGCCATCTGCATGGTGGCCATATGATCATCAATATATGCGCTCATCTCTGCAATCATGCCAGTGGTAAAGGACCTCACGGCAAAGATTATCTCGTGGACTTTGCTACATCCCGGGAAGATATAGCACTATCCCGCTCAACTATCACTACGTCTCTGGCTGATCTAGCCTCATCCCGCTCAACAACAGCGACATCTCTGCGAGCTAATGCCTCGTCTCTCTCTAATAGAGTTGCGTCCCTCCCACCAAGGGCAGTCAACATCATAGATCGAGCTTGATCTCTCTCAAAGGTCATCAGATAAAGACTCTGCTCAAAGTACTGTGCCAAGTGTTGAATCACAACAGTACTGGTACTGGGAGAATTCGGAGGAAATGTTGGCAACCCAGCAGCGTGCTCCTCCTCGATGTAGGAATCGATGTCCTCCATGGGCTCTACATCATCTAACTCACTATCCGGTACTGTAGATACTACTGTAGCTGATAAAATCTCTGTCTCCATCCATGCAGAATACTCTACAGAACAACCCGGATGGCTCACAGAAAAAGCAGCTATCTCACGCTGATCCCAACAAGCATACACACGGAATCGGTCCTCTACTAAAAGATATCGAGAAGCTAAACGCTGACCTATCGCCCCATTAAAAGGATGAAAATCCTAGAACTAGTCGAACTGCGACATCACGGCCAGTGGGTGATAAGTAGTCACGCCCCTCAAGCAAGCCAGAGGGAGGAAGTCCATGCCCGGAGCATGAGTAATGAAGTTGTATGGTGAGCAAAGCCCGAGCACGCGAATATATCTTGAATGGATCTCTCGATATCCAAAAATGCGACCAAGACAGAAAGCGCCTATAGACTCACTACCGAAAGGAGTATGACATGGCTACATCATGGGTGAACAAATACACATGCCGTCTAAGGGTACCAACCGGTCTCAAGTGTGACATAAACCACACATACAGCATGACCGAACTCCTAGTGAACACTCCTGTAGGACAAGTGCAACAATAGGACGCTGACTGCAGGGTCTCTGCTACAATCATAGGTACAATGGTACGACCCTCTTTAAGAGCTCTCACAGCCATGATGACACCAATGTCTATCTCGTCCATGTATCGTGGCATATAGACATCGACAATCTGCAACAATAACAAGACATCAACTCGCCAAACGCCAAAGGTCCTCTAAAGGAAATCCCAAAATGTCGTGAATAGCTATCCTCCGAGCCAAATCTGTCGTACAGAAAATGTTGGGATATCATGTGGCTAGATGTCAACTCATCCTTCACTACTCTGCGCCGCAATCCTGTGAGAGTCATGAATCGTCTACTCATGTCTCCCAAAGCCAGATGCACGCAAGGTCTGTCTAAAAGGCAAAGATCGTTAACGTGCATACTCCTCCAAAGTAGAGTCAACTCATAGGTACCAAATCTAATACTTGCATATCCGTAGAGCTGCTGCTCTAGTATCCCATCTACAAACCCTGCGGGAACCTCAAAACATCAATAAAGTCATGGTATGTCTGCAAAGAATCGATCTACAATCACCCCGTCGTGGGTGACATGCTATCATACCACGATCGCATACCCAGTACCACCACTGATGGTGGGGTATGATCTATACGGCTAACTGTCGAAGAAGACATATGTACGAGTCGTGTCATAAGACCATCCAGGGGTCAATGCTAAATATCTCTGGACATACATACATATGCATAACATGATACATGCATAACAGATCATGGATGGCAATATGATATAGGGAATGGAAAAAATGGTGCATACATTCCTAAGTATATCATCATCTAATACATCAGCTCTGTACAGCTACAAATACAGGGAAATGGGGCACAACCGCCCTACTACTAACAGAGGCCTATCAAAAGATATAGCGAGAATGGGGAACAGCCACTCAATATCTAATAGAGGCCTATCAAAAGATATAACGAGAATACACATCGGTTAAGACCATGGTGTCGATGTCCACATCATCAATCCCGTCCCACTGATGTAACTCCTCCCGAGTCAATTGGATCTCTATCAACAGGATGTCGTGCCTATAAAGAGGAGGATCTGCGCGCCAAAAACCGAATGGGTCGCGTCGAGGGGCCGGCCCGAGCCGGAAGGAACAAATGACCCCGCCTCTGCTGGATCTCTGCCCAAATGCTGGATAAATATATGTGCCTGGTCCAACTGTCGGGTCAAACTTTCAATCTGGGTCATATGAGTCGGAGCTCGAACACAAGCTACCCAATCCATCATCATCAAGGATCCTGGAACCATATCCCCCATAAACTGTGTGGCGCGGGACTGGGTTCCAATAGTACGAGGTAACCACCAACGCTGGAACATCTCCTTAGTACATGGACCCTTTGATAATGCAAAACCATCAACCCCCAACAATGGGATATCAATGATGGGTAACTGTGATACAGGCCAATGACGCCTAGCAGGAGGCAAGATCGGTATACGGATCTCCCCTGTGGTGCTCCTAATAGCACGCTATCCTAAATAGAGCTCCCAGCCTCCATCTGTGAAGAGAAGAACTCTCCTGGTGGAAATCAAATACTCGACTCCAGTCGGGTGTCCATCCTCAAAGCCGATGGTCAAATGTTCCCCTGAATAGGGAATCCATGTAATGGTATCACCGTCAAGAACTCTAGTCAGCATACGGCAAAGGAGTGAATCCTCATTCACTGTGGGACCTCCCAAAAAAATAGAATGGTGCCATCGTCGTCCTCGTGGATAGGTATCTAAACCTAACACACTCACAGGACGCAAACATGGGAGCCTATCATAGGCTCAAAATCCTAGCCAAGCATCGGTCAAACCCTGTGAGCTCATACGCATGCCCTGGAGGAAATAGGAAAAGGTATAGGAGCCCCAATCATACTCTCCAATACAGTCCACATCACGTGTGGCGCTGATCAAAGCAAAGGATACCGTAGAAGAGTTATCTGCTATGAAGCATCCTCGAATGATCATCAGGAACAATCACCGCAGAACGCGATCCCTGATTCTGACATCATCAAGCATGGGCTCACTCAAAAGCCCACTCATAGCATCTACGCTCAAAGGACCCGAACTAGACGGTCCGCTTTGAGCGCTTCCTCACGAACTCCTAATAAGGATCTGACGGCAGTAGGGGTAATATTCGCCATGCAAGGCACTGGCTCCCCTCCAAACTCCATACCTATGATAAATCGCCAATCCATAGGCGTCATCATCACCTCGCATCCAAAGAGATGGAATGACCGAAGTCCGATGAAACCATCGCTCGCACAATGCCCCGAGGTAACCCTGTGGACAATGACGGGGAAGGATGGAGAAGAATTCCCCGAATCCCCACTCATGCACTATCGCCTATAGTCGGGATGAAGTGCACGTACATGGAGTGAATGTTGAACCGCCCTCGAGGTCGTAAACTGTGAACCCGCATGAAATGCAAATCAACATCAAAACCCTTTAATCCTCATCAATAGAAAGAAGGAAGATCAAATTCTAACGCCATACCGTTAGCATGCAAGTACATCGATGGATGTTCGCTCAAATCACCCAAAGAACTCCGGGTTTGCCACCGAATACTCGAAGCTCCCTACGAGGGACATGTGCGTGAAGAGCGGGATCCTCAATCGGAATATCCGCCTCCTCGTCCTCAACGTCGCACATCTACCCGTGACAGAGATTTAATCACGGCCTCCACCAACCGGATGAGGCATGCGACGGAATCGGGGACGAGGCACTTCGAAAGCCCTCCGTCGTATGCCAGAAGTGGTCCTGTGAGAACTGCTCGGCTGATCCGGATCCATGATAGCTGGACAACAAGTCTCTAAATCACCTCAAAAAGGGTGTGGTATTTCCTTACCTGGAGCTTTCCAAAATGCATTTATGACTATATGCATGCATGCATTTACTTTAACATACAATAGAGTTAAAATGCATGACTACCCAATGCCTACATTTTAAAAAAATTTTCCATAGTCCCCTTTGAAAATAGGACTATCCACATGCACATAGGCATGTCTAGGTGGCCATTCAATAGCACACTTGCCCCAAAGTCATATACATAATATATGCATTAGAAATCAAAATCATCATGCATAAGGTCAACCTCAATACTAGGAGTACTTTGCCTTGCTACCTTTTGCTCGTTGGACCTCAAAATAGGACAAAAAAATAACAGAAAAAGGTGCCAATTTGACTGTCTCAAAAGTTAAATTTTTTCACATCATTATGTTCAACATGGTTTAATACTAACATTTACTATGTTGAATATTTTTTATCAAGTCATTTGTGCATACATAATCACTACTATGTGTTTAGATGCATTTCATGCGATAACTCACAATCCAATGGATAAAAACTAGAAAAATACATGCATACGCTACTGTGATAGTGTAGAACACTTGTACGGTGACGAATTTGCGTAGTGCAGCCCTAACTCAAAGAGATCTCGAAAGAGGCTCACGGATTTTCCTTCACGACAAGTTGAAAGTGACTTATGAGACCAACCTCATCGGAATTTATAATCCATGATTGTCACAGCTCCACTGGCGGGCTACAAAGAAAGCACTGCGACACCCCTATATGGGTCCCACCCCTCCGGCTTGGTCCAGTTCGAGTTGCAAAGGAGTTCTTGCGGACTAGAAAAGTCAAATCGAGAATAAAGACGCCACGCGATTGAGCAAAACAACATACAATCCTGGTCTTCTCAGATGAGACTTTGAATCGGTACATCAATCATTGGTAGTCAACTGAACACAAGGTATACCATGCCGATGATCTCAATTGTCACAAATCACATACGTCAATACCTTATACAGGTCCAATTCCGCCAACTCCAGGTCGTTACCCTACGTGAGTCCCGATGGGAGTTACAACGTGAGTCCCTGGCGAGGGTTACAACGTGAGTCCCCGACGGGGGTTACAACGTGAGTCCCCGATAGGGGTTACAACGTGAGTCCCCGATGGGGGTTACAACGTGAGTCCCCGACGGGGGTTACAACATATATCTCCAGCGAGAGTAACAACGCATGCTCATCCATTGACACACAAATCAGCGAAGGTCAAGTAGCCTTGACGTTATTTCAGCCGATAACGATTAAACCTATCAGAGCTCTAGAGCTATTCGAGGTTTTCACACCCGACTGCTCGTATTCCCCAGCATAACCACGGCGGGGGTCACAACGCAATGCTCCGATGATCTACACGACAGCGGAGGTCAAGTAACCCTGACAATCTACCCACAGAGTTTCAGCCATTGATTCACACATCGACGAAGGTCAAGCATCCGTGACAACATTTGTTGTTGGCAGTAAATCCAACCGGAGCTTGACATACTCTGGCGATACTAACCAGAAAAAGTCAACGTTATCAAAGAGGATAGATGATGGAATATGTTATACACATCCTCAAACAGATCAAGATTTATCCCCACAGATCTCTTATATATAAGAGGTACATCTTCCGGATCAAGTCATACTCAAAGACCCAGGAATTTGGTGATAACTCCAACATCAACATCCTAACAGATTCGGATTACACATCAAATCTGGTCATCATTGCCAATCCCCAATTGAAGCAACAAGGAGCCAGCAATCATCCCCAGCGTGTTGGGCTATAACCCCGTACACAAGCATCATACATTTGTATCATGTTTCTATCCATAGTACCATATTTGTCTTGTTGCATTTCAAGTGTCTAGGATTCTTTATCCTACCCAATGCATCGCCATGCATGAGTATGATAAAGAGGGGCATCTCAGATACACTCAAAATTTTACGTACCATCATTACTAACATTGCAGGAGGATGATTCGCCTTTTTAAGAGGAAACCCCGAAAGACAATCCAAATCCATACCGATACTACTAGGAAGTTCAAAGATCAACCCCGGATCGTAACTGGGAGTAATAATTCCAACCTCTGGATGTAACCCCGAGGCTCATAGACATACAATCTGGAACACACCCGGAGAAGACCAATTAATCTCGTAGATAACCCCGAGATATCCGGGCCTCAGTCCCAACCATGGAATAGCCCCCAACCTTGGTGATAACCCCAAGGAATGCAGTTTTGGCGATAACCCTAGAAATGCTTGTTTCAAATACAACCAAATTTTCAATCTCTTGCTGCTCACAACGAGATGCACTATACCAACCCTAAGAATAACATCGGAAGACAGGCACACCTCAAAGGTGACAATGAGGACCTTTCAACAATTATGTGAAGAAATTTCAATCTCAAATAAGTTCGAAAGCAACGTCTGCTTTATCAGCCCAATCCAGCGATAACACCGGTGAGGGGCAACATCGTCATCTCGTCAACACGATGCCACATCACGTCATCTTAACATCTCTATGCAATAATGTCCCACAAGACTAACCAATCCCGAGTGACTATTGTGCAGGGTAACGGATGAAAGTTGAAGCTTGAAGACCGGAGGGCATCGTCCCATCTTCAATGACTTCGTACAAACTCTAGTCCCATGCCATCGTACAACTCTCGACAACGGCGGTCCGAAATAGGTCCTATATACCTCAAACGGATGCCCGGATGGCACTTCTTAAAGTTCATCCTGCCTGCAGTTTCCTTCGTGGTAGTTGATCGCTTTTACAGCTTTATTTACATTTTGTCCCGCCTGGAGTTCCCTTCGTGGCGGTTGACCGTATTTAGAGCTTTATTTACGTTTTGTCCCGCCTGGAGTTTCCTCCGTGGCGGTTGATAGCTTTTAACAGCTTTATTTACATTTTTTGATCCCCCATAGAGGTGCTTCGTGGTTGGTGATCATGTTTGTATATATATATTTATAGCTTTTATATATATACCGCTATCGCTTTCATATAAATTGCAAAGATTCTGCGCGCGCTAGAATCATGTGATCACAGATTCATCCCATTGAATCTAGATTCTGCCTCCCCGTGATGGACATTTTTAGTCATGTAGACTTTTGTAAATTATTCTGCAGTGGTCTGAATTTCCTCGGATGGTTTCCATACCCACGAGGAAGTCGGCATTATTTTGTACATTATTTTCGTATGGATGCCTCGTGATCCACAAATAAAATCAATCAAGTCGAACACTTAATAAAATGGGAGTGTAAAAGGTCTCAATTACTATTGAGCATCGTGGTTTGAAAAACCTCTTTATAAAACATTACTTGCCATATCTTGCTTAAAATTGAATTTTTACATAAATTTAAACCTCAGGTATATAGGTGCGAATGAGGCCTCGCACTACTTCCAAATAACAAAGACATCGACCCACACACACACACATTAAGATAATAGTTTCTTGAAAAGATGCGGTCACCGTGGTAACACGGATGCCGGGGTGCCTAACACCTTCCCATAACCAAGTCCCCTGACCCTAATGAATCTCTTGTTTCAATCGACCTGCTTAGCAGCGTTGTCACATCACCGGGTCAATGTGTAAACCTTTTCTTCTCCAGTGTTGGTACAACCACTTAAAAACCAACTCGATTTACTCTTAACACCCATCGTCGACATTATACATGTTGGACCTTTTTCACTTGTTTTTTCAAACAAATCTTACCTAAAATGAGAACACCAAAGAACAAGTAACGGAAAGGGACATCCAAAAATCCCAACGTCGACAAGCATGAATGCGGGGAAGGGGAGCAGAACACTGGCGATAACGGGATCAACTTCAACAAAATCAACCGCAAGAGTCTTCAACATGACGGTTCAGGATACCGTAGCAGCCTGGGATGGAACTTCAGGTATTATTCGGATAAATTTTATTTTCTTATATATGATTTTATTTTATTTTTGTTATAGAGAAATTTTAAAGGAGAAATTTGAGTTCTGTTAGAAATCAAATTTCTGTATGATCAGATAGATAAGTTTTATGTTAAATAGTTAAAGATTAGCTCGATTGAATCTGATAGAGATCTACTTGAAATGACTGTGTATGTTATTTTCCCTAGTATCTATAAGTTTTGAAATAGTGATTCGGGGGACGAAATCCTTATAAGGGAGGGTGGATGTAATAACCCAATATTTTCAATATAATTAAATAATAAATTTTGTATTTAAATTTTTTTTATATATAAAGGTGAGATTATGTGCAAAGAAAAGTATATGCATTTATGTGATAAATAAAACTTATTTATTAAATGAATATTGTAAATAAATTCTTTTTAAGAATTATTGATTATTATAGATTATATTTTTATTATAAATTAATTTTGTAATAAAAATATGTTGGAAAGATTACCTGTTAAGCTTAATTAGTTTAGTTGGTTATCTAATAAATGGTTAGAGGGATAGAATAGTCTTTCTATTTTACTCAATGAGGGTACTTAAGTCTTTCCTTTATGAATCTGTTTGGAGTTTGTTACTTGTCATGTGCTGAGCATGGTGATGGTGTGTACTGTTGAAGAGCTGAGCTACTATATGGCTATTATGATCTGATTTCAGATCTATCGAATACATGAACCTTTATTTTTTAGTCAATTTCTTTTCCTGCAAGCTTAGTTTCTTTCTTGTAACTTCTGATTCCTAGCAAAGTCATAACAAAGTGGTATCAGAGCCGTCCACTACCTCCCGATTGCAATCGTGCGGCGAGGGTGGTGACGCTCGGATTGCAAAGATGTTTGTCCGGCTAGAATCGTTTAGCGCAAAGCCACCACCGCTGGGTGCTTTGGATCATGAGCGTGGTGAAATGTTATGATCCTAATTGCAAGGTATGGGACTTTGATGTGGGGAATTTATAAACTTTGGGCTCTCCAACCTTAATAGCTAGATTTTAAGGTGTGGCTCTCCCATTGTTTGTAACAATTGGTATCAGAGCAACCTTGGGCCGACGGTTATGGCAGACTCCATGGCTAAACCTAGTTTACAAAAACATGAAAAAGATCTCAAGTCCTTGGAAAATAGGATGGAACAACTCCAAATGATGATGGAGAGGAGCTTTGAGCAGACGAAGGAGCGCTTCGAATCGGGTAACCCAGACGCAAAGAATCAATTCAATCCTCTCATGAAGAACTTTCAAGAAGATAGGTGAAGCACTAGAATCCTCTTGAATCGATCGATCCAAAGTGAAGTAAATGCTATTTCTAATGGTCTCGAGTAAGACAACATCGATTGATGACCAGCAGTTAATTGGGCTACAACTCTCCGAGTCTCAAATTCAGAATTTGGATCAATCCTTCATTGATTTCACGCCTATTATCCCTATCTCTCACTTCGCTACCCTTGTTCAAATTGGAACCACTTCTACTCCATTAACCACACCGCAAACTTTCGGTTCTTACACTAACAGCTTTTTCCCTCATTACAAGACCTCCCATTCAGATTCCAAACAATAATCCAAAGACTCTACAACTCCATTCACCACATAATTACACATCCACCCACGTAACCCGTCACTGCACCCTATACAAATAATCGTATACCACCATTCCGAGAAACAACCCCTATAACCCCTTCAGTGGTACATTATGGAACCCCTATGTGGAACCTCTACCTCCTATAGGAAAAACCCAGTCTATGCCTGGATCACATTTCCCTGGTAATTTGTATTCAGTACACCATAACTTTTCTAACCCTTATATGCAATATGGACCAAACTCTACCACTGGTAACCAACAATCTTGGGGAGTTCCCCTTGAAGTTCCACAATACAGGCCTCACAACCCTTTTCTGCCCTTTCCAATGCCAAAAATGGACTTCCCAAAATTCGAAGGAAGAGATCCTAGAGGCTGGTTGAAAAAGTGTGAAAAATTTTTCCAGTTGAATCCTCTCATGGATTCCAGAACTAAGGTTCTATATACAGCTCTATATCTGGAGGGAGAAGCTGATATTTGGTATCAATCTCTTCAAGAGGAACAACCTTGGCTGCTTTGGGAGGACTTTATTCAACATATTTGTAGTAGATTTTCCTCTAGAGCACATAAGAACTTGACTGGGCAATTTAATAAACTTACACCAAGAGGCAAAGTTGATGAGTATATCAAAAGGTTTGAGGAGTTAAAAACCTTTATGTTGGCTCAGAACAAAAGTTACACAGAAGAATATTTTGTAGAGAGTTTCTTAAGTGGGTTAAAGGATGTAATTGCTACAGCCCTATATGTAGTGAAACCACTGACTCTCAGAGATGCAATAAATCAGGCAAAAGGGCAGGAACTTCACTTGGAGTCCTTGGACAGGAGACAATCAAGTACACATAAGGGTGGAGGCTACACTACTGCCTCGTCCTTCAAGTCTTATTCACCTCTATCTAAAGAATTAACAGTAAGCAATAAAGGAAGTGGACAGATGAAAACCTATCCTATTACAATGGGAAGATAATTGTGGGGTCTCCTTACATGCCATCACTGGTACTAGTGGAATTCACACCATCAAGTTGAAGGGCAGGATTAAGAACAAACAAATTTGTATGCTTCTAGACAGTGGTTCCACACACAACTTTGTGTCTACCACTGTGGTTAAGAAATTTCAACTACCCACTGAACCATGTACTCCAGTAAAAGTAACTGTGGCCAATGGGGACTCTATCAAATGTGACAGAATAGTTTCAAATTTTACATGGCATATGGAGCAAGGGGAGTTTCAAACTCCAATGTATGTGATTCCTCTGGGTGGATATGATGTTGTCTTAGGCATTCAATGGATGAAAACTGTCAGTCCTATACTATTTGACTTTGAAGAAAAGAAAGTGGTGATTCATGGCAAAGGAAAAAAGATAGTTTTGGGGAACTAGGAAGACACCCCTAACTTCTATAGTATGCAGATACAAGAAACATTCCACTGGAATCCCAAAGAAGAGATTTATTTTTTAGCACAATTGACAGCTATGGAAAAAGCAGAATTAGGTGATCAGTCATCCCCCACAGAAATCAAAAATCTGCTAGATGAATATGAAGATCTTTTTAGGGAGCCACAAGGGCTACCACCAATTAGAAGTCAAAAGCATCACATACCAATTATTCCAGGCAGCAAACCAGTCAATGCCAATCCATACAGGTATCCTTATATACAGAAAATAGAAATTGAAAGGTTGGTTAGAGAAATGTTGGATAATGGTATTATTAAGCATAGCACTTCACCTTATGCATCACCAGTTCTTTTAATCAAAAAGAAGGATAACACTTGGAGATTTTGTCTGGACTACAGGGCTTTAAATAACATTACTGTGAAGAACAAATTTCCTATACCTATCATCGATGAACTGCTAGATGAGCTAAAAGGAAGTAAAGTGTTCACTAAATTAGATTTGAGGAGTGGATATCACCAAATCAGAGTCAAAGATGAGGATGTTCAAAAAACCTGCTTTTAAAACTCACCAAGGACATTATGAATTTATGGTGATGCCATTTGGTTTAACCAATGCACCAGCCACTTTCCAATGCGTAATGAATGAAGTGTTTAGCCAACAATTGAGGAAGTTTGTATTAGTCTTCTTTGATGATATCTTGGTCTACAGCCACTGCTTGGAAGATCATACACAACATCTGAGACAGGTACTTTCACTTTTAAGGAAGCATCAGCTCTTTGTTAAAAGAAGCAAGTGTGACTTTTGTAAATCTGAGATTGAATATTTGGGCCATGTGATTAAAGAAGATGGAGTGGCAGTGGATGAGAATAAAATAGAAGCAATGAAGAAATGGCCAGTTCCCAAAAATTTGAAGTCACTAAGGGGTTTTTTGGGTCTCACAGGCTACTACAGAAGGTTTGTACAACATTATGGAATTATTTCCAAACCTCTAACCAACCTGCTTAAGAAGGGAGCCTTTCAGTGGGGAAAAGAAGCTGAGGAAGCTTTCTGTAGATTGAAAGAGGCTTTATCTTCTACTCCAGTGCTAACACTACCCGACTTCAAGAAGCCTTTCATCATAGAAATAGATGCATGTCATACTGGTATTGGGGCTGTCTTGATGCAAGAGGGCAGACCTTTGGCATATCTCAGCAAGGCATTAGCAAACAAACACATGGGGCTTTCAACTTATGAGAAGGAGTTACTAGCCATTATTATGTCATCGGCCCAGTGGAGGACGATTTGTTTGGGACAGAAATTTGTCATTAAAATGCACCATGAGGCATTGAAATATTTTATGGAGCGTAAATTAACAACACCAGTGCAATGTAAAATGGGTATCAAAAATGCTTGGATTTGATTATACTATAGTGTACAAAAAGGGAAAGGACAATTTGGTGGCAGATGCCCTATCCAGGCAATATGAGACTGAAATCAAGTGCACCACAATTACAGAAATAAGCCCAAATTGGAAGGATGAAATTAGTGGCAGCTTGGAAGGGGACTTAGAAGCACAATAGGTTCTGGCCCCATTAATGATGAATCCAGATGCTGATCCACTCTTCAGTCTGAAGGAAGGAGTCTTGAGGAAAGAGGGAAAAATTTATGTGTGAAATCAGGGAGAGTTGAGGAAGAAACTAATAGAAGCAATTCATGGGAGCTAAGAGGGGGGACACACTCTGGAATCACAGCCACTATTAAGAGGGCTGAAGCCCTTTTCTACTGGCCAGGTTTGAGGAAAGACTTGACTGAATTTGTCAAACAGTGTGATGTGTGCCAAAGGAATAAGCATGAACATGTATTATCTCCAGGTTTACTGCAGCCAATTCCCATTCCTAATCAAGCTTGGAAAGTTATAACTATGGACTTTGTGGAAGGGTTGCCTAAATCTTATGGAAAAGACACTATATTGGTGACAGTAGATAAGTTCACCAAAGGATATCATTTAATGGCTCTATCACACCCTTACACAACCTTACAAGTTGCACAGTTAGTATTAGATCATGTGATCAAGCTACATGGAACCCCAAAGGCCATTATATCTGACAAATACAAAATCTTTATTAGTAGTTTTTGGAAGGAACTCTTTAAAGCCATGGGGACACAAATCAAGTTAAGTTCAGCCTACCACCCACAAACTGATGGCCAAAGTGAAAGGGTCAACCAATGTATTGAGATGTACTTGAGGTGCATGACTGGACATAAACCTGCTTAATGGAAAAAGTGGCTGCCACTTGCTGAATGGTGGTACAATACCAATTTTTATACATCAATTGGCATGACTCCCTACAAAGCTTTGTATGGAATAGATCCTCCAATTCTGAGTTACCATCAGGCCAGGCCACAAGGGAATCCTGCAGTGCAGATGTTTGTGCAGGACAGGGAAAAATTACAGCATTTATTAAAGGAGAAATTGCAGAAAGCTCAAGAAAGAATGAAGATGTATGCAGATAGAAAAAGATCTGAAAGGGAGTTTGAAGTGGGAGATGAAGTTTTTCTTAAGTTACAGCCCTATAGGCAGTCTTCTGTTAGTGTAAGAAAGAACTTCAAATTATCTGCTAAATACTATGGACCTTATTCCATAGTTAAAAGAATTGGAAAGGTGGCCTATCAACTTAAATTACCCCCTGAAGCCAAAATTCATGATGTCTTCCATGTGTCTCAGCTCAAGAAGAAAATTGGAAGGAAGAAAGTTATACAAACTATGCTGCCTAAAGTGACTGAAGATGGGGAACTAAAACTTGAGCCAATTGCAGTCCTTGATAGGAAAATTATCAAAAAACACAACAGCCCTGTGACTATGGTTCTAGTGCAATGGTCCAACACAATACCTGAGGATGCTACTTGGGAAGAATGGCGAAAGATCTGCAGTGAATTTCCTAACTTTAATCCTTGAGGACAAGGATTTTCTTAAGGGAAGGGGAATTGTTGGAAAGATTACCTGTTAAGCTTAATTAGTTTAGTTGGTTATCTAATAAATGGTTAGAGGGATAGAATAGTCTTTCTATTTTACTCAATGAGGGTACTTAAGTCCTTCCTTTATGAATCTGTTTGGAGTTTGTTACTTGTCATGTGCTGAGCATGGTGATGGCGCGTAACAATTTGAAGAGTTTGAGCTACTATATGGCTATTGTGATCTGATTTCAGATCTATCGAATACATGAACCTTTATTTTTTAGTCAATTTCTTTTCCTGCAAGCTTAGTTTCTTTCCTGTAACTTCTGATTCCTAGCAAAGTCATAACAGAATATTTATTATTTATTTTCCATGGAAATATAATTATTATATATATGATATAATTATAAGGATTATTATGATTATGGTTAAGTTAATTATTTTAACTTAATTAATAATGGTTTATATGAAGGTTATGTCGGGTATGGATTCAAAACCCTAATACTGGATTTTGAATAAGGAATGAGAATATTAATATAATATTATTTATATTTCAGTAATATAAACATGTCTGATATATGTGTAATGTTAATGTGTGGACAGTTATAGTAAAACAGTACAAAACCCTAGCATTACTGATAAACTATAGTATATAAGTCAATTACAACTGTAAAAATTGTTAAGTTGTGTGTTATGTAATTAATGACAATAAGTATAGATTTAATGTTAATTAGTTAAACCCTAATTAATATCTAGAAACCTTAATTACTAAATTAGAACCCTAATTGCTAAGTTGTAAACCCTAATTATTAATTTAACAAACTTACTGGTAATTAGTAAAGTATGAAACCTAATTTACAAGTCCTAGGTGATTAGTAAACCTAATTTAATTAGGAAACCCTAATTCACATTTTAGAAACTAAGATTTCAATTTTAACCCTAATTACCAAATTCTAGAAATTGGACTTGTGGAACCTTAGGGTCAAACCCTAAGGATCAAACCCTAAGGGTTAGAATAGATTTTCCACTTTGCCACTAAAAGTAAAAACCAAATGACATAATTTCCCTTTGTATTATTTTAATAGATAACTTGTGTAGGTTGTCATAACTTTAGTTGGTGACCAACTCAACCTAACCATGTGCCTATAACCCATACAAATCAGCCATTTTCACATCCAAATGCATTGCATCTATGTCATTATATAAGATGAAAGAGAGAGAAAGGTTATTAACTTGCTCATTTATACACCAACATTCAACCAAGACTCTCTCAACTCAAAACCTCCAAAATTACCTTGCTAGACCAGTCCCTAATCAAGTCCCACTATCACTTCTAGCATATCAGAGGTCAGAATCAAGAATTGGTTCATAGAAAGGTAGAACCCTAAACCAAAATTTTGATCTTGTATGTTATGTTGGATTTGATGTATGAATATTTAAATATGTTGTATAAGGTGTGAATCAGTGATCTAGGTTGCTAAATAGTGGATCCATAACATTTATATGCTTGAATTTGAGTTTTTACAAAATCTGGGAAATTTTCAAAAGTGGTCCGACAAAACCAATGTCGCACCACATGATCTTTATCTCGTTATCATTTTTGTTGTTTAAATATTTGAACATGTAGTATGCTAGAAGGACTTTGATCTGGACTTGAAAGCATGCTTAGATCATGCATAGATTTCATGTTATTGTTGGTCAAAGGTCGCCGACCTGCCATTGCCGTGAAAGCGGCTTCGGGTAACTTAGAAACGCCTGCAAAGGTCCGGACAACGGTTTCAAGCGTTTAGATCTGTCTGTGTGTTGTTGTTTGTTTTTGTTGTTGTAACTAGCTTGTAGTTTGTAATATATACTACTTATTCATGCGCTTAGACCACCAAAACAATAAACAGGTTTCTTGCAGTGGACGGTCAAACCAAGCAAGAAGTTCACGAAATGAGTTTTTTGGGTTACCCAGAAAACTTAAATCGTGACTTCTGACATGGTTTGACCGGGTTAGATCTAGCGTTTGTTTTGTTGTTATGATGATGTTGTGTAATAGATCTGTACACCTACATGTCTTCTACACACTGAAAGCTTAAGATCACAAAAACATTACAAGCATAACATGTAGTGGAGGCCCAAAGTAAGACCCTCGAACTGTTCTTCATTTCTAGGTAACCAAAAAATGAAGAACAGTCTCTGACAGCCACTTTGATGGCTTAGATCTCCTTGTTGTGATGTGTTATGACTTAGATGATAATTGAATCTTGTAGTGTTACAACAATAATACAATGTCGTTGTCTTAGTTAGCTTCGCATCATGATTAGAAGTGGAATTAATGGTGGTCAAACACGACCCTCAACATCGCTTTGCCGTTGTTCTTGAGCTCAAGAACACCAACAATGGATGTAAAGTGTCGATATAGCCTATAAATGACTTGGTTCTATTAATTTAGTTTTCTAATTTCGAAAAATGATTAAAATAGAAATGAATTCTAAAATCATTTAAAAATAGTAAATAAATTCCAAAAATTATAAAATCAGCTTTTAAAAATTATTTTAAGTCATAAAATTAACTTTTAATAATTTGGCATATTTTCCATAAATATTAGTAATTATTTGAATATTATTTATTTAATAAATGCACTAAATAAATTAATTAAAATGATTTTATTATATTAAAAATCATTTTAAATGATAATAAGGTATTTAATAATATTTTAAGTTATAAAATGTAACTTTCAAAATTTTAAATTAAATTTCATTAATTATTTAATATTAATGATATTATATTTATTTAATAATTATATTAAATAAATAGATTAAAAATGATTTTGTTGATTTAAAAATCATTTAAAAAGGATATAAATGAATTAAATATACTTTAAGTAATAATTAATGACTTTTAATATTTTGATAAATAATACATTAATATTTAAATATTAATGGTAATTATTTACAAATGATTTTAAATGTTTTAAAAATCATTAAAGGGTAATATTAATACTTTAAAAATATTTTGAGTTATTATAAAATACTTTGATATTTTGGCAATGGTTGCATTAATATTTTAAATATTAATGATAATAGAATTATCTAATATTTAAATCATTAAATAATGATTCTAGAGTTTGAAAATCAAGATAAATGATAATAATTATTTAAAAGTTATTATGCGTCATTTAAAAATAATATGACCGGGTATTTAAAATATCCAAGATAATATTGAACTACATGATAGAGTTTTAAATTGATAATTACCCGATAAAGCCGCTTTTAGACAATCAAATACTACCGAAATTGATCCGAACCTATATAGTTTATTTGTATAAGTGTTTGTTTGTGTCCTAATGACCCGATATAACTATGTGACAATGTGATCAAAGTTATGTGTCGAATCGTAAATAACAAAGATTATGTGTTATAATATGTTATTCTAATCAATAGAACAATCTTATAAATGATAGATCGTTGAATTAGAGATAAAACTAAGTTGTAAAGCAAGCAGACCGAAAAAGATCTTTAACCCCCGTGATTTACTTTTATGCAATGGACATGAGTAAGAAAATCTCGTAATTATATTATCATTGTGTCGATTATTAACTCTATTGTTATTGATTTTGTACTCAAATATTAGTATTCATGCAAGTTCTCGAACTTTATTCGTACATTGTTTATCAAGACAAGATTACTATTAGATTCAGATATATCTATTATGTTCATCAAATTCAAAGATTTGTTATACAAGTGTGGGCAGGAGGGACATATCTCTCCTAACTGCCCCAATCCTAGGACGAACAATGGGTGTTTTTTGTGTGGATCAACGGAACATAAGGTAAAAGATTGCCCGAAAAGGAGAATGGATGCAGGAAGCATGAATGCGGGGAAGGGCAGCGGAACACTGGCGATAACGGGATCAACTTCAACAAAATCAACCGCAAGAGTCTTCAACATGACGGTTCAGGATACCGTAGCAAATTATGATGGAACTTCGTGTATTATTCTTGATAAATTTTATTTTCTTATATGTGATTTTATTTTATTTTTGTTATAGAGAAATTTTGAAGGAGAAATTTGAGTTCTGTTAGAAATCAAATTTCTGTATGATCAGATAGTTAAGTTTTATGTTAAATAGTTAAAGATCAGCTCGATTGAATCTGATCGAGATCTACTTGAAATGACTATGTATGCTATTTTCCCTAGTATCTATAAGTTTTGAAATGGTGATTCGGGGGACGAAATCCTTATAAGGGAGGATGGATGTAATAACCCAATATTTTTAATATAATTAAATAATAAATTTTGCATTTATATTTTTTTATATATAAAGGTGAGATTATGTGCAAAGAAAAGTATATGCATTTATGTGATAAATAAAACTTATTTATTAAATGAATATTGTAAATAAATTCTTTTTAAGAATTATTGATCATTATAGATTATATTTTTATTATAAATTAATTTTGTAATAAAAATATTTATTATTTATTTTCCATGGAAATATAATTATTATATATATGATATGATTATAAGGATTATTATGATTATGGTTAAGTTAATTATTTTAACTTAATTAATAATGGTTTATATGAAGGTTATGTCGGGTATGGATTCAAAATCCTAATTCTGGATTTTGAATAAGGAATGAGAATATTAATATAATATTATTTATATTTCAGTAATATAAACATGCCTGATATGTGTGTAATGTTAATGTGTGGACAGTTATAGTAAAACAGTACAAAACCCTAGCGTTACTGATAAACTATAGTATATAAGTCAATTACAACTGTAAAAATTGTTAAGTTGTGGGTTATGTAATTAATGACAATAAATATAGATTTAATGTTAATTAGTTAAACCCTAATTAATATCTAGAAACCTTAATTACTAAATTAGAACCCTAATTGCTAAGTTGTAAACCCTAATTATTAATTTAGCAAACTTAATGGTAATTAGTAAAGTATGAAACCTAATTTACAAGTCCTAGGTGATTAGTAAACCTAATTTAATTAGGGAACCCTAATTCACTTTTTAGAAATTAAGATTTCCATTTTAGCCCTAATTACCAAATTCTAGAAATTGGACTTGTGGAACCTTAGGGTCAAACCCTAAGGATCAAACCCTAAGGATTAGAACAGATTTCCCATTTTGCCACTAAAAGTAAAAACCAAATGACATAATTTCCCTTTGTATTATTTTAATAGATAACTTGTGTAGGTTGTCATAACTTTAGTTGGTGACCAACTCAACCTAACCATGTGCCTATAACCCATACAAATCAGCCATTTTCACATCCAAATGCATTGCATCTATGTCATTATATAAGATGAAAGAGAGAGAAAGGTTATTAACTTGCTCATTTATACACCAACATTCAACCAAGACTCTCTCAACTCAAAACCTCCAAAATTACCTTGCTAGACCAGTCCCTAATCAAGTCCCACTATCACTTCTAGCATATCAGAGGTCAGAATCAAGAATTGGTTCATAGAAAGGTAGAACCCTAAACCAAAATTTTGATCTTGTATGTTATGTTGGATTTGATGTATGAATATTTAAATATGTTGTATAAGGTGTGAATCAGTGATCTAGGTTGCTAAATAGTGGATCCATAACATTTATATGCTTGAATTTGAGTTTTTACAAAATCTGGGAAATTTTCAAAAGTGGTCTGACAACCGAATGTCAGACCACATAGATCTTTATCTGGTTATCATTTTTGTTGTTTAAATATTTGAACATGTAGTATGCTAGAAGGACTTTGATCTGGACTTGAAAGCATGCTTAGATCATGCACAGATTTCATGTTATTGTTGGTCAAAGGTCGTTGACCGGCCATGACTGAGCGTTTCTGGGTAACCTAAGAAACCGCCTGAAAGGTCTCCATAAATCCAAGCAGCGCTAGATCTGCATGCGTGTGTTGTTGTTTGTTTTTGTTGTTGTAACTAGCTTGTAGTTTGTAATATATACTACTTATTCATGCGCTTAGACCACCAAAACAATAAACAGGTTTCTTGCAGTGGACGGTCAAACCAAGCAAGAAGTTCACGAAATGAGTTTTTTGGGTTACCCAGAAAACTTAAATCGTGACTTCCTCGACATGGTTTAATAGGGTTAGATCTAGCGTTTGTTTTGTTGTTATGATGATGTTGTGTAATAGATCTGTACACCTACATGTCTTCTACACACTGAAAGCTTAAGATCACAAAAACATTACAAGCATAACATGTAGTGGAGGCCCAAAGTAAGACCCTCGAACTGTTCTTCATTTCTAGGTAACCAAAAAATGAAGAACAGTCTCTGACAGCCACTTTGATGGCTTAGATCTCCTTGTTGTGATGTGTTATGACTTAGATGATAATTGAATCTTGTAGTGTTACAACAATAATACAATGTCAGTGTCTTAGTTAGCTCAGATCATGATTAGAAAGGGAATTAATGGTGGTCAAACATGACCCCTTGAACACTGCCTTGTCAGTGTTCTTGAGCTCAAGAACACCAACAGTGACAGAAAGTGTCGATATAGCCTATAGCGACGGTTTCTATTAATTTAGTTTTCTAATTTCTGGAAAATGATTAAAAATAGAAATGAATTCTAAAAATCATTTAAAAATAGTAAATAAATTCCAAAAATTATAAAATCAGTTTTAAAAATTATTTTAAGTCATAAAAATTAACTTTTAATAATTTGGCATATTTTCCATAAATATTAGTAATTATTTGAATATTATTTATTTAATAAATGCACTAAATAAATTAATTAAAAATGATTTTATTATATTAAAAATCATTTTAAATGATAATAAGGTATTTAATAATATTTTAAGTTATAAAATGTAACTTTCAAAATTTTAAATTAAATTTCATTAATTATTTAATATTAATGATATTATATTTATTTAATAATTATATTAAATAAATAGATTAAAATGATTTTGTTGATTTAAAAATCATTTAAAAAGGATATAAATGAATTAAATATACTTTAAGTAATAATTAATGACTTTTAATATTTTGATAAATAATACATTAATATTTAAATATTAATGGTAATTATTTACAAATGATTTTAAATGTTTTAAAAATCATTAAAGGGTAATATTAATACTTTAAAAATATTTTGAGTTATTATAAAATACTTTGATATTTTGGCAATGGTTGCATTAATATTTTAAATATTAATGATAATAGAATTATCTAATATTTAAATCATTAAATAATGATTCTAGAGTTTGAAAAATCAAGATAAATGATAATAATTATTTAAAAGTTATTATGCGTCATTTAAAAATAATATGACTGGTATTTAAAATATCCAAGATAATATTGAACTACATGATAGAGTTTTAAATTCGATAATTACATCGATAAAGTCAGCCAGACAATCGAAATACTACCGAAATTGATCCGAACCTATATAGTTTAATTTGTATAAGTGTTTTTGTTTGTGTCCTAATAGACCGATATAACTATGTGACAATGTGATCGTGTTATGTGTTGTTGTCAGAATAATAAAGATTATGTGTTATAATATGTTATTCTAATCAATAGAACAATCTTATAAATGATAGATCGTTGAATTAGAGATAAAACTAAGTTGTGTAAGCAGCAGACCAGGCAAGTATCTTTAACCCCTGCATTTACTTTATGCAATGGACATGAGTAAGAAAATCTCAGAATTATATTATCATTGTGTCAGATTATTAACTCTATTGTTATTGATTTTGTACTCAAATATTAGTATTCATGCAAGTTCTCGAACTTTATTCGTACATTGTTTATCAGTACAGTATTACTATTAGATTCAGATATATCTATTATGTTCATCAAATTCAAAGATTTGTTATACAAGTGTGGGCAGGAGGGACATATCTCTCCTAACTGCCCCAATCCTAGGACGAACAATGGGTGTTTTTTGTGTGGATCAACGGAACATAAGGTAAAAGATTGCCCGAAAAGGAGAATGGATGCGAGGAAGCATGAATGCGGGAAAAGCAAATGAACACCTTTGGCGATAACGGGATCAACTTCAACAAAATCAACCGCAAGAGTCTTCAACATGACGGTTCAGGATACCGTAGCAGCCGGTGATGGAACTTCAGGTATTATTCGGATAAATTTTATTTTCTTATATGTGATTTTATTTTATTTTTGTTATAGAGAAATTTTGAAGGAGAAATTTGAGTTCTGTTAGAAATCAAATTTCTGTATGATCAGATAGTTAAGTTTTATGTTAAATAGTTAAAGATCACTTTGAATTGAATCGATCGAGATCTACTTGAAATGACTATGTATGCTATTTTCCTAGTATCATAAGTTTTGAAATGGTGATTCGGGGGACGAAATCCTTATAAGGGAGGATGGATGTAATAACCCAATATTTTTAATATAATTAAATAATAAATTTTGCATTTATATTTTTTTATATATAAAGGTGAGATTATGTGCAAAGAAAAGTATATGCATTTATGTGATAAATAAAACTTATTTATTAAATGAATATTGTAAATAAATTCTTTTTAAGAATTATTGATCATTATAGATTATATTTTTATTATAAATTAATTTTGTAATAAAAATATTTATTATTTATTTTCCATGGAAATATAATTATTATATATATGATATGATTATAAGGATTATTATGATTATGGTTAAGTTAATTATTTTAACTTAATTAATAATGGTTTATATAAGGTTATGTATGGTATGGATTCAAAATCCTAATTCGGATTTTGAATAAGGAATGAGAATATTAATATAATATTATTTATATTTCAAAGAATATAAACATGCCCGATATGTGTGTAATGTTAATGTGTGGATGCTATAGTAAAACAAAGACAAAACCCTAAATACATCGATAAACTATAGTATATAAGTCAATTACAACTGTAAAAATTGTTAAGTTGTGGGTTATGTAATTAATGACAATAAATATAGATTTAATGTTAATTAGTTAAACCCTAATTAATATCTAGAAACCTTAATTACTAAATTAGAACCCTAATTGCTAAGTTGTAAACCCTAATTATTAATTTAGCAAACTTAATGGTAATTAGTAAAGTATGAAACCTAATTTACAAGTCCTAGGTGATTAGTAAACCTAATTTAATTAGGGAACCCTAATTCACTTTTTAGAAATTAAGATTTCCATTTTAGCCCTAATTACCAAATTCTAGAAATTGGACTTGTGGAACCTTAGGGTCAAACCCTAAGGATCAAACCCTAAGGATTAGAACAGATTTCCCATTTTGCCACTAAAAGTAAAAACCAAATGACATAATTTCCCTTTGTATTATTTTAATAGATAACTTGTGTAGGTTGCCATAACTTTAGTTGGTGACCAACTCAACCTAGCCATGTGCCTATAACCCATACAAATCAGCCATTTTCACATCCAAATGCATTGCATCTATGTCATTATATAAGATCAAAGAGAGAGAAAGGTTACTAACTTGCTCATTTATACACTAACACTCAACCAAGACTCTCTCAACTCAAAACCTCCGAAATTACCTTGCTAGACCAGTGCCTAATCAAGTCCCACTATCACTTCTAGCAGATCAAAGGTCAGAATCAAGAATTGGTTCATAGAAAGGTAGAACCCTAAACCAAAATTTTGATATTATATGCTATGTTGGATTTGATGTATGAATATTTAAATATGTTGTATAAGGTGTGAATCAGTGATCTAGGTTGCTAAATAGTGGATCCATAACATTTATATGCTCAATTTAAGTTTTTCCAAAATCTGGAAAATTTTCAAAAGTGGTCCGACAAATCTAATGTCGCACCACATGAATCTTTATATGGTTATCATTTTGTTGTTTAAATGTTTGAACATGTAGTATGCTAGAAGGACTTTGATCTCGACTTGAAAGCATGCTTAGATCATGCATGATTTCATGTTATTGTTGGTCAAAGGTCGCCGACCGCCATACCACGATCGAGCGTTTCGGGTAACCTAAAACCGCCTGAAATGTCTGACATTGGTTTCAAGCGTTTAGATCTGTCCGTGTGTTGTTGTTTGTTTTTATTGTTGTAACTAGCTTGTAGTTTGTAATATATACTACTTATTCATGCGCTTAGACCACCAAAACAATAAACAGGTTTCTTGCAGTGGACGGTCAAACCAAGCAAGAAGTTCACGAAATGAGTTTTTTAGGTTACCCAGAAAACTTAAATCGTGACTTCTGACATGGTTTTACCGGGTTAGATCTAGCGTTTGTTTTTTTGTTATGATGATGTTATGTAATAGATCTGTACACTTACATGTCTTCTACACATTGAAAGCTTAAGATCACAAAAACATTACATGCATAACATGTAGTGGAGGCCCAAAGTAAGACCCTCGAACTGTTCTTCATTTCTGGGTAACCAAAAAATGAAGAACAGTCTCTGACAGCCACTTTGATGGCTTAGATCTCCTTGTTGTGATGTGTTATGACTTAGATGATAATTAAATCTTATAGTGTTACAACAATACTACAATGTCAGTGTCTTAGTTAGCTCAGATCATGATTAGAAAGGGAATTAATGGTGGTCAAACATGACCCCTTGAACACTGCCCTGTCAGTGTTCTTGAGCTCAAGAACACCAACAGTGACAGAAAGTGTCGATATAGCCTATAGCGACGGTTTCTATTAATTTAGTTTTCTAATTTCTGAAAAATGATTAAAAATAGAAATAAATTCTAAAAATCAATTAAAAATAGTAAATAAATTCTAAAAATTATAAAATCAGTTTTAAAAATTATTTTAAGTCATAAAAATTAACTTTTAATAATTTGGCATATTTTCCATAAATATTAGTAATTATTTGAATATTATTTATTTAATAAATGCACTAAATAAATTAATTAAAAATAATTTTATTATATTAAAAATCATTTTAAATGATAATAAGGTATTTAATAATATTTTAAGTTATAAAATGTAACTTTCAAAATTTTAAATTAAATTTCATTAATTATTTAATATTAATGATATTATATTTATTTAATAATTATATTAAATAAATAGATTAAAATGATTTTATTGATTTAAAAATCATTTAAAAGGGATATAAATGAATTAAATATATTTTAAGTAAAATTAATGACTTTTAATATTTTGATAAATAATACATTAATATTTAAATATTAATGGTAATTATTTACAAATAATTTTAAATGTTTTAAAAATCATTAAAGGGTAATATTAATACATTAAAAATATTTTGAGTTATTATAAATTACTCGATATTTTGGCAATGGTTGCATTAATATTTTAAATATTAATGATAATAGAATTATCTAATATTTAAATCATTTAATAATGATTCTAGAGTTTGAAAAAATCAAGATAAATGATAATAATTATTTAAAAGTTATTATGCGTCATTTAAAAATAATATGACTGGTATTTAAAATATCCAAGATAATATTGAACTACATGATAGAGTTTTAAATTCAATAATTACCCGATAAAAGTCGCTTACATTTTAGAAATACTCACCAAATTGATCAGAACCTATATAGTTTGACTGTATAAGTGTTTGTTTGTGTCCTAATGACTAATATAACTATGTGACAATGTGATCAGGTTATGTGTTGACTGTAAATAACAGTACTATGTGTTATGATATGTTATTCTAATCAATAGAACAATCTTATAAATGATAGATCGTTGAATTAGAGATAGAACTAAGTTGTGTAAGCAGCAGACCAAGCAAGTATCTTTACCCCTTGTATTTACTTTATGCAATGGACATGAGTAAGAAAGTTTCAGAATTATATTATCATTGTGTCAGATTATTAACTCTATTGTTATTGATTTTGTACTCAAATATTCGTATTCATGCAAGATCTCGAACTTTATTCGTACATTGTTTATTAGTACAGTATTACTATTAGATTCAGATATATCTATTATGTTCATAAATTTCTATGATTTGTTATACAAGTATGGGCAGGAGGGACATATCTCTCCTAACTGCCCTAATCCTAGGACGAACAATAGGTGTTTTTTATGTGGATCAACGGAACATAAGGTAAAACACTGCCCAAAAAGGAGAATGGATGTAGGAAGCATGAATGCGGGGAAGGGCAGCGGAACACTAGCGATAACGGGATCAACTTCAACAAAATCAACCGCAAGAGTCTTCAACACGATTTTTCGTGATATCTAGTAGTAGCAGGGATGGAACTTCAGGTATTATTCGGATAAATTTTATTTTCTTATATATGATTTTATTTTATTTTTGTTATAGAGAAATTTTGAAGGAGAAATTTGAGTTCTGTTAGAAATCAAATTTCTGTATGATCAGATAGATAAGTTTTATGTTAAATAGTTAAAGATCAGCTCGATTGAATCTGATCGAGATCTACTTGAAATGATTGTGTATGCTATTTTTCCTAGTATCTATAAGTTTTGAAACGGTGATTCGGGGGACGAAATCCTTATAAGGGAGGATGGATGTAATAACCCAATATTTTCAATATAATTAAATAATAAATTTTGCATTTAAATTTTTTTATATATAAAGGTGAGATTATGTGCAAAGAAAAGTATATGCATTTATTTTATAAATAAAACTTATTTATTAAATAAATATTGTAAATAAATTCTTTTTAAGAATTATTGATCATTATAGATTATATTTTATTATAAATTAATTTTGTAATAAAAATATTTATTATTTATTTTCCATGGTAGTAATATGATTATTATATATATGATGTGCTTATAAGGATTATTATGATTATGGTTAAGTTAATTATTTTAACTTAATTAATAATGGTTTATATTAAGGTTATGTCGGGTATGGATTCAAAACCATAATTCTGGATTTTGAATAAGGAATGAGAATATTAATATAATATTATTTATATTTCAGTAATATAAACATGCCTGATATGTGTGTAATATTAATGTGTGGACAGTTATAGTAAAACAGTAAAAAAAACCCTAGCGTTACTGATAAACTATAGTATATAAGTCAATTACAACTGTAAAAATAGTTAAGTTGTGTGTTATGTAATTAATGACAATAAGTATAGATTTTATGTTAATTAGTTAAACCCTAATTAATATCAAGAAACCTTAATTACTAAATTAGAACCCTAATTGTTAAGTTATAAAGCCTAATTATTAATTTAACAAACTTAATGGTAATTAGTAAAGTATGAAACCTAATTTACAAGTCCTAGGTGATTAGTAAACCTAATTTAATTAGGGAACCCTAATTCACTTTTTAGAAACTAAGATTCCCATTTTAGCCCTAATTACCAAATTCTAGATATTAGACTTATAGAACCTTAGGGTCAAACCCTAAGGATCAAACCCTAAGGGTTAGAATAGATTTCCCACTTTGCCACTAAAAGTAAAAACCAAATGACATAATTTCCCTTTGTATTATTTTAATAGATAACTTGTGTAGGTTGCCATAACTTTAGTTGGTGACCAACTCAACCTAGCCATGTGCCTATAACCCATACTCTGCAAACTTCACCTCGTACTGAGACACCGTCATGTTGTTCTACTCCAGTCTAATAAACTCCACTTCCTTCATATGACGAACACTTTCAGGAAAGTATTTGTCATTAAATAGTTTCTAAAATGTCTCCCAAGACATGTTGAGTGCGGCTGGATGGGTACGCTTCACAGACTCCCACCAGTAGTCTGCCTCGCCACGGAACATAAAGGTGGCGAATGGAACCTTCTGTTCCTCTGTGCATCCTAAGACATCGAATATCTTGGTAATTTGCTTGACCCATGTTTTTGCCATGATCGGATCTGGCTTTCCCTTAAATTCTGGTGGTCCCAACTCTTTGAACTGCTTGGCTATGACAACCCGTGAATTGCTATCCTTTCCTCCTGTATTTTGAACACGAGTCTCCCTCGTCTAATTTTGCATGAACTGCAAAAAGCTTCTAAACATCCCCTCGTTCATCATCTTCTCAGTGGTGTTGTTCACAGGAGGAACATTGCCAGCCTATTGCACGTTCTCCTCGTTGGTGAGTACAGACGTCTCCACGGTCTCATTTCCATTGTTAATATTCTCAATCGACATTCTCAAATCACCGCCATAAAACAAGGGTTAATTAAGGAAATCAATATATCACATAATATCCCTATATACGACCAACTATCAAATAAGCTTAGGTAGGACACACTAGCGAAGGATTTACTCGTCTCTCCCTCCTAGTTCTATTCCCGATCTCCGCCAGAGATCATATCCTAAGCTCGATACCAACCGTGACACCCCCAAAATAGGTATACATCACCCATTCCGAGTTGTCAATACACTATGCGTAAACAACTACAACTTTATTATTACAACAAGAAATCTGTGAGTTTAAATACGAGATATTTCCATCTAAACAATATCCACATACAAATAAATCCTCATCATAATTATTGATACATTATTTTACAAAATGGTGAGGACTACTAAACAACTCTCTAAAACCATCATTCCATACCCACAGGCTAAGTACTCGCTACATTCTCGCCTCCCGAGAAGAAAAATGGAACAAAAGGAAAAGGGTGAGCTCAACTAGCCCAATAGAAGAATATTATGACTAAGATAATATACAACAAATTATCGTTAGTCTTCAATGTAAAAAATTTAATAGAATACAATAGACAACAAGTTTTAAATCAATACTCATGAATGAAAAATATTAATTCATAGAAGAGTTACGTAGAGGATGAAATCTACTAATATCTATGAATTTAACAGATCCATCGTCAATATTTTTATCCCCAGTAACATCAATCAATATATATCTCGAAATCATATATTCATCCTTGCACTACTGAGCCAAGGACATTCACCATTAATCATGTTCATCTAAACACTGCTCATCTTTTGCACTCGGCCAAAGATATTCATCGAAATCATTCATCTTTGCACTACAGCCAAAGATATTCATCGAAATCAATCATCTTTGCACTTTCTGAAAGCCAAAGATATTCAATAATATCATCATTTAAGACTGAGGATGATGAAAAATATTTTTTTTTTAAAGATAAGAATCCAGTGAAACAAAATGACAAGGATTAAGGATTAAGGATTCGTACTTTGTTTTATCCACGTCCAAAAATACCTCAAAAATAATCATAGTGGTGTAAAATTCAAGAATGATCAAAACATGGATACAATCAAAACTAGTATCCACAATAGATATTTTGGATGAAAAGGAAAATTTTTATTTTTCGATGAATAGTCTTAGTATTAAGTGAATAATCTCAGATATCGTGAATAGTCAGATAATATCGTAAATAGTAACTCCAAACACCAAAAGTTCCAAATTTGATAAAAACTTCGATCAATATTTGACATAATGATATTGAAGAAATAATATCATTACGAAAAAAAATAATATCCCTTACCTCGGAAAGACAAGACATCTAATCGGAATCTTGGATATAAAGCTATAACTTGAACTTTCACCGTATAGCAATACTCAAAGTATACTCAAAATACTCACAAGAATACGCTCGATAATATAGAGAGAAAACTTCATTTACGGTGTGATTTTCAATTCTAACCTAAGCACCTATTTATAGGAAATTGCTTAGAACACCAAAGCAGAAAATTTAATATAATAATATATTTATAAAAAAAATTATACGCCATCCTTTGGGAATCTAAAATCAGCCATCTAGCATGTGATTAATGAGGCTCACAACATATAAAAAATGTTTTTGTTATTTTAAACAATTAAAACTTCCAAAAATCAATTATTTCGGAACTCCAGAACTTCAATAATTCACAATAAATAGTCCTTTTGTCAGAAAATTCGAATCTCGCGAGTTTTTATAGGAAATTCAATTCTCTACAACGTTGCAGAAGAAAGTTTTTTCAAATTCCAAACAGAAATTGACCGAAATCCACAAACGGGAGATTTTACATGCTATAATCAAATTTCAGTCAATAAATGGGGTCCACCGACATGTTTAACATGTTTTAAACATTTATTGCAAAAAAAATACTTTTCCTCCTCATATACTCATATATCCCACATTCGTTGTAAAAATATCACCATTATTATATTATTAAAATATAATAATATATATATTTAAATGAATTATTTTATCGAAAAAGATAAAATTTCAATTTTCAACAATTGTCACATTAAAATTTTCTCCATCTATATCCACATAAAGTCAATATTTTCCTCATCATATGAATCAATAATTAATAATTCACAAATAATATTACGGTAATCACAATATTGACAACCAGTAGCTTCTGAGAAAGAGGGGGGCTTTCAATAAGAATTTCTCCTTACGCCAACAAGCATTAGGTGACCAAACCTCTCCTTAGAGAACTTTCTAGACATTGCCAATAATGTTATCTAATAATATTATTCAGATAATATGAATTATTGCTTCGATAATGAAAAATACTGTGTAATGACAATTATTGAAACAACAGCAATATAAAATATCAACACAACAATTATTGAACCAATAAAATAATTGAGCAAAGAATTCTCGTAACCATTATTGAGTAGTGCCTTCTTACGTAAGAGTCAATAATTAGTGCAATACCGTGTGCTACTGTGCAACAACGCGTATTACTGTGTTTTAACCACCGGGTATTCCAATAGTGTAAACGGTAACAATTACGCCATTATTTTTAAACAACTTATATTTTTCGTTTTCTTCCTCCAATCGCTTTCCGTTATAGGGCCCACACATGGTCGCTGTCAGGTAAATACGAATATTCCCAAAAGATTTAATATTCCACGACCAAACGAATATTCCCCGACAACAATGAATATTTTATAACCACTTGCTTATTTTGAAATATTTGTGTATTTTACCCATAACTATCCACATTAATAACATCAACCCTTACTATTTCAAAATAATTAGAGGAAATTAAATTTCATTTATTAATTATTTGGGGTCTTTCAACCTCCCCTCCTTATGAAATTTCGTCCTCGAAATTGACATACGTACCTGGTGTTTCGAAAAAGGTGAGGATACCTCGCTTTCATTTCCGTTTCCAATTCCCAGGTCATTTCTTCTATAGCATGGTTACTCCACAAGACTTTAACTTGTGGTATGACCTTCGTGCGTAGGACATGCTCCTTCCTATCCAAGATCTTGACAGGTAACTCCTCATACGTTAAGTCTTCGGCTATCTCGTCCGGTTCTAACTCAATAACGTGGTTCGGGTCTTTCACATATTTACGAAGTACAGATATGTGAAACACATTATGAACACGAGACATACTTGGATGGTCTGTTGATGAATATATTTGGCCCGTAGTGCAAAGATGAAATTGTTAGTATGATTATAAACAGGAACTGTGATTTGGTATAACCATGATCTTTGATGTTTCAGGTAAAGACATGTGATTAAAATTATCTTCGTCCTGGGTGCGAAGAGGAATTTAGAATCACAATTATGATTATCAGTTATTCATATAATTGTGGAAATGAACTGTTGAGTGATGTTACAGGGATAAAACACTGTTGGTGGACTTTTAATGTGGAGAAGATAATAAACTTTATGGTCTATTTGACTCTTCTAATGGATTGCTCGTTCCGCTGCAACTATGGTTGAAAAGTTTTATCATCTACCATATGTTCTAAATCTCTGATTTATTACTGATGAAGGCTATTGATAATTTAATTATCTTTAGTCATGATATTCTTTACTGGGCTAGTTGTGCTCACCCTTTTGCTTCACAATTCCTTTTCAGGTAATAAGAGTGTAGCTGGGTCGAGCGAGGGTAACGGAGAAATAGAACGGTGGTCTCTAGTTGTGGAGGTTCTCCTTAAGCAGTATAGAAAGGTGTTGTATACATCATTTAGTAGTTATATTTGGTGAATCAAATAGGGTGAGGCGAACCCAACGTTGGAATGGTGTTTTGCCACTATCATACAAGATGTCTAATGACATACAACCTCGTATCATCATAAGACAGGGTTGTGCTCATCCACTTGCTGAGTATATCTACGAGCACTACCTATATAATCTTGGTGTTTGGTTGAAGTATAACTCTCAATTAGAGACAGTGGAGATAATGATATGTCAAGAGAAGACTCACCATTGGAAAGAATATGATAGTAATCTTCTAGTTTTTCTTTGGGGTCTATTGGGTCAACCAAGGATAATTCTGTGGCCATATGATATCTATCATAACCTAGACGCATGGCCTCCCATGTACGAAGGTTTCCTTGAGCACTTCCCAAAGATTTTAATTTCTAAAACAGTTTTTCACTATACCTTTATGTAAGGTGTCATTGTGAGGTCTTTGTCTGACAGGTTGGGACATGAGTCACAATTGGTATATATTTGTATCCAAACTCACAAAGATATGTGTTGTTGTATTTTGCACGACAATTGTTGTAATAAAGTTGTAGTTGTTTTCTATACCATGTATCTAGCGACTTCGAAATGGGTTGGATGGAATGGACCTATTTTGGATGGAATGGACCTAATTAAGCTCCGATGAGAGAAATACTTATCGAAAAGCCCCTCTTTCTTGGGAGCAGCACGGTTGTCATAATTGATTACGTAATATTATTTGTGAATAATTAATTATTGATTTATATGATAAGGAAATATTTATTTTATGTAGATATAAATGATGGATATATTTATTTTATGTGGATAAAATGAAGGAATTAATGTTGAGGTATTTTATCGGTATTTTGTCGGATTGGAGGTATTAAAAGATCAAATCGATTGTTATTACAACTTTATTGTGTGAGTTATAATATTTAATCCGTAGTTGGATCGTTGTAATTTTTGGATATATTATACATATATAAGTTGAGTATATGTCCACAAATTTTGAACCGTTAAAAATGAGCGTATAATTTGTTATGAATTTTAAGAGGTGACTGATTCGGAAATTATGTTATAAATGATTTTGGTGGAAAATTCTAGAATTGGTGGGCCCCACTTGTGGTTGGTGAAGAAATTGGCTGAATTTTATTTCAAATGTGATGGGTGGGAATAGTAGCAGGTAAAGCCATCAGGTTGCAGGTTAAGTCTGCTTCGGCGTGATAACATTTTCCTATAAATGGAGGGCTAAGTTAGAATTGAAAATCACACCAGAAATAAGTTTTCTGTCTTTCTCTCTCTAGATTATCGAGTATATTTTATGAGTATTTAGATACTTGGTGAGTTACTATTCATCAGTGCAAGTTTCTTTCAGCGTCATATCCGATATCCAGTCAGAAATACTGCTCTTTTTGAGGTAAGGGATTGTAAGGGATTGTAAGGGATAGTAAGGGATATTAAGGGATGTTATATTCTTCATAATGATATTATTCTTTCAATATCATTATACTGACATATTGGTATGGATCTTATTGTGGAATTTCTATCTTTTTGAGTCGGGGTTACTATTCACGTATACGGCACTATTTATGTATATGGCACTATTTACGTATATGACATTATTTACGTATACGGTACTATGTACGAATACGGAGTACTATTCACGAGTTACTATTCATGAGTTACTATTCATAAGTTACTATTCATGGGTACTATTCATGACAAAAATTGGTTTCTTTTTCTAACCAAATTATAGTTGATTTATGAATATTACTCTTGAGATTAAATCTAGATGTTTTGATTATATTGATTTTACTATTATATATAACATTTTTATAACCCTAGTGATGGAATTTCTTTTGACTTGAGTGTAAAGATGGGTAGATTATTGGTATGATCATGACTAAAGATAATTAGTCACTATTGGAAATAGAAAGGTGTTGTATACATCATTTAGTAGTTATATTTGGTGAATCAATTCTCAAGCGCACAAACTTAGAGACCACCGCTCTATTTCCCTCACCTACCCTTTCAATCCGGCTACACTCTTATTACGAAAAGGAATTGTGATGCAAAAGGGTGAGCACAAGTAATGATAAAGAATATCATGACTAAAGATAATTAAATTATCAATAGCCTTCATCGATAATAAATCGAGATTTAGAACATATGGTAGATGATAAAACTTTTCAACCATAGTTGCGGTAGAACGAAGCAATCCATTAGAAGAGTCAAATAGACCATAAAGTCTATTATCTTCACCACATTAAAAGTCCACCAACAATGTTTTATCCTGTAACATCACTCAATGCAGGTTCATTTCCACAATTATATGAATAACTCATAATCGTAATTGTGATTCTAAATTCCTCTTCGCACCGGGATGAAGATAATTTTCATCACATGTCTTTACGAAACATCAAAGATCATGGTTATACCAAATCACAGTTCTATTTTATAATCATATACTAATAATTTCATCTTTTTTGCACTACGGGCCAAAGATATTCATCAACAGACCATCTTTTGCACTTTACTGAGCCAAAAGATATTCAACAACATGTCATCTTTTGCACTCTGGGCCAAAAATATTCATCAATAATTCATCTTTTACTACTGAGTGCCAAAGATATTCCTCAACAGTTCATATTTTACTACTGGGCCAAATATATTAATATCTCGAAAAATATATAATCATTTCGAATTTATATAAACAATATTTATAACCATGTTGATCATTTCACCTTTGCACTTAAGCTAAAGATATTCAATTATAAATTCAATGGTCATGATCATACCAGTCAACAATTCATCTTTGCACTACTGGCCAAAGAGAACCCATAGTCATGATCATACCAATAATCTACCCATCTTTACACTCAAGTCAAAAGAAATTCCATCACTAGGGTTATAAAAATGTTATATATAATAGTAAAATCAATATAATCAAAACATCTAGATTTAATCTCAAGAGTAATATTCATAAATCAACTATAATTTGGTTAGAAAAAGAAACCAATTTTGTGAATAGTGAATAGTACCCCATGAATAGTAACTCGTGAATAGTAACTCATGAATAGTAACTCGTGAATAGTACTTTCGTAAATAGTACGTAATCATAAATATCATATAAAAATAATGTCATATATCGTAAATAGTGCCATATACATGAATAGTGCCGATATCGTGTGAATAGTAACCCCAGACTCAAAAAGATAGAAATTCCACAATAAGATCCATACCAATATGTCAGTATAATGATATTGAAAGAATAACATCATTATGAAGAATATAACATCCCTTAATATCCCTTACTATCCCTTACAATCCTTTACCTCAAAAGAGCAGTATTTCTGACTAGATATCGGATATGACGCAGAAGGAAACTTGCACTGATGAATAGCAACTCACCAAGTATCTAAATACTCATAAAATATACTCGATAATCTAGAGAGAAAAGAGAAAAAATGTTGTTTACGGTGTGATTTTCAATTCTAACTTAGCCCTCTATTTATAGGAAAATGTTAGCACGCCAAGCAGCGACTTAACTGCTGACACTTTGATGGCTTTACCTGCTACTATTCCCACCCATCACATTTGAAATAAAATTCAGCACATTTCTTCACCAACCACAAGTGGGGCCCACCAATTCTAGAATTTTCCACCAAAATTATTTATAACATAATTTTCGTATCAGTCACCTCTTAAAATTCATAACAAATTATACGCTCACTTTTAACGGTTCAAAATTTGTGGACATATACTCAACTTATATATGTATAACATATCCAAAATTTACTACGATCCAACGGTCGGATTAAATATTATAACTCACACAATAAAGTTGTAATAACACCGATTTGATCTTTTAATACCTCCAATCCGACAAAAATCTTTATAAAATACCTCGAACATTAATTCCTTCATTTTATATCCACATAAAATAAATCCATCATTTATATCCACATAAAATAAATATTTCCTTATCATATAAATCAATAATTAATTATTCACAAATAATATTACTGAATCACAATAATGACAACGGTAGTTCCCAAGAAAGAGGGGCTTTTCGATAAGGATTTCTCCTTCTTGGCGCGATTAGGTGACCAAACCTCCATGATAGAACTTTTTAGACATTGCCAATAATGCTATCTAATAATATTATTCAAATAATATGAATTATTGATCGATAATGGAAATATTTGTGCGATGACAATTATTGAAACAACAATAATATAAAATATCAACGCAGACAATTATTGAATCAATAAAATAAAATATTGAGCGATAATTCTTTGTAACAATTATTGAGTAGTGCCTTCTTACGTAAGAATCAATAATTTAAAAATCTTGTGCAATACTGGTGTACTTTGCAACCCGCGCGTATTACGTATTTTAACCACGGCATTCCAATAGTGTTAACAATGTAAAAACTCGCCAGATATTTATTCAATTTTGTCATTTTCTTCTTCGATGATTATCCGTTATGGGGCCCACAAATAGCTGCGCCGTCGTACGAATATTCCCCGACAGAAAGAATATTCCACGACCAAACGAATATTCCCCGACAATAATGAATACTTTATAACCACTTGCGTATTTTGAAAAATTTATATATATCACCCTTAACTTTAACTTTTTATCAATTTAACCATTTACTAAATATAAAAATTGAATACATTTATTTCATAAAATTAGGGGTCTTACAATCTCTCCTCCTTAAAATTTCGTCATCAAAATTTACGTGCACAGTATTTCAAAGAGTTGAGAATACCTTGCTTTCATTTTAGATTCCATCTTCCCCATCATCATGATTTCTCCATTGCTCATCTCTCGTATTTCGAGATATCATTCTAGAATACTGACTTCAAAACAAGGGTTAATTGAACAAATTAATATATCACATAATATCCCGATATTATGATGACCAACAATTAAGCTTAGGTAGGACACCTTTAGCGAAGGATTTACTCATCTCTCCCTCTAGTTCTATTCCCCAGTCTCCGCGCGGAGATCATATCCTAAGCTACGATACCAACCATGACGCCCCCAAAATAGGTCCATTCCATCCAACCCATTACGAGTGCCAAAATACATGGTACAAAAAACAACTATAACTTTATTACAACAATTGTCGTGCAAAATACAACAACACATATGTTGTGAGTTTGGATACAAATATATACCAACTGTGACTCATGTCCCAACTGTAGACAGCACTTCACAATGACACCTTATATAAAGATATAGTCAAAAACTGTTTTAGAAATTAAAATCTTTGTAAAGTGCTCAAGAAAACCTTCGTACATGGGAGGCCATGCGTCTAGGTTATGATAGATATCATATGGCCACAGAATTATCCTTGGTTGACCCAATAGACCCCAAAGAAAAACGAGAAGATTACTATCATATTCTTTCCAATGGTGAGTCTTCTCTTGACATATCATTATCTCCACTGTCTCTAATTGAGAGTTATACTTCAACCAAACACCAAGATTATATAGGTAGTGCTCGTAGATATACTCAGTAAGTGGATGAGCATAACCATGTCTTATGATGATACAAGGTTGTATGTCATTAGACATCTTGTATGATAGTGGCAAAACACACTTCCAACGTTGGGTTCGCCTCACCCTATTTGATTCACCAAATATAACTACTAAATGATGTATACAATCTGACACTTTTCTATCGATAAAATTATTTTCACCTCCACGACCTCAGACCATAGACCACTCTATTTCCTGTTACCCCAGCTTCGACCCATTACACTCTTATTACACGAAAAGGAATTGTGAAGCAAAAGGGTGAGCCTGACTAGCTTCGATAAAGAATATCATGACTAAAGATAATTAAATTATCAATAGCCTTCATCGATAATAAATCGAGATTTAGAACATATGGTAGATGATAAAAATTTTCAACCATAGTTGCAGCGGAACGAGCAATCCATTAGAAGAGTCAAATAGACCATAAAGTCTATTATCTTCTCCACATTAAAAGTCCACCAACAGTGTTTTATCTCTGTAACATCACTCAACAGTTCCTTTCCACAATTATATGAATAACTCATAATCATAATTGTGATTCTAAATTCCTCTTCGCACCCAAGACGAAGATAATTTTCATCACATGTCTTTACCTGAAACATCAAAGATCATGGTTATACCAAATCACAGTTCCTGTTTATAATCATACTAACAATTTCATCTTTGCACTACGGGCCAAAGATATTCATCAAATTCATCTTTGCATCTTTTGCACTACAGTGTCAAGATATTCAACAACATGTCATCTTTGCACTACTGGGCGAAGATATTCATCAATAATTCATCTTTTACTTTCTGGGCCAAAGATATTCTTCAACATTCATATTTGCACTACGGGCCCGAATATATTAATATCTCAAAAATATATAATCATTTGAATTTATATAAACAATAATTATAACCATGTTGATCATTTCACCTTTGCACTTAAGCTAAAGATATTCAATTATAAATTCAATGGTCATGATCATACCGATCAATAATTCATCTTTGCCTTCTTGGCCAAAGAGAACCCATAGTCATGATCATACCAATAATCTACCCATCTTTACACTCAAGTCGAAAGAAATTTCATCATCGGGGTTATAAAAATGTTATATATAATAATAAAATCAATATAATCAAAACATCTAGATTTAATCTCAAGAGTAATATTCATAAATCAACTATAATTTGGTTAGAAAAAGAAACCAATTTTGTAAATGAATAGTACCCCGTGAATAGTAACTTCGTGAATAATAGTAACTCATGAATAGTAACTTATGAATAGTAACTCGTGAATAGTACTCAATTCGTAGTATAGTATATCTATCGTATAATGTAAATAAATAATATCATATCGTGAATAGTGCCATATACATGATAATATCGTGAATAGTCGTATATATCGTGAATAGTAACCCTGACTCAAAAAGATAGAAATTCCACAATAAGATCCATACCAATATGTCAGTATAATGATATTGAAAGAATAACATCATTATGAAGAATATAACATCCATTAATATCCCTCACTATCCCTTACAATCCCATACCTCAAAAGAGCAGTATTTCTGACTGGATATCGGATATGACGCTGAAGGAAACTTGCACTGATGAATAGCAACTCACCAAGTATCTAAATACTCATAAAATATACTCGATAATCTAGAGAGAGAAAGAGAGAAAACTTGTTTCTGGTGTGATTTTCAATTCTAACTTAGCCCTCTATTTATAGGAAAATGTTAGCAGCAGCGAAAGCAGACTTAACACTATGACTTTGATGGCTTTACTGCTACTATTCCCACCCACCACATTTGAAATAAAATTCAGCACATTTCTCACCACCAACCAAAAGTGGGGCCCACCAATTCTAAATTTTCCACCAAAATTATTTATAACATAATTTACAGATCGATCACCTCTTAAAATTCATAACAAATCATCGCTCATTTTTAACGGTTCAAAATTTGTGGACATATACTCAACTTATATATATATAACATATCCAAAAATTACTAACGATCCAATGAGGTCGGATTAAATATTATAACTCACACAATAAAGTTGTAAGAACAATGATTTGATCTTTTAATACCTCGAATCAGACAAAATCTTGATAAAATACCTCAACATTAATTCCTTCATTTTATAACCACATAAAATAAATAATCCATCATTTATATCCACATCAAATAAATATTTCCTTATCATATAAATCAATAATTAATTATTCACAAATAATATTACGAGAATCAATTATGATGACGGTAGTTCGAGAAGAGGGGCTTTTCGATAAGGATTTCTCCTTCTTGGCCTTGATTAGGTGACCAAACCTCTCCTTGATGAAACTTTCTAGACATTGCCAATAATGCTATCTAATAATATTATTCAAATAATATGAATTATTGATCGATAATGGAAATCTTGTGCGATGACAATTATTGAAACAACAATAATATAAAATATCAACGCAACAATTATTGAATCAATAAAATAAAATATTGAGCGGTAATTCTTTGTAACAATTATTAGTAGTGCCTTCTTACGTAAGAATCAATAATTTAAAAATCTTGTGTGCGTCTACTGTAATCTCTTATGCAACCCACGCGTATTCTTGTATTTTAACCACCGGGTATTCCAATAGATGTTAACGGTAACAACTACGTCGTTATTTATAAAAACTTTTTTATCGTTTTCTTCATCAAAGCGATTATCCGTTATGGGGCCCACAAATAGGCTACGTCAAAATCGTCTGCGAATATTCCCAAGCGAGAAAGAATATTCCACGACCAAATGAATATTCCCCGACAATTGAATATTTTATAACCACTTGCGTATTTTGAAAAAAAATTCATATATCACCCTTAACTTTAACTTTTTATCAATTTAACCATTTACTAAATAGAAAAATTGAATACTTTTATTTCATAAAATTCGGGGTCTTACAATCTCCCTCCTTATGAAATTTAAGTCCCAAAATTTACGTGCACAGATATTTCAAAGAGTTGAGAATACCTTGCTTTCATTTTAGATTCCATCTTCCATCATCATCATGATTTCTCCATTGCTCATCTCTCTTGTATTTGAGATATCATTCTAGAATCTGACTTCAAAATAAAGGTTAATTGAACAAATTAATATATCACATAATATCCCGATATTATGGTCCCTAACCAACAATTAAGCTTAGGTAGGACACACTAGCGAAGGATTTACTCATCTCTCCCTCCTAGTTTTCCCCATCCTCGATCTCACTTGAGAGATCATCCCTAAGCTCGATACCAAATGTGACTCTAGACGCCCCAAAATAGGTCCATTCCATCCAACCCATTACAGTGCCAAATACATGGTACAAAAAAACAACTACAACTTTATTACAACAATTGTCGTGCAAAATACAACAACACATATCTTTGTGAGTTTGGATACAAATATATACCAACTGTGACTCATGTCCCAACCTTGGATAGACACGTCACAATGACACCTTACATAAAGGTATAGTCAAAAAGCTGTTTTAGAAATTAAAATCTTTGGAAAGTGCTCAAGAAACCTTTGTACATGGGAGGCCATGCGTCTAGGTTATGATAGATATCATATGGCCACCAGAATTATCCTTGGTTGACCCGATAGACCCCAAAGAAAAATGAGAAGATTACTATCATATTCTTTCCAATGGTGAGTCTTCTCTTGACATATCATTATCTCCACTTGTCTCTAATTGAGAATTATACTTCAAACAAACACCAAGATTATATAGGTAGTGCTTTCGTAGATATACTCGATGAAGTGGATGATCATAACCATCTTATGATGACACGAGGTTGTATGTCATTAGACATCTTGTATGATAGTGGCAAAACACCCTTCCAACGTTGGGTTCACCTCACCTATTTGATTCACCAAATATAACTACTAAATGATGTATACAACACACTTATCTATATTCTCGATAAGGAGAACCTCCACTATTTAGAGAACATCAGCTGACTATATTCCATATTCTATTCCTGTTACCCATTCGACTACACTTTTATTACACGAAAGGAATTGTGAAGCAAAAGGGTGAGCACAACTAGCTCGATAAAAGAATATCATGACTAAAGATAATTAAATTATCAATAGCCTTCATCGATAATAAATCGAGATTTAGAACATATGGTAGATGATAAAACTTTTCAACCATAGTTGCGGTGAACGAAGCGATCCATTAGAAGAGTCGAATAGACCATAAAGTCTATTATCTTCTCCACATTAAAAGTCCACCAACAATGTTTTATCCTGTAACATCAATCAGCAGTTCCTTTCCACAATTATATGAATAACTCATAATCATAATTGTGATTCTAAATTCCTCTTCTCATCCGGGGGCGAAGATAATTTTCATCACATGTCTTTACGAAACATCAAAGATCATGGTTATACCAAATCACGGTTCTGTTTATAATCATACTAATAATTTCATCTTTTGCACTTTCGGGCCCAAAGATATTCATCAACAGATTCATCTTTGCACTCTGGGCCAAAGATATTCAATAACAGTCATCTTTGCACTACGGGCCAAGATATTCATCAACAATTCATCTTTTGCTTTCTGGGCCAAAGATATTCATCAATTTCATATTTTTACTACGGGCCAAATATATTCATCAAATATATTTTAATATATTAATATCTCGAAAAAATATAATCATTTGAAATTATATAAACAATAATTATAACCATGTTGATCATTTCACCTTTGCACTTAAGCTAAAGATATTCAATTATAAATTCAATGGTCATGATCATACCGATCAACAATTCATCTTTTGCACTTTTTTGGCCAAAGAGAACCCATAGTCGCGATCATACCAATAATCTACCCATCTTTACACTCAAGTCAAAAGAAATTTCATCATAGGGGTTATAAAAATGTTATATATAATAATAAAATCAATATAATCAAAACATCTAGATTTAATCTCAAGAGTAATATTCATAAATCAACGATAATTTGGTTAGAAAAAAAAAACCAATTTTTGTAGTGAATAGTGAAATAGTACTTGTGAATAGTAACTTTCGTGAATAGTAACTTATGAATAGTAATAGTAACTCGTGAATAGTACTTCGTAGTATAGTAAATACATAGTAGTATCGTAAATAATGTCATATCGTAAATAGTGCCATATACATGAATAGTAAGTATCGTGAATAGTAATAGTAACCCCAGACTCAAAAAGGTAGAAATTCCACAATAAGATCCATACCAATATTTCGATTATAATGATATTGAAAGAATAATATCATTATGAAGAATATAACATCCCTTAATATCCCTTACTATCCACTGATCCCATCCTCAAAAGAGCGATACTTACGACTGGATATCGGATATGGATGTTTGAAGGAAACTTGCTTGATGAATAACAACTCACCAAGTATCTAAATACTCACAAAATACACTCGATAATCTAGAGAAAAAGAAAACTTACTTGTTTTACGTGTGATTTTCAATTCTAACTTAGCCCTCTATTTATATAGAAAATGTTAGCACGCAAAGAAGGACTTGACACTGCACACTTTGATGGCTTTACCTGCTACTATTCCCACCCACCACATTTGAAATAAAATTGAGCACATTTCTCACCAACCACAAAAAGTGGGGCCCACCATTCTAAATTTTCCACCAAAATCATTTATAACCTAATTTCCGAATCGATCACCTCTTAAAATTCATAACAAATCATACGTTCATTTTAACGGTTCAAAATTTGTGGACATATACTCAACTTATATATATATAACATATCCAAAAATTACAACGATCAACGGTCGGATTAAATATTATAACTCACACATGATAAAGCTGTAAGAACAACAGATTTGATCTTTTAATACCTCCAATCAGATAAAATCTTGATAAAATACCTCAACATTAATTCCTTCATTTATAACCACATAAAATAAATATATCCATCATTTATATCCACATCAAATAAATATTTCCTTATCATATAAATCAATAATTAATTATTCACAAATAATATTACGAGAATCCTGATAATGACAACGGTAGTTCCCGAAAGAGGGGCTTTTCGATAAGGATTTCTCCTTCTTGGCGGCGCAATTAGGTGACCAAACCTCTCCTTGTGAACTTTCTAGACATTGCCAATAATGCTATCTAATAATATTATTAAAATAATATGAATTATTGATCGATAATGGAAATCTTTGTGCGATGACAATTATTGAAACAACAATAATATAAAATATCAATTGAACAATTATTGAATCAATAAAATAAAATATTGAGCAATAATTCTTGTAACAATTATTGAGTAGTGCCTTCTTACGTAAGAATCAATAATTTAAAAATATAATCATGCAATCTGGTAATATTCTTTGTTCGACCACGCGCGTATTCTTGTATTTTAACCACGGTATTCCAATAGATTGTTAATTGAGTAACAACTACACTGTAGTTATTTATAAAAACTCAAACTTTGTCGTTTTCTTCATCAAGCGGTTATCCGTTATGGGGCCCACAAATAGGCTACTGCGTAAATACGAATATTCCCAAAGCGGAAAGAATATTCCACGACCAAAGCGAATATTCCCAAACAATAATGAATATTTTATAACCACTTGCGTATTTTGAAAAAAATTTATATATATCACCCTTAACTTTAACTTTTTATCAATTTAACCATTTACTAAATATAAAAAATTGAATACTTTTATTTCATAAAATTAGGTCTTACAATCTCCCTCCTTATGAAATTTCGTCCATTGAAATTTACGTGCACAGATATTTCAAAGAGTTGAGAATACCTTGCTTTCATTTTAGATTCCATCTTCCACATCATCATGATTTCTCCATTGCTCATCTCACATATTTGGATATCATTCTAGAATCTGACTTCAAAACAAGGTTAATTGAACAAATTAATATATCACATAATATCCGATATTATGACTAACCAACAATTAAGCTTAGGTAGGACACCTTTAGCGAAGGATTTACTCATCTCTCCCCTCTAGTTTCTATTCCCAGATCTCGCGGAGATCATATCCTAAGCTACGATACCAACCGTGCCCCAAAATAGGTCCATTCCATCCAACCCATTATTCCCGTCGGCGAGTCGCCGGTGAATACATGGTACTCAAAAAACAACTATAACTTTATTACAACAATTGTCGTGCAAAATACAACAACACATTATCTTTGTGAGTTTGGATACAAATATATACCAAGCTTTGAATCATGTCCCAAACCTGTGGATAACACGTCACAATGACACCTTACATAAAGGTATAGTCAAAAAGCTGTTTTTAGAAATTAAAATCTTTGGGAAGTGCTCAAGAAACCTTCCGTTACATGGGAGGCCATGCGTCTACAGGTTATGATAGATATCATATGGCCACGCAAATTATCCTTGGTTGACCCAATAGACCCCAAAAGAAAAATGAGAAGATTACTATCATATTCTTTCCAATGGTGAGTCTTCTCTTGACATATCATTATCTCCACTTTGTCTCTAATTGAGAATTATACTTCAAACAAACACCAAGATTATATAGGTAGTGCTTTCATAGATATACTCGGCAAGTGGATGAGCACAACCACATCTTATGATGACACGAGGTTGTATGTCATTAGACATCTTGTATGATAGTGGCAAAACACCCTTCCAACGTTGGGTTCACCTCTCACCTATTTGATTCACCAAATGTAACTACTAAATGATGTATATGAACACACACTTTCTAAAGTCTCGATAAAATTATTTTCATACTATTTAGGAGAACCTCCATGACTAGAGACCATAGATTCTATTCCCCATGTTATCCTTTCGACCCACACTACACTCTTATTACACGAAAAGGAATTGTGAAGCAAAGGGTGAGCACAACTAGCTTCGATAAAGAATATCATGACTAAAGATAATTAAATTATCAATAGCCTTCATCGATAATAAATCGAGAGATTTAGAACATATGGTAGATGATAAAACTTTTCAACCATAGTTGCGGTGAACGAAGCGATCCATTAGAAGAGTCGAATAGACCATAAAATCTATTATCTTCTCCACATTAAAAGTCCACCAACAATGTTTTATCCTGTAACATCAATCAGCAGTTCCTTTCCACAATTATATGAATAACTTCATAATCATAATTGTGATTCTAAATTCCTCTTCTTTTCCGGGGCGAAGATAATTTTCATCACATGTCTTTACGAAACATCAAAGATCATGGTTATACCAAATCACGATTCTGTTTATAATCATACTAATAATTTCATCTTTTTGCACTCTGGGGCCAAAGATATTCATCAACAGACCATCTTTGCACTTACGGGCGAAAGATATTCAACAACAGGTCATCTTTGCACTACGGGCCAAAGATATTCATCAACAATTCATCTTTTTACTTTCTGAGCCAAAGATATTCATCAACAGTTCATATTTTTTCTCTGGGCGAAAGATATTCATCAATGCATATTTTGCAAATATATTAATATCTCGAAAAAATATATAATCATTTGAAAATTTATATAAACAATAATTATAACCATGTTGATCATTTCACCTTTGCACTTAAGCTAAAGATATTCAATTATAAATTCAATGGTCATGATCATACCGATTAACAATTCATCTTTTGCACTCTTTGCCAAAGAGAACCCATAGTCATGATCATACCAATAATCTACCCATCTTTACACTCAAGTGAAAGAAATTTCAACATCGGGGTTATAAAAATGTTATATATAATAATAAAATCAATATAATCAAAACATCTAGATTTAATCTCAAGAGTAATATTCATAAATCAACGATAATTTGGTTAGAAAAAGAAACCAATTTTTGTCGTGAATAGTACTACGTGAATAGTAACTTCGTGAATAGTAACTCATGAATAGTAACTCGTGAATAGTACTCATGTGATTAGTACATAGTATGCGTATCGTAAATAATGTCATATACGTAAATAATGTCATATATCATGAATAGTCATAGTATCATTGTGAATAGTGTGCATATATCGTGAATAGTAACCCCAGACTCAAAAAAAGGTAGAAATTCCACAATAAGATCCATACCAATATTTCGATTATAATGATATTGAAAGAATAACATCATTATGAAGAATATAACATCCATTAATATCCTCACTATCCCTCACTTTATCCCATACCTCAAAAGCGTTAATTATTTTGATGGATATCGGATGTAATATTTGAAGGAAACTTGCCTTCGATGAATAGCAACTCACCAAGTATCTAAATACTCACAAAATACACTCGATAATCTAGAGAGAAAAAGAAAAAACTTATGTTTACGGTGTGATTTTCAATTCTAACTTAGCCCTCTATTTATAGGAAAATGTTAGCCTTGCAGCAAAGCGGACTTGACTGCAACTTTGATGGCTTTACCTTCTACTATTCCACCACCACATTTGAAATAAAAATTGAGCACATTTCTCACCAACCAAAAGTGGGGCCCACCAATTCTAAATTTTCCACCAAAATCATTTATAACCTAATTTCCGAATCGATTCACCTCTTAAAATTCATAACAAATCATCGCTCATTTTAACGGTTCAAAATTTGTGGACATATACTCAACTTATATATGTATAACATATCCAAAAATCACAACGATCCAGCGGTCGGATTAAATATTATAACTCACACAATAAAGTTGTAAGAACAACGATTTGATCTTTTAATACCTCCAATCAGACAAAATCTTGATAAAATACCTCAACATTAATTCCTTCATTTATATCCACATAAAAATAAATCCATCATTTATATCCACATCAAATAAATATTTCCTTATCATATAAATCAATAATTAATTATTCACAAATAATATTACGAGAATCCAATTATGACAACGAGTAGTTTCCGAGGAAAGAGGGGCTTTTTCGATAAGGATTTCTCCTTCTTGGTAGCATGATTAGGTGACCAAACCTCTCCTTGACATAACTTTCTAGACATTGCCAATAATGCTATCTAATAATATTATTCAAATAATATGAATTATTGATCGATAATGGAAATATTTGTGCGGTGACAATTATTGAAACAACAATAATATAAAATATCAATATGACAATTATTGAATCAATAAAATAAAATATTGAGCGGTAATTCTTTGTAACAATTATTGAGTAGTGCCTTCTTACGTAAGAATCAATAATTTAAAATCTTTGTGTAATCTGGTGTCTACTCTTTGTGCGACCACGCGTATTCTTGTATTTTAACCACGGGTATTCCAATAGTGTTAACGGTAACAACTCTCGCCGTTATTTATAAAAACTTTTTGTCGTTTTTCTTCATCAATGCGGTTATCCGTTATGGGGCCCACAAATAGCTTTGCTGTAGTCGTACGAATATTCCCAAGCGAAAAAGAATATTCCACGACCAAACGAATATTCCCAAATGATAATGAATATTTTATAACCACTTGCGTATTTTGAAAAAAAAATTATATATATCACCCTTAACTTTAACTTTTTATCAATTTAACCATTTACTAAATATAAAAAATTGAATACTTTTATTTCATAAAATTCGGGGTCTTACAATCTCCCTCTTTATGAAATTTAATCCCCGAAATTCGTGCACAGTATTTCAAAGAGTTGAGAATACCTTGCTTTCATTTTAGATTCCATCTTCCACATCATCATGATTTCTCCATTGCTCATCTCACCGTATTTGAGATATCATTCTAGAATCTGACTTCAAAACAAGGTTAATTGAACAAATTAATATATCACATAATATCCAGATATTATGACCAAACCAAATTAATTAAGCTTAGGTAGGACACACTTTAGCGAAGGATTTACTCATCTCTCCCTCTCTAGTTCTATTCCCTGGACAGATCTCCGCCCTCACAATGATCATATCCTAAGCTACGATACGATGCATTCCCCATGGCGCCCCCAAAATAGGTCCATTCCATCCAACCCATTACGAGTGTCGCCCCAAATACATGGTAAAAAAAACAACTACAACTTTATTACAACAATTGTCGTGCAAAATACAACAACACATATATCTTTGTGAGTTTGGATACAAATATATACCAATTGTGACTCTGTCCCCAACCTTGGATATGACGTCACACAATGACACCTTACATAAAGGTATAGTCAAAAAGCTGTTTTAGAAATTAAAATCTTTGGGAAGTGCTCAAGAAACCTTCGTACATGGGAGGCCATGCGTCTAGGTTATGATAGATATCATATGGCCACGAAATTATCCTTGGTTAACCCAATAGACCAAAAAAAAGAAGAGAAGATTACTATCATATTCTTTCCAATGGTGAGTCTTCTCTTGACATATCATTATCTCCACTGTCTCTAATTGAGAATTATACTTCAACCAAACACCAAGATTATATAGGTAGTGCTTTCGTAGATATACTCGGAAGTGGATGAGCACAACCTGTCTTATGATGACACGAGGTTGTATGTCATTAGACATCTTGTATGATAAATGGCAAAACACCCTTCAACGTTGGGTTCACCTCACCTATTTGATTCACCAAATATAACTACTAAATGATGTATACAACACCTTTCTATAGTTTGTCAATAAAAGAACCTCCATACTATTTAGGGAAACCTCAGCATTATAGACTATTCCATTCCCTGTTTACCCCGCTCGACCGACTACACTCTTATTACACGAAAAGGAATTGTGAAGCAAAAGGGTGAGCACAACTAGCTCGATAAAGAATATCATGACTAAAGATAATTAAATTATCAATAGCCTTCATCATGATAATAAATCGAGATTTAGAACATATGGTAGATGATAAAACTTTTCAACCATAGTTGCGGTGAACGAGCAATCCATTAGAAGAGTCGAATAGACCATAAAATCTATTATCTTCTCCACATTAAAAGTCCACCAACAATGTTTTATCCTGTAACATCAATCAGCAGTTCATTTCCACAATTATATGAATAACTTTCATAATCATAATTGTGATTCTAAATTCCTCTTCGCACCGGGGGCGAAGATAATTTTCATCACATGTCTTTACGAAACATCAAAGATCATGGTTATACCAAATCACGAGTTCTGTTTTTATAATCATACTAATAATTTCATCTTTGCACTACGGGCCAAGATATTCATCAACAGACCATCTTTGCACTCTGACGAAGATATTCAACAATAGGTCATCTTTTTCAGGTACCAAAAGATATTCATCAACAATTCATCTTTTTCTTTACTGGGCCAAAGATATTCCTCAACAATTCATATTTGCACTACAAACCAAATATATTAATATCTCAAAGAAATATATAATCATTTGAAATTTATATAAACAATATTTATAACCATGTTGATCATTTCACCTTTGCACTTAAGCTAAAGATATTCAATTATAAATTCAATGGTCATGATCATACCGATCAATAATTCATCTTTTGCACTCTTGGCCAAAGAGAACCCTAGTCATGATCATACCAATAATCTACCCATCTTTACACTCAAGTCAAAAGAAATTCAATCACTAGGGTTATAAAAATGTTATATATGATAATAAAATCAATATAATCAAAACATCTAGATTTAATCTCAAGAGTAATATTCATAAATCAACTATAATTTGGTTAGAAAAAGAATAAATTTTTAGTCGTGAATAGTAATAGTGAATAGTAACTTCGTGAATAGTAACTCATGAATAGTAACTAGTGAATAGTACTCAGATTATTACATAATACCGTATCGTAAATAATGTGATATCGTAAATAGTGTCATATACATGAATAGTGCCATGATATCGTGAATAGTCTTGATCGTGAATAGTAATCCAGACTCAAAAAGATAGAAATTCCACAATAAGATCCATACCAATATGTCGAGTATAATGATATTGAAAGAATAACATCATTATGAAGAATATAACATCCCTTACAATCCCTTACTATCCCTTACAATCCCTTATAATCCCTTACCTCAAAAGAACGGTATTTCTGACTAGATATCGGATATGATATTTGAAGAAACTTACTTGCAGCGATGAATAGCAACTCACCAAGTATCTAAATACTCATAAAATATACTCGATAATCTAGAGAGAAAAGAAAAACTTGTTTACGGTGTGATTTTCAATTCTAACTTAGCCCTCTATTTATAGGAAAATGTTAGCAGCAGGCAAAGCAGACTTGAACTGCTGCAACACGATGGCTTTACACTGCTACTATTCCCACCCATCACATTTGAAATAAAATTCAGCACATTTCTTCACCAACCACAAAGTGGGGCTCCAATTCTAAATTTTTCACCAAAATCATTTATAACATAATTTTCGAATCAGTCCCCTCTTAAAATTCATAACAAATTATCGCTCATTTTAACGGTTCAAAATTTGTGGACATATACTCAACTTATATATGTATAACATATCCAAAAATTACAACGATCCAATGGTCGGATTAAATATTATAACTCACACAATAAAGTTGTAATAACACAGATTTGATCTTTTAATACCTCCAATCCAGATAAAATCTTGATAAAATACCTCAACATTAATTCCTTCATTTATATCCACATAAAATAAATATATCCATCATTTATATCCACATAAATAAATATTTCCTTATCATATAAATAAATAATTAATTATTCACAAATAATATTACGAGAATCCATGATTATGACAACCAGTCGTTCCCAAGAAAGATGGGCTTTTCGATAAGGATTTCTCTTACTTCTTAGCAAGCAATTAGGTGACCAAACCTCTCCTTGTGAAACTTTCTAGATATTGCCAATAATGCTATCTAATAATATTATTCAAATAATATGAATTATTGATCGATAATGGAAATCTTGTGCGGGTGACAATTATTGAAACAACAATAATATAAAATATCAACGACAATTATTGAATCAATAAAATAAAATATTGAGCGATAATTCTTTGTAACAATTATTGAGTAGTGCCTTCTTACGTAAGAATCAATAATTTAAAAATACTATGCAATCTGGTGTCTTCTTTTGTGCGACCAGCGTATTCACGTATTTTAACCACCGGGTATTCCAATAGTGTTAATTGGTAAAAACTACGCCGTTATTAAAATTTTTTTTATTTTTTCTTCCATCAAAGCGGTTATCCATTATGGGGCCCACAAATAGCCGCTGCCGTAAATGCGAATATTCCAAACGGAAAGAATATTCCACGACGACAAACGAATATTCCCAAACAATAATGAATATTTTATAACCACTTGCGTATTTTGAAAAATTTATATATCACCCTTAACTTTAACTTTTATCAATTTAACCATATACTAAATATAAAAAAAATGAATACTTTTATTTCATAAAATTAGGGGTCTTCTGAATCTCCCTCCTTATGAAATTTAAATCATCGAAATTTACGTACACAGTATTTCAAAGAGTTGAGAATACCTTGCTTTCATTTTAGATTCCATCTTCCCTCGTCATCATGATTTCTCCATTGCTCATCTCACATGTATTTGGATATCATTCTAGAATCTGACTTCAAAATAAGGGTTAATTGAACAAATTAATATATCACATAATATCCAGATATTATGACCGACCAACAATTAAGCTTAGGTATGACACACTAGCGAAGGATTTACTCATCTCTCCCTCCTAGTTCTATTCCCGATCTCCGCCAGAGATCATATCCTAAGCTCGATACCAAACTGTGGCCCCCCAAAATAGGTCCATTCCATCCAACCCATTCTGAATTACTTGATATCATGGTACAATAACTTTATTACAACAATTGTCGTGCAAAATACAACAACACATATCTTTGTGAGTTTGGATACAAATATATACCAATCATGAATCATGTCCCAACCTTGGATAACACGTCACAATGACACCTTACATAAAGGTATAGTCAAAAACTGTTTTAGAAATTAAAATCTTTGGGAAGTGCTCAAGGAAACCTTCGTACATGGGAGGCCATGCGTCTAGGTTATGATAGATATCATATGGCCACAGAATTATCCTTGGTTGACCCAATAGACCCCAAAGAAAAATGAGAAGATTACTATCATATTCTTTCCAATGGTGAGTCTTCTCTTGACATATCATTATCTCCACTGTCTCTAATTGAGAGTTATACTTCAACCAAACACCAAGATTATATAGGTAGTGCTCGTAGATATACTCAGCAAGTGGATGAGCACAACCTGTCTTATGATGACACGAGGTTGTATGTCATTAGACATCTTGTATGATAGTGGCAAAACACCCTTCCAACGTTGGGTTCGCCTCACCTATTTGATTCACCAAATGTAACTACTAAATGATGTATACAACACCTTTCTATACTTGCTTAGGGAGAACCTCCACGACTAGAGACCACCGTTCTATTTCCCATTACCTCGCTCGACCCATTTCTACACTCTTTATTACACGAAAAGGAATTGTGAAGCAAAAGGGTGAGCACAACTAGCCAATAAAGAATATCATGACTAAAGATAATTAAATTATCAATAGCCTTCATCGATAATAAATCGGAGATTTAGAACATATGGTAGATGATAAAACTTTTCAACCATAGTTGCGCAAATGAACGAAGCGATCCATTAGAAGAGTCGAATAGACCATAAAGTCTATTATCTTCTCCACATTAAAAGTCCACCAACAGTGTTTTATCCCTGTAACATCACTCAACAGTTTATTTCCACAATTATATGAATAACTCATAATCATAATTGTGATTCTAAATTCCTCTTCGCACCCAGGACGAAGATAATTTTTATCACATGTCTTTACCTGAAACATCAAAAATCATGGTTATACCAAATCACAGTTCCTGTTTATAATCATACTAACAATTTCATCTTTTCACTACGGCCAAAGATATTCATCAACAAACCATTTTTGCACTACATGCCAAAGATATTCAACAATAGGTCATCTTTGCACTACGGGCCAAAGATATTCATCAACAATTAATCTTTGCACTACAGGCCAAAGATATTCCTCAACAGTTCATATTTGCACTACAGGCCAAATATATTAATATCTCAAAGAAATATATAATCATTTCAGAATTTATATAAACAATATTTATAACCATGTTGATCATTTCACCTTTGCACTTAAGCTAAATATATTCAATTATAAATTCAATGGTCATGATCATACCAGTTAACAATTCATCTTTGCACTACTGGCCAAAGAGAACCCATAGTCATGATCATACCAATAATCTACCCATCTTTACACTCAAGTCAAAAGAAATTCCATCACTAGGGTTATAAAAATTTTATATATAATAGTAAAATCAATATAATCAAAACATCTAGATTTAATCTCAAGAGTAATATTCATAAATCAACTATAATTTGGTTAGAAAAAGAAACCAATTTTTGTCGTGAATAGTACTCGTGAATAGTAACTCGTGAATAGTAACTCATGAATAGTAACTCGTGAATAGTACTCCGTATTCGTACATAGTATCGTATACGTAAATAATGTCATATACGTAAATAGTGTCATATACATGAATAAATAGTATGCATATACGTGAATAAATAATAGTCATTATCGTGAATAGTAACCCCGACTCAAAAAGATAGAAATTTCACAATAAGATCCATACCAATATGTCAGTATAATGATATTGAAAGAATAACATCATTATGAAGAATATAACATCCCTTACAATCCCTTACTATCCCTTACAATCTCTTACCTCAAAAGAGCAGTATTTCTGACTGGATATCGGATATGACGCTGAAGGAAACTTGCACTGATGAATAGCAACTCACCAAGTATCTAAATACTCATAAAATATACTCGATAATCTAGAGAGAGAAAGAGAGAAAACTTGTTTCTGGTGTGATTTTCAATTCTAACTTAGCCCTCTATTTATAGGAAAATGTTAGCACGCCGAAGCAGACATAACCTGCAACCTGATGGCTTTACCTGCTACTATTCCCACCCACCACATTTGAAATAAAATTCAGCACATTTCTTCACCAACCACAAGTGGGGCCCACCAATTCTAGAATTTTCCACCAAAATCATTTATAACATAATTTCCGAATCAGTCACCTCTTAAAACTCATAACAAATTATACGCTCATTTTTAACGGTTCAAAATTTGTGGACATATACTCAACTTATATATGTATAACATATCCAAAAATTACAACGATCCAACGGTCGGATTAAATATTATAACTCACACAATAAAGTTGTAATAATACCGATTTGATCTTTTAATACCTCCAATCCGACAAAATACTGATAAAATACCTCAACATTAATTCCTTCACTTTTATCCACATAAAAATAAATATATCCATCATTTATATCCACATAAAATAAATATTTCCTTATCATATAAATCAATAATTAATTATTCACAAATAATATTACAGAATCAATTATGACAACCAGGCCGTTCCCAAGAAAGAGGGGCCTTTCGATAAGTATTTCTCCTTACTGGAGCGCAATTAGGTCCATTCCATCCAAAATAGGTCCATTCCATCCAACCCATTCTGAGTCGCTAGATACATGGTATAGAAAACAACTACAACTTTATTACAACTATTGTCGTGCAAAATACAACAACACATATGCTGTGAGTTTGGATACAAATATATACCAACAGTGACTCATGTCCCAACTGTAGACAGCACCTCACAATGACACCTTACATAAAGGTATAGTCAAAAACTGTTTTAGAAATTAAAATCTTTGGGAAGTGCTCAAGGAAACCTTCGTACATGGGAGGCTATGTGTCTAGGTTATGATAGATATCATATGGCCACAGAATTATCCTTGGTTGACCGAATAGACCCCAAAGAAAAACGAGAAGATTACTATCATATTCTTTCCAATGGTGAGTCTTCTCTTGACATATCATTATCTCCACTGTCTCTAATTGAGAGTTATACTTCAACCAAACACCAAGATTATATAGGTAGTGCTCGTAGATATACTCAAAGAAGTGGATGAGCACAACCCCTGTCTTATGATGACACGAGGTTGTATGTCATTAGACATCTTGTATGATAGTGGCAAAACACCCTTCCAACGTTGGGTTAACCTCACCCTATTTGATTCACCAAATATAACTACTAAATGATGTATACAACACCTTTCTATATCTTTGTAAGGAGAACCTCCACACTAGAGACCACTGCTCTATTTCCCCTGCTACCTCGCTTCGAACCCAATTACACTCTTATTACGAAAAGGAATTGTGAAGCAAAAGGGTGAGCACAACTAGCCCAAGAAAGAATATCATGACTAAAGATAATTAAATTATCAATAGCCTTCATCAAGAAATAAATCGAGATTTAGAACATATGGTAGATGATAAAACTTTTCAACCATAGTTGCACGTGAACGAGCGAATCCATTAGAAGAGTCAAATAGACCATAAAGTCTATTATCTTCTCCACATTAAAAGTCCACCAACAAAGTTGTTTTATCCTCGTAACATCACTCAACAGTTCATTTTCACAATTATATGAATAACTCATAATCATAATTGTGATTCTAAATTCCTCTTCGCACCCAGGACGAAGATAATTTTCATCACATGTCTTTACCTGAAACATCAAAGATCAAGGTTATAACAAATCACAGTTCCTGTTTGTAATCATACTAACAATTTCATCTTTGCACTACGGGCCAAAGATATTCATCAACAGACCATCCAAGTATGTCTCGTGTTCATAATGTGTTTCATATATTTGTACTTCGTAAAAATGTGAAAGACCCGAACCACGTTATTGAGTTAGAACCGGACGAGATAGCCGAAGACTTAACGTATGAGGAGTTACCTGTCAAGATCTTGGATAGGAAGGAGCATGTCCTACGCACGAAGGTCATACCACAAGTTAAAGTCTTGTGGAGGAACCATGCTATAGAAGAAATGACCTGAGAATTGGAAACGAAAATGAAAGTGAGGTATCCTCACCTTTTCGAAACACCAGGTACGTATGTCAATTTCGAGGACGAAATTTCATAAGGAGGGGAGGTTGTAAGACCCCAAATAATTAATAAATGAAATTTAATTTCCTCTAATTATTTTGAAATAGTAAGGGTTGATGTGATTAATGTGGATAGTTATGGGTAAAATACGCAAATATTTCAAAATAAGCAAGTGGTTATAAAATATTCATTGTTGTCGGGGAATATTCGTTTGGTCGTGGAATATTAAATGCTTTATGGGGAATATTCGCATGCGACGGTAGCGACCATGTGTGGGCCCCATAATGGAAAGCGATTGGAGGAAGAAAACGACAAATATAAGTTATTTAAAAATAACGGCGTAATTGTTACCGTTTACACTGTTGGAATACCCGGTGGTTAAAACACGATGTCGCTGGCGTTGTTGCAATGCTAGCTACATCGTATTGCACCAATTATTGACTCTTACGTAAGAAGGCACTACTCAATAATGGTTACAAAATAATTCTTTCGATATTTTATTGGTTCAATAATTGTTGTGTTGATATTTTATATTGATGTTGTTTCAATAATTGTCATTACGCAGTATTTTTCATTATCGAAGCAATAATTCATATTATCTGAATAATATTATTAGATAACATTATTGGCAATGTCTAGAAAGTTCTGTCTAAGGAGAGGTTTGGTCACCTAATTGCGCGCCAGTAAGGAGAAATTCTTATTGGAAAGCCCCCTTTTTCTTAGGAACTGGCCTGGTTTGTCAATATTGTGATTCTGTAATATTATTTGTGAATAATTAATTATTGATTCATATGATGAGGAAAATATTGATTTTATGTGGATATAGATGGAGAAAATTTTTTAATGTGACAATTGTTGAAAATTGAAATTTTATCTTTTTCTGATAAAATAATTCATTTAAATATATATATATATATATATATATATTATATTTAATAATATAATAATGGTGATATTTTTACAACGAATGTGGGATATATGAGTATACGAGGAGGAAGAGTATTTTTGTTGCAATAAATGTTTAAAACATGTTAAACATGTCGGTGGACCCCATTTATTGACTGAAATTTTATTATAGCACAATAAAATCGCCTGTTTGTGGATTTCAATTGATTTACATTTGGAATTTGAAAAAACTTTCTTCTGTAAAGTTGTAGAGAATTGAATTTCCTATAAAAATACGCGAGATTCGAATTTTCTGACAAAAGGGCTATTTATTGTGAATTATTGAAGTTCCGGAGTTCCAAAATAATTGATTTTTGGAAGTTTTAATTGTTTAAAATACAAAAATGTTTTTTATATGTTGTGAGCCTCATTAATCACATGCTAGGTGGCTGATTTCATATTCCCAAAGGATGGCGTAGAAATTTTTTTATAAATATATTATTATATTAAATTTTCTGCTTTGGTGTTCTAAGCAATTTCCTATAAATAGGTGCTTAGGTTAGAATTGAAAATCACACCAGAAACTGAAGTTTTCTCTCTATATATTATCGAGCGTATTCTTATGAGTATTTTGAGTATACTTTGAGTATTGCTATACGGTGAAAGTTCAAGTTATAGCCTATATCCAGTATTCCAGTTAGAAGTACTGTCTTTCCGAGGTAAGGGATGTTATTTTCTTCTCAAATGATATTATTTCTTCAATACCATTATGCTGAAATATTGGATGGAACTTTTTATCAAATTTGGAACTTTTTCATGTCGGGGTTACTATTCATGAGTTACTATTCACGAGTTACTATTCATGAGTTACTATTCATGAGTTACTATTCACGAGTACTATTCACGAAGCGTGAAGATATTTTTTGTGAAATTTCTATCTTTTGGTGTCGGAGTTACTATTTATGTATACGGCACTATTCACGTATACGGTACTATTCACGAATACGGCACTATTCATCGAAAAATAAAAATTTTCCTTTTCATCCAAAATATCTATTGTGGATAGTAGTTTTGATTGTATCCATGGTTTGATCATTCTTGAATTTTACACCACTATGATTATTTTTGAGGTATTTTTGGACGTGGATAAAACAAAGTACGAATTCTTAATCCTTAATCCTTGTCATTTTGTTTCACTGGATTCTTATCTTTAAAAAAAAAATATTTTTCATCATCCTCAGTCTTAAATGATGATATTATTGAATATCTTTGGCACCAGTGCAAAGATGATTGATTTCGATGAATATCTTTGGCTCAGTAGTGCAAAGATGAATGATTTCGATGAATATCTTTGGCCCGTAGTGCAAAGATAAACAGTGTTTAGATGAACATGACCAATGGTGAATGTCCTTGGCACAGAGTGCAAGGATGAATATATGATTCCGGATATATATTGATTGATGTTACGAGGGATAAAATATTGATGATGGATCGTTAAATTCATAGATATTAGTAGATTTCATCCTCTACGTAACTCTTCTATGAATTAATATTTTTCGCCGCGAGTATTGATTTAAAACTTGTTGTCTATTGTATTCTATTAAATTTTTCCCTATTGAAGACTAACGATAATTTGTTGTATATTATCTTAGTCATAATATTCTTTACTGGGCTAGTTGAGCTCACCCTTTTCCTTTTTGTTCCATTTTTTCTTCTCAGGAGGCGAGAATGTAGCGAGTGCTGAGTCTGGGTATGGAATGATGGTTTTAGAGAGTTGTTTAGTAGTCCTCACCATTTTTATAAAATAATGTATCAATAATTATGATGAGGATTTATTTGTATGTGGATATTGTTTAGATGGCAATATCGTATTTAAACTCACGCTTTCTTGTTGTAATAATAAAGTTGTAGTTGTTTACATCAGTGTATTGACAACTCGAAATGGGTGATGTATACCTATTTTGGGGTGTCACGGTTGGTATCGAGCTTAGGATATGATCTCCAAGTGAGATCGGGGAATAGAACTAGGAGGGAGAGACGAGTAAATCCTTCGCTAGTGTGTCCTACCCAAGCTTATTTGATAGTTGGTCAAGATATAGGGATATTATGTGATATATTGATTTCCTTAATTAACCCTTGTTTTATGACAAGATTTTGAGAATGTCGATGAGAATATTAACAATGGAAATGAGACCGTGGAGACGCTTTACTCACCAACGAGGAGAGCGTGCAGCAGTGGCAATGTTCCTCCCCGTGAACAACACCACCGATCGTACGATGAACAGCGCAATGTTTAGAAGCTTTTGCGCTTCATGCAAAATCGGATGAGGGAGACTCGTGTTCAAAATACGGGAGGAAATGATAGCAATTCACCAGATTGTCACAACCAAGCGATTCAAAGAGTTGGGACCACGAAATTTAAGGGAAAGCGGATCCGATCATGGCGTAAACATGGGTCAAGCAAATTACCAAGATATTCGATGTCTTGGGATGCACAGAGAAACGAAGGTTCCATTCGCCACCTTTATGTTCCGTGGCGAAAGGCGGACTCTCGGTGGGAGTCCGTGAAGCGTACCCATCCAAACTTTTCAAAGATGTCTTGGGAGACATTTCAGAAACTATTTAATGACAAATACTTTCCTCGAAAGTGTTCGCTCATATGAAGGAAGTGGAGTTTATTAGGCTCGAGCGCGAACAACATGACGGTGTCTCGACTGAATCGAAGTTTGCGAGTTATCCGTGTTTGCACCTCATTTGGTGGAGAATGAGGAACGTATGACGCGGATGTTTACGAGAGGTTTGAAACCCAAGACACGTCGGTATCTCATCTCTCATAAATTTTCTCTCTATTTAGATGTTGTTAATGAGGCTCAATTGTTAGAGCGAGATAACGAAATACGTTCAACCGAGGTACCACAATCGAGGATCATCTAGGAGATAGCGATCCAACAAAACAACAATAACCAAAGGAGAAAGAAAAAAGAGGCGGACAAAATGGTAACCACTCTGGTGGTAATCATAGCCATGAAAATAGAAGAAGCGAGTCGGAGGAGATTTTAAAAGAGGAGATTCAACAACGACCATGTGAAGACGGCAGCGATTACCAGGCTGAGAATCGGGTTCCAAGGAGGAGAACGACCACCCATCATATGCTATAAATCACGGAAAGAGGACATATCGGTCAAACCGCCCACAACAGTTCCTGTGTATGCTATAATTGTGGAAAGGAAGGACATATCGCTCGAGATTGCGCATGAATGGCGAAACCTAGTTCAATGAGGGACGGTGACTCAAAAGATCGTCCCGAAAAAAGTCAAAGTCAACGGTTCTGGAAGAGCGTTTGTTGTGACCGGTCAAAATCGAGGAACCCAAACGAGGTGATCACGGATAAGCTATTTATAAATTCTTGTGAAGTTTATACTTTACTAGATCTAAGGTGCTACCCATTCATTTATCTCTCCTACCTTGTGCTCAACGTTTAAACTTGACTCAGGAGAAATTAGACTTTGACCTATCTGTGGAAACTCCGTTAGAGAGAAACTTTCATCACATCCACTTTGTTTATAAATCTTGTTTGATTCAAGTTGGCACCATCACCTTACACCGTTGACCTTATCTCTTTAAAGATACTTGCTTTTGATGTGATTTTAGGGATTGATTGGTTAACTACTCATCATGCCAAAATTGATTGTTTTCGTAGGGTTGTTAGCTTTCATATTCCTAAACAACTTTGTTATGCGAATTCAAGCAACTAAACCATTAAAATCAATCAACGCTATATCTAATCATAAAGCTATTCGTTTATTAAAAATGGATGTCAAGCTTTCTTAGCCCATGTTATGGATTTGAATAAAGACACATCAAATTTGAATAATATTCTGCTGCTATTGACTTTCCTGACGTATTTCCTGAAGAACTTCCCAGTTTACCCCCAGAACGTGAAGTTGAATTCTTTATTGACCTTGAACCTGGTACAAAGCCCATTTCTAAAACCCCATATCGAATGGCTCCTATTGAACTTCAGGAGTTAAAGGTCCAACTACAGGAGTTGTTGGACATCGGTTTCATTCGTCCTAGTACATCTCCTTGGGGTGCTCTGTTTTATTAAGTAAAGAAGAAAGACGGGAGTATGCGACTTTGTATTGACTATCGAGAATTGAACCATGTCACTATCAAGAATAGGTATCCTCTACCTCGTATTGATGACTTGTTTGACCAGTTGCAAGGAGCACAATTCTTTTCAAAAATCGATCTTCGTTCTGGATATCATCAGCTGAAAGATTAGAACTGAGGATATTCCAAAGACTGCCTTTAGAACTCGGTACGGGCATTATGAATTCCTAGTCATGTCTTTTGGATTGACTAATGCCCCTGCGGCTTTTATGGATATGATGAACCGAGTATTCAAGGAATATTTGGATCATTTCGTTGTTGTCTTTATTGATGACATCCTCATATATTCCAAAAGCCGTGAAGATCATGAGCACCATTTGAAGCTAGTACTCCAAAGGCTTCGTGAAAACAAGCTATATGCTAAGTTGAAGAAATGCGAGTTCTGGCTTGAGGAAGTAGCATTCCTTGGGCACGTGATGTCAAAACATGGAGTATCTGTTGACCCGGCGAAGATTGAAGCAATACAAAGTTGGGAGCAACCGAAGACGGTGACTGAAGTACGTAGCTTTATGGGTCTAGCTGGTTATTATCGGAGATTCGTGGAAGGGTTTTCTCGAATCGCTACTCCGTTAACTCAGTTGACTCGGAAGGATACAAAATTCGTTTGGAGTGAAGAATGCGAGAAGAGTTTCCAAGAGCTTAAGAGGAGACTTATTTCTCCACCTGTTCTAACAATACCATCTGGTTCGAATGGATTTGTTATCTATAGCGATGCTTCGGGCAAAGGGTTAGGATGTGTTCTCATGCAACATAGGAAAGTCATAGCCTATGCCTCGCGACAACTTAAAGAATATGAGAGGAATTATCCTACTCATGATCTAGAGTTGGCAGCAGTCGTTTTCGCGCTAAAGATTTGGAGGCACTATCTTTATGGGGAGAAAGTGGAGATATATTCGGACCATAAAGCCTTTAAATATTTCTTCACTCAAAAGAACTTAGCATCTGCGGCATGACGTTGGCTCGAGCTATTGAAAGACTACGACCACACTATTCAATACCATCCTGGAAAAGCGAACGTGGTAGCTGACGCGTTGAGTAGAAGATCATATGCAGGAACGAGTGCGATGATGTCAAGTATACGCATAGAGCCAACTTTAATAGAAAAAGTTAAGGTTGCTCAAGCCACCGACCCGGAGCTGATACATATGAAGAAGAAAGTACAAGAAGGTGCTATTCCGGAAGCAAGAATCGATGAAGAAGGAATACTTCGAGTCCACTCTAGACTTTGTGTTCCTAACGACTCTGATTTGAAGAACAAGATTATGATGGAGGCACACAATACACCATTTGTAATCCATCCTGGATGTACTAAAATGTATCGTGATCTTCGACATACATTTTGGTGGAACAATATGAAGAGAGAGATTGCAAAGTTTATCTCAACATGTTTAACTTGTCAACGTGTAAAGGTGGAGCATCAAGTGCCTAAGGGACCATTGCAACCACTTGAGATTCCGAAATGGAAGTGGGAACACATTACCATGGATTTCAATTCTGGGTCTTCCCACGGTTTCTCAAGGCATAAATGCTATTTGGGTTATTATTGATAGATTAACCAAGTCTGCACATTTCTTGCCGATACGGAGACTTATTCTCCTGACGCCTTGCTAGTATGTATGTAAATGAGATTGTGAGGTTGCATGGCATGCCAAGATCTATAGTTTTGGATCGTGACCCAAGATTCACTTCAAGATTTTGGGTTAGCTTGCAAAAAAGCTATGGAGTGCGGATTTACGATTCGATTGACATACCATCCTCAAACGGACCGAATAATCAAAGAGGACTATTCAAACTCTTGAAGATTTATTAAGACTACATGTCCTAGACTTCAAGGCGGTTGGGATAAGTACTTACCATTGGTGGAATTCTCCTACAATAACAGATTATCGAGCAAGTATAGGTGTGGCCCCATTCGAAGCATTATATGGACGAAAATGTCGCTCTCTAGTATGTTGGGACGAGGTGGGTGAAGCAACATTGTTGGGACCCGAGTTGGTACGTATGACCACAGAAAAGATCCAAATGATTAGACAACGCATACAAACGGCACAGGATCGACAAAAGAGTTATGTGGATCTTCATCGAAAGGACGTGGAGTTTAGTATAGGGGATCATGTATTGTTGCGTGTTTCCCCATGGAAGGGAGTTATAAGATTTGGGAAGAGAGGAAAGCTCAATCCACGATTTATTGGTCCATTTCAAATTCTTGACCGAGTAGGAAATGTAGCCTATAGACTCGCTTTACCTCCAAGTATGTCTCGTGTTCATAATGTGTTTCACATATCGTACTTAAATAAATATGTGAAAGACCCGAACCACGTGATTGAGTTAGAACCCAGGATGAGATAGTCAAGACTTAACATATGAGGAGGTACCGTCAAGATCTTGGATAGAAGGAGCATGTCCTACGATACGAAGGTTATACCACAAGTTAAAGTCTTGTGGAGGAACCATGCTTATAGAAGAAATGACACAGGAATTGGAAGCGGAAATGAAAGTGAGGTATCCTCATCTTTTGAAACACCAGTATCGTATGTCAATTTCGAGGACGAAATTTCATAAGGAGGGGAGGTTGTAAGACCCCAAATAATTAATAAATGAAATTTAATTTCCTCTAATTATTATTTTGAAATAGTAAGGGTTGATGTGATTAATGTGGATAGTTATGGGTAAAATACGCAAATATTTCAAAATAAGCAAGTGGTTATAAAATATTCATTGTTGTTGGGGAATATTCGTTTGGTCGTGGAATATTCGTACTGTCGGGGAATATTCATACGACGGCGCAGCCATGTGTGGGCCCCATAACGGAAAGCGATTGGAGGAAGAAAATGACAAATATAAGTTGTTTAAAAATAACGGCGTAATTGTTACCGTTTACACTGTTGGAATACCCGGTGGTTAAAACACGAATGTCTGCCGTTGTTGCACAAGATGACACCAGTATTGCACCAATTATTGACTCTTACGTGAGAAGGCACTACTCAATAATGGTTACTGATAATTCTTGCTCAAAGATTTTATTGGTTCAATAATTGTTGTGTTGATATTTTATATTGATGTTGTTTCAATAATTGTCATTACACAGTATTTTTCATTATCGAAGCAATAATTCATATTATCTGAATAATATTATTAGATAACATTATTGGCATTGTCTAGAAAGTTCTGTCTAAGGAGAGGTTTGGTCACCTAATTGTGCGCCAGTAAGGAAAAATTCTTATTGGAAAGCCCCCTTTTTCTTGGGAACTGTCTGGTTGTCAATATTGTGATTCTATAATATTATTTGTGAATAATTAATTATTGATGCATATGATGAGGAAAATATTGATTTTATGTGGATATAGATGGAGAAAATTTTTAATGTGACAATTGTTGAAAATTGAAATTTTATCTTTTTCTGATAAAATAATTCATTTAAATATATATATATATATATATATATATATATATATTATATTTTAATAATACAATAATGGTGATATTTTTACAACGAATGTGGGATATATGAGTATACGAGGAGGAAGAGTATTTTTGTTGCAATAAATGTTTAAAACATGTTAAACATGTCGGTGGACCCCATTTATTGACTGAAATTTTATTATAGCCTGTAAAATCGCCCGTTTATGGATTTCGGTCAATATTCTTTGGAATTTGAAAACACTTTCTTCTACAAAGTTGTAGAGAATTGAATTTTCTATAAAAATACGCGAGATTCGAATTTTCTGACAAAAGGGCTATTTATTGTGAATTATTGAAGTTCCGGAGTTCCGAAATAATTGATTTTTGGAAGTTTTAATTGTTTAAAATAACAAAAACGTTTTTTATATGTTGTGAGCCTCATTAATCACATGCTAGGTGGCTGATTTCATATTCCCAAAGGATGGCGTAGAAAATTTTTTATAAATATATTATTATATTAAATTTTCTGCTTTGGTGTTCTAAGCAATTTCCTATAAATAGGTGCTTAGGTTAGAATTGAAAATCACACCGTAAACTCAAGTTTTCTCTCTATATTATCGAGCGTATTCTTGTGAGTATTTTGAGTATACTTTGAGTATTGCTATACGGTGAAAGTTCAAGTTATAGCCTATATCCAAATTATTCCAGCTTAAATCTTTGTCTTTCGAGGTAAGGGATGTTATTTTCTTCTCAAATGATATTATTTCTTCAATATCATTATGCTGAAATATTGGTTGGAACTTTTTATCAAATTTGGAACTTTTTCATGTCGGGGTTACTATTCATGAGTACTATTCACGAAGCGTGAAGATGTTTTTTGTGAAATTTCTATCTTTTGGTGTCGGAGTTACTATTCACGTATACGCACTATTCACGAATACGGCACTATTCACCGAAAAATAAAATTTCTTCTTTTTGTCCAAAATATCTACTATGGATACTAGCTTTGATTGTATCCATGTTTTGATCATTATTGAATTTTACACCACTATGATTATTTTTGAGTTATTTTTGGACGTGGATAAAACAAAGTACGAATCCTTAATCCTTAATCCTTGTCATTTTGTTTCACTGGATTCGTTTCTTTAAAAAAAATATATTTTTCATCATCCTCAGTTTTAAATGATGATATTATTAAATATCTTTGGCATGTAGTGCAAAGATGATTGATTTCTGATGAATATCTTTGGCCTGTAGTGCAAAGATGAATGATTTCTGATGAATATCTTTGGCCCGTAGTGCAAAGATGAGCAGTGTTTAGATGAACATGACCAATCGGTGAATGTCCTTGGCACAGAGTGCAAGGATGAATATATGATTCCGATATATATTAATTGATGTTACGGGATAAAAATATTGATGATGGATTTATTAAATTCATAGATATTAGTAGATTTCATCCCTACGTAACTCTTCTATGAATTATTTTCCATTGCGAGTATTGATTTAAAACTTGTTGTCTATTGTATTCTATTAAATTTTTCCTATTGAAGACTAACGATAATTTGTTTTATATTATCTTAGTCATAATATTCTTTCTTGGGCTAGTTGAGCTCACCCTTTTCCTTTTTATTCCATTTTTCTTCTCGTGGATGCGAGAATGTAGCGAGTACTGAGTCTGGGTATGGAATGATGGTTTTAGAGAGTTGTTTAGTAGTCCTCACCATTTTGTAAAATAATGTATCAATAATTATGATGAGGATTTATTTGTATGTGGATATTGTTTAGATGGCAATATCTCGTATTTAAACTCACAGCTTTCTTGTTGTAATAATAAAGTTGTAGTTGTTTACATGCATGTATTGACAACTCAGAATGGGTGATGTATACCTATTTCGGGGGTGTCACACATGTGATGAAAATTATCTTCGTCCTGGGTGCGAAGAGGAATTTAGAATCACAATTATGATTATGAGTTATTCATATAATTGTGGAAATGAACTGTTGAGTGATGTTACAGGGATAAAACACTGTTGGTGGACTTTTAATGTGGAGAAGATAATAAACTTTATGGTCTATTTGACTCTTCTAATGGATTGCTCGTTCCGCTGCAACTATGGTTGAAAATTTTATCATCTACCATATGTTCTAAATCTCTGATTTATTACTGATGAAGGCTATTGATAATTTAATTATCTTTAGTCATGATATTCTTTACTGGGCTAGTTGTGCTCACCCTTTTGCTTCACAATTCCTTTTCAGGTAATAAGAGTGTAATCGGGTGAGCGAGGGTAATCGGGGAAATAGAATCAGTGGTCTCTAGTCATGGAGGTTCTCCTTAAGCAGTATAGAAAGGTGTTGTATACATCATTTAGTAGTTATATTTGGTGAATCAAATAGGGTGAGGCGAACCCAACGTTGGAAGGGTGTTTTGCCACTATCATACAAGATGTCTAATGACATACAACCTCGTGTCATCATAAGAGGCGTGGTTGTGCTCATCCACTTGCTTTGAGTATATCTCTGAAACTACTACCTATATAATCTTGGTGTTTGGTTGAAGTATAACTCTCAATTAGAGACAAAGTGGAGATAATGATATGTCAAGAGAAGACTCACCATTGGAAAGAATACGATAGTAATCTTCTCGCTTTTCTTTGGGGTCTATTGGGTCAACCAAGGATAATTCGCGGGTCATATGATATCTATCATAACCTGTAGGCGCATGGCCTCTCATGTAACGAAAGGTTTCCTTGAGCACTTCCCAAAGATTTTAATTTCTAAAACAGTTTTTGACTATACCTTTATGTAAGGTGTCATTGTGAGGTCTTGTCTACAGTTGGGACATGAGTCACAGTTGGTATATATTTGTATCCAAACTCACAAAGATATGTGTTGTTGTATTTTGCACGACAATTGTTGTAATAAATTTGTAGTTTTTTTCTGTAGCATGTATCTGGCGACTCAGAATGGGTTGGATGGAATGGACCTATTTTGGGGGCATCACAGTTGGTATCAGAGCTTAGGGATATGATCTCTGGCGGAGATCGGGGAATAGAACTAGGAGGGGAGAGATGAGTAAATCCTTCGCTAGTGTGTCATACCTAAGCTTAATTGTTGGTCAGTCATAATATCGGGATATTATGTGATATATTAATTTGTTCAATTAACCCTTGTTTTGAAGCTGTATTCTAGAATGATATCTGAAATACAGGAGATGAGCAATGGAGAAATCATGATGACAGGGAAGATGGAATCTAAAATGAAAGCAAGGTATTCTCAACTCTTTAAAATACCAGGTACGTAAATTTCGATGACGAAATTTCATAAGGAGGGGAGATTGTAAGACCCCGAATTTTATGAAATAAATGTATTCAATTTTTATATTTAGTAAATGGTTAAATTGATAAAAAGTTAAAGTTAAGGGTGATATATATAAATTTTTCAAAATACGCAAGTGGTTATAAAGTATTCATTATTGTCGGGGAATATTCGTTTGGTCGTGGAATATTTTTTACGTAGGGAAATATTCGTATTTACTTACGAAAATATTGTGGGCCCCATAACGGATAACTGTCGGAAGAAGAAAACGACAAAATTGAATAACGGCGTAGTTGTTACCGTTAACACTATTGGAATACCCGGTGGTTAAAATACAGTAATATGCGTTATTGAACAGTAGCACACGGTATTGCACAGTATTTTTAAATTATTGATTCTTACGTAAGAAGGCACTACTCAATAATTGTTACAGTAATTACTGTTCAATATTTTATTTTATTGATTCAATAATTGCTGCATTGATATTTTATATTATTGTTGTTCAATAATTGTCATCGCACAATCTCTCATTATCAGATCAATAATTCATATTATTTGAATAATATTATTAGATAGCATTATTGGCAATGTCTAGAAAGTTCTGTCAAGGAGAGGTTTGGTCACCTAATTGCGCGCCAGTAAGGAAAAATCCTTATAGAAAAGCCCCCTCTTTCTTGGGAACGACCTAGTTGTCATAATTGATTCTGTAATATTATTTGTGAATAATTAATTATTAATTTATATGATAAGGAAATATTTATTTTATGTGGATATAAATGATGGATATATTTATTTTTATGTGGATAAAAATAAATGAATTAATGTTGAGGTATTTTATCAGTATTTTGTCGGATTGGAGGTATTAAAAGATCAAATCGGTGTTATTACAACTTTATTGTGTGAGTTATAATATTTAATCCGACCGTTGGATCGTTGTAATTTTTGGATATGTTATACATATATAAGTTGAGTATATGTCCACAATTTTTGAACCGTTAAAAATGAGCGTATAATTTGTTATGAATTTTAAGAGGTGACTGATTCGAAAATTATGTTATAAATGATTTTGGTGGAAAATTCTAGAATTGGTGGGCCCCACTTGTGGTTGGAGAAGAAATGTGCTGAATTTTATTTCAAATGTGGTGGGTGGGAATAGTAGTAGGTAAAGCCATCAGGTTACAGATTAAGTCTGCTTCGGCGTGCTAACATTTTCCTATAAATAGAGGGCTAAGTTAGAATTGAAAATCACACCAGAAACAAGTTTTCTCTCTTTCTCTCTCTAGATTATCGAGTATATTTTATGAGTATTTAGATACTTGGTGAGTTTCTATTCATCAGTGCAAGTTTCTTTCAGCGTCATATCCGATATCCAGTCAGAAATACTGCTCTTTTGAGGTAAGGGATTGTAAGGGATTGTAAGGGATAGTAAGGGATATTAAGGGATGTTATATTCTTCATAATGATGTTATTCTTTCAATATCATTATACTGACATATTGGTATGGATCTTATTGTGGAATTTCTATCTTTTTGAGTCGGGGTTACTATTCACGTATACGGAACTATTTACGTATATAACATTATTTACGTATACGGTACTGTGTACAAATACGGAGTACTATTCATGAGTTACTATTCATGAGTTACTATTCATGAGTTACTATTCACGGGTACTATTCACGACAAAAATTGGTTTATTTTTCTAACCAAATTATAGTTGATTTATGAATATTACTCTTGAAATTAAATCTAGATGTTTTGATTATATTGATTTTACTATTATATATAACATTTTTATAACCCTAGTGATGAAATTTCTTTTGACTTGAGTGTAAAGATGGGTATATTATTGGTATGATCATGACTATGGGTTCTCTTTGGCCAGTAGTGCAAAGATGAATTGTTGACTGGTATGATCATGACCATTGAATTTACAATTGAATATCTTTAGCTTAAGTGCAAAGGTGAAATGATCAACATGGTTATAAATATTGTTTATATAAATTCTGAAATGATTATATATTTCTTTGAGATATTAATATATTTGGCCTGTAGTGCAAATATGAACTGTTGAGGAATATCTTTGGCCTGTAGTGCAAAGATGAATTGTTGATGAATATCTTTGGCCCGTAGTGCAAAGATGACCTGTTGTTGAATATCTTTGGCCTGTAGTGCAAAGATGGTTTGTTGATGAATATCTTTGGCACGTAGTGCAAAGATGAAATTGTTAGTATGATTATAAACAGGAACTGTGATTTGGTATAACCATGATCTTTGATGTTTCGTAAAAACTTGTGATGAAAATTATCTTAGCCCACAGGTGCGAAGAGGAATTTAGAATCACAATTATGATTATGAGTTATTCATATAATTGTGGAAATGAACTGTTGAGTGATGTTACAGGGATAAAACACTGTTGGTGGACTTTTAATGTGGAGAAGATAATAGACTTTATGGTCTATTTGACTCTTCTAATGGATTGCTTCGTTCACCGCAACTATGGTTGAAAAGTTTTATCATCTACCATATGTTCTAAATCTCTGATTTATTACTGATGAAGGCTATTGATAATTCAATTATCTTTAGTCATGATATTCTTTACTGGGCTAGTTGTGCTCACCCTTTTGCTTCACAATTCCTTTTCAGGTAATAAGAGTGTAGCTGGGTCGAGCGAGGGTAACGGGAAAATAGAACGGTGGTCTCTAGCTGTGGAGGTTCTCCTAAGCAAAGATAGAAAGGTGTTGTATACATCATTTAGTAGTTATATTTGGTGAATCAAATAGGGTAAGGCGAACCCAACGTTGGAAGGGTGTTTTGCCACTATCATACAAGATGTCTAATGACATACAACCTCGTGTCATCATAAGACAGGGTTGTGCTCATCCACTTGCTGAGTATATCTACGAGCACTACCTATATAATCTTGGTGTTTGGTTGAAGTATAACTCTCAATTAGAGACAGTGAAGATAATGATATGTCAAGGGAAGACTCACCATTGGAAAGAATATGATAGTAATCTTCTCGTTTTTCTTTGGGGTCTATTGGGTCAACCAAGGATAATTCTGTGGCCATGTGATATCTATCATAACCTAGACGCATGGCCTCCCATGTACGAAGGTTTCCTTGAGCACTTCCCAAAGATTTTAATTTCTAAAACAGTTTTTGACTATACCTTTATGTAAGGTGTCATTGTGAGGTGCTGTCTACATTTGGGACATGAGTCACAGTTGGTATATATTTGTATCCAAACTCACAGCATATGTGTTGTTGTATTTTGCACGACAATTGTTGTAATAAATTTGTAGTTGTTTTCTGTACCATGTATCTGGCGACTCAGAATGGGTTGGATGGAATGGACCTATTTTGGGGGCGTCATAGTTGGTATCAGAGCTTAGGGATATGATCTCTGGCGGAGATCGGGGAATAGAAGTAGGAGTGGAGAGATGAGTAAATCCTTCGCTAGTGTGTCCTACCTAAGCTTAATTGTTGGTCAGTCATAATATCGGGATATTATGTGATATATTAATTTGTTCAATTAACCCTTGTTTTGAAGCTGTATTCTAGAATGATATCTGAAATATAGGAGATAAGCAATTGAGAAATCATGATAACAGGGAAGATGGAATCTAAAATGAAAGCAAGGTATTCTCAACTCTTTGAAATACCAGGTACGTAAATTTCGATGACGAAATTTCATAAGGAGGGGAGATTGTAAGACCCCGAATTTTATGAAATAAATGTATTCAATTTTTATATTTAGTAAATGGTTAAATTGATAAAAAGTTAAAGTTAAGGGTGATATATATAAATTTTTCAAAATACGCAAGTGGTTATAAAGTATTCATTATTGTCGGGGAATATTCGTTTGGTCGTGGAATATTCTTTCATTTTAGAATATTCATAATACGACCAGTAGCCTATTTTGTGGGCCCCATAACGGATAACCGTCCGGAAGAAGAAAAACGACAAAATTGAAAAAACGGCGTGGTTATTCTTTTAACACTATTGGAATACTGCTTGGTAAAAATACGAGAATATGCATTATTGAACAAGAAGCACACCAGTATTGCACCGTATTTTTAAATTATTGATTCTTACGTAAAGAAGGCACTACTACTCAATAATTGTTACGATGAATTATTGCTCAATATTTTATTTTATTGATTCAATAATTGCTGCGTTGATATTTTATATTATTGTTGTTCAATAATTGTCAATTTACGAAGATCTCCATTATCGGATCAATAATTCATATTATTTGAATAATATTATTAGATAGCATTATTGGCAATGTCTAGAAAGTTACATTAAGGAGAGGTTTGGTCACCTAATTACGCTACCAAGAAGGAGAAATCCTTATCGAAAAGCCCCTCTTTCTTGAAAACATGCGTTTGTTATAATTGATTACGTAAATATTATTTGTGAATAATTAATTATTGATTTATATGATAAGAAAATATTTATTTTATGTGGATATAAATGATGGATATATTAATTTTATGCGGATAAAATGAAGGAATTAATGTTGAGGTATTTTATCGAAGATTTTTGTCGGATTGAGGTATTAAAAGATCAAATCGGTGTTATTACAACTTTATTGTGTGAGTTATAATATTTAATCCGACCGTTGGATCGTTGTAATTTTTGTATATGTTATACATATATAAGTTGAGTATATGTCCACAATTTTTGAACCGTTAAAAATGAGCGTATAAGTTGTTATGAATTTTAAGAGGTGACTGATTCGGAAATTATGTTATAAATGATTTTGGTGGAAAATTCTAGAATTGGTGGGCCCCACTTGTGGTTGGGGAAGAAATGTGCTAAATTTTATTTCAAATTTGGTGGGTGGGAATAGTAGCAGGTAAAGCCATCAGGTTGCAGGTTAAGTCTGCTTCGGCGTGCTAACATTTTCCTATAAATAGAGGGCTAAGTTAGAATTGAAAATCACACCAGAAACAAGTTTTCTCTCTTTCTCTCTCTAGATTATCGAGTATATTTTATGAGTATTTAGATACTTGGTGAGTTGTTATTCATCAGTGCAAGTTTCCTTCAGCGTCATATCCGATATCCAGTCAGAAATACTGCTCTTTTGAGGTAAGGGATTGTAAGGGATAGTAAGGGATATTCAGGGATGTTATATTCTTCATAATGATGTTATTCTTTCAATATCATTATACTGACATATTGGTATGGATCTTATTGTGGAATTTCTATCTTTTTGAGTCGGGGTTACTATTCACGTATACGGAACTATTTACGTATATGACATTATTTACGTATACGGTACTATGTACAAATACGGAGTACTATTCACGAGTTACTATTCATGAGTTACTATTCACGAGTTACTATTCACGGGTACTATTCACGACAAAAATTGGTTTCTTTTTCTAACCAAATTATAGTTGATTTATGAATATTACTCTTGAGATTAAATCTAGATGTTTTGATTATATAGATTTTACTATTATATATAACATTTTTATAACCCTAGTGATGGAATTTCTTTTGACTTGAGTGTAAAGATGGGTAGATTATTGGTATGATCATGACTATGGATTCTCTTTGGCCAGTAGTGCAAAGATGATTTATTGACTGGTATGATCATGACCATTGAATTTACAATTGAATATCTTTAGCTTAAGTGCAAAGGTGAAATGATCAACATGGTTATAAATATTGTTTATATAAATTCTGAAATGATTATATATTTCTTTGAGATATTAATATATTTGGCCTGTAGTGCAAATATGAACTGTTGAGGAATATATTTGGCCTGTAGTGCAAAGATGAATTGTTGATGAATATCTTTGGCCCGTAGTGTAAAGATGACATGTTGTTGAATATCTTTGGCATGTAGTGCAAAGATGGTCTGTTGATAAATATCTTTGGTCCGTAGTGCAAAGATGAAATTGTTAGTATGATTATAAACAGGAACTGTGATTTGGTATAACCATGATCATTGATGTTTCAGGTAAAGACATGTGATGAAAATTATCTTTGTCCTGGGTGCAAAGAGGAATTTAGAATCACAATTATGATTATGAGTTATTCATATAATTGTGGAAATGAACTGTTGAGTGATGTTACAGGGATAAAACACTGTTGGTGGACTTTTAATGTGGAGAAGATAATAGACTTTATGGTCTATTTGACTCTTCTAATGGATTGCTCGTTCCGCTGCAACTATGGTTGAAAAGTTTTATCATCTACCATATTTTCTAAATCTCTGATATATTACTGATGAAGGCTATTGATAATTTAATTATCTTTAGTCATGATATTCTTTACTGGGCTAGTTGGGCTCACCCTTTTGCTTCACAATTCCTTTTCAAGTAATAAGAGTGTAGCTGGGTCGAGCGAGGGTAATGGGGAAATAGAACGGTGGTCTCTAGCTGTGGAGGTTCTCCTTAAGCAGTATAGAAAGGTGTTGTATACATCATTTAGTAGTTATATTTGGTGAATCAAATAGGGTGAGGCGAACCCAACGTTGGAAGGGTGTTTTGCCACTATCATACAAGATGTCTAATGACATACAACCTCGTGTCATCATAAGACAGGGTTGTGCTCATCCACTTGCTGAGTATATCTACGAGCACTACCTATATAATCTTGGTGTTTGGTTGAAGTATAACTCTCAATTAGAGACAGTGGAAATAAGGATATGTCAAGAGAAGACTCACCATTGGAAAGAATATGATAGTAATCTTCTCGTTTTTCTTTGGGGTCTATTGGGTCAACCAAGGATAATTCTGTGGCAATATGAATATCATCATAACATTAAACGCATGGCCTCCCATGTACGAAGGTTTCCTTGAGCACTTCCCAAAGATTTTAATTTCTAAAACAGTTTTTGACTATACCTTTATGTAAGGTGTCATTGTGAGGTGCTGTCTACAGTTGGGACATGAGTCACAATTGGTATATATTTGTATCCAAACTCACAGCATATGTGTTGTTGTATTTTGCACGACAATTGTTGTAATAAAGTTGTAGTTATTTTCCGTACCATGTTTCTGGCGACTCAGAATGGGTTGGATGGAATGGACCTATTTTGGGGGCGTCACAGTTGGTATCAGAGCTTAGGGATATGATCTCTCATGAGATCGGGAATAGAACTAGGAGGGGAGAGATGAGTAAATCCTTCGCTAGTGTGTCCTACCTAAGCTTAATTGTTGGTCAGTCATAATATCGGGATATTATGTGATATATTAATTTGTTCAATTAGCCCTTGTTTTGAAGCTGTATTTTAGAATGATATCTGAAATACAGGAGATAAGCAATTGAGAAATCATGATGACAGGGAAGATGGAATCTAAAATGAAAGAAAGGTATTCTCAACTCTAAATTTCGATGACGAAATTTCATAAGGAGGGGAGATTGTAAGACCCCGAATTTTATGAAATAAATGTATTCAATTTTTATATTTAGTAAATGGTTAAATTGATAAAAAGTTAAAGTTAAGGGTGATATATATAAATTTTTCAAAATACGCAAGTGGTTATAAAGTATTCATTATTGTCGGGTAATATTCGTTTGGTCGTGGAATATTCTTTACGCTTGGAGAATATTAAATTTACCAGTAGCAGACTATTTGTGGGCCCCATAACGGATAACTCGCTTCAAGAAGAAAAAGCGACAAAATTGAAAAACTAGCGTAGTTATTATTTATTAACACTATTGGAATACTTTGGTAAAAATACGATAATATCGTTATTGAACAAAGAGCACACCAGATTGCAATCGTATTTTTAAATTATTGATTCTTACGTAAGAAGGCACTACTCAATAATTGTTACGATAATTACCGCTCAATATTTTATTTTATTGATTCAATAATTCTTTGCGTTGATATTTTATATTATTGTTGTTCAATAATTGTCAACACACAAGATCTCCATTATCGATCAATAATTCATATTATTTGAATAATATTATTAGATAGCATTATTGGCAATGTCTAGAAAGTTCATTAAGGAGAGGTTTGGTCACCTAATTGCTTGCGCTACCGAGAAGGAGAAATCCTTATCGAAAAGCCCCTCTTTCGAGAACTACCGTCATTATAATTGATTCTGTAATATTATTTGTGAATAATTAATTATTGATTTATATGATAAGAAAATATTTATTTTATGTGGATATAAATGATGGATATATTAATTTTTATGCGGATAAAAATGAAGGAATTAATGTTGAGGTATTTTATCAGTATTTTGTCGGATTGGAGGTATTAAAAGATCAAATCGGTGTTATTACAACTTTATTGTGTGAGTTATAATATTTAATCCGACCGTTGGATCGTTGTAATTTTTGTATATGTTATACATATATAAGTTGAGTATATGTCCACAATTTTTGAACCGTTAAAAATGAGCGTATAAGTTGTTATGAATTTTAAGAGGTGACTGATTCGGAAATTATGTTATAAATGATTTTGGTGGAAAATTCTAGAATTGGTGGGCCCCACTTGTGGTTGGTGAAGAAATGTGCTAAATTTTATTTCAAATTTGGTGGGTGGGAATAGTAGCGAGTAAAAGCCATCAAAGTTGCGGTGTTAAGTCTGCTTTGGCGTACTAACATTTTCCTATAAATAGAGGCTAAGTTAGAATTGAAAATCACACGTAAACAAGTTTTCTCTTTCTCTCTCTAGATTATCGAGTATATTTTATGAGTATTTAGATACTTGGTGAGTTGCTATTCATCAGTGCAAGTTTCCTTCAGCGTCATATCCGATATCCAGTCAGAAATACTGCTCTTTTGAGGTAAGGGATTGTAAGGGATAGTGAGGGATATTAAGGGATGTTATATTCTTCATAATGATGTTATTCTTTCAATATCATTATACTGACATATTGGTATGGATCTTATTGTAGAATTTCTATCTTTTTGAGTCGGGGTTACTATTCATGTATATGGCACTATTTACGTATATGACATTATTTACGTATACGGTACTATGTACGAATATGGAGTACTATTCACGAGTTACTATTCATGAGTTACTATTCACGAGTTACTATTCACGGGTACTATTCACGACAAAAATTGGTTTCTTTTTCTAACCAAATTATAGTTGATTTATGAATATTACTCTTGAGATTAAATCTAGATGTTTTGATTATATAGATTTTACTATTATATATAACATTTTTATAACCCTAGTGATGGAATTTCTTTTGACTTGAGTGTAAAGATGGGTATATTATTGGTATGATCATGACTATGGGTTCTCTTTGGCCAAAGAGTGCAAAGATGAATTGTTGATCGGTATGATCATGACCATTGATTTTACAATTGAATATCTTTAGCTTAAGTGCAAAGGTGAAATGATCAACATGGTTATAAATATTGTTTATATAAATTCAAAATGATTATATATTTCTTTGAGATATTAATATATTTGGCCCAGAGTGCAAATATGAATCGTTGAGGAATATCTTTGGCCTCAGAAGTGCAAAGATGAATTGTTGATGAATATCTTTGGCCGTAGTGGTGCAAAGATGACCTGTTGTTGAATATCTTTGGCCTGTAGTGCAAAGATGGTTTGTTGATGAATATCTTTGGCCCGTAGTGCAGAGATGAAATTGTTAGTATGATTATAAACAGAAACTGTGATTTGGTATAACCATGATCTTTGATGTTTCAAGTAAAGACATGTGATGAAAATTATCTTCGTCCTAGGTGCGAAGAGGAATTTAGAATCACAATTATGATTATGAGTTATTCATATAATTGTGGAAATGAACTGTTGAGTGATGTTACAGGGATAAAACACTGTTGATGGACTTTTAATGTGGAGAAGATAATAGACTTTATGGTCTATTTGACTCTTCTAATGGATTGCTCGTTCCGCTGCAACTATGGTTGAAAAGTTTTATCATCTACCATATGTTCTAAATCTCTGATTTATTACTGATGAAGGCTATTGATAATTTAATTATCTTTAGTCATGATATTCTTTACTGGGCTAGTTGTGCTCACCCTTTTGCTTCATAATTCCTTTTCGTAATAAGAGTGTAGTATTTGGAATTGAAGCGAGGGTAACGGTAAATAGAATCTATGGTCTCTAGTCATCCTTAAGCAAGATAGAAAGGTGTTGTATACATCATTTAGTAGTTATATTTGGTGAATCAAATAGGGTTGCTTAACCCAACGTTGGAAGGGTGTTTTGCCACTATCATACAAGATTTCTAATGACATACAACCTCATGTCATCATAAGATGTGGTTGTGGCTCATCCACTTCTTTGAGTATATCTACGAGCACTACCTATATAATCTTGGTGTTTGGTTGAAGTATAACTCTCAATTAGAGACAGTGGAGATAATGATATGTCAAGAGAAGACTCACCATTGGAAAGAATATGATAGTAATCTTCTCATTTTTCTTTGGGGTCTATTAGGTCAACCAAGGATAATTCTGTGGCAATATGATATCTATCATAACCTAGACGCATGGCTTCCCATTTACGAAGGTTTCCTTGAGCAATTCCCAAAGATTTTAATTTCTAAAATAGTTTTTGACTATACCTTTATGTAAGGTGTCATTGTGAGGTGCTGTCTACAGTTGGGACATGAGTCACAGTTGGTATATATTTGTATCCAAACTCACAGCATATGTGTTGTTGTATTTTGCACGACAATTGTTGTAATAAATTTGTAGTTGTTTTCTGTACCATGTATCTGGCGACTCAGAATGGGTTGGATGGAATGGACCTATTTTGGGGCGCCACGAAATTGGTATCGAGCTTAGGATATGATCTCCCATGAGATCGGGAATAGAACTAGGAGGGGAGAGATGAGTAAATCCTTCGCTAGTGTGTCCTACCTAAGCTTAATTGTTGGTCAGTCATAATATCGGGATATTATGTGATATATTAATTTGTTCAATTAACCCTTGTTTTGAAGCTGTATTCTAGAATGATATCTGAAATACAGGAGATGAGCAATGGAGAAATCATGATGATAGGGAATATGGAATCTAAAATGAAAGCAAGGTATTCTCAACTCTTTGAAATACCAGGTACGTAAATTTCGATTACGAAATTTCATAAGGATGGGAGATTGTAAGACCCCGAATTTTATGAAATAAATGTATTCAATTTTTATATTTAGTAAATGGTTAAATTGATAAAAAGTTAAAGTTAAGGGTGATATATATAAATTTTTCAAAATACGTAAGTGGTTATAAAGTATTCATTATTGTCGGGGAATATTCGTTTGGTCGTGGAATATTCTTTCTGCTTGGGAATATTCGATGACGCCAAGTAGCCTATTTGTGGGCCCCATAACGGATAACTCATGAAAGAAGAAAATGACAAAATTGAATAATCTACGTAGTTATTACCAAGTTAACACTATTGGAATACCCGGTGGTTAAAATACGATAAATACGTTATTGAATAAGAAGCACACCAGGTATTGCGAGATTTTTAAATTATTGATTCTTACGTAAGAAAGCACTACTCAATAATTGTTACGATAATTATTTGCTCAATATTTTATTTTATTGATTCAATAATTGTCTTTGCGTTGATATTTTATATTATTGTTGTTCAATAATTGTCACCGCACAAGATTCTCATTATCGATCAATAATTCATATTATTTGAATAATATTATTAGATAGCATTATTGGCAATGTCTAGAAAGTTCATCAAGGAGAGGTTTAGTCACCTAATCATTGCGCCAAGAAGGAAAAATCCTTATCAAAAAGCCCTCTTTCTTGGGAACTACTTTCATTATGCATAATTGATTACGTAATATTATTTGTGAATAATTAATTATTGATTTATATGATAAGGAAATATTTATTTTATGTGGATATAAATGATGGATATATTTATTTTTATGTGGATAAAAATAAATGAATTAATGTTGAGGTATTTTATCAGTATTTTGTCGGATTGGAGGTATTAAAAGATCAAATCGGTGTTATTACAACTTTATTGTGTGAGTTATAATATTTAATCCGACCGTTGGATCGTTGTAATTTTTGAATATGTTATACATATATAATTTGAGTATATGTCCACAAATTTTGAACCGTTAAAAATGAGCGTATAATTTGTTATGAATTTTAAGAGGTGACTGATTCGGAAATTATGTTATAAATGATTTTGGTGGAAAATTCTAGAATTGGTGGGCCCCACTTGTGGTTGGAGAAGAAATGTGCTGAATTTTATTTCAAATGTGGTGGGTGGGAATATTAGTAGGTAAAGCCATCAGGTTGCAGATTAAGTATGCTTCGGCGTGCTAACATTTTCCTATAAATAGAGGGCTAAGTAAGAATTGAAAATCACACCAGAAACAAGTTTTCTCTCTTTCTCTCTCTAGATTATCGAGTATATTTTATGAGTAGTTAGATACTTGGTGAGTTTCTATTCATCAGTGCAAGTTTTCTTCAGTGTCATATCCGATATCCAGTCGGAAATACTGCTCTTTTGAGGTAAGGGATTGTAAGGGATAGTAAGGGATACTAAGGAATATTAAGGGATGTTATATTCTTCATAATGATGTTATTCTTTCAATATCATTATACTGACATATGGGTATGGATCTTATTGTGGAATTTCTATCTTTTTGAGTCGGGGTTACTATTCACGTATACGGCACTATTCATGTATATGGTACTATTTACGATATGACATTATTTACGATACTAATACTATGTATTTAATAATGAGTACTATTCACGAGTTACTATTCATGAGTTACTATTCACGAGTTACTATTCACGACAAAAATTGGTTTCTTTTTCTAACCAAATTATAGTTGATTTATGAATATTACTCTTGAGATTAAATCTAGATGTTTTGATTATATTGATTTTACTATTATATATAACATTTTTATAACCCTAGTGATGGAATTTCTTTTGACTTGAGTGTAAAGATGGGTATATTATTGGTATGATCATGACTATGGGTTCTCTTTGGCCAGTAGTGCAAAGATGAATTGTTGACTGGTATGATCATGACCATTGAATTTACAATTGAATATCTTTAGCTTAAGTGCAAAGGTGAAATGATCAACATGGTTATAAATATTGTTTATATAAATTCTGAAATGATTATATATTTCTTTGAGATATTAATATATTTGGCCTGTAGTGCAAATATGAATTGTTGAGGAATATCTTTGGCCCTGTAGTGCAAAGATGAATTGTTGATGAATATCTTTGGCCCGTAGTGCAAAGATGACATGTTGTTGAATATCTTTGGCCTGTAGTGCAAAGATGGTCTGTTGATGAATATCTTTGGCCCGTAGTGCAAAGATGAAATTGTTAGTATGATTATAAACAGGAACTGTGATTTGGTATAACCATGATCTTTGATGTTTCAGGTAAAAACTTGTGATGAAAATTATCTTCGTCCTGGGTGCGAAGAGGAATTTAGAATCACAATTATGATTATGAGTTATTCATATAATTGTGGAAATGAACTGTTGAGTGATGTTACTGGGGATAAAACATCGTTGGTGGACTTTTAATGTGGAGAAGATAATAGACTTTTATGGTCTATTTGACTCTTCTAATGGATTGCTTTCGTTCACCGCAACTATGGTTGAAAAGTTTTATCATCTACCATTGTTCTAAATCTCTACGATTTATTACATCGATGAAGGCTATTGATAATTTAATTATCTTTAGTCATGATATTCTTTATCGATCATTAGTTGTGCTCACCCTTTTGCTTCACAATTCCTTTTCGTAATAAGAGTGTAACCCTGTCGAGCGAGGTAAATCGTGGAAATAGAATCGGTGGTCTCTAGTCGTGGAGGTTCTCCTTAAGCAAAGATAGAAAGGTGTTGTATACATCATTTAGTAGTTATATTTGGTGAATCAAATAGGGTGAGGCGAACCCAACGTTGGAAGGGTGTTTTGCCACTATCATACAAGATGTCTAATGACATACAACCTCGTGTCATCATAAGACAGGGTTGTGCTCATCCACTTGCTGAGTATATCTACGAGCATTACCTATATAATCTTGGTGTTTGGTTGAAGTATAACTCTCAATTAGAGACAGTGGAGATAATGATATGTCAAGAGAAGACTCACCATTGGAAAGAATATGATAGTAATCTTCTCGTTTTTTTTGGGGGTCTATTGGGTCAACCAAGGATAATTTTGTGGCCATATGATATCTATCATAACCTAGACGCATGGCCTCCCATGTACGAAGGTTTCCTTGAGCACTTTCCAAAGATTTTAATTTCTAAAACAGTTTTTGACTATACCTTTATGTAAGGTGTCATTGTGAGGTCTTTGTCTCTACAATGGGACATGAGTCACAGTTGGTATATATTTGTATCCAAACTCACAGCATATGTGTTGTTGTATTTTGCACGACAATTGTTATAATAAAGTTGTAGTTATTTTCTGTACCATGTATCTGGCGACTCAGAATGGGTTGGATGGAATGGACCTATTTTGGGGGCGTCATAACATAACTCATGAATTTACTCTTGCACATATACTGATATTTTTGAGCAATATACATTCATCCAGTGCAACGTGTGATCAGCTAAGTGTTTAATTTTTTGATATTTATTAGCTGATATTTGGTAAGAAATTAATTGCTTATTTTGTGCTACTTGATCATTGCATATAGTTGAGCCTTTAATTGTTAAATTGATTATTCTTGCATTGATTATAGACCTCTATATTGTATTGATTTTTCTATTGTTAGACTAAGTGTAGTCTAAAGGTTTTAATCCTGGTGGATTAGAAAAGTAGTTTACAAACAGGTTCAAGGAAGCAAAGGTGCTTGAAGGGTGCATAGGTGCACAAGGAGCAAGAGAGCTCAAGGGAAATTAATTGTTAATTAATTTTTGTTAGAATCTGTTTTGTAATCTGTATTTATTTATAAAGAAATAAATAAAGTGAGTCTCCAATACTAGTTGGTATTGGACGTGGACTAGACTATTATTAAAGAGGGTAATAACTGAACCACGTAAAAAAATTTGGTGTTGATTTTATTATTTGCTTTACTTTAAAATCACATAAGTTAATTAATTATCTTAATTTGACTACTTGCATTATATTTAGATAATTCTTTAACATCAAGTATTTTATTTAAAAGGTTATATTAATTCAGTAAACTGATTTCAATCATTTTAGTAGCCTGAAATTAATAGTTTTTAAAAGTTGGCCATAGATTGCTCCTACACTTATTCAACCCCCCTTCTAAGTGTGCCTAGTTAAATTTCACTATTGTAGTCCTCACTATTTTATAAAATAGTGTAATAATAATTATAATGAGGACTCCATTTGAGTTTGGATATTGTTTACGAGACAATATTCGTGTTAAAACTCTCAGCTTACGTTTGTCGTATTGTATTAATGAAGTTTGTATTTGAATTTTGTACCATTTATTTGGCGACTCAAAATGGGTTGTGTATATCTATTTTAGGGGCGTCACAGTTAACGTTAGTAAAACCTGAGATATTGTTATGTTTTTATTAAGTCAATGTAATGAATAATGTAATTCATACTGAATGAGGGTAGTTAGATGAGATGTGAATATTGTACCGTGGATATCAAATCTGATGTTTGAAGGACCCGAATTTGGGTACGACACATTTACCATTGTCTCACAACAATAGTTTCGCTTGCAAAATTAAGATAGCTGCAAATATAAATGATTATAATAATTTATAAAAGCCATTAAAATTACACATGCGTTTATAGTGGAGTATCTTAAAACTAATTTCTACAATAGAAAAGTCTAATTTAAAAAATTAAATTATTACCCCTTTCGCGTTTAAAAGATGAACAAGGTACAATTTGTACGTATATTAAAAAAAATAAAAATAGAGAAAACAAATTTTTAAAATTTTTTATGAATAATGACCCTATAAAATTATATAAAGTGATTAATATTTTTAATTTTTATACTAATAAATTTTATTAAGTAACATATTTATTTTTTATTTTATGTATTTCATGTCGTTTTTTAAAAAAATTAAAAAATTTATAACTTTAGTCTTTAATAAAATATTCAATTCCGCCAAATATAGCTAGCGTAATTTTTCTTCCAAATATCTCCTGCCAAAAGTGGAAATATATCACGCACATCGACTGAAATGTAGATCCGCTAGCCTGCCTTTTACAGCTTTAGACAAAAGGGATAAAACCCAACTCCCGTCCACCAACCAAACCTCCTGTCACATGTGACCGCCTCTAATACTTCCAAAAAATGTAAAGCTCGGCTTCTCACTTCAAAATTTGTAAATGAACTCAGTTATTTATGAAAAAAATTTGATTCCATTTATTTAGGAGTGGGTAGTGTTAACGCCAGGATCTTCTGTCACGTCCCAATCACGTAAGACGCTTACGATCCCCAGCATAGTAAACACTTGTAAACACCATGAGCTTGACGACTTGCCCCGGGGGATAGCTTCAGCGTGAGAATTAGTATATATTCACAAGGTTAACAATGGAGGAATATACTATCTAGTGTCTAGAGAGAGATAATAAATCTCGGTTGTGTGTATGTGAGAGAATATGAAACAAAATCAATATGTATGAGAACGTTGATGAATGGGTAGTATACCCATAATTCGGATATATTTAGACTTAAATTATTGCATTCTTAAGTTATTTAGTAGCATTTTTATTGTGTTTATATCTTATTTGGCGATTTGGAAGTTCGGAAGGGCAATTATGGGAATTTCAAGCATCAATGGCAAAACTGTAATTTCAATGAAGTCCAAATAATGGCTACTGAAATGGTATTATCCTCAAATACGGGCGCCTTGAGCCTCTCAAGCGCCGAATGGGATTAGCGCTTTTGACTTCTGGTTGCCTATTAAGGGCTAATAATAAAACCTAATTGGAAGAGGATTGTGGGGGACTATAAAAAGAAACTAATTGCTGAATTAAAAGGGGTGACTAGATTTATTTGGCAGAGGGGATTGAATGAGCTTTTGCAGGAGATTACTTGGAGCTTCAAGATTGGCTACAGAGTTTCTTCTTTTTCTCCTTATTTTTATATTTGTAATTCTTTAAGGATGATTTGTCAACAAATAATGATTCTTATTTCCATGATGAACTAATTCTTTAATTAAGATTTCAATTGAACCTTTTATGATTATGAATTAGTTATTCTGTCATTATAATTATCTATGTTGAAGTGGATTGTTTATCATGTTTTGATTTTAGTGATTAATTATTTGGCCAATAATTAGTGTGTTACTCTGTAAGAATCGGGAGAGGAATTCTAGGGTTAGAACTGAGACATGATGACATGTGACTCAGCTTATTTACACTGTAAATAATTAGGTTTGTGAATTGAATGGAAATATCTGTTCACCGCATGTAACATATAAGGAATTGGGACCGAAAGAGTTTAATCCAATTGTTTTGCATAGGAATATAGCAAGGTTAATCTGGGTTAAATAAAAGTCAATTGATCACTTGGAAGAGGGCTTTTGGCATTTGAAAATTCCTGTTTAACAATCCATGAGACATAGTAATTGGGATGATTAGATAACTGATTTATAATTCATAATTGGGGATATTGAAGTCTTAATATTTACCTACCGGAAGTCATTCACTCAAGTAATAGCTTAGTTAATTGTTTGTCTTAGTGCAGTATCTTTAAGTGTTTAATTTTGAGTTAATAATTCAGAAAATCGCAATTTCTCATTGTTTGAATGAAATTGAATTGATATAGTATTAGTACTTGAAATTTATTAATTAGAATTCCCTGTGGGAACGATACTCAACTTATCACTTTATTACTTGTTGACCACGTATACTTGCGTGCTGTGTGTAATTAGATTTTACTCAACAAGTTTTTTTTAAGCGCCATTACGGGAATTTCTTTTATTAATATTAATTTCATATTAGTTATAATCAATTCGATTTTAATTTGAACACTACTTAATCTTTCTTCTTGGATTGGCGTGAATTCGTGTATGCACACTAGATCGAAAGCTAGAAAGGAACTTCTTACGATATCTGATAAACCTTGAGAAGGAGTTCCGCATAAACAAGCGAGCTTGAATAGTGAGGTGATACATTTGGAAGAAGAACCGACAACCCAAGAATTACTCGTGAATATGGCAGAAGAACGAATGTAAATCACTTAGGATTACGCCCGCCAAATGTTACTGATTTACAACAAAGTATTAAGAGACCGCAATCAATGCGAATCAGCTTTTGAGATAAAACCGGATCAATTCGATGCTAGAATCACGCGCGGTTTGGGGTAATTCGATAGATGATCCTAATGAACATATCTTGAGTTTCTTGGAAGTTTGCGACACCTTCAAATTTAACAATGTATCGGGAAGACGCTATAAGGTTGAGGATGTTCCGTGCTTACTTTAAAAGATAAAGCACGGTCGGCTACACTCCTTGCCTCCTGGATCAATCACCACATGGGATGACTTAGCTCAAAAATTTTTAGCTAAGTTCTTCCCACCAGCGAAGTCGGCAAAACTACGGAACGACATTCATACTTTCGCACAACTTGAGTCAGAATCGTTATATGAGGCGTGGGAAAGGTTTAAGGATATGCTCCGTAAATGCCCTCATCATGGAATTCCGCAGTGGATGCAATTAGGGATATTTTGTGATGGTTTGCACGCATCCACGAGGTCTAGTATTGATGCAGCAGCGGGAGGAGCGATTATGTCCAAAAATTTTGATGAGGCATATCAATTGTTAGAAACAATGGCCACCAACAACTATCAGTGGCCCATGACGAGGACCAACCATCCAAAAGCATCAGGAAAATATGAAGTGGACGCCATTAACAAAGATTAATAAAGACAAGTGATGCGCAATAGCTAAGCATATAGAAACATGGCATCCACAAGCCACACAAAGCAGTAAGCGATGGTTTTGTGAGTTGTGTCAGGGGTCATGCTACGGATCAATGTGCCATAAATTCAAATCAAAGACAAATAGGAAATTATAATCGCTCAACCCAACCGTATCCTACCCAAAATGCCTATAATCCGTGTTGGAAGAATCATCCAGGTTCTCATGGAGTAACAATCAAGCCGCAACTCAACCACACCTAGACAACAACACACCTCCGGATTCCAAAATCAACCTCAACAACCGCAGAGAGGTATCAAGTTGGGAAGCGAATTTGAAAAGTTTATTAGAGCCTCCGACAAAAAAGAACGAGGAACAAGACAAGAAATTGAATCAAGTAGATATGACGTTGCAAAGCCATGGGGCATCGTTAAAGAATCTGGAAAATCAATTGGGACAAATAGCACATGCATTGAATACCCGTCCACACTAGGAACGCCTTCCAAGTGATACGAGAAATAAATCCGGGCAGAAATGAGCACCGCAGCGAAGAATCTTACGAAGTGGGAAGGAGCCGCAAATGCTTAAGGACAAGGACAAGGGGATAACGCAACAACCAAAGCGAGAAGAGGTTGTGGAAACCGGAAAGATAAAGAGGAAATAGGAGAGGAAAATGCACAGGGTCGCCTACAACAATGCCACCCATACCATATCCGCAGAGATTTTAGAAATCCAAGTTAGATAAGCGCTTTTAAGATTTTTGGATATTTTAAAAATTGCATATCAACATCCCATTCGCCAAGCTTTAGAACACATGCCGAAAGTTACGCTAAGTTCATGAAGGATGTGCTATCAAAGAAAAGGAAATGGGGATTTTGAAACAAAGGGCGCTTAACAAGAAGAATGTAGCGCAATTATTCGTAATGTTACCTCCTAAGTTGAAAGATCCGGTAGCTTTTCTATTCCATGCGACATTGGTAATCGGTTTTTGGAAAGGCCGTGTGATTTGGGGCCGATATTAATTTGATGCCATTATCGATCTATCAATCAATTCGGCTCCAAGCACCTAAACCGACAAATATCGGTTTCTTCAAGCGAGATCGATCGATTACATATCCACGAGGTATCGTTGAAGACGTATTAGTAAGGTGGATAAATTCATCTTTCCAAAGAGACTTCGTTATCTTAGATTGTGAAGCGAGCACGCGCCGCCCATCATTCTCGGACGACCATTCTTAGCAACAGGGAGAACGTTAATCGACGTGCAAAAAGGAGAATTAACGATGAGAGTTGACGATCAACAGGTCACTTTCAATGTGTTTAAAGCAATGTCGTATCCAAAGGAAAAAGGTGAGTGTTTGCGGGTGGATGTAATGGAGGAGATGGTGAATCACAAGATTTGCTGCAATTACTCAGAGGATCCGATAGAATCCATGATGGTTAGAACAGACAACGATAGTGCGGATGCAGATAATGAGCAGGTCAAATGGCTGGACACACCATCATTCTACCGAAAAAATAATCAACCATTCGACACCCTTGAAAGGCCTAAAACAGAAGAAAAAAGTGCAAACCCTCGATAGAAGTGCCACCGGTGTTGGAATTAAAGCCACTCACCTCTCATCTTGAATATGCCTACTTAGGGAAAGACTCGACTTACTACAGCTATTGTTTCGACAACGTTAATCGACACCCAAAAAGAAAATTGCTACTGAGTTCTGCGCGAGTTCAAAACAAATGATTGGGTGGACTATAAGCGGACATTCGAGGTATTAGCCCCTCTTTCAGATGCACAAGATTTTAATGGAAGAGGATCAAAACCAACCATTGAGATGCAACGAAGGTTAAATCCCATTATGAAAGAGGTGGTGAAGAAGGAAGTTATAAAATGGTTGGATGCTTCAGACATTATCTACCCAATCTCGCATAGTTCATGGGTAAGTCCTGCATGCAGGTGTATGCAGAAAAAAAGGGGGCATAACTGTGGTAAAAAATGAAGCGCATGAGCTTATCCCGACTAGAATCATTACAGTTTGGAGAGTATGTATGGATTACCGCAGTTGAATAAAGCCACACGCAAGGATCACTTTCCTTGCTGCTCATTGATCGAGATGTTGGACAAAGTTAGCGGGACATCAATTCTATTGTCATTAGATGGATATTCAGGTACAATCAAATTGCCATAGCAGGAAGATCAAGAAAAGACCACGTTCACATGTCCATACTGACGCTTTGCATTCCTGCGTATGTCCTTTGGTTTATGTAATCGCGGCGACCTTTCAACGTGTATGATGGCAATCTTTTCCGATATGGTCGAAAGCGAGAATTTAGAGGTGTTCATGGATGATTTCTCCGTGTTCGGCGATAGTTTTGACTCGTGCTTGAATAATCTGATCTTGGTGTTAAAAAGATGTGTGAGACTAACTCGGTACTTAATTGGGAAAAATGTCATTTTATGGTACACGAAGGGGTTATTACGGGACATAAGGTTTCCGATCCGGATTGGAGGTGGATAGAGCGAAGATTGATACAATTGAGAAACTCCTCCTTCATCTCGTAAAAGGCATTCGGAGTTTCTTGGGCCATGCAGGTTCTATAGACGCTTTATTAAAGATTTTTCAAAATCTAAAACCCCTATGCTCACTCTTGGAGAAAGATGTACCGCTTTAAGATGGATCATGCATGCATCGAGGCATTTGAGGTATTAAAGAAGAAATTGGTCTCTGCACTACCATCAGAATACTTGGATTGGTCTTTACCTTTTGAATTGATGTCGCGGCCGCCATGATTACGCTGGGAGCCGTATTGGGACAACGCTCATGATAAGATTTTCATACTATCTATTACTCTAGTAAGACATTGACGGATGCCCAAATTGAACTACACAACAACCGAAAAGGAATTACTTGCGTGGGTGTTTGCTTTTGACAAATTCAGAGCTTATCTCCTCAAGACTAAGGTAATTGTCTACACCGACCATTCAAACTATTAAATATCCGATTGAGAAGAAAGATGCTAAACCACGATTAATACTGATGGGTACTCTTTGTTGTTACAAGAATTTGATCCGGAGATCCGGACGTAAAAAGTACTGAAAATCAAGTGGCGGATCATCCGTCTCGGTTGGAAAATAAAAAGGAGCAGAAAGAAGACAACTTCGATGATTAATGAGGAATTTCCGGATGAGCAACTGCTCCGGGTAACTACCATCTTGCCTTGGTATCTTCGACTATGTCAACTATGTGGTTGCCAAGGTGTTACTGCACGGATTTGACATCACAACAACGGAAGAAGTTTCTCCACGATGCGAAGCAATACTTTTAGGATGAACCATTTCGCTTAAAGCATGTGAAGATCAAATGATAAGACGTTGTGTACCTCACGAAGAAATGGATAGTATATTAGGCCACCGCTCCTCCTCGATTACGGAGGTCATTATTCCAATGATCGTCTGAAATGACCAAAAGTACTACAATCGGGATTCTTCCGGCCCTCTTTTATTCAAAGATGCTTATCTCTTTGTGCTAAAATGCGATCGATGCCAACGCGTAGGTAATATCTCCAAGCGCAATGAAATGCCACTTAACACAATTTTAGAGGTGGAACTATTCGACGTGTGGGTACCAGACTTTATGGGACCATTCCCATCTTCACTGAATAATCGTTATATCTTATTAGCGATGATTATGTTTCCAAATGGGTAGAAGCCATGACGTTACCCACGAATGATGCCAACGTTGTCACCCAATTCTTAAAGAAAAACATTTTTACCAGATTGGGGACACCAAGGGCTATAATAAGTGATGAGGAACGCACTTCCATGTAACAAGCGAGTTCACTAAATTGCTTGTAAAATATGGAGTTCGTCACAAAATTGCAAAATGCATATCACCCACAAACCAATGGCCAAGCAGAGGTGTCGAATCGGAAATTAAGAGGATCCTGAAAAAGTAGTCAATCCGTCACGAAAAGATTGGGCGTTGCGTCTTGACGACGCCTATGGGCTTATCGAATAAACAGTCTAAAAAACCCGATCGGCATGTCCCCGCATGAATGGTCTTTGGAAAGGCGTGTCATCTTCCTACGAGCTAGAACACAATTACACCTGGGCCATTCGGAAATTAAACTTTGATCTAGAAGCGGCGGGTGAAAAACAGTTCTGCGGTTGAACGAGATGGATGAATTCAGTTCAACGCCTCTGGCGCTTAAGCTATACAAGGAAAAGTCAAATCTTGGCACGATAAAAAATTCTCGATAGAACATTCGCACCGGGCCATCAAGTACTCTTTGCTCAACTCACGCTTGCGTCTATTTCCGTGAAAATTGAAATCCGTGGTCCGGACCATTTGTAGTCATATCGGTCCTCCACACTAAACATTGAGGTTGAGGAACCGAATTCAAAGCGTATATTCAAGGTCAACGGTCAACGTCTGAAACACTATTGGGCGGACCAATCGAACGCCAAGCTACGGTCCAAACCTCTCGAGACCCAAAGTGCCAATGACCAACACCGCAAAGTCGGGCCGACGACTATAAACCAAGCGCTTCTTGGGAGGCAAACCCATGCAGTTCCATAATTTTTTTGTTTTATTTGATGTTATGCCTCTTAGAGTTAAACTTTTCTTATTTTCACTTGTTATTCAGTAGTAGAGAAACTCCACGTTTATTAAACTAATTCTACACCGGTCCGGTATGCACGCATTACATCAATTCCAGCCTTTGCCGCTCACCTTACCTGAGATCACAGCGCCATAGCCATTGCCAGCTCTCCAAGGTGAAGATGAAGGCCCAGCCTTCGGCCACGGATTCTAAGACAATCACAACGCCCGGCGCTAAACTCGGCGAAAATCGAAAAGGGCCCAGGCCCGACGCAGCATCTTCGATTCAAACCCAGTACCGTGGCAAGCATACTAATCGATTCTGCTGCTTGGTGCCCGCGCTCTCACGCGTTATAACCCGGTGCCCCATTGGCAGAGGTCGGAATTAGTACTTGTACTTTAAAACCTACTGTGCCTTTCTATCCCACATTCTTTCCACCACGCCAGAGCAGGGTCACCACCCTCTCTCCTTCTTAGCAAAAAGTCATTAAACCGTGGATAATTGTATTCCACTCATCCACCACGCATCACTCCCTTCCTTTCATATTGGTCGCCCGCATCTTGTGTGCAATTTACTCCCTCCAACTTCTTTAGAAGTAACAAAGGTATGATTTGATGTGTTTTTTCAATTCTTGCGAATTAAGATGCTCTTCATTCGTTATTCTTGTCATCTGAAAATCTAATGGAGCATATAGATAACGCATTGATGTGTGACGTACTCTACACACGAGATTCATGCACGCCACATGCATGGCATGAATAAGCGAGGGAATTAATAATGGATTGAACAAGTTCTCGATTCATATCTAGGTGTTTGACAAATTGTCCGACTCAATTTTAAAGCTAAACTATGACTATGTTTTATTTGCGAAATTCTCGACATGGCATCCAAACGTCATCGCACTCGAAATCCGGGGCCGCTTCAACTTCCCCAAAATTTGGACAAAAGCGTTTTGTTAGTGTTGCATGCTCAAGAACGCTTCTGTTGCATGGCCACCCGCTCCACTAGTCCCCAAACGGGGTCTCCGTCCCGATCAAAACAAGGATGGAGACATAGCGTTGATGATTCTTTGAACAGAATCGGTTCGTCCTCACCGAAACGACTGACATAGCAAAGATTGATTACGGTGGTCAAAGAATTCTATGCCAACTTGCACGAGCATGACCATTATGGGGTGTTTATGGAGAGAGGTAAGACCGTGGAATTTGGCGAGGAGGATATCAATGGGTGCTATCAACTACCCTTAGAGGGCCTTCATGATGAATATGCTCGCCTAGTGAGTGATGGGCGAACTATGAAAAAGATTATTCGGGAGTCAGTGTCAACCGGCACTACTTGGTCCATCCACGGCGTGGCGCACGACCTTCCCATTGTCTCACCTCGATTTATATGGAAAGGCATGGTATGCCTTCATATCTGTGAAATTGATGCCCTCACACACATGTGAGTCACGTCACCAAAGAAAGGGTCGTATGTTATTATACTCCATCATACAAGGCCTACGAATCGATATCGACCATCTTATTCAAGAATCGATGCTCACGCGCATCTCATGGCAAGGGGACCATGGGAGGGTTACCACATCCGTCCACGATCTGCGTCTTATGTGCTAAGTTTGGGGTCAAATGGAAATCGGGCGAGAGATGATTCAAACTCCTATGCCCGTGTTGGACCACAACTTGATCCGTCGTTATAAAGTGTAGTGCGGTGGCGCTAATCACCCTAGGGACTAGGTTTCATTATCCCCACGTTACGTCTCCACGAGCCCCACCACCTCGAGCTCCCCTCCTTACGCGCCCCTCGACGCTCATCGAGGTGTGGTCCCCGGTACATCGCGGCCCGAGATAGACGCAATCGGGTTTTACAACATTGAGTCCCGAATGTGCGTTTATCGGAACGTCGAGACGTGATTTACAAGTATTTAGTCGACCAATTTGCTTGCACAAAATGCACTGACTATCCAGACCCATCCGGGCATTCCACTTAGCCATTTTCCTACGGCTCCCGCTTACGCCAAGATTTTCCCGTCCGATCAAGAGAGATGAGCGAGGACGATGATGCTCCCCGTAAGCATAAATTAAATGTGAAGTCCTCTGCTTTTATTTTGACTTATTTTTTCGCATGAGGACATTGCTTCTAGCTTAGTTTGGGGGTGGTTACGTTTATTTTTACCAGCTTGTAGTTTATTATTAGTTTGTGGTTTAATTAGTAGTAAAGTTACATTTAGGATTGCATGTTAATTCCAATTTTTGAGAGTGCGTATATCTGGGGCCAATGAGGAAAGTAGAATTGCATGAACACGCCTAAATAAGGATTGTTGATTCAATGATATGATTTTCGTGACTTGAATTGGATCTTTATCTGTTTGACATTGATATTATAAGAAGGCACTTGGAAATAAAACGCGACCATATTAGCTATGATAGTTTAAATGGTTAGAATAGAGTTCTAAAGGGGATTATGGTGATATGGAAGAACAATTTGAATAACTAGATAAGACCTGAATTCATGCATAAATTTGATTCTCATGCACCGACAAAGGACATAAAGTAACATTTAAACTTATTGTGCACAAAAGAGTATTCATTGGTGAAGCCATCGTGTTTCACACGCCTACCAAATTGCCATGGTTTCCCAAGTAGTAAATGGCCAGCCTGCATCGGAATCACATCACACAAAACCTCGTTCACATATTGCCCAATGGTAAATGTTACCAACACTTGTTTTGTCACTCACATCTCCACTGTCATTAAGCCATATCAATCTATACGGTTGAGGATGTTTGGTTGTGACAATCCTAGTTTCTCCACTATGGTTGTACTTGCCACATTGGTGCAACTCCCACCATCAATTACCATGCAACAAATTTTCCCTTGTACAAGCCACTGTATGGGCTAAAACAATCTCCGAGAGCATGGTTTGGAAGATTCACGAAGTCCATGAGGTCCTTTGGCTACCATCAGAGTAATTCAGACCACACTTTATTCTTGAAAAGACAGCATAATAAGATCACTGCCCTTATTGTGTATGTTGATGACATGGGGGTTACAGGAAATGACCCTGATGAAAGGAAGGCTTTACAAAGTTACTTGTCAAGCGAATTCGAAATGAAAGACCTCGGTCACTTGAAATATTTTCTTAGGAACGAAGTGTCTCGATCTGATAAAGGGATCTTCTTGTCTCAAAGAAAATATGCTTTAGATTTGTTGCAGGAAACTGGTATGTCAGCATGTCAACCAGCTGATACACCAGTAGAAGAAGGATTAAAGTCATGTGTTGAGACTAATCAGGTGCCTGTTGATAAAGGCCAATATCAGAGGCTCGTTGGAAGATTGATGTACTTAACCCACACTAGGCCAGATCTTGCCTATGCATTGAGTATTGTTATCCAATTTATGCATAATCCTGGAGAACAACATATGAATGCAGTTATGCGCATTTTAAGGTATCTAAAGTCTGCTCCTGGAAAGAGAATTTTGTTCACTAAAAATGTAGATTGTCAAAGTGTGGATGCATATAGTGATCTTGTTGAAATTTGGAGCAATAGATGACAGACGATCTACTTTGGGATATTTCACCTTTGTAGGTGGTAATCTCGTTACATGGAATGTTGTTGCACGTTCAAGCGCAGAGGCTGAATTTAGGGGTATGACACTTGGAATATGTGAAGTATTGTGGCTGAGACTTCTCTTGAGGAATTTGGGCTATCTGCCTAGTCAATGGATTTACTTTTATTGTGACAATAAAACAAAGATGTGATATTGCTCATAATCTGTACAACATGATCGTACAAAACATGTGGAAGTAGATGATTCTTCATTAAGGAGAAATTGGATGAGAAAATTGTTGAGTTGCCTAAGATTCGATCCGAATATCAATTGACTGATATTCTCACCAAAGCTGTTTCAAGTCGAGTGTTCTCAAAGTTTTTGGGCGGCATGTGTGACATCTATGCACCAACTTGAGGGGGAGTGTTGCGATATTGGATTAATAGTCAAAGATTCTCTATTGTAATTCTTTCCTACTTTATTAGGAAAATAACTTAATTGTAGGAATAGCTAAATAACTTAATTATAAGAATATCTTGATTGTAGGATGAATAGCTTGATTGTAAGATCTCTACTATCTATAAATATGTACATGTAAAGATACAAAAATACTATGAGTGAAAATATTCTTCTTTGATTTTCAAGTTTTTATTCTTTTCTTTTCTGTTACAATTTAAATTTTCTATTCTTTTTTTTTCATTCATTCAAAACTCATAAACAAAGTGTAAACAACTCAAGTTGAGCTTCTAGTTCATTTAACGAACTCAAGTTAAACTCGAGTCAGACTTAATCAAATCAAGCAAAACAAACTCGAGTCAGACTTGATCAAATCGAGTCAGACTTGCATACTAAAAGTTCTGGTACAAAATTTATATAACTAAAAATAGCAACTTTATCTATTCAAACTAAATCACGAGTAGCTAGATCAATCTACTTTATACTATTCACATATAAAAAAAATGAAATAACAACAATGCATTACGATATAATAAAGCATTTCAGACTAAATACACTGTCGTGGTCTTTAAGTACATCAGACTCACATATAAGCTTATGGATAACTGGTTCGCCATTTGTATTCGAAAATACAGGCTTCAGCAAAGCCAGAACCTAATGGCATAGTTGCCTTATAAAATGGGTTAGATAAGCAACATACGTAAGTTGGCCTAGGAGGGCAATATACTTACTAGAGTATATAATTTAGAAACCAGCAGTATTGTAGTAAGTGGGAGCATGGTGTGATATGTCACAAGACAGTACTGGTGACTCTTCATGGCCCTCCCATCTGTATCAACTGAGGTGGAGACTTTAGTAATTTCTTTAGTGTCTCAACAATGCTCCGAAAAGATGGCCGTTGAGCGGGATCACTGTCAAGGAACATCATAAAACTTCATAAAAAAAACGCAGATTAGCAGAAGAAAGATGGTCTTGATAATTTTATGAGCATACATGATAGTTAACCTACTGTAGGTTCGAAACGTCACTGTTAACACATCACCACACCCCCCCAGAACACTGTTAACACGTCACCACACCCCAGAACGCTTTTGGTTGGATGCTAAGGGATACCAAATGCATCAGCAACTATTACATGTAGGAAAAAATGCATGCGATAAACATGGAGTTTCATGTAATTCTTTTAAGGTATTCAAAGAATAATCTCCAAATATTTTCCCTTTATTTTGTTCTGCTACCTTTTCTATTTCTTTTCGAGTCCAAGAATAGAATAATCTCGGGTATTTTCTACCCTTTATTTAATTATGCTATTGCTATCTCTCCCTTTCTTTTTAACAAATAATCATTGCGCGCACACACATACGCTATGTACAGATTTTGGGTATGGAATGGAATTCTTTGAGGTGCTAAACCCCCAGACCTTGCCATCAAAGCTGCCAAGATGGCTAGTAATTACGAATGAAAAGGAAATACATGGGAGCTCTTAAGACCATGAGAAAGAATGTGGTCTAGTAGGGTTCAAATTTGAACAAAAGTTAAACCAAGACTCAAGTAACAAGTATAGGTTGATACCTGTTGAACATTTGCCTTAGCAACAATATTGATTAAACGCAAAATATTTTTTAAGATTAAAGAGAGGAAACGAGTCCTCCAAACAACTCTGTTTCATGTTGGGTTCGAACTCTTAATATACCCTTTCATAGCATTATAAAGCAATACAAATCATATTTGACATATAGGAAGACATTCTTACTCGGCCCAACAAGATTCCATAAGAGAGGCCAAAATTGGAGAGGTATTCTGTGGAATAGTAAGTCTTCTATTTTGGAAAGCTACAGCTCCAACCACCTGGAAGTTGACAAGGTGATGTCAACCAACAAAAGCAAAATACTTGCATGACTAATTGATGACAAGAAAATAAGAAAAAAGTGAAATATATAAACATAGATGTGCAAAAAAATCATTAGGATTAACCTGCGCAGGGCCAAGTCCACTCCATGGCTGCTGCATAGTCACAAGCTCCCATAAAATCACTCCAAAACTATAAACATCAGACTTCTCATTTGAGGGTTCTCCGCGAAGGAATTCAGGTGCCATCCACTCAGGCTGAAATGGAAAGCAAGAGAGTTACATGCTGATTGATGCACTGGGAAGAAAATGTTGAACCTGCAAGATTTTTATCAAAACATCTGACTTTCTATCGAGGATGAAGCTGGATCCCACAGCTGATCATAGATATAACCATAGGTACCAGAAAGGAACAATAAGAATACAGAGGATAAAAGAGAAAGGAACAGAATTACGTTGAGGAAGCCAAGTCTTTTAGATGACAAATATCCTAATAAGAAGTACTTCACTTAAAACAGTGTTGCCAATCAAGAAAGGAAGAATTAATGAACTTCTGTTACAAGCAGCAACAAACACCATTCCAGTTTCCAATCAGTTTCGGTCATGTCCATTCATGGCATACCATAATTACAATTAAATGTAAGGGTATTATATCACTAGCTAAATTTCACTGGACACATGATACATCTGGGAGATTGTATCCCCAGAACTTTTTTTCATTAGTAAGTAGGAAACCAGAGAACCTCTTTTAAGTTCTAAAAGATATGTCATGACTCGTGCATCATTTCAAGCATTCTTATTTCAACGAAAATATTTGATGGATAATATGGATCAGTGAACCGGTGAGGGCCTGTCAGTCACATGGATTAAGAGAAATAGGTTCTAATTTTTGTGAAAATACAAAAGTATCTGTTCCATAATTATCTATTTCATTTACTTTAATTTTCGAAATAAAAAGAAACAAGTGTTCTGCCATGTGAACAGGCACAAACATCAATAAAAGAGAGTGCATGTGGTTTGTGTGTGAGAAACTTACCGTTCCAGCTACTGATTTTGACGATATAAAAGTATTGGCTTTGAATCTCGACAACCCAAAATCACATACCTAAGCATGATACAAATTATGAGATTACTTTCTTATTGGCTAATTTGGGAGTTTGAAACAATTATACATTCATCACTATAACCTTTATACCTTCACAGTCCAATTTTTGTCAACCAACAGATTTGGAGATTTTAGATCCCAGTGTACTATAGGTGGGTTAAGGCAATGAAGATAATTGATACCCTTTGCCTGCATGAAGCACAGACCAAAAACTATTTTATAACAGTTTCAGTTAGTATGAATAAAAGTAAATGTAAGATTCATTCATTACAAACCACATCCAGAGCCATCCTTAATCGTCGCCTGGGATCCAAAGTTTCCCCAGCCGATGGCCGGTGTATGAGACGGTATAGACTACCCCTGTTTCACAAAATTTAGATAAACGGAGGTTAGAATAAACAGTCTGCCAAATTGATATTGATAAAATTGTTACACATTGAATAAATAACTCACCGAGGAAGATATTCTGTAACAATTGACAAATGTGGGCGCTTTGTAACAGCACCCATGAATAGAACAACATTTGGATGACGGACACGTTTCATTATTGCAACCTTTAAAATAATCAATCACAGCTTTACATATGGCCAATAAAGACAAGCATATCTTTGACAAAAATGGTTCTAGTTAAAAGACCATGTAACATACATAAAACCAGCGTAGATTCAAAAAAGATTAGCAAGGGCTATAATTCAATACAGTTTGCTGATACATGGAAAAAACACATCTTGTGAACTATATAGAATTCACACCCTTTGATATTGTGAAAAAAATATAGTGCAGATGTTATATATATGTCCTGATACAACATTAACTTCACAGAGAGTATTTTGAAAGAAACGAATCTTTATTTTGTTATTGGCTACATCCGTTCATAAAAGTCTCTTATTCATTGTTGATTTTTCTTAAGAAAAATTTAGGTTTGGAAGAACTAACATATATATAAATTTGAAAAACAAATGCAGATTACTAATTGAAAAGATAATGATTAAACAGAACTATATTTTAATCCATACCTCCCTCAGAAACTCTTTTAGCTGATCATCATGAAAATCCTGAATGCTTAAAACCTTGACAGCAACATCCTGCAATAAAACTTGACCATATTACAATATCATATTTGATTCATCTGCTTATATATCTGGATGGAAACTATTTAACTTTTTTTTTGCTTCCTTTATTTTTTTTGTGTGGTAAAAGAGCTGCTCAAGAAGCGACTATTCCACATGAGATTACATGGTAACAAAGTGAATAGAAACTTTAGAGAACACCAGTCAGCCATCTACTGACACCTGCAAACAGGCACAGACTCGTAACCTCAGAGAAATACTATATATGTAAACTTAAAATCATGGAGGAACACTAAGCAAAACCTAACTGAATGAGATTTTAGGGCTGGAGTTTTAGAAATGGGATGAATGGCTCCATTAATCATCAGATATATTTAAAATAGAGCTTAATGTGCCTGTGCCTGATAATCAAAATGCAGTGCTTTAATATTTACAATAGAGCTGAATGTGTAAAAAAGTTTAAAAAGTTTGTGCACATTGTTCTTTGATACTCATCCATGTGCATGAGAATAAAAAATGCAGCATTATCGGTTATCACTAATGCAAGTAACTGTTACTCTTCAGAAGACTTATTTTAGTCACCAAGGAAAACAAAAAGGTCTGTGATCATATTTTGTACAATCTATCAAGTTTACATTTCATATCGTTTGAAATAAATTAAAAGTATATGGGTTAGGCAATTGGTAATTGCCTAGGAATAATTGTCTTTGTGTATAAAAGAGCTTTTTATCTATAAAATGTGGCGTGTCTTCATATCACCAAAAAGGAAACCTCACATTTTATAACAGTTCAGCTGCACATTGAAAAAAAAATCAACTTCATAATTGGTTTATGTCAACAGAATCAGACTTTACTCTATCCTCACAACTGTAATAACCGTGAATTTCAAGTCACTATATATGTATGTACATTATTGATATTTAAAACTTTGTCCTATATAGTGATTTAATATGTGACAACATATGTGAAGTGGTGCATGGATCAATAAACATATATGGATATATACATTTATAGATTTCATTAAAAATGAAAGCTTCATAACCTAATTATACATTAGGTGGGACAATTAAATAACCTAAGGGTTATGGTAATAAGGAAATGTTAGTATTTAATATGTATACTAACTTAAGTGGATAATTTTGTTATTTCAAGTGACAAATAATTTTAAACCTATTTCTAGTAAAGTTATGAGCTAAAGTCACATGTATAAGTAATTAAATTTCATAAGATTGAGAATGGAAACCCTAAATAAACAATTAGGTTAACATATATTAAAATTGTTAAACTATGTTTATTACATATTAAAACAATTAAAAGAAAAGCTCAAAAGAAATAAAATGCAAGCCCAAACTTAGCCCACTTGATTAAGGGTATTTTAGACCTTTGATTTATCTAATTTATGCATTAAAATAAAAGCTAAATGAAGGAATTAGTGGGCATATATATAGCTAGGCCACATTAGCCTTTTAAGGTAAGAATATTAAGTTAATCAAGTTCCATAAGTAGAAGTCTTACACACAAGACAAGTGTGTCATTCTCCCATTGATGGAAAGCCTAATTAGCAACCTTAATGGCATGATTAAGAATGATTAGGAAGGGATAAGGCTAACCCTTTTGTCCAAGGGCAAATGAAACATGGAGGATATTAGCATTCCACTACAATTCACCAACATTATAGCTATCTCATTTCATTTTCCTCCTCCACCATTCTTCTTCTTCTTCTTCTATTTTCTCCCAACCCATCAAAATACAAAGCTTAGCAAGAGAGAGGAAAAGTTCAGATTCTAGAGAGGAAGAGGTTTATTGTTCATGCATCCTAAATTCATAACCTACTTTGGAAGAACAAGAATGATAGCAAAGAAAACTAGGTGAGGTTCTCTTGATTCTTTTCTTATTCTTCTTCTATTTTGGTTTTACCTCAAAATATATGGAGTTATGGTCTAATACTCAAAGTACCCTAGTTCTACATGTCTCGTGTGTAGGACTAAGTATCTTGTATTAGAATATAGATTTAGAGGAAGAAAATGAGCATATGTTCTCCAAGGGTGAAACCCTTGTTTTCTTCCACTAAATCTTGTGTAACTCAAGTTTTACAACTTGGATTTGTGATCCGTCGAAGGGGTGTTAGATACATGAGTTATCTAGTAAACCCAAGTGGTAGAACACAAATCTAGCAAGTATTGAAGTCATGAAATTTATTTTTCCCCAAAAGCAGATCCACATAGAAAATTAAAACTTTAAACCCTAAAAAGCTCATCCCAGTTTTTCTTAAAATTTGTTTGAGATGTTTCAAGTCTTTTAAAAATCTGGCAAAAATCACAGAGGTACCTTAAGAGGTTATCTACGTGTAGGAAAAAGAACGGACACGTTTCGATGTGTAGGTTGTGCGTAATAGCTTTTTACGTAAAGGACTCCTAAATATTAACACCGGATTTCTCAGTGTATACATTGGAAAAATCCGAAAATTTTACAGTATGTTCATATATGTTATGAGAGTATACCCTGAAAGTTTCATAATTTTCTGAGCAAAACTCGATTTATGAAAAATGAAGCAAGATCCGTGTGTTTTAAGCACTTTAAAAATAGTAAATCACTTTCTAAAATTCCAGAAAAATTTGAGGATCATTGTTGGGTCATATACTGTCTAAATCCAAAAAAGAAGAGTTTTTGGAATCAGTTTGGTATTTTCCTAAAATGATGAAGTTATGAGTAAAAGAAATAAATAGTTAAATGATGTCATAAATAAGAAAAATGTGATTTTAATCTTTGGAATACTCCTAATATATAATATTACGACTATTTTAGGGTATTTTGGTGATTTATAATAAGAAATATTATTTATAACTTTTATGGGCATTAAATAAGTGGTTTAATAAAGGGTGAACAATTAGAATAAATTGTTTATTGATCTAATAAATTATTAAAATATTATTATGATATTAATAATATTAGAATCGATATTTTTAAGTAAATAAAAATATTAAGATTAAAACTTTATTGAAATATTATTAAATGATTAATAATATTAGATTAAAATATTAATCTTAGATTAAAATATTATTAAAAGATTAAAAATATTAGATTAAAGTATTATTGGATGATTAAAATATTATTAAGTAAATAATAATATTAAAGATTAAATAAAATGTTATTAAAATGTAATAACATTAGTAAAGGAATAAAATATTATTAAATGATTAATAATATTAGTAATCTGAATAAAATATTATTAAAAGGTTAATACTATTAGTAAATGAATAAAAGTATTATTAATTGATTAATGATACTAAATCATAAGTAAAATATTATTAAAGTAATAATATTAATGCATGATTAAAATATTATTAAGAGGATTAATAATATTAGTAAAAGTATTAAAATATTTTTAAGATGTTAATAATATCGATGGCGAATAAAAGTGTTATTAATGAACTAATAATACTAAGAGGTGAATTAAATATTATCAAGATTAATAATATTAAGTGAATTAAAGGTATTTGTTATTTAATAGTAACATTATCGAAAGCGGGGATAATATTTCTAAGAATTAAATGTAATATATAATATCTATGTGATTGCATAATGTAATGTTATGTTATGGCTAATTGAAAGATTTACTATATACGTCTCTCAAAGGAAGATAATTAAAGCACTAGTGGATAGAATTTAATTGTGTAGTTGAAGCCTATACAAGAGGCAAGTTCCTAACTCAAACTTCGAGTTATTATTTTCAAAGCATGTTAGTGAATAATTGTTGATGATTATTCACATCTATATTAATGCACTTGGTGCAATTGAATTCCTGTTCTATTATTATTGAACTGCGAATTAAATTAAAGTTCTTTAATTCATGAGTTGTTTATGAGATAGATCTATGCTAATTGTATCAGCTAGATCAAGCATGTTTAAATTTGTTAAATCAAATGTGTTTTAAAAAATTGTTTTTATTAAATTGATATGATAAGAACTCTTGGTTCGAGAAAAGGAATGAATTTGATGAAGGCATGATCTTTGGATTATTAAGTGTTTATGTATAAATCATGGGGTATGAAAGGTGATCCCTTGAATACTAAAACTTATTAAGAGGTCGGTTTAAGCATTTGGGAACCTTGGCAAATGTTCATGGTTATTTCAAAATCACTAAGTACATGTTATTCAATTATTCGAATATTCAATTGTTGATTATTAATTCATGTTCCTTCACAATCTTATACTATTGTTGAACATTAAAAGCGAAACTTCTTTCTAGTCGTGATATATCTCCCTTATATATAAACTTGCTAAGCAAATTAGTTACTTACCCTTGCTATATCATGACATTTATTTCAGTTAAGCCTGAAGGATCCAATACGAAAGATAGACAAGGGCAAGATCCACGAATAGTTTATACTGAATGTTAATTATTATTATCTTATGGAATTACTTATGTAAACCTTTTGTAATATGAATGGTGTGTTTAAGTTAAGGTTAAGAAGACTTTGAGACTATGTTATGAAACTTTATTATAATGAACAATGTATGTTTATTATTCCGCAATAGTTTATAGAATGCTTATGATGAGATCGTGAGCACCGAATCTGAGGTTAGAGAACCTGGATTTGGGGGCGTCACAAAAACACTAGCAATAAATGATTAAATGACAATGATATAATACTAACCGATCCATGCCATTCGGCACGATGAACTATTCCAAAAGAACCTGTGAAGGGGAACAAAATGTATATTAATCACTTCAATTAGTTTTGAGAAAGTAAAGTATGGATAATTTCAAGGAAAGAATAACCAATATATAATTGCGGAATAAGTACCGGTACCCAATACGCTCCTTGATATACAATTCATCCCATGAGATCTCAAGCCAATCCATTGCAAGAGAAGGCTCGATAGTCAAGTATCTTGGGGACGATAATAGAAGAAAATTTTCCTTGTTTCTCGAGTCTACTCTCGACCTCAAACCAAATCGATTGTCCCGAAGTTCACTTTAGGTGGTTGTATGCCGGCATTGCTTGTAACTATGCTCTCGGATCTGACTATTTCTTGGTCTCCACCGGTATAGAATATTGATCCATTAGCATACCCCCAACAAAGAATGTCTACGGTTTCAAGTGATGTTAGTCCTTGATTTTGATTAATTGAATTATACATGGTCTCTTTTCTATTTAGACACAAGCTAGCATCCTCATTTGCACACCTTCTTCCTTCTTTGCACGTAAAAGATTAATCTCAACAGAGGTTCTATGTTGACAATAATATTCGAGATCTTGAGATCCCAAATATTTACACCAAAGATTTATATATTGCTTAATATACAAAAGCGAAGGTCAACAAGCTTCCCCATATACTAAAAGCAACCTTGTCTTTGAAGAAAATAAGTCGACTTTGCTTTCAACCTATATATGGATGTTCTACATTTTCTACAATCTAATGCAAAAAAATTCAAGCGACTACTAAAATCCAAATCTTGTTTTCTTTTTCTTTTCAAAGAAAATACAAGCGATAATAATGGTTAGCCCTTAGCATTAAATAAAGCATATATCCTATTCACGATTATTAATTGAGATACCATGTGACAACCAGAAATTGGATAGCCTTGTAATTAGGCTTTTCGATGTAAATATCTAATAAAACAAATTTTATTGATATTATCATATGTTATGTGTTTCTAAGTCGATTAATGACGTAGTTTACGTGTTACGTAATTATGTCACGAGTGTTGGGAGTTTTGGAAAAAATATTTTTTTGAGAAAAAACTAAAACACTATTCATAAAAAACATAAAAACACTAATAAACTTTCTTTTTCAAAATTTGAATTACGTCATAGCATTTATTTGAGAAGGGAGATGAAATCTCTAATAAAAGTTTTTAGGAAAAAAATCGTAAAAACATTATTCACGAGAAAAAGCGTTTTTCGTTTTTTTCAATTTTTAGAAAACGACATAGCGTTTATTCGTTTATTCGGAAATGAAGATCGGATTTTCATTAATCGAAAGTCAATTTTTCGGTAAAGCGGGTATGAAATCTACGGACTTATTAAAAGAGCTTGGAGTGATGAAGGAACAATTTTGAAGACCTTAGAGTTGGAGTCTAAGCTCATAAATATGATAGAAGTATTTGTTCCAAGCCAAGAGTCTCAAGGAAGTTTTACGACCAACCAACGGGCGCCCGTGCAGTCACTCTTGAAACCCGGTAGCCCGCGTTGGAACATTAGAGTTTCTGCAAGGGCAGCGTGGCCGCACGCTAAAGCAACAAAGTTTACGATAGTGTGGTGCTGCGCCGAACTGAGCAAGCCAAGGCGCGCCCCAGCATATATAGCGACGAATTTTGGGCACTTTTTCAAGACCAGTTTTTGACGATTTTCCTTAATTTATCAGTTTCTTTAATTTTTTAGGGTTTTCATATTTTTATTATTTCTAATATAATTAGGATTCTAATAGGTAGAGTTTTGGTTACTAAAACAAGTTATTGATTCCTTATAGGATTCTAGGGTTTTCTTATTAGTATAAATAAGTCATATGAATGTAATTCAAACAATAATTCAATAATATTCAGATATAATTACTTGTTAGATTATTCTCTACTCTTGGTTCTCTTGGTTCTTTCAAGAATTCCCAAGTAATTTCTTAGTTTATTCTTTGAGATTCAATTTGACTTATAATACAACAATTCATAGTTGTGTGGCGTCTTCTACCACATCAATAAATCGATTGTCTTAGGGTTCTGTTTCAATATAAACACGGGGTTTAGGCATCGTTGGTGTTCCATTCAACGCTGATTTCATTGCGTGATCAATTGTACCAAGGTTCTCGTCTCAATATAGACGCTGGGCTGAGGTGTCGAAAGAGTTCCACTTTTTCAAGCTGTCTTTAAAAGCGATTGAGGCGACGACCACCTCACGCATAAGCGTCTTGTGGAGTCCATCATTTGGTATCCCGAGCTAAGTGTTTTAGCGATTACTTATCCTTTAGATTTCTGTTGAAATTGTTGAGTAAAAAAAAAAAAAAAAATTTCCAGATTTTAAATTTTGTCGAATGCATGCTATTGTGAGATTTCATACCTTCATATTTTGTTTAGTGATAAGTTATTGTGACTTGATTAGTAAGGTAGAAATTTTGCTAATATAGAAAAATTTAGAGGTAAGAGGCTCGATGGTGAGATTAATCAAGGATAAAAGCCAAATTGTGAGTGCATATCTGAGTGAAATCCTTGATTCGAGCGAAACACGTAAGGAAGTGGTCGAGAAGCTGTTTATTACTAACCTTTGTTTTTCGGGGAGATAAGTCTCTAACTTAAAGGACAAGGGCACTTATGAGGAATCTTCCTCGACATTTGATTCAAAGTTGATGATGGAGGCTATTATGAAAGAGTTTTCCGGACAATTAGGAATGGCTATGGAGCAAGTGCATGGCGCCTCGATCAAATGAAGCGAAACTTAGGGAACAATCCCAAAAATCTCGAGGAGATGTTTGAAGGGCAAAGCACATCAAAGGGATCTAAAAGCGAAGGAAAATGACATGAAAGTGGGTTTAGTGAAGAGGAAGAACGTGAATCGATTTCCTACAAGCCCCGAGGCAATGAGGTCTTTAGAAAGGGAGGGAGGAATAAGGAAGATGACAGCGTGAATAAATATCAAGATGAAAACCCGACTTTCCGGAGAAGGAGCGATCGGCATACCTAGAATGAGAAAAGAAGATAGAATGGGTATTTGAATGTCATAATTATTCAGATATCAAGAAAGTCAGATTAGTCGTTACCGAATTTTTAGATAATGCAATTACTTGGTGGGATCGGTTGATTACTAGCAGGAGAAGATGTGGGGAACGTCCAATTGAAACTTGGGTGGAGATAAAAACAGTGATGAAAAAGAGATTCGTACCAAGTCACTACCATCGGGATTTGTTTCACAATTTGCAAAATCTGAAACAGGGAAGTAAGAGTGTGAATGAATACTTCAAGGAGATGTTGATGGCTCGAGCTAATATAGATGAGGATAGTGAGGCAACAATGGCGCAATTTTATTGAGAGGCTAAATTGGGATATAAGCGAGAATTAGTAGAAACGACAACATTATGTGGAATTGGGGATATGCTACACATGGCTATAAAGATTGAGAAACAACTTAAGAGGAGAGAGACCAACGTTCTAATCCCACGAGAGAAAAAAAAATGTATAGAAAAATTTTCCGATTTAAAATTTCGTGATTAGTTATTTTGACTTGATTAGTAAGAGTGAGAATTTTGCTAGGTGAGTTCAAGAAGAACACGATAGAGAATATTTAGAGGTAAGAGGCTCGATGGTGAGATTAATCGAGGATAAAATCCAAATTGTGAGTGCATATACGAGTGAAATCATTGATTCAAACGAAACACGCAAGGAAGTGGTGAGGAAATTGTTTGCTACTAACCTTTGTTTTGCAGGAGATATGTCTAACTTAAAGGACAAGGGCACTTATGAGGAATCTTCTTCAACATTTGATTCAAAGTTAATGATGGAGATTATGAAAGAGTTTTCAGACGATTAGGAATGGCTATGGAGCAAGTGTATATACGCCTCGATCAAATAGAAGAAACCGGAGGAGAACAATCCCAAAAATCTCAAGGGAGCGTTTGAAGGGCAAAACACATCAAAAGGGATCTAAAATGAAGGAAAATGACTTGAAGGTGGGTTTAGTGAAGAGGAAGAACGTGAATCGATTTCCTACAACTAAGGGAGCGAGGTGCTAGAGAAAGGAAGGGATGAATAAGGAAGATGACAATGTGAGTAACATCAAGATGAAAATCCTAACTTTCCGGGGAAGGAGCGATCTAGAGGCATACCTAGAATGAGAAAAGAAGATAGAATGGGTATTTGGTATCACAATTATTCGGGATATCAAGAAAGTCGATTAGTAAATTCTGAGAATTTTTAGATTATGCACGATTACTTGGTGGGATCGGTTGATTACTAGCGAGGAGAAGATGTGAGAACGTCGATTGAAACTTGGGTGGAGATGAAAAAGAGATTAAATCTTAGGAATTATTACCATCGCGATTTGTTTCGCAGTTTGCAAAATCTGAAACAGGGAAGTAGGATTGTGGATGAATACTTCAAGGAGATGGAGATGTTGATGGCTCGAGCTAATATAGATGAGGATAGTGAGACAACAATGGCGCGATTTTCAACAGGGCTAAATTGGGATATAGCAGAATTAGTAGAACGACAACATTATGTGGAATTGGGGGATATGGTACACATGGCTATAAAGATTGAGAAACAACTTAAGAGGAGAGAAGACCAACGTTCTAATCCCACCACGAGGTCGTCATGGAAATCTAATGCTGCAAAATGGAGGGAGAAGCCAGTTGTGAATAAGCCAAAAGTGGAGTTTAAACCGAATTTGACTAATCGTGGAAAACAAGGTAAAACTGAACATTCTTCTTCTTTTAGTCACAATCGAGATATTGTTTGCTTTAAATGTTAAGACAAATGACATATTTCTAGTCGATGTCCAAATCAAAGAACTATGTTGTTGCTTGACAATGGAGAGGTGGAAGCCGAGGGAGGAAGATAGTGACACCGATTCTATGCCATCGTTAGAGGAGGTTGATGATAGGGAGGTTTCTATGCATGGCTAGATGTTGGTTACGAGGAGAGCACTTAGTGCATGTGAGTGAAGGAGGAAAGTTTGGAGCAACGTGAGAATTTGTTTCACACTAAGTGGCTTGTCTGAGGAAAATTTGTTGCATGGTAATTGATGGTGGGAGTTGCACCAATGTGGCAAGTACAACCATAGTGGAGAAACTAGGATTGTCACAACCAAACATCCTCAACCGTATAGATTGATATGGCTTAATGACAGTGGAGATGTGAGTGACAAAACAAGTGTTGGTAACATTTACCATTGGGCAATATGTGAACGAGGTTTTGTGTGATGTGATTCCGATGCAGGCTGGCCATTTACTACTTGGGAAACCATGGCAATTTGGTAGGCGTGTGAAACACGATGGCTTCACCAATGAATACTCTTTTGTGCACAATAAGCGAAATGTTACTTTATGTCCTTTGTCAGGTGCATGAGAATCAAATTTATGCATGAATTCAGTCTTATCTAGTTATTCAAATTGTTCTTCCATATCACTCGCAATCCCCCTTTATAACTCTATTCTCTAACCATTTAAACTATCATAGCTAACATGGTCGTTTTATTTCCAAGTGCCTTCTTATAATATCAATGTCAAACAGATAAAGATCCAATTCAAGTCACGAAAATCATATCAACGAATCAACAATCCTTACTTAGGCGTGTTCATGCAATTCTACTTTCCTCATTGGCCCCGGATATACTCGCACTCTCAAAAAGCTGGAATTAACATGCAATCCTAAATGCAACTTTACTAATAATTAAACCACAAACTAATAATAAACTACAATTGGTAAAAATAAAAGCGTAACCACCCCAAACTAAGCTAGAAGCGTCCTCATGCGAAAAAAAAATAAGTCGAAATAAAATGAGAGGACTTCCACGGCGAATTTATGCTACGGGGAGCATCATCGTCCTCGCTCATCTCTTGATCGGACGGAAATCTTTGGCGAGCAGGAGCCGTAGGAAAATGGCTAAGTGGAATGCGGATGGGTCGGGATAGTCGATGCATTACATGCGACAAATTGGTCGACTAAATACTTGTAAATCACATCTTGACGTTCCGATAAACGCACATTCGGGACTCGATGTTGTAAAACCGGTAATCTCTCTCATTTGGGCGACCGGGGACCACACCTCGATGAAGCGGTATCGGTAAAAGAGGGGGAGCACGAGGTGGTGGGGCTCGTGGAGACGTAACGTGGGGATAATGAAACCCGGTCCCTAGGGTGATTAAGCGCCCGGACCACACTTTATAACGACGGATCAAGTTGTGGTCCAACACGGGCAAAAGGAGTTTGAATCATCTCGTCGATTTCCATTTGACCCCAAACTTAGCACATAAGACGCCTTGGATCGAGGGGCGGATGTGGTAACCCTCACAATAGTCCCTGCCATGAGATCGCGAAGCATCGATTCTTTGAATAAGATGGCCAGACATCGATTCGTAGGCCTTGTATGATGGAGTATAATAGCACGGACCCTTTCTTTGGTGGCGTGACTCACATGTGTGCGGGGCATCAATTTCAGCAGCGTATGAAGGCATACCATGCCTTTCCATATAGGCCGAGGTGAGACAATGGGAAGGTCATGCGCCACGCTCATGGATGGACCAAGTAGTGCGGTTGACCTGACTCCGAATAATCTTTTCATAGTCCGGCCCATCACTCACTAGGCGAGCATATTCATCATGAAGGCCCTCTAAGGGTAGTTGATAGCACCCATTGATATCCTCCTCGCCAAATTCCACGGTCTTACCTCTAACAAACACCCCATAATGGTCATGCTCAGGCAAGTTGGCATAGAATTCTTTGACCACTTGCAATCATTGCTATGTCGAGTTTGTTGGTGAGGACGAACCCGATTCGCTCAGCAATCATCATTGCTATGTCTCCATCCTTGTTTTGATCGGGGCCGGAGACCCGATTCGAGGACTAGTGGCGCGGTGGCCATGCGGTAGAAGCGTTCTTGAGCCATGACACTAACAAAACGCTTTTGTCAAATTTTGGCGGGGAAGTTGAAGCGGCCGGACCACGAGTTGCGATGGCGTTTGGATGCCATGTCGAGAATTACGCAAATAAAATATAGTCATAGTTTAGCTTTAAAAATTGAGTCGAACAATTTGTCGAACACCTGAATATGGCGAGAACTTGTTCAATCCATTATTAATTCCTGTCTATTCATGCCATGCATGTATAGCGTGCATGAATCTCGGTGTGTAGGAGTCGTCACACATCGATCGTTATCTATATGCTCCATTAGATTTCCGGATGACAAGAATAACGAATGAAGAGCATCTTAATTCGCAAGAATTGAAAAACACATCAAATCATACCTTTGTTACTTCTAAAGAAGTTGGAGGAGTAGAATTCGGCACCACAAGATCACGGGCGACCAATATGAAAGGAAGGGAGTGATGCGTGGTGGATGAGTGGAATACAATTATCCACGGTTTAATGACTTTTGCTATGAAGATGGAGAGAGGGTGGTGACACCTTTCTGCAGTGTGGAAAGAATGTGGGATAGAAAGGCACGGCAGGGTTTTAAAGTACAAGAGCTAACGACCCCAGTAAGGGAAGCATCAGGTTATAACGTCTTGAGGAAGCCTGGCCGGGAAACTGAATCGATTGGTATCGCCACGTATGCTTACTGGTTTTGAATTGAAGAGGGAAATGGCAGGAAGGGCTGGGCCCTATTCGGTTTACGAGCCTAGCTGGCCAGGCTATTTGTGATTATCTTAGAATCCGGTAGCAAGGCGCTGAGCCTTATCTTCACCTTCGGAGCCTAAGGCCGTGGTAGGCTGTGATCATGGTGAGGTGGCCCAAGTATTTGGGAATTATTGTGTGCGTGCATACCGGACGGTGTAGGAATTAGTTTAATAAGCGTGGAGTTTTCTCTACTACGAGAATAACGATGAAAATAAGAAAAGTTTAACTCTAAGAGGCATAACATCAAATAAAACGAAAAAAATTATGGAACTACATGGGTTGCCTCCCAAGAAGCGCTTGGTTTATAGTCGTCGGCCGACTTTGCGGTGTTGGTCGATTGGCCCACACTGGAGTGCGAGAGGTCTTGGGCCGTAGCTTGGCGTTCGATTGGTCCGCTCAATAGTGTTTGGAGCGTTGGCCGTTGACCTTGAATGTGCGCTTTGAATTCGGTTCCTCAACCTCAATGTTTCCGTGTGGGGTGACCGATATGACTACAAATGGTCCGGACCACAGGATTTCAATTTTCACGGAAATAGCCATGGCGTGAGTTGAGCAGTGAGTACTTGATGGCCCGGTCTTGAATGTTACATCGAGAATTTTTTATCGTGCCAAGATTTGACTTTCTCCTTGTATAGCTTAAGCGTTTTTCGTGGCGTTGAACTGAATTCATCCATCTCGTTCAAGCTGCGGTAACCATTTTCACCTTTGCTTCTAGATCAAAGTTTAATTTTTCGAATGGCCCGATTGTGCGGCTTCGTGTTCTAGCTTCGTAGGAAGATGACACGCCTTTCCAAGACCATTACATGCGGGGGACATCTTAGATCGGGTTTTTGTCTGTTGTTCGATAAGCCCATAGGGCGTCGTCAAGACGCATGACGCCCAATCTTTTCGTGACGGATTGACTACTTTTCGGGATCCTCTTAATTTCCCGATTCGACACCTCTAACTTGGCCATTGGTTTGTGGGTGATATCAAATGCAATTTTGTGTGAAACTCCATATTTTACAAGCAATTTAGTGAACTGCTTATTACGAAGTCGTTCCTCACACTTATTATAGCCCTTGGTGTCCCAAATCTGGTAAAAATGTTTTCTTTAAGAATCGGGTGACAACGTTGGCATCATTAAGTGGGTATAGCTGCGGCTTCTACCCATTTGGAAACATAATCCACTTCGCTAATAAGATATAACGATTATTCAAATAAGATGGGAATGGTCCCATAAAGTCGGTACCCACACGTCGAATAGTTCCACCTCTAAAATTGTGTTAAGTGGCATTTCATTGCGCTTGGAGATATTACCTACTGCTTGGCATCGATCGCATTTTAGCACAAAGAGATAAGCATCTTTGAATAAAGAGGGCGGAAGAATCCGATTGTAGTACTTTGGGCTGCTGTGCGATCATTTGGAATAATGACCTCCGTGTCGAGGAGTAGCGGTGGCCTAATATACTATCCATTTCTTCGTGAGGTACACAACGTCTTATCATTTGATCTTCACATGCTTTAAACAGAAATGGTTCATCCCAAAAGTATTGCTTCGCATCGTGGAGAAACTTCTTCCGTTGTTGTGATGTCAAATCCGGCGGTAACACCTTGGCAACCACATAGTTGACATAGTCAGCATACCAAGGCAGTATGGTAGTTACCCGGAACAGTTGCTCATCCGGAAATTCCTCATTAATCACTGAGTTGTCTTCTTTCTGTTCCTTTTTATTTTCCAACCGAGACAGATGATCCGCCACTTGATTTTCTGTACCTTTTCTGTCCCGGATCTCCAGATCAAATTCTTGTAACAACAGTACCCACCGTATTAATCGTGGTTTAGCATCTTTCTTCTCAATCAGATATTTAATAGCTGAATGGTCGGTGTAGAACAATTACCTTAGTCTTGGGGAGATAAGCTCTGAATTTGTCAAAAGCAAACACCACTGCAAGTAATTCCTTTTCGGTTGTTGTGTAGTTCAATTTGGGCATCCGTCGATGTCTTACTAGAGTAATAGATAGTATGAAAAATCTTATCATGACGTTGTCCCAATCTGGCTCCCACCGCGTAATCATTTGGCGTCGCACATCAATTCAAAAGGTAAAGACCAATCCAAGGCTATTCTGATGGTGAGTGCAGAGACCAATTTCTTCTTTAATACCTCAAATGCCTCGATGCATGCATGATCCATCTTAAGCGGTACATCTTTCTCCAAGAGTGAGCATAGGGGTTTGAGATTTTGAAAATCTTTAATAAAGCGTCTATAGAACCTGCATGGCCCAAAAACTCCGAATGCCTTTTACGGATGAAGGAGGAGGCGGGTTTCTCAATTGTATCAATCTTCGCTCTATCCACCTCCAATCCGGGATCTGAAACCTTATGTCCCGAATAACCCCTTCGTGTACCATAAAATGACATTTTCCCAATTAAGTACCGAGTTAGTCTCCACATCTTTTTTACACCAAGATCGGATTATTCAAGCACGAGTCAAAACTATCGCCGAACACGGAGAAATCATCCATGAACACCTCTAAATTACGCTTTCGACCATATCGGAAAAGATTGCCATCATACACAGGTGTTGAAAGGTCGCCAAGCATTACATAAACCAAAGGACATACGGCGGGAATGCAAACGTCTCAGTATGGACATGTGAGCGTGGTCTTTTCTTGATCTTCCGGGTGCTATGGCAATTTGATTGTACCCGAATATCCATCTAACAGAATAATAGAATTGATGTCCCGCTAACTTTGTCAACATCGATCAATGAGCGGCAAGGAAAAAGTGATCCTTGCGTGTGGCTTTATTCAACTTACGGTAATCCATACATACTCTCCGACTGTACTGATTCTAGTCGGGATAAGCTCATGCGCTTCATTTTTTACCACAGTTATGCCCCTTTTTTTTTTACACTTTATGAGGACTTACCCATGAACTATGCGAGATTGGGTAGATAATCTGACATCCAACCATTTTATAACTTCCTTCTTCACCACCTCTTTCATAATGGGATTTAACCTTCGTTGCATCTCAATGGTTGGTTTTGATCCTCTTCCATTAAAATCTTGTGCATACGAAAAGAGGGGCTAATACCTCGAATGTCCGCTATAGTCCACCCAATCATTTGTTTTGAACTTCATGCGAACTTCGTAGCAATTTTTCTTTTGGGTGTCGATTAACGTTGTCGAAACAATAACCTGGTAGAGTCGAGTCTTTCCCTAAGTAGGCATATTCAAGATGAGAGGTGAGTGGCTTTAATTCCAACACCGGTGGCACTTATCGAGGGTTTGCACTTTTTTCTTACTTTTTAGGCCTTTCAAGGGTGTCGAATGGTTGATTATTTTTAGGTAGAATGATGGTGTGTCCAGACCATTTGACTCCGCTTTCATTATCTTGCATCCGCACTATCGTTGTCTGTTCTAACCATCATGGATTCTATCGGATCCTCTGAGTAATTACAGCAAATCTTGTGATTCACCATCTCCTCCATTACATCCACCCGCAAACACTCACCTTTTTCCTTTGGATACGACATTGCTTTAAACACATTGAAAGTGACCTGTTGATCGTCAACTCTCATCGTTAATTCTCCTTTTTGCCGTCGATTAACGTTCTCCCCATTGCTAAGAATGGTCGTCCAGAGAATGATGGGCGATTCAAGTATCTGCTTCACAATCTAAGATAACGAAGTCTGTTTGGAAAGATGAATTTATCCACCCTTACTAATACGTCTTCAACGATACCTCGTGGATATGTAATCGATCGATTACGCTAACGATGGCGATATTTGTCGGTTTAGGTGCTTGGAGCCCGTTGATGAGGATCGATAATGGCATCAAATTAATATCGGCCCCAAATCACAAATGCTTTCCCGGCGATTACCAATGTCGCATGGAATAGAAAAGCTACGGATCTTTCAACTTAGGAGGTAACTTGTTACGAATAATTGCGCTACATTCTTGATTAAGCGCCCTTTTTTCAAAATCCCCGATTTCCTTTTCTTTGATAGCACATCCTTCATGAACTTAGCGTAACTTTCGGCATGTGTTCTAAAGCTTGGCCGAATGGGATGTTGATATGAAATTTTTAAAAATATCCAAAAATCTTAAAACCGCTTATCTAACTTGGATTTCTAAAATCTCTGCGGATATGGTATGGGTGGCATTGTTGTAGGCGACCCACATGCATTTTCCTCTCTATTTCCTCTTTATCTTTCCGGTTTCCACAACCTCTTCTGTTTTGGTTGTTGCGTTATCCCCTTGTCCTTGTCCTTAATCTTGTTTGCGGCTCCTTCCCACTTCATAAAGATTCTTTTTGCGGTCTCTCATTTCTGCCGGTTATTTACGTATCACTCGGAGCGTTCCTAGTGGGCGGGTATTCAATGCGTGTATTTGTCCCAATTGATTTTCCAGATTCTTTAACGATGCCCCATGGCTTTGCAACGTCATATCTACTTGATTCAATTTCTTGTCTTGTTCCTCGTTCTTTTTGTCAGAGGCTCTAATAAACTTTTCCAAGGCTGCTTCCCAACTTGATACCCTCTCTGGTTGTTGAGGTTGATTTTGGAATCCGGAGGTGTGTTGTTGTCTAGGTGGTTGAGCTGCAGCTTGATTGTTACTCCATGAGAACCCTGGATGATTCTTCCAACCTGGATTATAGGCATTTTGGGTAGGATACGGTTGGGTTGAGCGATTATAATTTCCTACGAACTGTGCTGATTCCGAATTTATGGCACATTGATCCGTAGCATGACCCCCAGCACACAACTCACAAACCATCGCTACCTGCTGTGTGGCTTGTGGATGCCATATTTCTATATGCTTAGCTATTGCGATCACTTGTCTTTATTAATCTTTGTTAAGCAGCGTCCACTTCATATTTTCTGATGCTTTTGGATGGTTGGTCCTCGTCATGGGCCCTTTGATAGTTGTTGGTGGCCATTGTTTCTAACAATTGATATGCCTTATCAAAATTTTTGGACATAATCGCTCCTCCATTTCTTTGCATCAATACTAGACCTTGTGGATGCGTGCAAACCATCACAAAATATCCCTAATTGCATCCATGCGCGAATTCCATGATGAGGGGCATTTACGACATATCCTTAAACCTTTCCCACCTCCTCATATAACAATTACGACTCAAGTTGTGCGAAAGTATGAATGTCGTTCCGTAGTTTTGCCGACTTCGCTGGTGGGAAGAACTTAGCTAAAAATTTTGAGCTAAGTCATCCCATGTGGTGATTGATCCAGGAGGCAAGGAGTGTAGCCAGCTTCGTGCTTTATCTTTTAAAGTAAACGGGAACATCCTCAACCTTATAGCGTCTTCCGATACATTGTTAAATTTGAAGGTGTCGCAAACTTCCAAGAAACTCAAGATATGTTCATTAGGATCATCTATCGAATTACCCCCAAAGCGCACGTGATTCAGCATCTCCGAATTGATCCGGTTTTATCTCAAACTGCTTAGCATTGATTCTTTGGTCTCTTAATACTTGGTTGTAAATCACAGTAACATTTGGCGAGGCGTAATCCTAAAGTGATTTACATTCGTTCTCTCCGCCATGTTCACGAGTAAATCTTGGGTTGTCGGTTCTTCTTCCAAATGTATCACCTCACTATTCAATCCTTTATGCTGGAACTCCTTCTCAAGGTTGTCTGTATACGTAAGAAGTTCCTTTCTAGCTTTCGATCTAGTGTGCATACACGAATTCCTGCCAATCCAAGAAGAGAGATTAAGTAGTGTTCAAATTAAAATCGAATTGATTATAACTAATATGAAATTAATATTAATAAAAGAAAGTCCCCGGCAGCGGCGCCAAAAACTTGTTGAGTAAAATCTAGTTACACACGACACGCATGATATCGTGGTCAACAAGTAATAAAGTAATAAGTTGATGCTCGTTCCCACGAGAATTCTAATTAATAAATTTCAACTACTAATACTATATCAATTCAATTTTATTCAAACAACGAGAAATTGTGATTTTACGAATTATTAACTCAAAATTAAACACTTAAAGATCTTGTACTAAGATAAACAATTAACTAAGCTATTACTTGAGTGAATGACTTAGGTAGGTAAATATTAAGACTTCATATCCCCAATTATGAATTATAAATCAGTTATCTAATCATCCCAATTACTATGTCTCATGGATTGTTAACAGGAATTTTCAAATGCCAAAAGCCCTCTTCCAAGTGATCAATTGACTTTTATTTAACCCAGATTAACCTTGCTATATTCCTATGCAAAACAATTGGATTAAACTCTTTCATCCCAATTCTTATATATTACATGCGGTGAGCAGATATTTCCATTCAATTCACAAACCTAATTATTTACCGTGTAAATAACTGAGTCACATGTCATCATGTCTAGTTCTAACCCTAGAATTCCTCTCCAAATTCCTTCTAGAGTAACACACTAATTATTGGCCAAATAATTAATCACTAAAATCAAAACATGATAAACAATCCACTTCAACATAGATAATTATAATGACAGAATAACTAATTCATAATCATAAAAGGTTCAATTGAAATCTTAATTAAAGAATTAGTTCATCACGGAAATAAGAATCATTATTTGTTGACAAATCATCCTTAAAGAATTACAAATATAAAAATAAGGAGAAAAAGAAGAAACTCTGTAGCCAAACTTGAAGCTCCAAGTAATCTCCTGCAAAAGCTCCTTCAATCCCCTCTGCCAAATAAATCTAGTCACCCCTTTTAATTCAGCAATTAGTTTCTTTTTATAGTCCTCCACAATCCTCTTCCAATTAGGTTTTATTATTAGCCCTTAATAGGCAACCTTGAGGAAGTCAAACAGCTTAATCCGGTCAACGCTGCTGAGGCTCGGTACCGGCCGTGACGAGATAGTATTACCATTCATTCAGCCTTTGTTGGACTTCATTGAAATTACAGTTTTGCCATTCAATGCTTGAAATTCCCATAATTGCCCTTCCAGCTTCCAAATCTGCCAAATAAGATATAAACACAATAAAAATGCTACTAAATAACTTAAGAATGCAATAATTTAAGTCTAAATATATCCGAATTATGGGTATACTACCCATTCATCAAACGTACCTCTAGACGATGACTTCCTTGCTAGGTTATACTATCTTTGCTTGGATTACTATGCCACCCACTACTACCTGACACCCCCTCTGATCTGATGGGCTCTTCTGCCGACTGTATAAGGTTTATCTACTACTTTTGGCCACTGTTTTCTACCTCCGGTCGGCTATGATCCCATCCACATTAATGCATGGCAGGAGCCTTGGTCAACCGTCATGCTTTTTCATCATCACAAGTCAAAGTAACAGATATTAAAATATCTAATGGGTCGATCCACTGGACCGACCCGGCCTTAAAGGTTAAAACGGATATAATATGGTGACTGGGCCCAGTGACTTTCACGGATTAATAATAGAGGCCCCATAGATTGTTTATGTGAATAGGCCCAATGTACCCGACCTAAAAATAGGAAATATCACGACCCAACATTGCCCCCTAGTTTTTTGTTAAACAGAATGTTTAGTAGAAAACTATGAATGGCCCAAGATAGTTTACTAAAGGTCCATAGTAGGAGATAATTGAAGTGTACCCAATCGCTGTTCACGAAATGAAAGGAGAAGAGAATGGAGGCCCAAATCAGAAAAGCCCTATCAAATAGATACATGAACCCGGAACCGGACCCTTCCCATTCAAATTCCAAATCATTACTAACATTTAATGAGCCGGCCTTGAACAAGTGTAACAAATCGATATAAAGGTAACTTTACCAATTTTGTGATTCTACTGCCCATTTGAATTTTGGCGCCTTAGAACTCTCGACTTTACGAACTTTCTCCTTTCTTACGCAATTAATTAACAATGGCTTCCCGAGGATTACTCACAAGAGGCTCTCTATCTTTGGTAACCCCACTCACAATCGTTCCACCAAATCCTACCACTTCTTTGCTTTCATGAAGGAGCCTCGACCTTTGAACCCAAAGGGGTGAAATCGATAAGAATCCTCCCCAAAAATCCCAACACTCCTCTGAATACTACGAGTCTTGGCGATTCTCGCATGCCAATACTCCTCGATCGTCACGAGAGGTGAACTAAAGAGGATTCGGTCTCGATATCACATCCAGAGATACCCATGCGATTAGGGTTCCTAAATCCGGTGAAAAAGATGTACCAACGGCGGAAGGTTGGATGGCCGTTCTGTGACTCTGTTGGAGAAGGGGTTCGTTTCCCTTTGCATATCTTCATAGTAACCTTCTTTGGGGTTTACGGGGTGGTGTTAAGCCCAACTAGTCTGAAATTCATACATTCACATCTTGGCCTTCGTGGGCCTTACATCACTGGTTGGTCGTGGAGCCCTCCACCGGACTTCCTCTTCACGATATACAAAATAGTACAATCTAGGGAGAAGGGTTCAAGGCCATTAGCAAGCATTCTTCAAGTCGGGAGAGAAGTTCGAGAGGCGTTATTTGGTGAACACGCCTTGAGCAACAAAAGTGGCATGAAAAGTGGTTCTACGTCAAAGGCCCCAAATCTCTTCCCTACTAGCGAATGGGCCCTTGCGAGAAGATCTCTGCTGACTTTGGAGACATTTTTGAAGAAAGAGAAATAGAAATTATGGAACTTTTTGATAATTTCCCCAAGGAGGAGTGGAAGTACGGACTCCTCTCGAAGCAAGCATGGTTATATGACCATAAATGTAAGTATCGATCTATTTTATATGTATACGAATTTTTTGAAAATGCTTTTATAATGTGGATTCTAACACAGAGTTGTTTTGGTTATGCAGTATCTTTGATCAAACCGAGCTCTTTAGAGATAAAAGAGTTCGAAGATTTTTTGTCCGGAAGGTCTTCGGAAGCTGTTGAAACTCTAGCGACAGAAGCTACTCCCGAAGTCGAACCGATTAGGAGATACATCTGAGATGAGTTGAAGCTGACGAACGGGAAGGCGATGAGGTTCCGATTCGGGCCGAAACCCTCCGTCCTCGTCAGAAGAGGAGGGCAATCAGAAAACCAAGATCAACAACCTTTCCAATCCCTTCTAAAACCACCCCAGAAGTCGAGCCATCCACCACATCCATACCTCGACGAGGAGGCTTTCTCGATCGTCCCGATCGAAGAAGCATCCTTCGAACCAAAAAATTGAAAAGAAAAATAACACCTCGGCCGCCGAAGAGCATAGGGTGCCCCAATCTTGATCGTTCCTCCTTTACGTGCCCCCCCAGTAGAATCTGATTGCGAAGAGGGTGATCATGATGATGCTATCAAACTCATCCGAAGAAAAAAAAGAACACTGACAGCCATCCAAGCTCTGCATCTGCCGCTCCTGTCCAAGTACCCAGTCCAAATAAATCTCCATCTCCCGAGACCGTGTACGCTGAACCTGAACCTACTCCTCCTGAGCAACCAGCTCCTTCCCCAGAAAGGTCAAGACCCTCGCCTGAACGACCCGGTCCTTCAGGTCAGGGTTATCATGCCGAGGCCATGGGATCTCCGACTCTGTGGCCTAGATTCAATGCTAACTTTCCGTTCGACCTATTCGGGGCCTTCGTAAGGAACGCTGACGATCATCGGTTCAGTGATCACACGGACGGGAATCTGCTCGATGAAGGGATGAGCTATCTGGCTAAGGTAAATAATCATTTCTTTATTTTTCTGTCTTTCTGTTCTTAATTGGGTATCTGGGTACTGGCTTGAGCACTGTTTGAACATATGCAGGCCAATGCTGTCTTTGGACGTTTGCGTCCAAGACACATAAATAGGGAAGCCGAGGAAGATTTCATGAGACAGGAGATCAACATGCTGAGATCGACCTTGGCTCGAGAAAGGGACGATCGAGAAGACGTTCTTCATGTCATCGATGGCCTCCAACGAGATTTGGATCGAGCTAAGATGGACTTGAAGGCGTCGATGATGAACTAAGGGCCCTGAAAGGATGGGTTGGCGCATCCCAAAACCGACCAACAAACTTTACTTAATCGAGCAGAACGCCTTGGTCGAAAAAACCTCTGCTCGAGGGCCAAGAATGAGGAGTTTTCTTCAATCCAAAAAACTGACTATTCAACTTGGTGAGGCTCAATCAAAGGCCGGATGAAGGATGAAGACATAGAACAAATGCCACAAGCTTCGTCTTAAAATAAAGGAGCTTGAGGAAGGGGTCCTCTTCGGCCAAAGAGCTCGAAAGCGGCGAATCTGAGCGGAATATAGGGATTGAGACGAACTTAACGTCGAGATCATGAAAGTCTACTCGGAAGGTTCTGAAGGCTAGAGAGAGAGCGAAAAAAAAAAGCATACATTGCTGCTCAATGGATCCAACTTTGCTCAACTCCGAAGACGAAGGTGATGCCTAGGTGTTCTTCCTTCTTTCATTCTTACTTATGTAAAAATTTATCTGTTTAAACTTTTTATGTTTTTGGGATCATTTTGAAATTTTATATATGGAGGTTGTCAATGTTTCTATATTGGTGTATTTTTGTTCATGAATGAATAGATCGAAAGAATGTTTTAGTTTTCCTGATGAATCTGCAATTTTCTTAATTATGAACTATGTTTTCGATTAGTTTCTTGTCAATAATTCAATATCAGTAAAATGAACCTAAATAGTGAACCAGTTAAGATATATAATAGTTAATGTATGAGACGAAGTGAATTGAATTTCATGAACAGAATTTAACTTAACTGAACTGAAAGGACTGAACTCAACACTTAAATAAAATAAAGTAATACATACTCATTGGTTCCGAAGTGTGAGATCGGTCATTTGTTTACCACTCGGGGTGAAACAATTATATAAGGACCAAGATATAAGGATCAAGATATAAAGATCAAGATATAAGGACCAATTGTGACCATTGACTTACCACCACAGTAAAATCAATATAGGATCCTTTGTCTACCACCACTCGGGGTAGAAACAACAAATGAAATTTGCCATCAAATGGCCAGTGAGTCCTACCATACCTCCTTACACCATAGTGACCATAGGACAAATAGGACCAGGACCAATAGTGACCATTGATTTACCACCCTGGTAAAATCAATATAAGATCCTTTGTCTACCACTCAGGGTAGAAACAACAAATGGTACGCCATCGAATGGCGGCGAGAGTCCTACCATACCTCCTTACACCATAGTGACCATAGGACAAATAGGACCAAGATCAATAGTGACCATTGATTTACCACCCTGGTAAAATCAATATAGGACCTTCGTCTACCACTCGGGGTAGAAACGACAAATGGTACGCCATCGAATGGCGATGAAGTCCTACCATACCTCCTTACACCATAGTGACCATAGGACAAATAGGACCAGGATCAATAGTGACCATTGATTTACCACCCTGGTAAAATCAATATAGGACCTTCGTCTACCACTCGGGGTAGAACGACAAATGGGCTGCCATCAAATGGCCAGCAAGTCCTACCATACCTCCTTACACCATAGTGACCATAGGACAAATAGGACCAGGATCAATAGTGAAAAAGTGACTTTTTATTGATAATGAACAATAATATACAGACTTCTGATGAATTAACTTGATCTTTATTGAAAGTATTTCCGAAGTCTGCCAGCATGCCAAGTGTTTTTGATTTCGGAACCATCTAATGCCCTTAACCGATAAGTGCCCGGTTTTGATACTTTGATCACTTCATACGGCCCTTCCCAGTTTGGCATTAACTTTCCCGTGTTCTGAGGTGTAGAAGCTTCGGCTTCTCTAAGGATGAAGTCTCCTACTTCGAATCTGCGAAGCTTGACTCCTTTGTTATAATGCTTAGCTACTCTTCGTTGATAAGCAGCCAGTTTAAGTAGAGCCACCTCTCTGACTTCTTCTAGCAGATCCAAATTGGCCTTGATCCCTTCGTCATTGTATATTTTTTGTATTGGTGACGAAGACTTGGAGATCCGATTTCGACAGGGACTAAGGCATTAGTACCATAGGCCAGTCGAGAAGGTGAATCCCCAGTGGTAGTCCTTGGTGTAGTCCGGTAAGCCCACAACACGCTGAGCAGCTCTTCTGGCCATCTTCCTTTAGCTTCATCCAGTCTGCGCTTGATCCCGTTCAGCAGCGTCCTGTTGGTCACCTCAACTTGGCCATTTGATTGTGGATGAGCCACCGAAGTCTTCTTATGATGAATCCCCAACTCCTTTCAAGAATATCGCTGCCGAAGTGCTTTGTAGGTCAACAACTTCGGGCCAAATAATTGTCACGAATATCTTTGTGAACTTCCCGAAGAACATACCCTGCTTCGAATGGAACCAAATGTTTAAGTAATGATGACGAAAAAGGTCCTTCGATAAAGATTCTCATCAATGAGAACAAAATGGACACTCTTGTACTTGGTCTTCTTTGCCAGCATCTGATCCGAAGAAATGACGCCATCTGTCGTCAAAGTTATAAGCATCTGTAGTGGCCAGCTTTGATAATGCACCGGCGGTGGAATTGTTATTGTGATCGACTCCTTGATAACCTGCTATACTGATGTCCGAAATAGAATATCCATCTGCATGCAATACCCACGAACTCTGCTTCTGCTGAAGAACTGCAACGGCTTTATCGGACTCCTCGGCTGCTTTCCATCTGGAGCTGCAACTTTAGATAGATTTCCCCGAAAACAAGTGCCCACAGGGCGGTGTGCCCTTAATGGACTCTCGGGAGTGTGATTTCTGGATCTACTTCGGTGAAACTTTTTGTCACTGTGGTGAGCCTTCGTCTGCTGCGACCATAATCCCAAAGACCAATAAGGCGGAATACCCTTCTCAGTCAATCAATCAGGAAAATGGCTGTTGGGTCTTCATCTACTCTGCTTCGACCATAATCCCGAAGACCAATAGGGCGGAATACCCTTCTCGGTCAATCAATCAGGAAAATGGCTGTTGGGTCTTCATCTACTCTGCTTCGACCATAATCTCGAAGACCAATAGGCGAATACCCTTCTCGATCAATCAATCGGGAAAATGGTACATTGGAGTGCCTTCGATCTTGGGAAGGCCTCGAGACATGTCTTTAAAGTGTAGACTTCTTTCTAACTTGATCGGTTACATCGATTCGACCACTTCGTATAGGATTCTAGCGGTATGCCTTCTACCCTTTTCCGACCATGGTCGTCTTCTCTGGCGAAGAATATCAATCTTCTTCCAAGCATCATCACGGGCTCTCGAGCGAGAACCCTCGAAACTTCCTTGGAAGCGATGCAAGCATGAGCATTCTTTGAAGGACCCAATCAATCCTTGAGCGATACTCATTGTGTAGAGCGAAGTCACGGCCATCGGTATCCTTTAGAGGTAAGCTGATTCTACTCTTCTCCATGAAAGCTGAATAGAATAAAACACAATACAGTGATTGAAAAGTACTCAAGACACTAGAACTCGGCCTCCTCCTTCTAGCGCCAATGTTAACGCCAGGATCTTACGCCACGTCCCAATCACGTAAGGCGTCCCGATCCTGCAGCGATAAACACACGGTAAACACCCTGACAAGCTTGGCGGCGGGTTCCGTCGGGGGATAGCTTCGAGCGTGAGAATTAGTATATATTCACAAGGTTAACAATGGAGGAATGTCTTTGTCTGAGTGTCTGCAGAGAGATAATAAATCTCGGTTGTGTGTATGTGAGAGAATATGAAACAAAATCAATATGTATGAGAGCGTACCTCTGGCGATGGCTTCCTTGCTAGGTTATACTATCTTTGCTTGGATTCTTGTACCACCCACTACTACGACACCCCTTTGATCCGATGGGCTCTGCCGATATATAAGGTTTATCTACGCTTTTGGCCCTTTGTTTTTTTCTCTGCACCGGCAGGCTATGATCCCATCCACATTAATGCATGACAGGAGCCTTGGTCAACCGTCATGCTTTTCCATCATCACAAGTCAAAGTAACAGATATTAAAATATCTAATGGGTCGATCCACTAGACCGACCCGACCTTAAAGGTTAAAACGGATATAATATGGTGACTGGGCCCAGTGACTTTCACGGATTAATAATAGAGGCCCCATAGATTGTTTATGTGAATAGGCCCAATGTACCCGACCTAAAAATAGGAAATATCACGACCCAACAGGTAGCATAAAGTTTATTTTTGAATAAGTTTGTCAATTGATCAACAGAGTACTGACACGTAAGCGAGATTCTATGTGTGTCAGCATTCTATTGACCAATTGACCAATTTATTAAAAAATAAACTTCATGCGCTAACCGAATCTCATTTATTTAAACTTGATTCAACTTAACTTAATTAGAATTTGTTATGAAGTCAAATTTAAAATTTATTTAATAAAACAAGTTGAATTTGAATTATATTATTTTTGGTTTGAGCTCAATTCGTTTAAGTTTGATTCGTTTAAATTTGGTTTAAACTCGACTTATTTAATTTGAAATGATTAATTATACATGTTCATTTTATTCCAAAATATAATATTATAGTTGACTTTTTAGAGTTAACTTAAAAACATTTAAATATTAAAGTTGACATGAGTATCTGTAATTTTAATTAATAGAATCATGAGTACTATAATCTAACTAAAAAGTATTATTTATTGTAATATTTATTATTTATACTTTTTAATGAATAATCTAAATATTGAGTTTAAAATTAATTTTAAAAAGTCAATAATAATTTTATAATTTGAAGCTCTAATAATATTGTGTAAAAATAATAATTATTGAAATTTAGTTCAACCCAACTAAAACCCGACTCGCATTCGATTAGATTTCCTTAACTCGATTCGAAATCCACACGCTAAATTCAAAGTATATATCAAACTTGTTTAAAAAAATTTGAGCCAACACATAATTTTTAGTTAAATTTCAACCTAACAAATTAAAATTCAATGCATCTTAACCATTCATATTTTAATATCTTTTAAAACCCTACATATTTGTATTATAAGAGATCTTCATTTAAATAATTAAGATATAAATATGAGTCTAAAAGATATTTAAATGACATTTTAGAGATGTGCATAAGAATTAAGATAATGATCGAAAATCATTAAATATAATACTCAATTATCTATAATATCTTTAAATCATTAATTTATTATAGCACACGAATTTAAAGTACCAAAAAAATAGGTAGTAATAAGAGGTAATTTTTAAAAAAATATAATTAATTCTCTTAAATTTAAATAAACGTCAATTAATTAAAAATAAATAAAAAATTATAAAACGTGATTTAAATAGGGAGGGAGAATATTAATTTTTAAACTGTTAAGACACATCAAACACCAATATCCGACACATTTACCGGTTACTACTCACTTCACCCCAAAATCAAGGTCCATATCGTCGTTTCCCAAATTGTCCCCATCGTTCCTTCCCAATAACGATTGCGTTAGCCCCCACTCCACGGGATAATATGTTTTCTCTCTCCTCATTCTTAAATTAAAACCCCATAAACCCGCGGCAGCAAGCTTCCCTATCTTACTCCCAGTGCGCACTGCGCATCCCTCGCCGTTAACACTACGTGTCACAAAATTAGCTCACCAAAATCTGACGTGTCCCATACAGGGAAAAGGTGCGCATTCACGGGTTCGGCGCACGTTAGTCACTTTATTTTTTTCAATTTCCCACCTGTTTTGGTCTCTAGGAGTAATAAACTCTTAAAATAAGCTCCTTTTCTATATCTCCTTTTGTCTCGCTCACTCCCACCGCCTTCTCTTTCTCTCTCTTCTCTGAACTTATAAGCAGCTTTTGTCAGTTTGCCTCCAATCTCGAAGAGCTCAATACAGCTACGATTTTTTGCGTTTTTTTTTGGATTTTGATTTCTTGGAAATTGAGAATCAAAACACCTTTGACCTGTGAAAATTAAGTAAAGTTTCGGAATTATGAAGCGAGTTTGAGAGATTTGGTTGTTCAGTTGATTTTTCGGTGGAAAAGTGAAATCAAAGTGCGGTTTGAGCTGATTCAGAATTTGCATTTTTTTTGTAAGTAGAATCTCGTGTTTGATTTCGTATTTTGGAGCTATGAAGTTTGAAATGAAGCGATTTTGATTGTTGAGTTGGTTAATGATATTCTCTTTGTTTGTTTGTTTGTTTTTCCTAGTGCAAAACTCATGATTTAAACTGACCGAAAATGTGCTGATTTCGAGTTTCTGCCGCTGGATGAAGTACAAATTTGAATTTATTGTGCTAGCTGGTATTGTATACAAATTTGAAGCGAAGCAATCTTGATAGATTTTTATTACTGGTTAACGATCTTTCTTTATTTTTTTTCTTTTCTATTCTAGTGCAAAACGACGTGATTTGTACTGATTCTGATCGAAAATGTGTTGATTTCGAGTTTCCTAGAAGTCATAAAGTACAAATTTGAAGCTATTGTGCTAACTGGTATTGTAACTATCGTGCTTCACTGAAGACGATAAAGTACAAATTTGAAGTTATTGTGGTAGCTGGTGTTGTTCTTCAAGGAAGACGAAGAAGTTGAAGTTTTTTAGAGAGAGAAAATATTTTTGTTAGCTCTTGAAAAATGCCTCATCGAACAACTTACTTTTTCCCGAGGCAATTTCCTGATCGTAGATTTGATTCATCGTCTTCGTCGTCAAACTCTTTTCCATCGGTTCACGAGAAGAAGATCACGAAAGTGAGCTCCTTTAATGTTGATGGTGACAGAAAATTGACCGAGGAGGAAGTAGGAACAGTTGGTGGGAAAGTATCTGTTGGAAGTGTCACGGGAAATAACTTTCGTGGAAAGCAATTGGCAGCTTTTTTCAATTGGTTGGGGGATAAAAAAGGAGAGAGGAAGTCGTCTAGTCACGTGCGATTCACGTTGGATACTGATCGTTTCAATGAAGAGGAGCATCAGCTTTTACTTCCACGGGAGGCGGTCGTGCCACCAACGGAGACGGTGGTGGATGACGGAGATAAAGACCATGGTTTTAAAAGACAGGTTGGTATAATATGTACTTGCTTGTGTATTTATTGGTTAAATCACCTAATGTTAATTGTTTAAGCTCATATTGACCTTGGGGGATTACAAATCAAATTTTATTTTATTTTGAATAGGTTGATTGCAAAACATTTTTACACATCTTATTTGAAAATGTATTTATCTTAATCGGACTTCAATTAGTATATATACATGCTAGTAACCATAAAAAGGCGGACTCACATAATTAGACAAAAACAATTGAGTTTACCTAGACAAAAGCTATACGGTTTGTATGGTTACCGGACATTATTATAAACTCCTACATGTTGAAGAATAGAAAAGTTCAATGTAATGACGATAACAACCTTAATTATTAACTTTAATGATCTTAACATTGAAATTTTCTTAAATAGGCATCGTTGCATAGATTGTCAAGTGGGAGTAGTTATGCTTGGAAGTGGGGAACGGAGGAGGCTGGTGGCTATAAAGGTCGCCTGGGTATTGAACGGCAGGTTTCAAGGGGGAGTAGTTATGCCTGGCAGCCGGAGACGGAGGAAACCGGTGGCTATAAAGGTCAACGGGGTATTGAACATCAGGTTTCTATACATAGGCTATCAAGTGGGGGTAGTTTTAGTGGGGAGATGGGCAAAGAAAAGGGTTTTGGCCGGCAGGTGTCTTTGCAGAGGCTGTCAAGTGGGAGTAGTTATGCTGGGAGTCTGTTTTCAGGAACCACATTGGATGGTAATTTATCGAGCTGTATATGTAAGGATAAGGATTCCACTACGACAGTGAGGGATGAAGAAGAGGGTAGAGAAAGTTTGGCTCACAGGTTGCGGGAGAGCTATTATTTGCAGCTTACTCTCGCCAAACGGCTTACTCAGCAAGCAACACTGGCTAGTGAACCTACACTTGCACAACAATTTGGAGGTGCATGTGCTGATGCTGAAACTGTCTCATATCGTCTCTGGGTACTTTTTCTATTTCTCTTTCTCTATCTCTCTCAAACAGACTCAAATTCATAATCAATTTTTTTTCCAGGTACCAATTTAATTTAAGGTTAATGGTTAAAATATTGTTTTTCATCATTGTTCCGTTCATAGCTTTATTCTTCTGATCATTGTCTTTAGCTCAGTCATGCAATTTCTGTAATATTTGAAGGTTTTACGGTGTTCTGCTAAGCTATTTCTCTGTTTGGTACTTGAGATTCGATAGTGGAAAAGAAAGAGGGGAGGCAAAAAAAAAGAATGAAAATAGAAAAGAAAAGAAAAGTAGAAGTAGAAGTAGAAGTAAAAATCAAAGTCTGAATGAATGTAGACTCATCTATCTACACTTTTAAAGATTTAATTGAAAAAGTAATGACAAAAGTAAGTTGTTGGAATGCTGAAAAAATTTGTATATCTTTTAATCTTGATTTCCTCTATTTTCCCTTGCATGTTCCAAGTTCCGACCATACTCCCTCCGTTCCTTTTAATCTCTCTTTTTAGAGAGTAAAATTTGTTCTTTATTATTTGTCATTTGAAGATTTCCTTCTGATATTATTCCAAAATATTTAATATGGTGTACTAATTTATTTCTCTTTTCATCTTTCCAATAAATTGTAGAAGGGTGTAATATTGAGTTTTTATACCCAATTTAATCAACTAGACAAAGCATTAGTTACATTTCTTAATTTGTTTTCTCCTAAAACGTTAATAAAAAAGGAACGGAGGAAGTATCATATATTGCTCGATGTAATGATTAAAAAAAAGTTACTGGACAGCAAGATGTTCTTTGCTGCTTTTTCCAACTCTAGTTCTTTTGGTTTTATAATCTTCATTGAACTAGCATCTTCAGCAGAGACCAAATAAATCCTCATACCAGAAACTGCTGATTTTGATCTCTATTAGATGAATTATCTTAGATGCCATGAAACTTGTAGTTGAGTAATTTTAATTATAGAAATATTGTTTAAAGTGTGTATCATTTCTCCAAAAGTTAACAAGCTTAGGTGGTGTGGCTGCCTGAGTAATTCGAAAATGCTTAGAGCTCACTTGAGCGGGTATTCAACTATTGGAGTACCCAGGAGCCTAGGCAGCTGCCTGGGAGGTTAGACGTCTTTGCGCTCATATTCAATTTAAATACATCTCATAATTTGAGCTGGAGAGGCTGATACCTGGCACGACCTAGGCAGGCTAACCACTACGAGTTGTAGATGAGGCTAACCTAGGATTAAAACATATGTTCATATCAGCTAATACTACATGATAAATGGATCACAGTTGTTTACTTGGTGGCATGATAGTTTATTTTCTCTTTCTGGACGTAACTGTACCAAAATATCATTATATCCAAGTTAAATGTGATGTTGACCAGTATGTTAAACTGAAATCCTTTCTCAAAACATTGACTTCTAAAAAAGGCCTCTCATTTCACTTTGAGATGGAGTATTGGAACTTTACGCTCATTTAAGGTCTCCATCTTATTTTTTTTATTTCCCCTTTTCGTCTTTCTATCTATTAAATATGTATCTTATAATGTGTCTAATAACTTTATTTTTCAGGTTAGTGGTTGCTTGTCATATAGTGATAAGATATCAGATGGATTCTATAACATTCTGGGAATGAATCCTTATCTGTGGGTGTTATGCAATGAATTGGAGGAAGGTAGGCGATTGCCGCCTTTGATAGCACTTAAATCTGTTGAACCTAGTGATACATCAATGGAGGTGGTTCTTGTTGATCGATATGGGGACTCACGGCTTAGGGAGTTAGAAGATAAAGCACAAGAACTATATTTTTCTGCGGAAAATACATTAGTTTTAGTGGAGAAACTTGGAAAACTTGTTGCTGTCTATATGGGGTATAGGTTTAAGTGTGAACAATCTTCTCAGCTCAATTTCTAGCTTGCTGAGCGTTTATGTGCTTGCTTGTAAATGTGCTAATTTTATTTTTTATTTTAAATTTAAGGGGCTCTTTTCCACTGGAACAAGGTGATCTCCACATGCGCTGGAAAATGGTTAGCAAGAAATTAAGGGAACTGCGGAAGTGTATTGTGGTCCCCATTGGCAGTCTGTCCATGGGTCTTTGTAGGCATCGGGCTATTCTTTTCAAGGTGAAATCAATATTGTTTTACAAATCTTTGTTTTGTTTCATTGTCTCTCTCTCTCTCTCTATATATATATATATATATATATATATCATGTGTTTATCTGTGTCTTTGAAGCTATAATTAAATTATCTGCTCATTCAGTTTGTACATATATGGGAGTACGTAGAGATCTTCAGTTGGTTGGATATTAAAGGTGTAAGATTAGCTAAGCTTGGATACTATTATAAGATCCATAATATTGCTGCTCGAATGTTTCAGTTCTACATTGACTATTGTAATAGTGTTGTACACCTTATGTCGCACGACCATAATAATATTTCTAACGAGTCATCTTGTTCAATTGGAATTATTGGCTTCAAGGATGAACCCCTATAATGTGGTAATTTTGTTTTAGGGTCAAACATTAAAGAGTTGAGATTTTATATTATTTTTGATAACTAAAGAGTTCTGAATTTTGATGATGTATACATGCTCACTTAGTCTCGAGATAAGTTAATTTACCTAACTATGGCTCAAAAATGTTCGTTATGGTACAGAGTTCTGAATGAACCGTATTTTTTGTATTCGACTGATGAAGATGTCATCTAAGTTACATGTACTTGGATGGAGTATCTGATCGGACATAGGTACTTTGAAGAGTCTGATACGGGTACTCCTCAGTTTTGCCCATTTTGCACACTAAAATGAAGTGTCCAACACCCACACCATTGTCCAGTGTCGAGCATTGGACACAGACACTTAGGGCTAAGTGAAGTGTCCAGGATGTCACCCTATTAGTGAAAGGATTCATCAGATTAATTCAAGCAAACTATCGGTATTCTGTATACCTCTTCATTTCAATAACTAAATAACTTTTTCCTATATATATGGAACAGAGGGACATCCGAATATAGACATATAATCAGTAGGACTTAAAGCTATATACATAAAATATTTGAACACATATTTGTTTTTTCTCTTTATTTTTCTATTACTTTTTTTGGGGCGAAGCAAGATTTGATATTACAAATAGAAAAGAATATAAATATACCAAATAGAAAAGAGCGTATGCGCCATGGTATACTACTCTTGTTTTTTGATAAATGATTGCTTTTTTTCTTTATTTCTTGGTGCTTTAGAGGGAAGGCCATGTAGGTGCTGGTTTATTGGTTGTTTTATTTGTCTTCGATGTGTGTGCGTGTGTTATAAGGTTGTTCTTGCAGAGCCTGATTAATTAAGGTGAAAAACAACAGGACCAGAATACTAATTGGGTGAGACTTTTTTATGACAGAAATTGGCAGATTCCATAGGTCTTCCGTGCCGGATAGCTCGAGGTTGCAAGTATTGTGTTGAAGATCATCGCTCTTCATGCCTTGTTAAAATTGAGGATGACAAGAAGTTCCAAAGGTCACATACGTCTTCCAACTTTTACACATCTTCCTCTTCTGCATCTGCTGCAATAAATATATATTTTCTCATTATCATTATCTGCATCTGCTAGTTCCCGCAGGACATAACTCAATATTAATAGCAGAAAATGATAAGCGGAAAATCTTGTTCAATCTTACATGTACTGATCCTGTTATTACAATTCATTGAGCAACAGCTGCAGGAATTTTATTGAGCGTGCTCACTGTTATAACTAAACAAGATTACTAAAAGATTTTAATAAATAACATTAATAAAAGTTACCAAATGAATATTCCAATAAAATTACTTTAAAATCATTACAATTTCATCATTCAATACTTCATTTCTGAATTGATTAATAATTGCCTCATTTTTAGTGGTGATACATGCTCCTTTTCCAAGGAGAGGAGTGATACGAGTGAAAGATTGAAGGTGGGTTGAAGAGGTTTGAGACTTGACTTAGTAGAGAAGAGACTCAAGTCAAATGGGTTTGCATAATTTAAAAAAATTCATTTATGGGTGAGCACAATTTTTATACACCTCTCTATCTTAACAAAACTTTTTCAAATTCAAGGGTGGTGACTTGCTCACCCTTGGCCTATAATAGACTGGGCTATGAATTCATTACTTTTGGCTTTTGTTATATTGGTAGAGACTTTGGGGATGTTTGATTTATTTACTTCTTGATTTTTTTTCCTAGCTTTTTTATTTTCTTGAGTAAAATATCCAAGACCCGACAGTTGGTGCTTTTGGTTTTATATTTATACGTGGCACAACATAGTTACTGATATATCTGTAAAATCTAAGAAGCACAGATATGGATATGGGATAAGGATACGTCAGTGCGATATTTTTGGGGAAAATAGGATATGAATTCTTCAATGATATATTAGATATCTTATAAAATGTTCTATATATTAATCAGGTACAGACATGTATGGTGATTAATACCCCTTGCTCCTGCATATTCCCTTAAAAAAGTGTTCGTTCCTAGTGAAGAACTCAAAATCTCAAATTAATAACACCTTCAAAAGTTAGGACAAAGTACCCAAGAGTGTTGGTATGCGATACAGAAAATTGTGCGGATACATTATTGTCAGAGAAGTATTTTTGCTTTATATGAAACTATAATTTGGGCCTCTAGATTTAACCATTATATTGGGATCTTGAAGGGTTCAAATGGGAGCTGACTACATACATGGAAGTTAATTAATTTGTCATCATATGTTCCATACGAGGTGGTTCTTGTGTTTGAAATTTGATAGGTTTCCTGTATTGTGTCTTCTGGTCTTTTATATATCTATTGCATGTTGTTCAGTTTTCTTTATACACATACTTTTTAACAGGGAGTTTGTAGTTGATCTAGTTGGGGAGCCAGGTAATGTCCATGGTCCGGATTCTTCGATCAATGGAGGTGTACTTTCTTCAGTGCCTTCACCATTTCAGATTTCTCATTTAAAGGAATTTCAACAACGTTGCGTGGATGATGTGTCATTTTGTCAAATCCTGAAGTCAGAAAACGCAAATGATACTGCTGGAAACCCTCTTTATCCCGGTATGTTCTCTACTGCGAACCTTGAAGTTTACTATCAATTATCTATGCATCAAGAACTGAGAGCTTAATGGATTATTAGGTGGGAAGACTTGACACAATTGGTTTTAGATAAATTTTTTAGAAAAAAGTTATAACTTAACTTCACACTTAATTACCTAAACCCCCCCTTTGAAACTGAGACTGTCATTGTGGCTATAATACCAACAGCTAAATGAATGACCTGGAGATCCTTCGTGTCTTTGCCTACTAATATGTGATTTGAGATGATACTATGGTATGATCATACTCGTTTGCTAGATCTAACTCAAATTAATTATGCGTCTTTTCTCTCCTTGTTGAGTTGATGTCATGTGTAAACCAATGCATGGTATGTAAAGGCCCCAAAACCCGGACTGACTTCAAACCCGAGTTCAGTGCATCACGGTACTACCCATTCAACATATTCTTAATGAATAATGACATAAGAGTAAATACAATATTATTACATCATATTTCACTCTACCCCCAGGCACGAAGACCTTTACTAAACTATGTCAAATAATATTACAACACATCATGTACTTCTATACATTTAAATCTTCTCTTTTATCTTCTTTTGACCCTTCAGGTCCTTCTGTTCCAGCTACACAAATTTTCGAATTTTGCAAGGGTGAGCATTTATTTGCTCAGCTAGTATAGCAGTTGAATAAACAATCAACAACATAATGAATATCAACATATTCTTTGAAAACTTCAACAACTTAACAATAGTTGTGAAGCAGTTTCGAATAAATAGGAATAACAATTTCCTTTCGTATAACGTTTTTGAAACGACATATTGACCAATACTCAAGACCATAATCTTTCTTCTCTGTTCTTTCTTAGATTTGACATCAACCGTGTCTACTTCATTACTATGACACAATCTGTGTTTACTTCATTGCAATCATAACAACATTTACTCACATAACACATTATTGCACGGGGTGCAATACATACAAATACTTGCCCAAATTATATGATTTGGCATTCTAGACTTTCACAATTCAAGAATTATTATAATTCATATTTCAACAATAAATATTCGGAGTGGAATGGCTTAACACATCGAGTTAAGCCAGATTAAATGACAATAACCCTTTTTCATAGCTCACATCACATAATCCGATGAATTTCATATAGCAAATGAAATTCTACAATTTAAATGCATGTCTTGTACATAATAATAATATGTACAAGATACAATACTTGTATAACATAAAAAGTTTGCACAACATCAACATACTTGCACACAATAATTAATTGTACAAGATTAGGAAATTTGTATTCAATATGAAAATTGAATAGTTAGGATACTTGCTCAACAAAATTTAAGTAAGTTTAGGAAACTTGCCTGCTACGCAATTTACTTGAGTGTTACCAATCGCTCTTCCAATTACCTATATATATATATCATTAAGGTCGAACATACCAATTATTCATATAATGACGCTTAAAATGGGTTTATTTTAGCTTATTTATAGTTCACGGTGTTTGGGTTTTACAACTCGAAACAACGTAACATTACCCTATACACCTCGGTTTACTTCTCATTTAGCTTTGTTCATAATTTAGACTTCAATTTTTAAGTCCTCCGTGTTCACGTTTTATAATTTAATCAACGTGATCAACTTTATCATTTTCTGCTACAAGGGTAAAGCAGACAGGTAAAACCTATTCGCTTTGGTGTCTGCTTTAGATTAAGTTCTTGTTCATTTATAATCTAGACAGTATAAATCGTTTTGTTCAAGTGTTTACTTTAGACTAAATTTTTCTTTCGTTAGAATCCACAGTATAACTCGTTCTGTTTAAGTGTATGCTTTAGATTATAATCCAGACATGATAATCTGTTCGTGGAACGTGTCTGTTTTAGTTCAAAACTCCCCGTCTCCTTAAGCGAAAACAGAAAGTTTTTCGTTATTGCCTCACTTACTTTGCAACGTCATAACTCGGTCATACGTTATCGGAACGAGTCTATTCTTGAGCCTACGACTTCCTTATACTACAAACTACAAAATACCTAGAAAACTAACTCAATAGTCAGCACACAAGCTGTTTTTCAGTTTTTTAACTAGTTTTACAAAAACATTCGTCATGACTTCGTTACAAAAGCTTTTTCCTTGGGTGATGTTCGTAACTCATTAGAGCATAACATAACACCACAGAACTTAATTTTTAGGTTTGGAACATCACACGAAAAAGGCCCCAAATCAGCCTATTAACAGTCCACTAATTGGTTTTTCATCCTTTACGCATAGGCTTACATTTTCTTTCATTTTCTTGCATTATTACATGGTTTAATTATTTAAACACCATAATATATCATCCTTATTTCTTCCGCATCCATCATGATCCCCATAAACAACCAAGCAAAATAAAACTTATGAAAGGAAAATTTAGAGGTAGGGTTTATTGTTTACCTTCTTGGTTCTTCTTCTTTTTGCTAGAGCTTGCTAGATGATTGCATCTCTTCTCTTTGCTCCTTCTCTCTCTTGCTTTCTTTTCTTTCAAATGACTTATTGGCTTAAAATAAACAAATGGGGGAGACGAGTATTAAATAACTTGCTTCCTTTGGCACAAAACTTACTATAAATGGAAAGTTTCCATCCTCTTTTGCCGCCTCCTTCTCATGCCCGGTTCTTCCCCCTTGCTCATTCCTTTTTGCTTTTCATTTCTCACACATGCTAAATTACCCAGCATGTTGTCATGCCCCTCGCTTTTCACTATCTTTATCCCATATGTAAAAATTGATTTTAAGTGACACATGTCTCCTTTATTCCCTTAGCTATCCGGATATTCCCCATCTTCTTTATCCCTCATTTTGCCTTTTGTTTTATTCTTTTATCATCTTAATCTTCAAACACTTTCTCAATTTTGACTTTCTCAATTGGGCTTTGTTTAGGCTACCTTTTGAATCAATTCTTTAGGCTTGCAATATAATTAGTTTGGCCTTCCCCATAGGCTTGCCCACCACTTTTATTATACCTTGTTTTGGGTCACAAATAATTTTACACTTGGGCTCAATTAATTCTTACTTCGACTTTTAATTAAATTAAAACTTAAACTAGTAAATTAACTAGCCCATTAGCATAACCCTTTTTTTCAATTCCTAACCTAACCATTCAAATCTTAGGCTTGGTTAGACCAAAATTAATTTGGTTTCTCATTTCTTTTTTAATTAAATTTCCTGACCTTTTCGATTACATTTTCGTACCCCGCTCGGTTGATCAAAAAATCGAACTTTCGATTAATCCGATCACCGATCACCATTTCCCGAATAAATGCTATGTCGTTCTTTGAAAAAAACGAAATAACGTTTTTCTCGTGAATAGGGCGTAGCTGCGCCATGCCAGGACCAGAAGCAGAAACGGACTCTGTTTTGCAGAGCCTTACCCAACATGATTCTTTTCAGTTTAAACATGTTCCAATCCACCATTTAAGGGTTCATACAAGTAAACATACTTTCTAAACATATTATGTCATGCTAATTCACATGGATTAACATAGAAATTCAAGAAATTTCAAGAATTATACAAGACCCATTTCAAGAACATGACTAGAGTTTTATACCTCCTTAAGCTTGAATTGGACTTCTTACCCACTGAGTATGCTTCTACAATGCTTAGCAACTTAGGACTCTCCAGCTAAGACTTATCAAACAAATTCTAGCAACCCAAAAACTGAATTTGGAGCTTATATTTATAGAAGAAACTTGGACTAGATATTGACATTATCCTAATGTTGGAGCTCATGGTGCAAAGAAGAACACATTGGTTGCTAAGGAGTGGTTCAACAACTCCCCATCAGCCATTGGCCTTGAAATCATTACCTAAGTTTAGCCATTTGGAAGTTACGTAAACTAGCTTTTAGGCCACTGTTCATGTACTATTGTGACTCTCAATTTGGGACAAGAGCAAAATCTCAGCAACAAGTTATTTAAAGCTTGGTTTGGTTCTTTTAATTCCCAAAAATGTAATCTTAATGTACAATTGTTATCATATTAGGAAATTAAGGATTATTTATATACTCACATCATATAATCCATGTACATTGAATACACGCAATAAAATACGCAGTTTGGTATTATTGTCCGGGTATCTCCATAATTATATTTTACTACTCACATAACCTCATCATTAATTAATATTATCTATTCGGTGTACACATAATTTCTTTCCCAATTTTTGGAATACACAGATATTCAATTATTTCTGTTTAACAATCACTTATGATTTTATTGCACTACTTGTCTACTTGATACTCCATATCATTATAATATATTCTTATCATATGATTTTATGCATGTCACACCTTACATTAATGTTCCCATTTCATTTTCTACAGTAGAAACCAACTTTTCTCAATTGACACATTGGCCATTTACCATTTTATGTCTTTGTTGGGAGGGCTGCAATTGCTTCTTGGTCCTCGGCAAAGGCCAAAATGGGTTAGCTTCAAGCCCTTTCCAATTTCTATCACCACATAAGTTCCATATGATATAGTTTAACTTCTATAGTGGTGACATACCCATAATTGAAATGAATCAATAGGTTCAAATCCTATCACTATATTCAAATAGATTGAATATTTAATCATTAAGAATCCTAACAATTCTTTGATACCAAACTCTTAGGGTTAGTCCACCAATTTAAATAACTATTAGTGACTCCCTTTAATCATTTCATAAATTCACATAACCACATAAGGTTTAAATACTCACAAAACTAACTCATTAAAAATTAAATCACATATTTAATTAAATAAGGAGTTTAAAATTCACGGTCATTACAACAACAAAGCCAAGAAAAACAATTCTATCCGAACAAAACATGCACTTTTCCATGTTAGCAAATAACTTTTCTTTCCTAATTACATCTAAATCAGATTTTAAATGCAAAACATGTTCTTCTAAGTTTTTGCTATAAATAAGAATACCATCAAAGTAAACAACCACAAATTTGCCAATGAATGGACGCAACACACGATTCATTAATCGCATGAATGTACTACTAGGTGCATTAGTTAAACCAAAAGGTAACACTAACCACTCATACAACTCATATTTCGTTTTAAATGCAGTTTTCCATTCATCACCCTCTTGAATTCTATTTTGATGATAACCACTCTTTAAATCAATTTTTGAAAATATGCAAGACCTATGCAATTCATCTAACATGTCATCTAAATGAGGAATGGGGTGTCAATATTTTATCGTAATATTATTTACCACTTGATAATCGATGCACATCCTCCATCTTCCATCTTTTTTTGACACTAAGATGACCGGAACTGCACACTGATTCATACTTTCTCTTACGAATCCCTTTTCCATTAGCTCATCGACTTGTCTTTGTAACTCCTTTGTCTCCTCAGGCTTACTCCGATAAGCCGGACGGTTTGGAATGGTCGCACCGGGAACAAAATCAATTTGATGTTCAATTCCCCGAATAGACGGTAGACCTTGAGGAAGCTCCTCGAAAATACATCTTTGAAATCCTGTAGAAGAGAAGAAACAACACTAGGCAACAAATCATTAGCTTTAGTATTGAAAAGCGTCTCTTTATATCTACGTAAAATCATAGGCTGTTTAGAAACCAAAGCTCGCCTCACATCACTTTTTTTTGCAAATATTTTTTTTTCTCTTATTTTTCTCTTAATTTTTCTTTTATTCACTCTTTTTTTTAACATGGTCTTTTTGCAAATAAATTTGATTCTCATGCACCTGACAAAGGACATAAAGTAACATTTCGCTTATTGTGCACAAAAGAGTATTCATTGGTGAAGCCATCGTGTTTCACACGCCTACCAAATTGCCATGGTTTCCCAAGTAGTAAATGGCCAGCCTGCATCGGAATCACATCACACAAAACCTCGTTCACATATTGCCCAATGGTAAATGTTACCAACACTTGTTTTGTCACTCACATCTCCACTGTCATTAAGCCATATCAATCTATACGGTTGAGGATGTTTGGTTGTGACAATCCTAGTTTCTCCACTATGGTTGTACTTGCCACATTGGTGCAACTCCCACCATCAATTACCATGCAACAAATTTTCCCTTGTACAAGCCACTTAGTGTGAAACAAATTCTCACGTTGCTCCAAACTTTCCTCCTTCACTTGCGCACTAAGTGCTCTCCTCGTAACCAACATCTAGCCATGCATAGAAACCTCCCTATCATCAACCTCCTCTAACGATGGCATAGAATCGGTGTCACTATCTTCCTCCTCGGTTTCCACCTCTCCATTGTCAAGCAACAACATAGTTCTTTGATTTGGACATTGACTAGAAATATGTCATTTGTCTTAACATTTAAAGCAAACAATATCTCGATTGTGACTAAAAGAAGAAGAATGTTCAGTTTTACCTTGTTTTCCACGATTAGTCAAATTCGGTTTAAACTCCACTTTTGGCTTATTCACAACTGGCTTCTCCCTCCATTTTGCAGCATTAGATTTCCATGACGACCTCGTGGTGGGATTAGAACGTTGGTCTTCTCTCCTCTTAAGTTGTTTCTCAATCTTTATAGCCATGTGTACCATATCCCCCAATTCCACATAATGTTGTCGTTCTACTAATTCTGCTATATCCCAATTTAGCCCTGTTGAAAATCGCGCCATTGTTGTCTCACTATCCTCATCTATATTAGCTCGAGCCATCAACATCTCCATCTCCTTGAAGTATTCATCCACAATCCTACTTCCCTGTTTCAGATTTTGCAAACTGCGAAACAAATCGCGATGGTAGCGACTCGGTACGAATCTCTTTTTCATCTCCACCCAAGTTTCAATTGGACGTTCCCCACATCTTCTCCTGCTAGTAATCAACCGATCCCACCAAGTAACTGCATAATCTAAAAATTCGGTAACGACTAATCTGACTTTCTTGATATCTGAATAATTGTGACAGTCAAATACCCATTCTATCTTCTTTTCTCATTCTAGGTATGCCTCTAGATCGCTCCTTCCCTGGAAAGTTAGGATTTTCATCTTGATGTTACTCACATTGTCATCTTCCTTATTCATCCCTTCCCTTTCTCTAGCACCTCGTTCCCTTAGTTGTAGGAAATCAGATTCACGTTCTTCCTCTTCACTAAACCCACCTTCGAAGTCATTTTCCTTCATTTTAGATCCCTTTTGATGTGTTTTGCCCTTCAAACGTCTCCCTTGAGATTTTTGGGATTGTTCCCCTCTGGTTTCTTCTATTTGATCGAGGCGTACATACACTTGCTCCATAGCCATTCCTAACTGTCTGGAAAACTCTTTCATAATCTCCATCATTAACTTTGAATCAAATGTTGAAGAAGATTCCTCATAAGTGCCCTTGTCCTTTAAGTTAGACATATCTCCTGCAAAACAAAGGTTAGTAGCAAACAATTTCCTCACCACTTCCTTGCGTGTTTCGTTTGAATCAATGATTTCACTCGTATATGCACTCACAATTTGGATTTTATCCTCGATTAATCTCACTACTGAGCCTCTTACCTCTAAATATTCTCTATCAGGTTCTTCTTGAACTCACCTAGCAAAATTCTCACTCTTACTAATCAAGTCAAAATAACTAATCACGAAATTTTAAATCTGGAAAATTTTTCTATACATTTTTTTTTCTCTCGTGGTGGGATTAGAACGCTGGTCTCCTCTCCTCTTAAGTTGTTTCTCAATCTTTATAGCCATGTGTAGCATATCCCCCAATTCCACATAATGTTGTCGTTCTACTAATTCTGCTATATCCCAATTTAGCCTTGCTGAAAATTGCGCCATTGTTGCCTCACTATCCTCATCTATATTAGCTCGAGCCATCAACATCTCCTTGAAGTATTCATTCACACTCTTACTTCCCTGTTTCAGATTTTGCAAATTGTGAAACAAATCCCGATGGTAGTGACTTGGTACGAATCTCTTTTTCATCACTGTTTTTATCTCCACCCAAGTTTCAATTGGACGTTCCCCACATCTTCTCCTGCTAGTAATCAACCGATCCCACCAAGTAATTGCATTATCTAAAAATTCGGTAACGACTAATCTGACTTTCTTGATATCTGAATAATTATGACATTCAAATACCCATTCTATCTTCTTTTCTCATTCTAGGTATGCCGATCGCTCCTTCTCTGGAAAGCTGGGGTTTTCATCTTGATGCTATTCACGTTGTCATCTTCCTTATTCCTCCCTCCCCTTTCTCTAGCACCTCATTGCCTCAGTTGTAGGAAATCAGATTCACGTTCTTCCTCTTCACTAAACCTACCTTCGATGTCATTTTCCTTCGTTTTAGATCCCCTTTGATGTGCTTTGCCCTTCAAACATCTCCCTTGAGATTTTTGGGATTGTTCCCCTCGGGTTTCGTTCATTTGATTGAGGCGCTCATGCACTTGCTCCATAGCCATTCCTAATTGTCTGGAAAACTCTTTCATAATAGCCTCCATCATCAACTTTGAATCAAATGTCGAGGAAGATTCCTCATAAGTGCCCTTGTCCTTTAAGTTAGACTTATCTCCTGCAAAACAAAGGTTAGTAGCAAACAGTTTCCTGACCACTTCCTTACGTGTTTCGCTCGAATCAAGGATTTCACTCGTATATGCACTCACAATTTGGCTTTTATCCTTGATTAATCTCACTACTGAGCCTCTTACCTCTAAATTTTCTCTATATTAGCAAAATTCTCAGTCTTACTAATCAAGTCACAATAACTTATCACGAAACAAAATATAGAAGGTATGAAATCTCACAATAGCATGCATTCGACAAAATTTAAAATCTGGAAATTTTTTTCTTTTTTTTACTCAACAATTTCAACAGAAATCTAAAGGATAAGTAATCGCTAAAACACTTAGCTCAGATACCAAATGATGGACTCCACGGCACGCTTGCGTGAGGTGGTCGTCGCCCGAATCGTTTCTAGCACAGTTGAAAAAGTGGAACTCTTTCGACACCTCAGCCCAGCGTCTATATTGAGACGAGAACCTTGGTACAATTGATCACGCAATGAAATCAGCGTTGAATGGAACACCAACGATGCCTAAACCCCGTGTTTATATTGAAACAGGAACCTCGGCACAATCGACGATTGATGTGGTAGAAGACGCCACACAACTATGAATTGTTGTATTATAAGTCAAATTGAATCTCAAAGAATAAACTAAGAAATTACTTGGGAATTCTTGAAAGAACCAAGAGAACCAAGAGTAGAGAATAATCTAACAAGTAATTATATCTGAATATTATTGAATTATTGTTTGAATTACATTCATATGACTTATTTATACTAATAAGAAAACCCTAGAATCCTATAAGGAATCAATAACTTGTTTTAGTAACCAAAACTCTACCTATTAGAATCCTAATTATATTAGAAATAATAAAAATATGAAAAACCCTAAAAAAATTAAAGAAATCTGATAAATTAAGGAAAATCTGGTCAAAAACGGGGTCTTGAAAAAGTGCCCAAAATTCTGTCGCTATGGCGTGGGGTGCGCCGGTCTTGGCCCAGGCCTGGCGCGGGCCGCACTACACTATCAGAAACTTTGTTGCTTTAGCGCATACCACGCCACTTCAAGCAGAAACTCTAATGCTCCAACGCGGGCGCTACCGGTTTCAAGAAGGACACAGCACGCAGCGCCGCCGGGTTGGTCAGAAAACTTCCTTGAGACTCTTGGCTTGGAACAAATACTTCTATCATATTTATGAGCTTAGACTCCAACTCTAAGGTCTTCAAAATTGTTCCTTCATCACTCCAAGCTCTTTTAATAAGTCCGTATGCTTTCATACCCCGCTCGGCCGAAAAATTGACTTTCGATTAATGAAAATCCGATCTTCATTTCCCGAATAAACGAATAAACGCTATGTCGTTCTTCTAAAAATTGAAAAAAAAACGAAAAAACGTTTTTCTCGTGAATAATGTTTTTACGATTTTTTTTCCGAAAAAACTTTTATTAGAGATTTCATCTCCCCTTCTCAAATAAATGCTATGACGTAATTCGAAATTTTGAAAAAGAAAGTTTATTAGTGTTTTTTGCGTTTTTATGAATAGTGTTTTAGTTTTTTCTCAAAAAAAATATTTTTTCCCAAAAACTCCCAACACTCGTACATAATTACGTAACACGTAAACTACGTCATTAATCGACTTAGAAACACATAACATATGATAATATCAATAAAAATTTGTTTTATTAGATATTTACATCGAAAGCCTAATTACAAGGCTATCCAATTTCTCGGGTTGTCACATGGTATCTCAATTAATAATCGTGAATAGGATATATGCTTTATTTAATGCTAAGGGCTAACCATTATTACTGTTGTATTTTCTTTGAAAAGAAAAAGAAAAACAAGATTTGGATTTTAGTAGCTGCTTGAATTGTTTTGCATTAGATTGTAGAAAATGTAGAACATCCATATATAGGTTGAGCAGGTTGACTTATTTTCTTCAGCACAAGGTTGCTTTAGTATATGGGGGAAGCTTGTTGACCTTCAGTTTTTGTATATTAAGCAATATATAAATCTTTGGTGTAAATATTTGGGATCTCAAGATCTCAGAATATTATTGTCAACATAGAACCTCTGTTGAGATTAATCTTTTACTGAAAGAAGGAAGAAGGGTGTGCGATCGAGGATGCTAGCTTGTGTCTAAATAGAAAAGAGACCATGTATGCAGTCCAATTAATCAAAAATCAAGGACTAACATCAGTTGAAACCGTAGACATTGCTTTCTTTGGGGTATGCTAATGGATCAATATTCTATACCGGTGGAGACCAAGAAATAGTTGTATCCGAGAGCATAGTTACAAGCAATGCTTTGGCATACAACCACCTAAAGTGAACTTCTCGGACAATCGATTTGTTGTGAGGTTGAGAGTAGACTCGAGAAACAAGGAAAATTTTCTTCTATTATCGTCCCAAGATACTTGACTATTGAGCCTTCTCTTGCAATGGATTGGCTTGAGATCTCATGGGATGAATTGCATATCAAGGAGCGTATTGGCGCTGGTACTTATTCCGCAATTATATATTGGTTATTCTTTCCTTGAAATTATCCATACTTTACTTTCTCAAAACTAATTGAAGTGATTAATATACATTTTGTTCCCTTCACGGTTCTTTTTTGGAATAGTTCATCGTCTTCAATGGCATGGATCTATTAGTATTATATCATTGTCATTTAATCATTTATTGCTAGTGTTTTTGTGGCGCCCCAAAATCCGTGTTCTCTAACCTCCAGATTATCTTAAGTGCTCACGATCTCATCATAAGCATTCTATAAACTATTGCGGAATAATAAACATACATTGTTCATTATAATAAAGTTTCATAACATAGTCTCAAAGTCTTCTTAACCTTAACTTAAACACACCATTCATATTACAAAAGGTTTACATAAGTAATTCCATAAGATAATAATAATTAACATTCAGTATAAACTATTCGTGGATCTTGCCCTTATACATCTTTCGTATTGGATCCTTCAGGCTTAACTGAAATAAATGTCATGATATAGCAAGGGTAAGTAACTAATTTGCTTAGCAAGTTTATATATAAGGGAGATATATCACGACTAGAAAGAAGTTTCGCTTTTAATGTTCAACAATAGTATAAGATTGTGAAGGAACATGAATTAATAATCAACAATTGAATATTCGAATAATTGAATAACATGTACTTAGTGATTTTGAAATAACCATGAACATTTGCCAAGGTTCCCAGTCGTTTAAACTGGACCTCTTAATAAGTTTTAGTATTCAAGGGGATCAGCCTTTCATACCCCATGATTTATACATAAACACTTAATAATCCAGCATCATGCCTTCATCAAATTCGTCCTTTTCTCAGTCAAGAGTTCTTATCATATCAATTTAATAAAAACAATTTTTTAAAACACATTTGATTTAACAAATTTAAACATGCTTGATCTAGCTGATACAATTAGCATAGATCTATCTCATAAACAACTCATGAATTAAAGAACTTTAATTTAATTCGCAGTTCAATAATAATAGAACAGGAATTCAATTGCACCAAGTGCATTAATATAGATGTGAATAATCATCAACAATTATTCACTAACATGCTTTGAAAATAATAACTCGAGTTTGAGTTAGGGAACTTGCCTCTTGTATAGGCTTCAACTACACAATTAAATTCTATCCACTAGGCAGTTTAATTATCTTCCTTTGAGAGACGTATAGTAAATCTTTCAATTAGCCATAACATAACATTACATTATGCAATCACATAGATATTATATATTACATTTAATTCTTAGAAATATTATCCTGCCTCGATAATGTTACTATTAAATAACAAATACCTTTAATTCACTTAATATTATTAATCTTGATAATATTTAATTCACCTCTTAGTATTATTAGTTCATTAATAACACTTTTATTCGCTTACGATATTATTAACATCTTAAAAATATTTTAATACTTTACTAATATTATTAATCCTCTTAATAATATTTTAATCATGCATTAATATTATTACTTTAATAATATTTTACTTATGATTTAGTATCATTAATCAATTAATAATACTTTATTCATTTACTAATAGTATTAACCTTTTAATAATATTTTATTCAGTTACTAATATTATTAATCATTTAATAATATTTTATTCCTTTACTAATGTTATTACATTTTTAATAACATTTTATTTAATCTCGAATATTATTATTTACTTAATAATATTTTAATCATCCAATAATACTTTAATCTAATATTTTTAATCTTTTAATAATATTTTAATCTAAGATTAATATTTTAATCTAATATTATTAATCATTTAATAATATTTCAATAAAGTTTTAATCTTAATATTTTTATTTACTTAAAAATATCAGATTCTAATATTATTAATATCATAATAATATTTTAATAATTTATTAGATCAATAAACAATTTATTCTAATTGTTCACCCTTTATTAAACCACTTATTTAATGCCCATAAAAAGTTATAAATAATATTTCTTATTATAAATCACCAAAATACCCTAAAATAGTCAGAATATTATATATTAGGAGTATTCCAGCATTAAAATCACATTTTTCTTATTTATGACATCATTTAACTATTTATTTCCTTTTACTCATAACTTCATCATTTTTAGGAAAAATACCAAACTGATTCCAAAAATTCTTCTTTTTTGGATTTAGACAGTATATGACCCAACAATGATCCTCAAATTTTTCTGGAATTTTAGAAAGTGATTTACTATTTTTAAAGTGCTTAAAACACACGGATCTTGCTTCATTTTTCATAAATCGAGTTTTGCTCAGAAAATTATGAAACTTTCAGGGTATACTCTCATAACATATATGAACATACTGTAAAATTTTCGGATTTTTCCAATGTATACACTGAGAAATCCGGTGTTAATATTTAGGAGTCCTTTACGGAAAAAGCTATTACGCACAACCTACACATCGAAACGTGTCCGTTCTTTTTCCTACACGTAGATAACCTCTTAAGGTACCTCTGTGATTTTTGCCAGATTTTTAAAAGACTTGAAACTGTCTGAAACAGCCTTAAGAAAAACGGGGACAGTAGCTTTTTTAGGGTTTAAAGTTTTAATTCTCTATGTGGACTGTTTTGGGGAAAACAGCCCCCATGACTTCAATACTTGCTAGATTTGTGTTCTACCACTTGGGTTTACTAGATAACTCATGTATCTAACACCCCCTTCGACGGATCACAAATCCAAGTTGTAAAACTTGAGTTACACAAGATTTAGTGGAAGAAAAACAAGGGTTTCACCCCTTGGAGAACATATGCTCATTTTCTTCCTCTAAATCTATATTCTAATACACAAGATACTTAGTCCTACACATGAGACATGTAGAACTAGGGTACTTTGAGTATTAGACCATAACTCCATATATTTTGAGGTAAAAACCAAAATAGAAGAAGAATAAGAAAAAGAATTGAAGAGAACCTCACCTAGTTTTCTTTGCTATCATTCTTGTTCTTCCAAAGTAGGTTATGAATTTAGGATGCATGAACAATAAACTCCTCTTCCTCTCTAGAATCTGAACTTTTCCTCTCTCTTGCTAAGCTTTGTATTTTGATGGGTTGGGAGAAAATAGAAGAAGAAGAAGAATGGTGGAGGAGGAAAATGAAATGAGATAGCTATAATGTTGGTGAATTGTAGTGGAATGCTAATATCCTCCATGTTTCATTTGCCCCTTGGACAAAAGGGTTAGCCTTATCCCTTCCTAATCATTCTTAATCATGCCATTAAGGTTGCTAATTAGGCTTTCCATCAATGGGAGAATGACACACTTGTCCTTGTGTGTAAGACTTCTACTTATGGAACTTGATTAACTTAATATTCTTACCTTAAAAAGGCTAATGTGGCCAGCTATATATATGCCCACTAATTCCTTCATTTAGCTTTTATTTTAATGCATAAATTAGATAAATCAAAGGTCTAAAATACCCTTAATCAAGTGGGCTAAGTTTGGGCTTGCATTTTATTTCTTTTGAGCTTTTCTTTTAATTGTTTTGGGCCATGTAATAAACATAGTTTAACAATTTTAATATATGTTACCCTAATTGTTTATTTAGGGTTTCCATTCTCAATCTTATGAAATTTAATTACTTATACATGTGACTTTAGCTCATAACTTTACTAGAAATAGGTTTAAAATTATTTGTCACTTGAAATAACAAAATTATCCACTTAAGTTAGTATACATATTAAATACTAACATTTCCTTATTACCATAACCCTTAGGTTATTTAATTGTCCCACCTAATGTATAATTAGGTTATGAAGCTTTCATTTTTAATGAAATCTATAAATGTATATATCCATATATGTTTATTGATCCATGCACCACTTCACATATGTTGTCACATATTAAATCACTATATAGGACAAAGTTTTAAATATCAATAATGTACATACATATATAGTGACTTGAAATTCACGGTTATTACAGTTGTGAGGATAGAGTAAAGTCTGATTCTGTTGACATAAACCAATTATGAAGTTGATTTTTTTTTCAATGTGCAGCTGAACTGTTATAAAATGTGAGGTTTCCTTTTTGGTGATATGAAGACACGCCACATTTTATAGATAAAAAGCTCTTTTATACACAAAGACAATTATTCCTAGGCAATTACCAATTGCCTAACCACATATACTTTTAATTTATTTCAAACGATATGAAATGTAAACTTGATAGATTGTACAAAAATATGATCACAGACCTTTGTTTTCCTTGGTGACTAAAATAAGTCTTCTGAAGAGTAACAGTTACTTGCATTAGTGATAACCGATAATGCTGCATTTTTTATTCTCATGCACATGGATGAGTATCAAAGAACAATGTGCACAAACTTTTTAAACTTTTTTACACATTCAGCTCTATTGTAAATATTAAAGCACTGCATTTTGATTATCAGGCACAGGCACATTAAGCTCTATTTTAAATATATCTGATGATTAATGGAGCCATTCATCCCATTTCTAAAACTCCAGCCCTAAAATCTCATTCAGTTAGGTTTTGCTTAGTGTTCCTCCATGATTTTAAGTTTACATATATAGTATTTCTCTGAGGTTACGAGTCTGTGCCTGTTTGCAGGTGTCAGTAGATGGCTGACTGGTGTTCTCTAAAGTTTCTATTCACTTTGTTACCATGTAATCTCATGTGGAATAGTCGCTTCTTGAGCAGCTCTTTTACCACACAAAAAAAATAAAGGAAGCAAAAAAAAGTTAAATAGTTTCCATCCAGATATATAAGCAGATGAATCAAATATGATATTGTAATATGGTCAAGTTTTATTGCAGGATGTTGCTGTCAAGGTTTTAAGCATTCAGGATTTTCATGATGATCAGCTAAAAGAGTTTCTGAGGGAGGTATGGATTAAAATATAGTTCTGTTTAATCATTATCTTTTCAATTAGTAATCTGCATTTGTTTTTCAAATTTATATATATGTTAGTTCTTCCAAACCTAAATTTTTCTTAAGAAAAATCAACAATGAATAAGAGACTTTTATGAACGGATGTAGCCAATAACAAAATAAAGATTCGTTTCTTTCAAAATACTCTCTGTGAAGTTAATGTTGTATCAGGACATATATATAACATCTGCACTATATTTTTTTCACAATATCAAAGGGTGTGAATTCTATATAGTTCACAAGATGTGTTTTTTCCATGTATCAGCAAACTGTATTGAATTATAGCCCTTGCTAATCTTTTTTGAATCTACGCTGGTTTTATGTATGTTACATGGTCTTTTAACTAGAACCATTTTTGTCAAAGATATGCTTGTCTTTATTGGCCATATGTAAAGCTGTGATTGATTATTTTAAAGGTTGCAATAATGAAACGTGTCCGTCATCCAAATGTTGTTCTATTCATGGGTGCTGTTACAAAGCGCCCACATTTGTCAATTGTTACAGAATATCTTCCTCGGTGAGTTATTTATTCAATGTGTAACAATTTTATCAATATCAATTTGGCAGACTGTTTATTCTAACCTCCGTTTATCTAAATTTTGTGAAACAGGGGTAGTCTATACCGTCTCATACACCGGCCATCGGCTGGGGAAACTTTGGATCCCAGGCGACGATTAAGGATGGCTCTGGATGTGGTTTGTAATGAATGAATCTTACATTTACTTTTATTCATACTAACTGAAACTGTTATAAAATAGTTTTTGGTCTGTGCTTCATGCAGGCAAAGGGTATCAATTATCTTCATTGCCTTAACCCACCTATAGTACACTGGGATCTAAAATCTCCAAATCTGTTGGTTGACAAAAATTGGACTGTGAAGGTATAAAGGTTATAGTGATGAATGTATAATTGTTTCAAACTCCCAAATTAGCCAATAAGAAAGTAATCTCATAATTTGTATCATGCTTAGGTATGTGATTTTGGGTTGTCGAGATTCAAAGCCAATACTTTTATATCGTCAAAATCAGTAGCTGGAACGGTAAGTTTCTCACACACAAACCACATGCACTCTCTTTTATTGATGTTTGTGCCTGTTCACATGGCAGAACACTTGTTTCTTTTTTTATTTCAAAATTAAAGTAAATGAAATAGATAATTATGGAACAGATACTTTTGTATTTTCACAAAAATTAGAACCTATTTCTCTTAATCCATGTGACTGACAGGCCCTCACCGGTTCACTGATCCATATTATCCATCAAATATTTTCGTTGAAATAAGAATGCTTGAAATGATGCACGAGTCATGACATATCTTTTAGAACTTAAAAGAGGTTCTCTGGTTTCCTACTTACTAATGAAAAAAAGTTCTGGGGATACAATCTCCCAGATGTATCATGTGTCCAGTGAAATTTAGCTAGTGATATAATACCCTTACATTTAATTGTAATTATGGTATGCCATGAATGGACATGACCGAAACTGATTGGAAACTGGAATGGTGTTTGTTGCTGCTTGTAACAGAAGTTCATTAATTCTTCCTTTCTTGATTGGCAACACTGTTTTAAGTGAAGTACTTCTTATTAGGATATTTGTCATCTAAAAGACTTGGCTTCCTCAACGTAATTCTGTTCCTTTCTCTTTTATCCTCTGTATTCTTATTGTTCCTTTCTGGTACCTATGGTTATATCTATGATCAGCTGTGGGATCCAGCTTCATCCTCGATAGAAAGTCAGATGTTTTGATAAAAATCTTGCAGGTTCAACATTTTCTTCCCAGTGCATCAATCAGCATGTAACTCTCTTGCTTTCCATTTCAGCCTGAGTGGATGGCACCTGAATTCCTTCGCGGAGAACCCTCAAATGAGAAGTCTGATGTTTATAGTTTTGGAGTGATTTTATGGGAGCTTGTGACTATGCAGCAGCCATGGAGTGGACTTGGCCCTCATGCAGGTTAATCCTAATGATTTTTTTGCACATCTATGTTTATATATTTCACTTTTTTCTTATTTTCTTGTCATCAATTAGTCATGCAAGTATTTTGCTTTTGTTGGTTGACATCACCTTGTCAACTTCCAGGTGGTTGGAGCTGTAGCTTTCCAAAATAGAAGACTTACTATTCCACAGAATACCTCTCCAATTTTGGCCTCTCTTATGGAATCTTGTTGGGCCGAGTAAGAATGTCTTCCTATATGTCAAATATGATTTGTATTGCTTTATAATGCTATGAAAGGGTATATTAAGAGTTCGAACCCAACATGAAACAGAGTTGTTTGGAGGACTCGCTTCTCTCTTTTTAATCTTAAAAAATATTTTATGCTTTAATCAATATTGTTGCTAAGGCAAATGTTCAACAGGTATCAACCTATACTTGTTACTTGAGTCTTGGTTTAACTTTTGTTCAAATTTGAACCCTACTAGACCACATTCTTTCTCATGGTCTTAAGAGCTCCCATGTATTTCCTTTTCATTCGTAATTACTAGCCATCTTGGCAGCTTTGATGGCAAGGTCTGGGGGTTTAGCACCTCAAAGAATTCCATTCCATACCCAAAATCTGTACATAGCGTATGTGTGTGCGCGCAATGATTATTTGTTAAAAAGAAAGGGAGAGATAGCAATAGCATAATTAAATAAAGGGTAGAAAATACCCGAGATTATTCTATTCTTGGACTCGAAAAGAAATAGAAAAGGTAGCAGAACAAAATAAAAGGGAAAATATTTGGAGATTATTCTTTGAATACCTTAAAAGAATTACATGAAACTCCATGTTTATCGCATGCATTTTTTCCTACATGTAATAGTTGCTGATGCATTTGGTATCCCTTAGCATCCAACCAAAAGCGTTCTGGGGTGTGGTGACGTGTTAACAGTGTTCTGGGGTGTGGTGATGTGTTAACAGTGACGTTTCGAACCTACAGTAGGTTAACTATCATGTATGCTCATAAAATTATCAAGACCATCTTTCTTCTGCTAATCTGCGTTTTTTTTATGAAGTTTTATGATGTTCCTTGACAGTGATCCCGCTCAACGGCCATCTTTTCGGAGCATTGTTGAGACACTAAAGAAATTACTAAAGTCTCCACCTCAGTTGATACAGATGGGAGGGCCATGAAGAGTCACCAGTACTGTCTTGTGACATATCACACCATGCTCCCACTTACTACAATACTGCTGGTTTCTAAATTATATACTCTAGTAAGTATATTGCCCTCCTAGGCCAACTTACGTATGTTGCTTATCTAACCCATTTTATAAGGCAACTATGCCATTAGGTTCTGGCTTTGCTGAAGCCTGTATTTTCGAATACAAATGGCGAACCAGTTATCCATAAGCTTATATGTGAGTCTGATGTACTTAAAGACCACGACAGTGTATTTAGTCTGAAATGCTTTATTATATCGTAATGCATTGTTGTTATTTCATTTTTTTTATATGTGAATAGTATAAAGTAGATTGATCTAGCTACTCGTGATTTAGTTTGAATAGATAAAGTTGCTATTTTTAGTTATATAAATTTTGTACCAGAACTTTAGTATGCAAGTCTGACTCGATTTGATCAAGTCTGACTCGAGTTTGTTTTGCTTGATTTGATTAAGTCTGACTCGAGTTTAACTTGAGTTCGTTAAATGAACTAGAAGCTCAACTTGAGTTGTTTACACTTTGTTTATGAGTTTTGGACAGAAAAGAAAAGAATAGAAAATTTAAATTAGAACAGAAAAGAAAAGAATAAAAACTTGAAAATCAAAGAAGAATATTTTCACTCATAGTATTTTTGTATCTTTACATGTACATATTTATAGATAGTAGAGATCTTACAATCAAGCTATTCATCCTACAATCAAGATATTCTTATAATTAAGTTATTTAGCTATTCCTACAATTAAGTTATTTTCCTAATAAAGTAGGAAAGAATTACAATAGAGAATCTTTGACTATTAATCCAATATCGCAACACTCCCCCTCAAGTTGGTGCATAGATGTCACACATGCCGCCCAAAAACTTTGAGAACACTCGACTTGAAACAGCTTTGGTGAGAATATCAGTCAATTGATATTCGGATCGAATCTTAGGCAACTCAACAATTTTCTCATCCAATTTCTCCTTAATGAAGAATCTGTCTACTTCCACATGTTTTGTACGATCATGTTGTACCAGATTATGAGCAATATCACATGCTGTTTTATTGTCACAATAAAGCCGAATCGGTTGACTAGGCAGATAGCCCAAATTCCTCAAGAGAAGTCTCAGCCACAATACTTCACATATTCCAAGTGTCATACCCCTAAATTCAAATTTCTCTGCGGCAGGCGTACAACAACAACATCCCTGTAACGAGATTACCACCTACAAAGGTGAAATATCCCAAAGTAGATCGTCTGTCATCTATTGCTCTAGCCCAGTCAGCATCACTATATGCATCCACACTTTGACAATCTACATTTTTAGTGAACAAAATTCTCTTTCCAGGAGCAGACTTTAGATACCTTAAAATGCGCATAACTGCATTCATATGTTGTTCTCCAGGATTATGCATAAATTGGATAACAATACTCAATGCATAGGCAAGATCTGGCCTAGTGTGGGTTAAGTACATCAATCTTCCAACGAGCCTCTGATATTGCCCTTTATCAACAGGCACCTGATTAGTCTCAACACATGACTTCAATCCTTCTTCTACTGGTGTATCAGCTGGTTGACATGTTGACATACCAGTTTCCTGCAACAAATCTAAAGCATATTTTCTTTGAGACAAGAAGATCCCTTTATCAGATCGAGACACTTCGTTCCTAAGAAAATATTTCAAGTGACCGAGGTCTTTCATTTCGAATTCGCTTGACAAGTAACTTTGTAAAGTCTTCCTTTCATCGTATCATTTTTCAGAACTCCCCCATGTCATCAACATACACATAAGGGCAAATGATCTTATTATGTCAGTCTTTTCAAGAATAAAGTGTGGTCTCAATTACTCACGGGTAGCCAAAGGACCTCATGGACTTCGTGAATCTTCCAAACCATGCTCTCGGAGATTGTTTTAGCCCATACAATGATTTCTTTAATTTGCACACTTTCCAACAATGCACTTCTAATCCACGTACACTTCTTCAGACAACTCGCAATGCAGAAAGGCGTTTTTCACATCAAATTGTTGCAATGGCCAATCCAGGTTCGCAGCTAGAGACAATAAGACTCGAAGTGTGTTGATTTTAGCTATAGGTGCAAATGTATCTCAGATAATCAATTCCATAGGTTTGGGTGTACCTTTTGCCACCATCCTTGCTTTAAAACGCTCAATTGTACCATATCCGCTTTGTGCTTCACAAGATAAACCCACCGACATCCAACCGGTTTCTTCCCTGAAGGACGATCAACAAGTTCCCAAGTTTCATTCTTCTGCAAGGATTTCATCTTCTCATTCATAGCAGCTTTCCACCTTGGGTCTGCTAAGGCTTCCTGCACACTGTTAGGAATAAATAATTGATTTACAAATGACTTATTTGATTCAGACAAGCGATGGTTACACACATAATGACTCCTGTGATATTTAACTTTACTAGAAAGTTCAGGTTCATATGTGGGTGTGGGGATACCTCTGGTTTGAAGCGGTGGTAGATGTTTTCTTGGTGGTTCAGACACTCACAAATAGGACCATCCTCGCAAGCGATTGGTTAGGTGTATCACCATGCACGTGGGTGCGAGAGATTCAAATGGAGGTTGATCCACAACTTCATTTTCTGGGTCTTCATCACATTCATCACCACTGTAGTCCAAATTTATACCACTCAAATTCAATTCACCAGCATTCTCATTACCAAGTTCAGGGTGTTCCGTTTCATTCCCATTCAAATTGTTACCAGTGCAGAGAATTCCCCTTCTATAGAGATCAGAAAATCATAGTCTAGAGATTGAACTTTTTCCAGGTACTCCCTTTGAAGTTCAGGCTCAAAGGAAAAATACATTGAGTCTTCATGAAAAACTACATCCATTGTAACAAACATCCGTTTGCTTGGAGGATGATAGCATCGGTACCCCTTTTGATAAGTAGCATACCCTAAAAAAACACATCGCAATGCTCGAGGTGTCAACTTGTCGCGCTGACGCTGATGAAGATGTACACATGCTACACAACCAAAGACATGAGGAGGTAAGTTTGGAATGACTGGAGCCACAATTGCTTCAGTTAGAGCCTGAGATGGTGTCCGAAAATTAATAGTTATGGAAGGTACTCGGTTGATTAAATCCCCAATAGGATAAAGGCATATGTGCTTCTATTAATGAAGCACAGACAACCTCCAACAAGTGACGATTTTTTTTCTCTGCCACCCCATTCTGTTGGGGTGTATCGGAACAAGTAGTTTGATGAATGGTTCCATGGGCTTCCAAGTACCGCTTCAATTCAAAACTCAAATATTCACCTCCATTGTCACTGCGGAGAACCTGAACATGTGCATTGTACTGACTACAAACCATTTTATGAAAATTTTGAAATAACAAGTTTACTTCACTTTTGGACTTCATCAAACATACCCAAGTCATCCTGGTACAATCATCAATAAAAGTAACAAACCAACGCGATCCATTCAAAGTAGCAAATTTAGATTGTCCCCAAACATCAGAATGTATAATCATAAAAGGAACTGGACTTTTATTCAAAATTAATGAAAATGAAGCACGATGGCTTTTTGCAAGTTCACAAACATCACATTTGAAATTAGAAACATCAAAGTTTGCAAATAAACTAGGAAATAATTTCTTTATGTAACCAAAAGAAGCATGCCCCAGACGTCGATGCCATGACCATATCTCAGATTTCTTTTTTTCCTCCTCTGAACTCCCAATCTTTAAAGCTTGACGCAACTTATCTGAACTTTTGGACACCAAGTCTAAGTAATACAGCTTTCCTCGCCTAACACCACAACCAATCGTCTGCCTTGTCCGGATGTCCTTAAATACACAAAATTCAGGCTAAAAAATGACAACACAAAATAAGGCAGTGGTTATTTGAGAAACTGACAAAAGATTATAATTCAAAGAAGGAACAACCAAAACAGAATCTAAATTCAAGGTGTTAGTGAGGGACAAGGATCCTTCCCCAATAATCGGAATTGAGGTACCATTAGCGGTGGAAATGAATCGTGAGGAAGGTTTAATAGGTGAAACTTGTCTAGAATCAAATGTCATATGATCCAGAAGACCTAATCAATTATCCATGCACTATTAGAAACAGTGTAGAAATATTTAAAACCTTACCACCATTACCTGTTGCTCCTGCCAATGCTAAGAACTTTTCACCGCTATCATCCTCTGTCTTTGTTTCAACAATTGCAGCAGTAGAGGCATTCTTGGAATTCTTCTTTTGGGAATCACGGCTATGATCCCACCATTCCAAATATCCCACAAGTTCATAACATCTACTTTTTGTATGACCCATTTGATCACAATGGGTGCATTTTTATGATGATTTGTCGCCACCATTAGCATTCTTAGGATGTATGTTTTTTTTGTCTTGCTGGTGTTGAGGAGACCAATTTTGATTAGACCGGTTCCGAGTCACCATGGTTGAAGCTTCAAAATTTTCCAGTTGTCCCTTCATCACCCCGCGTCGAACATCTTCGCGGCGAACTAGGGCATAACACTCTTCTAATTCAGGGATATGATCCTTCCTCAAGATTTCGTCACGTACTTGCTCGAAATCACCCTCTAATCCAGCGAGAAAGATATGCACCCATTGTCGCTGAAGCAATTTTTGATAGGATGCAATATATGTCTCATCCACCATGACCACCTTATCACGATGATCCAACTCACTGAAGATTTCAGTCAGTTCTCCATAATATATAGAGAGCGGTTTACCATTTTGTTTGGCAGAGAAAGCCCTCTGGTTCAAGGTAAAAACTTGTAATTCATCCGCTCCATCATAAAAGGCTTTAGACAGAGCTTTCCAAATATCTCGTGCGGGAGGTAAGCGAATGTATCACTTCATAATCTCCGGGGACATAGACATCAACAACCATCTTTTGACCTCCTGATTGTCTGAATACCACTTTTCATAGCCTTCATCTTTCTCCTTAGGTGACGGCGATGTGTCACGAATGAAGGAGAGTTTCTCCTTCTCAGCAATTTTCATCTCTAACATTTGAGACCACATATCATAGTTGGTCTCATTCAATACAATTCCTGCATTGAATGATGAACCTTCGTGTTGAATAATGATGGGGGTAGAATCTGATTTGCTCATTGTTTAAGGATTCAAAGAAGAATGATTTAGAGTTTCGTAGCTTTGATACCAACTTGAAAATCAAAGAAGAATATTTTCATTCATAGTATTTCTGTATCTTTACATGTACATATTTATAGATAGTAGAGATCCTACAATCTAGTTATTCATCCTACAATCAAGCTATTCTTATAATTAAGTTATTTAGCTATTCCTACAATTAAGTTATTTGCCTAACAAAGTAGAAAAGAATTACAATAGAGAATCTTTGACTATTAATCCAATATCGCAACATAAAAAATTTGAAATTTTCTTTTGTGTTGTTTTTGAGTTTTTAATAGAAAAGAATAGAAAATTTTAATTTTTTTTTTTTGCGTTTTTGAGTTCTAAAAAAAATATTTTTTACAAATTTACTTTTTTATTAATTATAATCATTGAACCATGAATAAAAATATGCAAGATAAATTTAATAAAAATATCAAAATTACAAATAAGTTGTTACCTAATGTAAATTATTAATGCTGGTTGTTGCCATATTTTCTCTTCTTTATGTTCATGGTTCATAGTTGAATGTAACATGATGAATAAGTGAGAATTTTTTAAAAGAAAACAAAGAAATATGTGGTTATTAAATCTAATCACTTGTTAGCACGAACATGGTAGGTTGTATGAGCATTTGAGCCTATCTACATTTTACTGCAAGCAAATGAAAATTTTGTCTCATCCCTATCCATACATACCATGAGTTTACTGTGAGATGCAAATTTAAATTTCATGTTACAAGTTTAATATGAGATGCAAATTCTAATTCTTAACTCTCAACTGTATAGTATATGTTATGTAATTTTTTTTATACTATTACTTTGACATATAGGAAGAAACTAAAAGGATGACTAGTACTTTGTAAGTATATATATTTTTTGTTTTGAGTTTAATTTGCATCTTACCAAATAGAAATAGTGCATCTTTGCAAGTAATAATGAACAAACATATAGTATGGAATAACCAATTATTACCTCCATTACCACCAACAAAGCCATAATATTCAAAAAAACACTAAATACAACATACTCAGTCACACAGACGCATAGTGATGTTCTTTTTTTCTTCTTCTTTCATTTCACTTATTTTTTTACTAAGTTTATTCCCAGATGGTCTAGTCATACGACATTATATTAAACTATAAAATGTTGTCGAACCATAAAATCTATAAATTTAATCTTCTAATTGTTCATCTATTCAATCAATAAAACTGAATGAATTTTAAAGTTAAATACACAATAATAAATGGACATAAAATAATAATAATAAATTCATATTTTTGTTCACAAAACCATAAATAGACTATCTATATAGAGACAATCTAATAATAATAAATTAGTCTAAAACATGGTCCATAGCAATTATAACCACACTCAAATGCCCTATTTTAAATATGTAAACCGTAAATCATTTAAATAACATATATGTAAAAAGCATTCAAGTCACTCATAATAGCATGTTTAATTGCAATCTACGAGAATCATTACATCAATCAAAATTTATACTCCATATGAAGTTCACAAGAAAATTACAACAAAGAGAAGGTAGAGCAGATAAGCAAAGGCATGTACCTGAATCGTCGTTCGTGGAAGTCTGTCTGAGAACTCGTTCGCGTCAAAAAATCTCTTAAATAAATTGGGGACATGAGTTGTAATTTAAAATTTATTATATTGAAAGTTGAGGGTAATATGTGAATTATAAAAATATTACTTATTCCAATTACTTTTCCGTCCAAATTAGTCCAAAAATTTTTGCAGGAAAAGTGACCAAGTTTTTTATCCATTTATTTTCTTTTTCGTTTATTAAAAAACTCAGAAACATAAGAACTGGAAAGAAAAATTAAAATTTTCGTCTATTTCTTTTCTTTTCTGTCTATTTTAAAACTTAAGAGTTGTTTAGACTTGGCTTTTTTAATATTTAATTAATTATTTTTTGAATTTTTTAAAATAAAAAAGTTAAATGTGATTGCTCATGTAGGTTCATGTTTCATTTAGGATTAAATAGTCCTTGTCTTATATTTAAAAAGAGATTATTCAAGAACAGAGTCGTATTTGAAATTTTGGTGGCCTGAGGTAAAAAAATGAAAATGAGACTATTTTTGAAATATTGTCTTCACCATAAAAGTAAAAATAAATAAATAAAAAATATAAGTTGTATTCCAAAAAATATATTTTCGGAGCTTAAAACATAATAGTTTGACTACAATAAAATATATGAGAACTTTGACTACATCAAAATATATATGAAATTCGACTACAACAAAATATATGAGAATACATTAATTGAAAGATATTTTTTTTAGTATTCCTAAAGACAATCTTCAATCAAATGTTCTTGGAGCCCCTCTAATCGGGGGGCCCAGGCGATCGACCCTTACGCCCGTGCTCATGAACGACTATTCAAGAGATAATTTAAAATTATCATGTGTTATGCTTATTTTGTTTAGGATAATTTAAAGGGTTGGATAAAAGACTTATGTTATATTTGGATGGAGGGAATGGAATAGAATGGAAGGAGGAATGAAATGAAAAATAGTGTATTTTATAATTATTTTGGAGGATAAATCATTCTAATTGAATGAAAATTTATTTTACCCCTTTGATTTTCATTTCATGTGGGAGGTGGTCAAATAAAATCAATTCTAATGGACTGGATGTATGTAATAATTTTGTCATCATATTATACCATCCACTGTCAACAACAACCAAACATACATTTAAAATTCTTTAAAATCATTCAATTCTCTGTTAATTGATATAGAATAGTATGCCATTGTGTTGTCTGAGTTTGTTTGCAAGTTTGGAGCTTTATAGTTTGTCTGTATACAAGTTTGTCATGGGTTGTGATGAAGCTCTGCAGAAGCAGAGCCTTCATTTCTTTGTTACCTTTCGAGTGGCGCTACCACGCCATTTCTATAAGATACATCACGATCACAAGCCGCGTTTACCGCCACGTGTGTACCGCTTATATGGTCTTGTGTCATTCTGAGCATTCTATGTCAGTAAGAATATGCATATAAATTACCTTAACATGTGGACTAAGGTTGTTATGTATATAGTAAGCCATGATAGGTTTGTTTTAATTTGGATATTCAAAGAAGGCTTAAAATTGGAAAACTAGAAATTGTATACACGGAGTAATATACATTCTGACCTTGTGAACATGTGTAAATAACTTAGATATGTATGTAAAGAAGTTTAACATGAGGCATATGTTTGATTCATGTATGATAAGTTTTGATAACTTGGTTTTAAAGGATCTTCTAAAGGAAAACTTAGAGTTTTACAAAACAAAGCATGATGAATAATATGCCTTTAAATTCTGATCTTTCTAGCTTATGTAAATAACTTGAGTATGTGTACAAATGAGTATGAAAGCATGATTTAGACGATGTGGACTTATCTTGCATACGTAAATGAGTTTTACTAATGAAGACTTAAGTTTTGGAAACAAACTTGATAAACTCTATATACGCTTTGAGTTAAGATTTGTGAGCATGCTGATGTGGTTTAACTTGTGTATGTGAGACATCATGATTAGGTGTGTCATGCATATAAATGTGATTTATATGAATGCCTAGTGAGTTATTTGCATTGTGAAACTAGTTAAATGTGGTTGAGAGTAAGCATAAATGAAGTAGAACGTCATAACTTGAGATACTTGATTTAACAAATACAAGCATGTGTAGTAGAGACCTATGAACCACATAGCACGTGTTTAACGATTAAACGTAAGAAAATTATGAATTTAACACTTAAAGTCTTGATTAAATAAGAATAGATGGTGACCTATGTTAATGTTATGATATGAGGTCAAACTTGGATATCCACATACTAACATATGTGTTCTGCATGATTATTCGTATATGTGCAAGTCGTGTGTACACAGGCTTTCTGCAAGAGCAGCCATGTCTTGGTTTGCACCAGGAGCAGCGCGACCGCGCCACTCCTTAGTATAAACCAAGCGCGGCCGCGCTGCCCTGCAGTGAGGTTTGTGTTTTGTTAATAAATTGAGAATTGATGCAAGCTTATATTGTAACTTTAATCAGTAATACATGTCCAGTATAGTATACATGTGTGAATAAGTATGATAACAGAAGAATACTATAACTATACTCTTAAATCAACGTGTGAAGGCAAGCTATGGCGACATAGTGTATTAGAAACTGATTTTTTGTGTTATGTGATGGCATATATATGTGAGCATGCGACTAAGAGGAGACTAACACTATATGATTAGTATTGACGAGTTATACTTGTATATCATGATTAAATTAAGATAATAGGTGTACCTATTGAACTTGTATAACTAATATGATTATACATGAATAGGATATCATAGTGCATTGGATTGATGTTAAGCTTTACTTTGGTAAACTACACTTGAGGCAAGTTTCCTAACTTACACAACTTTGGATTTTGTGCAAGTTCTCGAATTTCATTTGATTCGTATATTGAATGAAAGTATTCGAACCTTACTCTTTATTGAGCATTATTTGGACTTGTGCAATTATTGATCGTACAAGTAGAACGTTGAAAGTATAATACTTAGTAATCCAGAAATGAAATTGTTTACAAACCTTGATTTCGAACGATAATTGTTATTACATATTGTGAAAGAAAACGGTCTAAGCCATTGCTTCGGCTAGACTATTGATATTGATCGAAAGCTACCCAAACCAAATTTACTTGGTGCAGACTCATATAATTGAGATGAACAACCCTCTTAGTAGGAGAATTATATATTGTTGGGAAACCGACGTGCGCACTTGAGAAAGATTAAATGTAATGCATTGACATAGGGTACTTTAGGCTGATCACCTGTTGTACTCGTTTTGTAGAATTTTCAGTTTATTACTGTTGATTCTAGGAGAAGTTCGTAGTCCTTAGTGACTGCTCAATATTCATTACTTTGAAATCTTGAATTGATTAATCATTGAATATTAATGCTATTCATGTCCATAGCGGCTATTGTTGATAATCATTGATACATATTGCTATCTTGATCTATCTTTATTATTGTACCTTGAGAAATACAAAACTACCTTGAGTACCCTTATTGCTATATTAGTTGCTGGGCAAATTTGTTGCTCATCCTTGCTTTCCCTAAAAACATTTCAGTTAAGGCAGAACGTAGTGAGCCCTCTGTCAAGGACAAGGGTAAAGAGAAGGATTTGGAGTAGTTATTCCTTAATGCTAGAATGTATTATTATCTGGTTGTAGAAGAACTTATTTATGATAAGCTATATTTAATTTAAGTTGTATTGGATTATGTAACTGTTATGTCTAAACGGTGTTTAATTAAGTTTAAGGTATTGTAAGAGATGTTTAAGTTACGAACCCTTGGGACGAGAATAATTATATTATAACAATGTAATTTATTCTATTATTCTGCTGCGATGATTTTAGTATGTTATTAGAGTTAGTACGTGACAACCAAATTTGAGACAAGTGTGGTCTGAATTTGGGGGCGTCACAGGTTGGTTCAAAGCTGTAGTTATAAACCTTAGGAGCGAGTCCTTAGATTATAACTTAGGAAACTTAGAAGATAGAGAGGGATGAAACTCATGTAGAGTTTTCTAGTGAGAGACGTAGTGTGTTATGAAATATAATTTTATTATATACAATGAACTTATGTTTATTTAACATTCTAATGGAGTTGCCATTTGTCTTGTCTTATGTTGGTGATTGTAGGATGACTGATATGGGAAGGGGGGGGACCTAGCTGAGTGGTAGAGGAGGAGCCGCGTGACATCCACGTGGTATATGAGGCACCATCGATAGTGGAGCCCATAATAGTAGTGGCCCCTATCGATGAGGATGATGATGAGGAGGAGATGGAACCATTTCCCAAGGAGTCTGATCTGGAGGAGGAGCCTATGGAGGAGGAGCTTGAGCCCATGGAGGACTCTGACGAGGCTACTTTTGAAGATCGGATGTTGGGGGAGTATGAGGAATAAATTTTGGAGTTAGGATGTAGAGAGGCTGAGGCTAGGGAGAGGGAGTCTGAGTTCCAGAAATTGAGGGACGAGGACCAACAGAGGAAATTAGCGATCGATGCAGGAGATGGAGGTGGAGATTGCTCACCGTAAGGAGACATGACTAGGAATTCGTAATGCCCGTACCGATTTCTGAAAGCAGTCTTTGGAATGTCATCAGTTTTAATCATTAACTGATGATATTCGGAACGAAGATCGATCTTTGAGAAGAATTTGGCACCTTACAACTGGTCAAACAGGTCATCAATGCAAGGTAACGGTACCTATTTTTGATGGTGACATGGTTCAACTCTCGATAGTCAATGCAAAGTTTCATACTCCCATCTTTCTTCTTTACGAATAAAACAGGAGCACCCCAAGGAGATGTACTAGGACTAATGAAACCAGTGTCTAACAGTTCTTGTAGTTGGGTTTTTAACTCCTGAAGTTCAATAGGAACCATTCGATATGGGGTTTTGGAAATGAGTTTTGTACCGGGTTCAAGGTCAATACAAAATTTGATTTCATGCTTTGGGGGTAGGCCAAGAAGTTCTTCGGGAAATACGTCAGGAACTTATTAACAACAGAAATATCATTCAAATATGATGTATTTTTATTTAAATCCGTGACATGGGCTAAGAAAGCTTGACATCTGTTTCTCAATAAAAGAATGGCTTTATGGCTTGATATGACAGTGATTGACTTTAGTGGTTTGGTTGCTTAAATTCGCATAATAGGTTGGTTAGGAATATGAAAACTAACGACCTTACAAAAATAATCAATTTTAGCATGATGAGTAATTAACCAATCAATCCCTAAAATCACATTAAATGCAAGTATTTTCAAAGAGATGAGATCAACATGTAATATGAGGGTGCCGATTTGAATCAAACAAAATTTATAAATGGTGGATGTAATGAAGATTTCTCTTAACAGAGTTTCAACAGATAAGTCAAAGTCTAATTTCTCAGTTGTCAAGTTCAAACGTTGAGAACAAGCATGTGAAATAAAAGAATGGGTAGAATCGGTATCTAACAAGGTAAGACTTCGCAAGAGTTTATGATTAGCTTACCCGTAATAAATTCGTTCGAATTCTTCGCTTTTTGGGAAGTCACGACAAACGCTCTCTCTTGAACCACCGACTTTGACTTGTCCGGGACATCCTTTGGTGTCACCGTCCCAGCTGGACTTGACTTTGCTACATGACAAAATCAAGCAATGTGACTGTCCTTTCCACAACTGAAACACACCTTGGAAGGTTGTGTACAATTTGGACTGATGTGTCACTCCTCTCCGCATCTGTAACATCTAACTGGTGGTCGTTCTCATTCCCTAGAAACGGGTGCTGGTGCTGCTGCCGATGTCTTTCCGTTGTCATGATTGAATCTTCTATTTTTAAAGTTGTTTCCACTTGGTTCACCTTTGCTATTATCTGGGCCATGATTACCACCGAAGTGGTTACCATTTCTGGCATGATAATTTCCTCCACGTTCGTTATCACTGTTTCAATGACTATTGCCACTGGTACGACTATTATCATGTTATCAATTGTTGTCTTTTGGTTGAACTGTCTCATTATCTCGCTCTAATAATTGAGCCATATTCACAACATCTGAATACAAACAAAGTTTATGAGAAATAAGGTATTGACGAATTTCAGGTTTCAAACCTCTCTGAAACATTCGTGTCATTCGCTCCTCATTATCCACCAAATGGGATGCAAACCAGGATAACTCTGCAAACTTGGCCTCGTATTGTGATACAATCATATTGTTTTACTCCTTGAATTGGTTAGCAGTGACCAGACGTGAGTTACCATCGTTTCCACCTGCATTTTGAACACTAGTCTCTCTCGTTTGGTGTTGCATGAATTATAGAAAGCTCCTAAACATCCCATCATTCATCATTTGGTCAGTGGTGTTGTTTACAGGAGGATTATTGCCTTCCTGATGCACATTATCCTAGTTATTGATTCGCAGTGTCTCAAGGGTCTCATGTGCTCCATTGTTTATCTCAAAATTTTCAGATGTCATTTTCAAATGCTGCCACAAAACAAGGGTTAATTAAAGAAATTGACATGCCACATATTATCCCTATATTCCGACAGACCAATTAAATAACAAATAAACTTAGGTTGGACACACTAACGAAAGATTTACTCGTCTCTCCTCTCCTAGTTCTTATCCCAAATCTCCACCAAAGATCATATCCCTAAGCTCTCTGATACCAACTGTGATGCCCCCAAAATAGGTCCACACAGCCCAATTTGAGTCGCCAAAATACATGGTACAAAATTCAAATACAAACTTCATTTATACAATTGTCGTGCAAAATACGACGACACATAAACAGAGAGTTTCAATACAAATATTGTCTTATAGATAATATCCAAACTCAAATAAATTTCTCATTATTATTATTGTCACACTATTTTAAAAAATAGTTAAGACTACTATAATAACCATCTTGGACCATTACTCCACTCCCCGACTAGTCCCAGCTACATTCTCGCCTCCTGAGAAGAACAATGGAACCAAAAGGAAAAGAGTGAGATCAACTAGCCTAGTAAAGAATTTATGACTAAGATAATGTAGAATAAATTATCCTTAGTCCTCAACAGGGAAAAAACCTGATAAAATACAATAGACAATAAGTTTTAGATCAAAACCTGTAGCAAAAATAGCAATCCATTAGAAGAGTCAAGTAGAACATGATGTCTACTATCTTCTATGATTTAAAAATCCATCATCAATATTTTATCCCTGTAACACCAATCATTAATTATTTCCAATCAACAAATTATCTATGCACTACGGGCCAAAGATAATTGTTTGTATCACCAGTGGGCATGATCATGCCAAACACTTGTCAATCTATGCACTACGGGCCAAAGATGACCTTCACCAAAACCTTTATCTATAACATCAAATATCATGATTATACCCATACACAGTTCCTGGTCATAATCATACCAATCAACAGTTCATCCTTGCACTACGGGCCAAAGATGACTTTCAACACAATATAAGTACGAGGATGATGACAATGATATAAAGATTCAATCAAGTGAGATCAATGATAAATATTAGATATTTATAATTCAATTTATCTAGAGTTCAAGAATGTCCAAATTGTCAACATGATAACTAATTGTGGAGTAAAATTAAGAATGATATTCATGTATCAAAAATAATTTGGACAGAAAAGAAACCAATTTTGTTGTGAATAGTACCCCATGAATAGTATCCCGAATGAATAGTACTCATGTATTAAAATTTAATAAGAAAGTTCAGACAAATTTTCTAATAAAATGATATTAGATAAAGCGCAAACCTCAAGGAATTTTTAATCATTTCATGAATTATAGAAGCGATACTTACCACAGTAAGTTTAGATTTTGAAATATGAAATGAAATAATATACGAAACTGCAAATGGATTTTCACCCATCATGCGGTAATCCGCATAGACAGATCACTTCCACAACTTAATAAAGAATGAATATGAAGGGTTATTCACCAGACATGTGGTAATCGCGTAGACATGTTATTCCCACAGATTAATAAAGAATGAATACGAATGGTTATTCACGAAGTATGCGGTAATGCGCGTAGACATATTATTCCAATAGATTAATAAGGAATGGAATGACAACCCTTATAACTATGAAGAAAATAACATCATTTACGAATACGAAAGAAATAATACCTCTTACATTAGTAGGAGATTGGATACTGCAATAGTATAGTAGCAGAATACTCTTCTTCTTTCTATCTCTATAGTTTCTCTCACTATAGCTTGTGATTGTCGACGTCGGGATTTTTAATTGTCCCTTTCCATTACTTGTTCTTAGGTGTTCTCATTTTAGGTGAGATTTGTTTGAAAAAACAAGTGAAAAAGGTCCGACATGTATAATGTCGACGATGGACTGTTAAGAGTCGCCAGTTGGTTTTTTAAATGGTTGTACCAACACAACCGAGAAAAGGTTTGCACATTGACCCGGTGATGTGACACCGCTAGATTTGCCTTGAAATCGAGATTCATTAGGGTCCGAACTTGGTTATGCGAGAGGAAGGTGTTAGGCACCCCGACATCCGTGTTACTACGGTGACCGCCTCTTTTCAAGAAACTATTATCCTATGTGTGTGTGTGTGGGTCAATGTGTCATTATTGGAAGTAGTACGAGGCCTCGTTCGCACCTATATATACATGTGGTTTGAATTTATGTAAAATTCGCTTTTAGCAAGATATAGCAATGATGTTTTATAAAAAGGTTTTTCAAACCCCGATGCTCAATATTAATTGAGACCTTTTACACTTCCATTTTATTAAGTGTTCACTAGATTGATTTTATTTTACTGGATCGCGAGGCATCCGTATTTAAAATAATGTACAAAATAATAATGCTGAATTCCTCCCGGTATGAGAACCATCTCGAGGAAATTCGGACAATCAGATAATAATTTACAAGTCGCCATAAATTTAAAAATGTCCATCACGGAACCGAATCTAGATCCAATAGTCAATCAGTGATCACATGATTCCTAGTAAGCATATGATACTTGCAATTTGTATGAAAGCGAAGGCGGTATATATATAAAAAGTCAGAATATATATATATACGTACATGATCACCAACCACGAAGCACCTCCATGGGGATCCAAAATATAAATAAAGCTGTAAAAGCTATCAACCGCCACAGAGGAAACTCTAGGCGGGAGAAAACATAAATAAAGCTGTAAAGCTATCAACCGCCACAGAGGGAACTCCAGGCGGGACAAAATGTAAATAAAGCTGTAAAAAAAAATCAACTGCCACGAAGTAAACTCCAGGAAGGACGAAACGTAAAGAAAGCTGTAAAAGCGATCAACCACCACGAAGTGAACTCTAGGTGGGACGAATATATATATATATATATATATATATATATATATATATATATATATATATATATATATACGCAATAAACGCATCGGATGTAAAATCGGTGCTCATCGAATGTAGTTCGACAATAGCTTCATATATATATATATATATATATATATATATATATATAAAAGCAAATAAACGCTCCAGCATCAAGTTCAGGCTCAATCGAGGCATAACTCGATAATGTTAGTCCAAATATATATATATATATATATATATATATATATATATATATATATATATATATACAAACCTGAAATAAAACCACTTGACCTCAAGTTCGGGCAAATGCACGCAACACGACTCTCAACGTGAAGAAGGGTGTGTGCAAAGATAAAGAGAAAGACTCTAAAGTGTGTGAGAAGGCTTACAGTGGGCTGCCAAAGAAGACTTCTATATCTTTAAAGTGGGTAAACACTGGCTTTTGTAGGTACAAAAGAAGCTATATATGAGCTCACAGGTGTTTAAAATGAGAAAGTACTCCGTATAGGGTGAGTACAGAGCAAATTGGGAAGGGCTTTCTCGCCGTTTTCTCTTGCAAAATAGCCACCCCAAGCCCTCTATTTATAGAGGGGAGACTGCTACTGGGTCACAGTGTACCGAGAGGCAACCGGTTGCCCCGCTTTCTCGAAAGTTGGGTTGGGTCATCTCAGAAGACGTGCACTTTCAAGACTGTAATGTCCGATTGAACTTTTAAAAGTGCAATCCGGGCACCCGATTGAGGTATACAGGACTTATTTTGGACCGCCATTGTCGAGAGTTGTACAATGGCATGGGATTAGAGTTTGTACGAAGTCATTGAAGATGGGACGATGCCCTCCTGTCTTCAAGCTTCAAATTCTATCCGTTACCCCGCACAATAGTCACTCGTGATTGGTTCTCCTTGATTCTTGTGGGACATCGTTGTGTAGAGATGTGTGTATGAAATGTTGAGACGACGTGGCGCGGCATAGCGTTGGCAAGATGACGATGTTGCCGCTCACCGGTGTTATCGCGGTTTAATGATAAAGCAGGACGTTGCTCGTGGCTTCACCGAGATTGATCACAGAATTGTTGAAGGTCCTCGATGTCATCTCCGAGGTGTGCCTCGTCCTCCCTGTTATCTTCGGGTTGGTATGGAGTATCTCGTTGTGAGTGCCAAGATTGAAGCTGGTTGCATTTGAAACAAGCATTTCCGGGGTTATCTCCAAAACTGTATTCCTTAGGGTGATCACCAAGGTTGGTGGCTATTCCCATGATTGGGACTGAGACTGGATACCTCGGGGTTATCTCCGAGATTAATCGGTCCTCTCCTGTGTGTTTCCAGTATTGGATCTCACGACGCCTATAAAGGGTTATCTCCGATGTAACGACCCCAAAATTCATACAATTTAAATCTCGACTTCGGTCGTTAATAATACATTCAACCTCTAATTTTACATCATTAAACGATAATACAACCATTGAAATTTGCGGAATAATTAAAATTTTCTATTACAAACTATCCTCGTTCCCAAAATCTTCAACCTTTACATCTAAATATTTCAGAATCATTTTAATACTACAATAGTTTACATTCGCAAAATAATATTACAATTCAACATTAATACATTATTCAAAATATTAGACATGGTTTACAAGAATAACAACTTAGCTAGGATATTAAATCTTCATATATCACTTTTGATCCATAACAATCAAGTAGCACATAGCGTTACCTTCAATTCTTGAATTTGAAAAAATGGTTATTTGCAAGAATGAGCTCGATATTTCAAAGAAAATCTAACAGTTTTCATGCATCACGTAGCACATAATAACATGCTCAACATACAAGAATAATCATAAATAAACATAGAATACATGTTGTAGTTCACATAACAACTATAAAGATTGAGTTCCTTACTCAATCAACATTCATAGTTCAATCATCATAGTCATAGAATCGACTTTCACATTTCATACTTTTGACATATATAATACATCATACACTAAAATTTTAAAAGCGGATCATCATCAAGTTCACATAGCAAAAAGGAACTCAAAAACTTGCCTTTTTACCTAAGCTTTTACCAACACGCTAATACTTCACGTCCTTGCACAACCTACACTGTATGTGAGATTGATAATAAATAAAATCAATACTCAATCTAATGGTCAAATTTATTCTAAGACCTTACTTTATCTTATTATCCTTTATAATGTCTTTATAGACATCTAACTATTTTATATGCAACACATTTTTATTTTCATTTTCATCACCACACATGCTAGACTATCGCACTTGTAGTTTAATATGCGTATTTCACACCATTTTATTATAACACTTTGGTTTCAAAAATGCATATTCAACACATTGTTTACATGTTTAATTTTCCTTCATAAATCAAAAATTACCCTTTTCGATTTCTTTCCATTATTATTCTTGTATTATCATCTTTTCATACTTAGATATCCAATATTAGCCATTAGTTAGACACTTTGTATACCAAAGTTTAGAAAACACTATTACTCTTAGGCATTTTATCGAGCACGTTATGTGCACACATTAACTTATCTCAACTCTTGATCTTAAATGGTTAATTATGCATAGAATATGATAACACATATCTATACTCATTACATATGTCAAAACATATTTTTAATCATCAAAATATATCATCACCCAAAATCTTAATTCAAATGTAATTATAAAACTCATCTTAACAATTTCTTTAACAAAACGTTGTTTTCGCTTTTTAACGTAACTTTCGCTCGCTACATGTCCGCTTTTGTTCCTTCTTATATAGAATTAACCCTTACTCAATTGTACTACAACCTCATCTAGGCCTTAAATGTCAGACCCTTATCCATCTAAACCAGATTCTATAATTCATCAACTAGTCTAGAAAATTTCATTTTCTGGACATCCTTACTAAACAATTTATTTCGGACATGATCCGGTCCATAAAATGGCTCAATCTTGCGAGTCTAGCTAGTAAACTTCCATATCTACAACTTTACAGTTTTAAGTTTCTTCAGATTCAAAACACACGAATTTATATGAATTTTGCAAAGTCGAAACCGTAATGCTTTTGATTTTCTGAATGATTATTTTCCTTTCGGACCAGCCTTACTAAAACAGACATTGCAAGAAATCTATAAAGAGTTTTTATGTGATTCCACTTTCAGAATATAGCTTACTTCCATATCTTCGATTTGATATAAGGCTCACTTTCTCACTCATTATACCTAAAGATGTATGAATTTCACAAGATGTCCACAATTACTAAAAACCTACGAATTTTGTTCTTCAAATTTTCTTTCCATTTCATTTTCTTTCTTGAATCCTCTTGTTTGATTCTTGATAATCCAAGATTAAACCAATACAAACAGATTAATCATGATCTACTACCCTAGAACATAAATCTACCCAAAAAAATCAAGGATTAAATAAGAGTTTAGAAGTTACCTTCTTCTAGCTTTTTTTTTCTTCTTCTTCTAGCTCATCTCAATTCCTCTATTTCTCTCTATCTCTCTCAATTTCTCAATACAACTTCTACATAACAATTATCTACATTATGAAGAACATAAAAATATAATTAAAACAAGGAATTTAGATTATAACTTTATTAGTATGAATTTAAGAGAGAGATGAAGATAATGATGATGGGGTTTGTTTTGTCTTCTCAAAGCTTTCCATTCTTCTTCTCCTACGACTCTCTCTAACTCTCTTCTTTTTTCTTTGGTTTATTTTCTAAAACTAACATACTAACTTGTAGTATATACATATAATATACAATACTAGTAATATATAATATATGTAACTCCTAGTAATTATTATATATACTAATTACTAGTTAATACATAGGTTACACCAACTTGAACTTGAAAAGCCTAAGACCATGTTTGACAAATACTCATTATTTTAATTAATCAATGGTTTAACATCAATCAATCTCATCAAATTGTCACATAATTATATTTACTTGTTAATTATAATTTCGCAAAACAATCATCATATAACTCATCTAATTTAATTGTCTCAATTAAATTAGAACTATAACATAAAATTATTATATTAATTAAATTAAATACTAAATATTCATTTAATTAATCTACTACACTTAATTACATTACTCTATAATCAAAACCAAATTTATTTATTTAACTCAATAAATAATTCAATTAAATATTTATATATATTAAAATTAATATATAACATTCTCTTCACATCAATTCACATATTCTACAATATATGACATACACATACTCACACCCAACATATCTCATAAATAATACTTTTATTTATAAAATTCTCATTTATAAATTCTAAAAATCTGGGATGTCACATCCGAGGTTTGGAATTGTTACTTCCAAAGAATCTGGGATTGGCAACCGGATGTGTAATTCGAATCATTAGGATGTTGATGTTGGGTTATCACCAAATTCACATAACCTTGATCATGAAGATGTACCTCTTATGTGTAAGAGATTTGTGGGGATAAAGCTTGGTTTGTTTGAGGATGTATAACATATTCCATCATCGATCCTCCTTGATAACATTGAATTTTCCTAGGAACACACCAAGATTTCGAGCCAAGATCCTCAAAATTAATCTGGAGATAACCCGAGATATCCGATCTCGAAATCCCGACCATGGGAATAGCCCCCAACCTTGGTGATAACCCCAACCTTGAATGCGATTTCGGCGATAACCCGAAATGCTTGTTTCAAAACCCCAGATATCCACCCCCACTTCAATCTTGGCGCTCACAGGAATGAGATCAACCTTGTACCTTCAACCCAGCTCAAATAACATCGGGAAGGCATCGAGAAGCACACCCTCAAAGGTGACAATGAGGACCTTCAACAATTGCGGCGACCAATCTCGGAAGAAACTCGAGCAATGTCTGCTTTATCATTGAATCCGTGATAACACCGGTGAGGGAAACATCGTCATCTCGTCAACACGATGCCACGTCACGTCGTCTTAACATCTCTACGCAACAATGTCCCATAAGACTAACCAATCCCGAGTGACTATTGTGCGGGGTAACGGATGAAAGTTGAAGCTTGAAGACCGGAGGGCATCGTCCCATCTTCAATGACTTCGTACAAACTCTAATCCCATGCCATCGTACAACTCTCGACAATGGCGGTCCAAAATAGGTCCTGTATACCTCAAACGGATGCCCGGATTGCACTTCTGAAAGTTCGAGTGGACATTATAGATTGCTGAGTGCACGTCTTGAGATGACCCAACCCAAAAAAAACCCACCGGTTACCTCTGTAGGTTGCCTCTAGTACACTCTATGACTAAATTGCCTATAAATAGAGGGCTTGGGCTGCCCATTTTGCAAGAGAAAAAGGCGAGGAAGCCCTGCCCAATTTGCTCTGCACTCACCCCATGCGATTGTACTTTCCCTTTTAAAACACACATGAGCTCATATATAGCCCTTTTGTATCTACAAAAGTCGGTGTTTACCCACTCTAAAAGATATAGAAGTCTTCTTTGGCGGTCAAATTGTAAGCCTTCTCACACACTTTAGAGTCTTTCTCTTCATCTCTACACACACCTTCTACGTTGAGAGTCGTGTTGCTTGCTTTTGCTTGGGACTTGATCAGTGGTTTTCATTTTAGTATATATATATATATATATATATATATATATATATATATATTAACATTATCGAGTTATGCCTCGATTGAGCCTGAACTTGATGCGGGCGTTTATTTGCTTTATATATATATATATATATATATATATATATATATATATAACTTTTGTATATATATGAGCCTAGAACTTTGTTCGATGAGCCTGAACTTGATGCAGAGCGTTTACTATTTATATATATATATATATATATATATATATATATATATATATACTATATTCAATGAGCCTGATTTTACATCCATGCGTTTACTATGAGCATATATATATATATATATATATATATATATATATATATATATATATATATATATATATATATATATATATATTATATGTGTGAGAACTTTGTTTCGATGAGCACTGAATTTTACATCCAGTGCATTTACTAAGCTTTTATATATATATATATATATATATATATATATATATATATATATATATATATATATATATATATATATATATATATGAGCTATGTGGTGAACTTTGTTACGATGAGCTTTAATTTTACATCCGTGCGTTTACTACTTTTTTATATATATATATATATATATATATATATATATATATATATATATATATATATATATATATATATAAATTGTTGTCAAATACATTACGATGAGCACAGATTTTACATCAATGCGTTTATTGCTTTTATATATATATATATATATATATATATATATATATATATATATTTTATATCCTCTACTGGAGTTTCCTTCGTGGCGCTTGATAAACTTTTATGACTTTATTTACATTTTGTCACTTTGGAGTTCCTTCGTGTGGTTTGGCCGTATTCTGACTTTATTTACGTTTTGTCCTTTTGGAGTTTCCTCGTGTGGCGGTTGATAACTTTTAACGACTTTATTTACATTTTGATCCCCCGTGGAGGTGCTTGGTGGTTGGTGATCATATACATATATATATATATTATTTCTTTTTTATATATATACTTGCTTCTTTACTTTCATATAAATTACGATATTACATGCGCTAGGAATCATGTGATCACAGATTCATCCCATTGAATCTAGATTCGGTTCCGTGATGGACATTTTCAAATTTATGGCGACTTGTAAATTATTATGCGATGTCTGAATTTCCTCAGATGGTTTCCATACCCACGAGGAAGTCGGCATTATTTTGTACATTATTTTCATACGGATGCCTCGCATCAGTCAAATAAAATCAATCAAGTCGAACACTTAATAAAATGGGAGTGTAAAGGTCTCAATTACTATTGAGCATCGGGGTTTGAAAAACCTCTTTTATAAAACATCATTACCATATATCTTGCTTAAAATTGAATTTTACATAAATTCAAACCACAATGTATATAGGTGCGAGCGAGGCCTCGCACTACTTCTTCCAAATAACGACACATTGACCCACACACACACATTCATTCGATAATAGTTTCTTGAAAAGAGGCGGTCACCGTGGTAACACGGATGTCGGGGTGCCTAACACCTTCCCAGCATAACCAAGTCCCGGACCCTAATGAATCTCGGTTTCACCGGCCCGTTTAGCGATGTCACATCCTTTGGGTCAATGTGCAAACCTTTTTCTCGGTTGTGTTGGTACAACCATTTAAAAAACCAATGGCGACTCTTAACGGTCCATCATCGACATTATACATGTGGGACCTTTTTCACTTGTTTTTCAAACAAATCTCACCTAAAATGAGAACACCAAAAACAACAAGTAACGGAAAGGGACATCCAAAAATCCCGGCGTCGACGGTGGTGGCGACTCTGCTTTGGGGACTCGATAAGAGGACTTAAGCCGCTATTACAATCTTTTCAAAACTATTATCTGCTTGTGTGTGGATGTTGCATTTACATTTTGATGAATGTGTACGAATGCATTTCCTTATTGCATAGTGCTTAGCCGCATAATAACTTGTGATATTAGTGCTTGTATACCATATTAGTGTGATATTAGTGCTTATATCTCGCTTGTGATATTAGTGCTTCCACATGTCATCATTTTCATACGGTGAGGCGTGATGTATGTGAATGTATGTTGTGTGGTCCCTCCACCGGGAGGCTATCCGTCGATGTTTGATTCTTGGACTCGTGAGAAGACTAATTCTCAGAGGCTCGGAAAACACCACCAAATTCGCTCCGGTTGAAAGACCGGATTAACTTCCCGTCAAGTAGATTGCGATGATTTGGGAACCTTCATGCCAAAAAAGCCATGAGAGTAACCTAAGATAGGTCGACCTCGATAAACCCAAAAGCGGAGAAAAGTCTCTTCATGCTCTCATTTCAAATTACTTGTAAACACAATTACTTGTAATTACATTCCATATCTATCTCCATGTAATGAGAAATATGAAGAAATGTGTACACATACATATTTTAAAACATCTTACAAACAAATGACATCCGTTTTGCGGATATAAAATTCCTAAAATAGACACATCACATAGCATGTTATTGTTATACACATTCCCTAAAGACTAAACTATGCAAGTCTTTTAGCGAGGGAATCAATCGGACCTACTACCCGTTCAAAGTCCAAAAAAGCAGCAGAGCCTACGATCGATCATGTAGTCATCATCCAGGCCGGTGAACTTAATCTAGTTTCTCGCAAAGAATTGACGGATTAAGCAAACAAATTCTGATTTGGTTGTTCTACTCAAAAATTACACCAAGTCTAATCGGGGTCCAAAAATACCAGTACATCTTGAATCCTCCACACAAGGAGGAATCCGGTCATTACCATACACGAACTACTGATTGGATCGACCAACAAAACTCATGATCTTTGCCCATCCCACTTTGAGATCCAGAACACTTTGGTGACATCAAAAAGAAAGTCCTCCAAATGGAAGAGACCCTTGGCGCTTTATCAAAGGAATTGGAACACACACGGGGAGTGTTTCATATCTTGATCTGTGTATTTTCACAGTGTTCATTATCCGAAAAAATTTAAAACTCGACTTTGAAAAATATGATGGGTTAGGAGATCCTTACACACATTTAAAGGTGTTTATTGGAGAACTTGGATCTTATCTGAGAAGATGAAAAGCTTAGAATGCAATTGTTCGAAAAAGTCTAAGCTGGAGAAGCGGATTAAGTGGTACACAAGATTAGACAATTCAAAGATCCATAGTTTGGGAAGAGCTAGCACATGCTTTCCTCCTCAATCTGACTTTCAAACTCGAGATGGCTCTGATCGGTATCAAATTACCAAGATCAAGAAATAGTCTAACGAGTCTTTTCGGAGAGTATGCTCAAAGGTGGAGACACTGGCGCCCAAGTTAGTCCTTCCATGTGAGAATCGAGAAATGGTCATGACTTTCATAGACATCTGAAGCTCCCTTCTATGAGAGAGTTTTAAGCAGCAGCATCGGCAAACCATTTTACGAAATGGTCAAACATGGGGAGATAAATTGAGATGGGATTGAAGTCAGAAAGATTCAAGACCTAGTTGCACTCAAAGTATTCTTGATCACATCAATCTGAAATTATGGGAACAACCCGGAATCCATAAAAAGAAAGAAGAAGATGTTTCCACGATACTACGAGGGGCAAAAAGGCAATCGAACATGCCTATTCAAAGGAGAAACTACACTCCCTTTCAAGCACGATCATAAACCCTCCAATACCAAAAGGTGGAGAAGTCAAATGCCCTCGAGTGTTTACACCCTTAGGGGATACCCTCGAGAACATTTTAAATCTTACGACAACACGAAAGAAAATTACGCATCTTCTTCCACCAAATGACCCTAATGGGCGGGGTTTCAATCTTTGCTAGGAAATGTGCTTATCATGCGGGGCACTGGACATGATACTCGAGATTATTGGGCCTTGAAACACAAGATCCGGGACACGATAGACAATAGAGAGATCGTGGTCACCAAACCAGATCAACCTCATATTCAAGACAACCCTCTTCCTCAACACAAAGAAGAAGAGGTCAACATGATTAATTGGAGCAATGGGCGAGTTCCAATTTTAGTTTGTGAATCTTCCTAGACCCTCAGAGCGGTGATGACAAATGGGATTATGCCAAGTTCCGATTCACAATGGAGCGAAAGATGAAAGCTCTCTGCAAACAAATTGAGCAATTGGCGGGCGGTGACTTATCGACATCAAGTGACTAAATCGGTTAATCGGCCGAGGAGCATGCCGGTCTCTACCTATTATCATGAATATTCCCTCGTCACTTTCAAAAAATGAAATCTTTGGAAGACAAAGTGACAAAGAGAAGCAAATGCCAAAGCCCATCGAGATTTTTGCCAACAAAGGGAATTCACCTATCTGGGCCAACCTATGGAGGAAATCCTTCATATGTTAATCAATGAAGGAAGGATCGGTTCCTTCTACCTCCAATCAACCCCGTTCGGATGGTACAACTCGATGGAGTGTGTCAATATCATTCCAGTCTCGCGGTCACAACACGGAAGAATGTTGGGCACTCATACCTTATTCAAAATCTAATCGGCGGTGGTGTCCTGCGCCTAGCGAATGATCTTCTTGTTTACGTGCAAGTGAGAATGCGAGGCCCTACTAAGTGGAAAAGTGTGGTAGCGATCATATCCACTAAAACCGATGGGATTAATACATTACTCACTGGCGCCAACAATTCAACTCAAGGGAGCAACAATCCTTTGAAAGTGGCGGCTCCCAAGGCCAATCAACTTGTCGTGCGAAGCACAATATCCTATTGTTAGCTTGCACGCGATTCCGTGGAATTATGGAGAAGGTGAAGGATCCACCTCACATACAAATACTCTGATGTCGAAGGAAAATCCACTGTATCTTCCCCAATGGGTGATGAAGCCCACCACCAAATCAAAGGGGAAAATACCCATGGAGAAGATTGAAAAATTCCTCCGCGCTGTGGGTCATAATGAAGCTACGGTGGTTTTAAGCTTGAAAGAAGCTCCACAACAAATATCAATTTTGGACTTGGTCCTAACTTTTGAGAATCACCGGAAGGTCTTGTTAAAGGTTTTAGAAGAAGCCTATCTCCCGACATCAGTGGATACGGAAAAGTTTCAACATCTGGTTGATCACATTTTCAACAACAATGTGATATCCTTCACTGATGATGACATACCTCCTTACCGCCCGAAGGGACCGGTCATTGCAAGCCGTTGCACATTGCGGTCTTGTCCTCCGGGATATATGGTAGTGGAGTCTTAATAGATGGAGGTTCCTCTCGAATATCTATCCATATACTACCTTGGTGAAGATGAATATCAATCTCAACCGAATTGAGTAGCCATACTATCATCAAAGCTTTTGATGGAGCCCTGAAAATCGATCGAGTAATTGAGTACCAATCGAAATTGGTCCTCACACATTCTGCGTATCTTTCCATGTGCTCAAGATAGATTAGGGATACAACTTTGCTCTTGGGATGACCATGGATTCATGGGTGAGGCGATCCCTCCACCCTTCATCAACAATTGAAATACATTATCAACAATAGCTTTGTCACGGTCGGCGAACGAGAGTATCCTCAACACGAGGATATCTGGTTCATCAATGCCAATCACGGATGTTGAACCGGTTAGGTTTTCATGCTTTGGAAATAAGCAATACCCAATACCATGCTATTGGGCGCCATTGCTCGAACCAAGATTTTTGCCGAGGTAATGTCGGCTACTCGAAAATGATGTCATTAGGTCATAAAATCGGGACAAGGATTGGGTAAAGATTGCGAGGTATCAAATATCAATTAATTAACCAAGCAAATTGGAGCAATTTGGGCTAGGCTATTACGCGATTCTAGTCACGAGAATCCTCATAAACATCGGCAGATTCCTTGACTTCAACCATGTGGCGTTTATCTTAGCCTTCAAACTCTGAGTCCGCACAACCTCACAGTAAAGGTGCCGACCCAATGTAATGGCTATGTTATTTCCCAATGCGTGCCGGTGAAAGAAAAGAAATCTTTGTTCCAAATCCATGATGGAAGAAGAGGAAAGAAGAATCAAGCAAGGCGTCATACGGATGATGTCGGTATCATCGCATCATCGTTCATGATGAACATACCAACAGATACACCCAGACGATGATTGCCCGGACGTAATGGCCATCATTAGGGATAGGGAGGATGATGATGACAATCCCTCCATCATTGCGGTCCACCGGACTTTGCCCTTGCCAATTGGAACAACATTCCTTGCATTGGTGCGTCAAGGGTAAAGCGAAGTGAAAACTCTTTACGCCTGTAGATATAATAACTTGCTTACTTTTTACATATGCAGTATTAGCGGTTTATTTTGCCGATATATGCTAACAACGTGTATGATCAACACATTTCATATATACTAAGTGAAAGCATATTTTGTTTGAGGACTACGAATTTAGATGTGCATGTACTTAACGTCTGATTGCCTCTTCTCCACAAGGATTGTACCTTTGATGTGAGAGATGAATTGACCTTGATGGATATACTGGGATGACATTGAGGTGCCTCGAAATTCAAGAATGGGTCAAAGACAAACCTAAACCCAACCTTGATCAAACCACTTCTTTCAATCTCGGAACCTTAGAAAGCCCTAAGTTAATCCAGATTGGTTCAGACCTTACCCCAAACCAGCGGAATGACATGGTTACGCTATTAACCTAATTCTAGGATGTGTTTGCATGGTCTCATGAAGACATGGTGGGTTTGTCCATGACATTATCCTTCATCGCCTTCCCATTAAAGAGGATTTAAGCCGGTCAAGCAAAAGCTCGGTGATTGAAACACGAATGGAGTTTAAAGGTGAAAGAAGAAATTGTGAAATAATTTTAAGCTGGCATCATAATGGTGTCTACATATCCTGAGTGGATATCCAACATTGTGCCCGTGCCTAAACATGGAGGGAAGGTGCGAGTTTGCGTGGATTATCGGGACTTGAACAAAGCTTGCTTAAAAGATAGCTTTCCGTGCCATTTATCCACATTCTCATTGACAATCTTTACTGTGATCGACATGTACTCCTTTGTTTGATTGCTTTGCGGGGTATCATCGGATCATGGTTCTTTGAGGAAGATCGTGAGAAAACTGCTTTCATCACGCCTTGGGAACTTTTTTTATATAGGCGGTTGTCATTCGGCCTCATCGATCTTAGAGCCACCTATCAACGAGCTATGATGGCTCTTTTCCATGACTTAATGCATAAAGAGATCGAGATCTCGTGGATGACATCATTGTCAAGTCCGGAAGGAGGATGACCATATAGACCATCTCGGAAAGTTGTTCAACGAGTTGCGTAAATACAACTTGAAGTTGAATCTAGTTAAATCGCCTTTGGTGTTAAATCGTCGAGCAAGTTGCTAGGATTTCTAATCGACCACAAAGGGATTGAGTTGGATCTGCCAAAATCAAGCCATCACGAAATGCCCATTCCTCGAACGAGAGAAGGAAATACGAGGATTTTTGGGAAGAATCAACTTCATTAGCGGGTTTATCTCCCACTCCACGACAACTTTGTGAGCCAATCTTCAAGCTATTAAGGAAGAACTCCTCCATGAAATGGAATGATGAGTGTCAAAATGCCTTCCTCACCATCAAGAAATGACTAATCAAAGCTCCATCTTGGTACCACCCGAGGATGATGTTCCCCTGTTCATGTACACATCCATAAGTGACAATGCCATGGGTTTGCATCTTTGGAGACGAGAAAGGCGATAGAGGCCAAGAACGAGCTATCTATTACCTCGGCAAAAGGTTCGTTGCGGTGAACACAAGTACACTCTGATCGAAAAGGCGTGTTGTGCTTTAGCATGGGCTTCCATGAGGTTACTGACATTACCTCCATGGTCACACAACCCATCTCATATCCGCGTGGATCCTCTCAAATCGTGTTCAACAAACCTATGTTAAATTGTCGGTTTGTCCGGATGGCGGTTGATCCTACAACAATTTGACATCGTATATATGACTCAAAAAGTCCATCAAAGGTCAAGGAATCATGGATCAATGGCGTACCACCTTTCGAGGGATTTCAAACCCTTGGAAACATATTTCCCAGATGAAGGAGTAATGACGGTCAACAACACCATCGATGCGATCTGCTGCGCCAATCATGGAAGATGTATTTTGATGGGCTATTAATATGGAAGGTTACGGAGGCTGGAAGCGGTTCTAGTATCGATGCGGGGAAGCGATATCCGTTGCCATCAAATTATAGTTTATCGGCACCAACAATACTGGTGAGTATGAAAAAGGTGTCTCATGGGGCTAAAACTTGCCCGTTCAATGGGCATCAGGCGGTTAACTGTCTTTGGAGATTCGGAGTTGGTAATCAGACAATCCACTAGAATCTATCAAACCAAGGAACTACATTTGTTGCATTACCATCGGCAGGTTTTGAAGATGGCTTTGGAGTTCGAAGAAATCTCCTTTCTACACATTCCTCGTAATAGGAATGACTTTGCAGACGCCTTAGCAACTTTGGCCTCCTTGATTCGCATATCAGATAAGGAACACTTGCCGAGCGTCATAATTTCCACACAAAGGCCCGACCTATAGGAATTACGTTGGAGAAGTATCGGATAAGCTACCTCCCATCCAACATCCTTGGTATCAGCATATCAAGGAATATCTATGAGATGGATCTACACCCGCTGAGGTGAGCCTGATTGAGAAATGGCGGATCTATAGACTTGCTATAAAATTCTACCTGAGTGGAGATGCACTCTACAAAAGAGATGCAGGACTAGGTCTCCTCAGATGTTTAGAGAAAGATCAAGCCCAAAAGCTTATGGATGAAATCCATGGTGGAGTCTGTGGCCCCCACATGAGTGGCTCCTCCTTGTCAAAAAAGTCCTCGGGACGGGACATTATTAGGCTATCTCTCAAAGGCGATTGCAATGACCACGTCGGAGATGCTATCGATTGCTAGATTCATGGGAATGCTATACACACCCCTCCACGAGAACTCCACAATATGAGTTCACCTTGGCCCTTCTCAATGTGGGGAATGGACGTTATCGGTCCCATCGAGCCTAAAGCCAGTAATGGTCACCGATTTATCTTCACCATGATCGACTACTTCACCAAGTGGGTAGAAGCAGCCTCCTTCCCCAGGGTTACTAAAGAAGTCATCATTGCTTTCATAAGAAACAATGTCGTTTGTCGATACGGACAACAAGAGGTGATTGTGTCAGACAATGCCAAGAACCTCAACAACAAAATGATGGAGGAATTATGCAGTAAATTCCACATCAAACATCTCAACTCTGTTATCTATCGTCCAAAGATGAATGGTGCGGTTGAAGCGGCTAACAAAAACATCAAGAAGATTATGTAAAAGATGTCCGCCAACCACAAAGATTGGCCTGACCTTTTGCCTCTGACTCTGTTAGCCTACAGAACCTCAATGCGTACTTCCACTGGGGCAACCCCTTACGCATTAACCTATGGGATGGAAGCAGTGCTCCCCATAGAAGTTGAAATGGAATCCTCGGTGTTAATAGGCGCTCAATTTGGATGAAGACCAATGGGTACAAGGCGGTATCACCAATTGTCTCTAATAGACGAAAGGCGAACCGCGGCTATCTTTTATGGTCAGTTATATCAGCAAAGGATCGCCCGATCCTACAACAAAAAGGTCCGGCTATGGAAGTTTAAACAACATGACTTAGTTTTGAAGAAGATTCTTAACAACCATGATCAATCAAAGGGAAAATTCGCTCCTAACTGGGAAGGCCCGTTTGTTGTCAAAGAAGTATTGACAGGAGGCGCTCTCAAATTGCAAGAAATGGACGACGATGAATTTCCACAACTCATCAACTCAGACGCCGTGAAACGGTACTATGTCTGAAGTAATTCGCAAACACCCTGATGTAGAACCATCAGATCACCAGTCATTCTTGTTCTTTAACCCTTTACCACCTACAACTTTCCTACACTTTGCCCCTCAGGGAGACATACATTTCAAGCCAGCAGCCTGGCTCTCCTTTGCGTTCCTACGACTTAGGTCATCCCACCGCGGATTGAACCTCTCGCACTTGCAGTTTGGCTACCCATACATGGGATCAAACTTCTTATACCTGCAGTTTATCCTCAACCTAGGATTAAACTTTCTCCTCCCCGCACTCTGACCTGCTCATGGGATTACGCTTTTCTTCTCGCCCTGAGGGGCGAACTACGTCGACCTGATCTCCTCTTCAATAGGAGTACGTAGGCAACCATGTCATATGGCTCGGTCGAAATAAAACAAAAACAACAAAAACATTTCTACCATCTTCTCCTCACAAAAATAACAAAAAAAACATTCCTACACCATTTCAGTCATACACAGCGTTGAACCTCTTACACCAGGTTCGAACTACGCAGATCTGATCTCCTCTTCAATAGGAGTACGTAGGAAACCATTCATGGTGCGGTCTCACCCCCTACCAAAACACAAACCCTTGTCAGTTGGTACTGGAATCATCCTTCAATCCACTACATTTCATTTGGCTTCAGACCAAAGGGATGGAATTACCTGAACTCCTCCCAAGTAGAAGATTCAGCGACCATCTAAGCTGCGGTCATACCTCGAAGAGCAACACCAATCCATAAGAGGTGGAATTAACTAGGCTTCTCCTAAATAGAAGTACTGGCGACCATCTGTGGTGCGATCAATCTCAGAGAGGAACACCACACTCCTCTCCACATTTCCATTCAGAAACCAGTTCCAAGAAACCAAAGATGGTAGGGATACATACAAATCGATGATCCATTCTGAACTATCCAGAGAAAACTCAATGTCCATCCACCCTGGAGGAATTCAGAATACATCAAGATCACAAGCCCTGAAGCAGCAGGCAAAATATCAAGCAAGTATTCAGGCATATCAAAAAGGGAAGTGATCAAAAATATATTTCCCTGCCATATATATAATGCTGTTTGATATACGCAATGTAAGCTATACATGACAAAATGACTAAGCTAGTCTGTGTAGGTAAATACAAGCTCATCTACAAGTCAGGATATATGCGAGCTAATAAGCCTAACATTGCGTCCCTCTCAGAAGAAGGAGGCGAAGCTGTGGTCTCCTGTACGAGAATATCTACACGACCCAATAGATCTGCAGCTATCTGCATGGTGACCATATGATCATCAATATATGCGCTCATCTCTGCAATCATGCCAGTGGTAAGGGATCTCATGGCAGTACTATCTATGACGGCTACATCCCGGGCAGATATAGCACTATCCCGCTCAACTATCACTGCGTCTCTGGCTGATCTGGCCTCATCCCGCTCAGTAACAGTGGCATCTCTGCAATCTAATGCCTCGTCTCTCTCTCTAATAGAGCTGCATCTCTCCCATCAAGGGCAGTCAACATCATAGATTGAGCCTGATCTCTCTCAAAGGTCATCGATGAAGACTACTTGCTCTAGAAATCTTTGTCTTAAGTCTTTGAATCACAACAATCTTCGGTACTAAGGAGAATCCGGAAGAAATCTTTGGCAACCAAAGACGGCGGGCTCCTCCTCGATGTAGGTATCGATGTCCTCCATGGGCTCTACATCGTCTGACTCGTTATCCGAGTCTCTGCAGAATCTTCTTTGCGGTAAACAAAATCTCTATCGCCATCCATGCGGAATACTCTGCAGAACAACCTGGATGACTGACAGAAAAAGAAGCTATCTCACGCTAATCCCAACAAGCATACACCCGAGATTGGTCCTCTGCTGAGAGATATCGAGAATCTGAACGCTGACCTATCGCCCCATTGAAAGGATGAAAATCCTAGAACTGGTCGAACTGCGACATCACGGCCAGTGGGTGATAAGTAGTCACACCCCTCAAGCCAGCCAGAGGGAGGAAGTCCATGCCCAGAGCATGTGTAATGAAGCTGTATGGTGAGCAAAGCCCCGAGCACGGTAATATGCTGAATGGATCTCTGATATCTGCCAAAAATGCAGACCAAGACAGAGCGTCTATACACTCCGACAGCTGAAAGGAGTATGACATGGCTACATCATGGGTGAACCAATACCCATGCTGTCTAAGGGTACCAACCGGTCTCAAGTGTGACATAAATGTCTATCTCGTCCATGTATCGTGGCATATAGACATACGACAGTACGCACAGCAACAGTACATCAACTCTGGCCAAACAACAGTACATCTAAAGTCACCCTGTCTGGTGGTGACATGCTATCATACGAAGATCGAATACCCAGTACCACCACTGATGGTGGGGTATGATCTATACGGCTAACTGTGGAAGAAGACATCTGTACGGGCCGTGTCCTAAGACCATCCAGGGTTCAATGCTAAATATCTCTAGACATACATACATATGCATAACATGATACATGCATAACAGATAATGGATGGCAATATGATATAGGGAATGGAAAAAATGGTGCATACATTCCTAAGTATATCATCATATAATACATCATTTTCTCTGTCAGACTACAAATCTGGGAAATGGGGCACAACTACCCTACTACTAACAGAGGCCTATCAAAAGATATAGCGAGAATGGGGAACAACCACCCAATATCTAACAGAGGCCTATCTAAAGATATAACAAGAATACACATCAGAAGAAGACCATGGTGTCGATGTCCACATCATCAATCCTTTTCACCTAATGTAACTCCTCCTAAGTCACTAGATCTCTATCAACAGGGATGTCAGGCCTATAAAGAAGAGGATCTGCACCGGCAAAACCGAATGGGTCGTCTGAGGGGCCAGTGCTTGAGCTGGAAGGAACAAATGACTCCGTCTCTGCTGGATCTCTGCCCAAATGCAGGATAAATATATGTGCCTGGTCCAACTTCCGGGTCAAACTATCAATCTGGGTCATATGAGTCGGAGCTCAGACACAAGCTACCCAATCCGTCATCATCAAGGATCCTGGAACCATATCCCCCATAAACTGTGTGGCGCGGGACTGGGCTCCAATAGTATGAGGTAACCACCAACGCTGGAACATCTCCTGAGTACATGGACCCTCTGATAATGCAAAACTGTCAACCCCCAACAATGGGATATCAGTGACGGGTGACTGTGATATGGGCCAATGACGCCTGGCAGGAGGCAATATCGGTATACGGATCTCCCCTATTGTGCTCCTAATAGCACGCTCTCCTAAATAGAGCTCCCAGCGTCCATCTGTGAAGAGAGGAACTCTCCTGGTGGAAATCAAATACTCGACTCGGTCGGTGTCCATCCTCAAAGCCGATGGTCAAATGTTCCCTGAATAGGAATCCATGTAATGGTATCAAATTGTCGAACTCCACCGCGATACTGGCGGTGAGTGAATCCCTCAACTACTGGGGACCTCCTAAGAAAATAGAATGGTGCCATCGTCGTCCTCGTGGATAGGTATCTAAACCCAACACACTCCACAGGGACGCAAAACATGGGAGCCTCTCATAGGCCCAAAATTGCCAACACAATGGCAAACCATCTGCTATCGATAAACACTCTTAACCTATGAATGGGAAAAGATAAGAGAAATACTCACCAAAGTGAGAAATGGGTAAAATCCTAGCCAAGCCTCATTCGAACCACAGCAGCGCATACGCGCATGCCCCCAGGAGAAAATAAAGTAAAGGTATATGAGCCCTAATCATACTCTCCAATCGGTCCACATCATGTGTGGCGCCGATCAAAGCAAAGGATACCGTAGAAGAGTTATCTCGCTATGAAGCGACCTCGAATGATCATCGGGAATAATCATGCAGAATCGATCCCCGACTTCGACATCATCGTGGCATGGGCTCACTCAAAAGCCCACTCATAGCATCTACGCTCAAAGGACCTGAACGGACAGTCCTGCCTTTGAGTGCCTTCGCCGAAACTCCTAATAAGGATATGATGGTAGTAGGGGTAATATTCGCCATGCAAGGCACTGGCTCCCCTCCAAACTCCATACCTGTGATAAATCGCCAATCCATCGGCGTCATCATCACCTCGCAATCCAGTAGATGGAGTGACTGAGTCTGATGAAACCATCGCTCAGACAATTCCCTGAGGTAACTCCAGGGACAATGACGGGGAAGGATGGAGAAGAATGCCTCAAATCCCCACTCATGCACTACTGCTCTATAGTCAGGATGAAGTGCCTGGTACATGGAGTGAATGCTGATCCAGTTCCCTCGAGGCTGTGTAAAACTAGGAACCTTCATGGAATGCAGATCAACATCAAAACCCTTTAATCCTCAACAATAGGAAAGAAGGAAGATCAAAGTCTAATGCTATACCTCGTTAGCATGCAAGTACATCGATGGATGTCTGCTCAAATCACCCAGCAAATCTGGGTTTGCCACCTGAATACTCAGAAGCTCCCTACGAGGGACATGTGCAGCAGGAGCGGGATCCTCAATCGGAATATTCGCCTCCTCGTCCTCAACGTCTGGCACATCTACCCAGACAGGACGAATCACGGCCTCCACCAACCGACGAGGCTGTCTGATAGAACGGGGACGAGGCACTTCTGAAGCCCTCCACCGTATGCAAGAAGTGGTCCTGTGAGAACTGCTCGGCTGATCCCGATCCATGATAGCTGGACAACAAGTCTCCAAATCACCTCAGAAAAGGTGTGGTATTTCCTTACCTGGAGCTTTCCAAAATGCATTTATGACTATATGCATGCATGCATTTACTTTAATATACAATAGAGTTAAAATGCATGACTACCCAATGCCTACATTTGAATTTTTTTTGCCATAGTCCCTTTTGAAAATAGGACTATCCACATGCACATAGGCATGTCTAGGTGGCCATTCAGTAGCACACCTGCCCCAAAGTCATATACATAATATATGCATTAAAAATCAAAATCATCATGCATAAGGTCAACCTCAATACTAGGAGTACTTTGCCTTGCTACCTTTTGCTCATTGGACCTCAAAATAGGACAAAAAAATAGCAGAAAAAGGTGCCAATTTGACTGTCTCAAAAGTCAAAAATTTTCACATAATTATGTTCAGCATGGTTTAATACTAACATTTACTATGTTGAATATTTTTTATCAAGTCATTTGTGCATACATAATCACTACTATGTGTTTAGATGCATTTCATGTGATAACTCACAATCCAACAGATAAAAACTGGAAAAAATACATGCATACGTTACCAGGATAGTGTAGAACACTTGTACAGTGATAGAATTTGCAGAAAGTAGCCCGAACTCAGCAGATCTGAAAGAGGCTCACGGATTTTCCTTTGCGCGACAAGTTGAAAGTGACTTGTGAGACCAACCTACTGGAATTTATCATCCGCGATTGGCCGCAGGCCCTCCTGCGGCTGCAGAAGGTGCACCTGCGGCACCCTATGTGGGTCCCACCCCTCCGGCTCGGTCTAGTTCGAGTTGCAAAGGAGTTCTTACGGACTAGAAAGGTGAAATCGAGAATAAAGATGCCACACGATTGAGCAAAACAACATACAATCCTGGTCTTCTCAGATGAGACTTTTAATCGGTACATCACTCATTGGTAGTCACCTGAACAGAAGGTATACCCTGCCGATGATCTCAGTTGTCACAAATCACATACGACAATACCTTATACAGGTCCGATGCCGCCAACTCCAGGTTGTTACCCTACGTGAGTCCCCGAAGGGGGTTATAACGTGAGTCCCTGACAGGGGTTACAATGTGAGTCCCCGACGGGGGTTACAACGGGGGTTACAACGTGAGTCCCCGACGGGGGTTACAACGTATATCTCCGGTGGGAGTAACAATGCATGCTCATCCGTTGACACACAAATCAGCGAAGGTCAAGCAGCCTTGATGTTATTTTAGCCGATAACGATTAAACCTATCAGAGCTCTAGAGTTATTCGAGGTTTTCACACCCGACTGATCGTATTCCCCAGCATAACCACGGCAGGGGTCACAATTCAATGCTCCGATGATTTACACGACAACGGAGGTCAAGTAACCCTGACAATCTACCCACAGAGTTTCAGCCGTTGATTCACACGTTGACGAAGGTCAGGCATCCCTGACAACATTTGCTGTTGGCAGTAAATCCAACCAGATCTTGACATACTCTGGCGATACTAACCAGAAAAAGTCAATGTTATCAAAGAGGATAGATGATGGAATATGTTATACACATCCTCAAACAGATCAAGATTTATCCCCACAGATCTCTTATATATAAGAGGTACATCTTCTGGATCAAGTCATACTCAAAGACCCAGGAATTTGGTGATAACTCCAACATCAACATCCTAACAGATTCAGATTACACATCAAATCTGGTCATCATTGCCAATCCCCAGTTGAAGCAACAAGGAGCCAGTAATCATCCCCAGCGTGTTGGGCTACAACCCCGTACACAGGCATCATACATTTGCATCATGTTGCTACCCATAGTACCATGTTTGTCTTGTTGCGTTTCAAGTGTCTAGTATTCTTTATCCTACCCAATGCATCGCCATGCATGAGTATGATAAAGAGGGGCATCTGTAGACACTCAAAATTTTCTGTACTACTGTCACTAACATTGCAGGAGGACAGATTCAACTTTTAAGAGGGAGCCTTGAAAGACAATCCAAATCCATCTGGGATACTACTAGGAAGTTCAAAGATCAACCCCGGATCGCAATCTGGGAGTAATAATTCCAACCTCGGATGTAACCCCGAGGCTTATAGATACAATACCGGAACACACCCCGGAGAAGACCGATTAATCTCGGAGATAATCCTGAGATATCCAGTCTCAGTCCCTTCCATGGGAATAGCCCCCAACCTTGGTGATAACCCTGTACAGGTTCGACACACGATTAAATATATATAAATGTATATATATATATATATATATATATATATATATATATATATATATATATATATGAACTGTGGTCGGACTCTATTCGATGAGCCTGGATTTTACATCCGGTGCATTTACTTTGCTTTTGTATATATATATATATATATATATATATATTTATATATATGAACTGTTGTCAAACTCTGTTCGATGAGCCTGGATTTTACATCCGAATATGCTTTATTGCTTTTTAAGTAATATATATATATATATATATATATATATATATATATATATACATACATACATATATATATATTTTACGTCCCACCGAGTTTCCTTCGTGGCGATTGATCGCTTTTCTGACTTTATTTATATTTTGTCCCTTTGGAGTTCCTTAAGTGGCGGTTGGCCGTATTCTGATTTTATTTACGTTTTGTCCCGTCTGGAGTTTCCTCCATGGCGGTTGATATCTTTTAACATCTTTATTTATATTTTCTGATCCCCCATGGAGGTGCTTCGTGGTTGGTGATCATGTCTGTATATATATATTTACAGCTTTTATATATATACCGCCATCGCTTTCATATAAATTACGATGATTCTCATAGCCTAGGAATCATGTGATCACAGATTCATCCCATTGAATCTAGATTCGGTTCTCGTGATGGACATTTTCAGCTGTAAGCAGCTTGTAAATTATTCTGCGGTGTCTGAATTTCCTCTGATGGTTTCCATACCCACGAGGAAGTCGGCATTATTTTGTACATTATTTTCGTATGGATGCCTCGCATCTGTCAAATAAAATCAATCAAGCCAAACACTTAATAAAATGGGAGTGTAAAAGGTCTCAATTACTATTGAGCATCAGGGTTTGAAAAACCTCTTTTATAAAACATCGCTGCCATATCTTGCTTACAATTAAATTTTTACATAAATTCAAACCCTGTGTATATAGGTGCGAACGAGGCCTCGCACTACTTCCAAATAACAACACATTGACCCATACACACACATATTCAGATAATAGTTTCTTGAAAAGAGGCGGTCACCATGGTAACACAGATGTCGGGGGGTGCCTAACACCTTCCCAAGATAACCAAGTCCCCTGACCCTAATGAATCTTGGTTTCACCGAATTCGTTTAGTAGTATCACATTCTTCGGGTCAATGTGCAAACCTTTTCTCGGTTGTGTTGGTACAACCACTTAAAAACCAATCATGCGACTCTTAACGATCCATCATCGACATTATACATGTCGGACCTTTTTCACTTATTTTTTCAAACAAATCTCACCTAAAATGAGAACACCAAAGAACAAGTAACGGAAAGGGACATTCAAAAATCCCGACGTCGACAACAACAAATGCTGTCAGGGATGTCTGACCTTCGTTGACATGTACTTCATCGACAAGTGAATCAACGGCTGAAAAAATCCTATGGGATAAACCGTCACGGTTGCTTGACCTTCGCTGACGTGTAAATCAACGGTTGATACTCTATGGGTAGATTGTCAAGGTTGCTTGACCTTTGCTAACGTGTGAATCAACGGCTCATTGCGTTATGACCCCCGCTGGGGATCCACTGGGGATATGAGTAATCGAGCATGAAATCCTCGAATAGCTCCAGAGCTCTGATAGGTTTAATCGCCATCGGCTGAGATAACGTCAAGGATGCTTGACCTTCGTTGATATGTGTGTCAATGGTTGAATGTGCGTTGTAATCCCCTGTCGGGGCTTCACGTTGTAACCCCCGTCGGGGATCTACGTTGTAACCCCCGTTGGGGATCCACGTTGTAACCCCCGTCGGGGATCTACGTTGTAACCCCCGTCGGGGATCTACGTTGATCTTAAGGGTAATGACCCTGAGTTGGCAGCATCGGACCTGTACAAGGTATTTCTGGATGTGATTTGTAACCAATGAGATCATTGGCAGGGCATACCTCGTATTCGGGTGACTACCAATGAGTGATGTACACACTCAAAGTTTCATCTGAGAAGACCAGGATTACATGCTGTTTTGCTCAATCGCGTAGCGTTTTTATTCCCGATTTGACCTTTCTAGTCTGCAAGAACTCCTTTGCAACTCTAACTAGACCGAGCCAGAGGGGTGGGGCTCACATAGGGGTGCCGCAGGTGCACCTACTTCAGCCGCAGATGAGCCTGCGGCCAATCATGGATGATATAATCCAGCAGGTTGGTAACACAAGTCACTTTTAACTTGTTTCGCTAAGGAAAATCCGAGAGCCTCCTTTAGATCTGCTGAGTTCGGACTACTTTCTGTAAATTCTATCACCGTACAAGTGTTCTGCACTATCCTGGTAACGTATGCATGTATTTTTTCCAGTTTTTATCCGTTGGAATTTGAGTTATCACATGAAATGCATCTAAACACATAGTAGTGATTATGTATGCACAAATGACTTGATAAAAAATATTCAACATAGTAAATGTTAGTATTAAACCATGATGAACATAATGATGTGAAAAAATTTGACTTTTGAGATAGTCAATTTGGCACCTTTTTCTACTATTTTTTGTCCTATTTGAGGTCCAATGAGAAAAAGGTAGAAAGGCAAAGTACTCCTGATATTGAGGTTAACCTTATGCATGGATTATTTTGATTTTTAATGCATATATTATGTATATGACTTTGGGGAAGGTTTGCTACTGAATGACCACCTAGACATGCCTATGTGCATGTGGATAGTCCTATTTTCAAAGGGGACTATGGCAAAATTTTTCAAAATGTAGGCATTGGGTAGTCATGCATTTTAACTCTATTATATGTTAAAATAAATGCATGCATGCATATAGTCATAAAATGCATTCTAGAAAGCTCCAGGTAAGGAAATACCACACCCTTTTTGAGGTGATTTGGAGACTTGTTGTCCAGATATTATGGATCCGGATCAGTCGAGTAGTTCCCGTAGGACCACTTCTGGTATATGGAGGAGGGCTTACAAGTGCCTCATCCCAGATTACTCGAACGACCTAAATCGATTGGTGGAGGCCATGATTCATCCAGTCCAGGCAGATGTTCCAGACGTTGAGGATGAGGATGAGGATATTCCGATTAAGGATCCCGCTCCTGCTGCACATGTTCCCCGTAGAGAGCTCCCTTGTTTTCAGGTGGCAAACCCAGAGCTTCTGGGTGATTTGAGCAGACATCCCTCGATGTACTTGCATGCTAACGAGGTATGACGTTAGATCTTGATCTTCCTTCTTTCCTATTGATGAGGATTAAAAGGCTTTGATGTTGATTTGCATTTCATGCAGGTTCCCGGCTTCACACAACCTCGAGGGAATTGGTTTAGTATACATTCCATGTATCAGGCTCTTCATCCTGATTACAGAATGGTAGTGCATGATTGGGGATTCAGGGCATTCTTCTCCATCCTTCTCCGTCGTTGTCCCTGGGATTACCTCAGGGCATTGTCTGAGCGATGGTTTCATCATACTCAGTCACTCCATCTACTGGATTGCGAGGTGATGATGACGCCGATGGATTGGCGATTTATCACAGGTATGGAGTTTGGATGGGAGCCAGTGCCTTGCGTGGCGAATATTACCCCTACAGCCGTCAGATCCTTGTTAGGAGTTCTGGCGGAGGCGCTCAAAGGCAGGACTGTTTGTTCAGGTCCTTTGAGCGTAGATGTTATGAGTGGGCTTTTGAGTGAGCCCATGCCTGATGATGTCAGATTCAGGGATCGTATTCTTCGACGATTATTCCTGATGATCATTAGAGGCTGCTTCATAGCAGATAACTCTTCTACGGTGTCGTTCGCTTTGATTAGTGCCACGCGTCATGTGGATCGTATTGGAGAGTATGATTGGGGTTCCTACACCTTTGCCTATTTCCTCCGGGGCATGCGTATGTGCTCACAGGGTTTGACCGAGGCTTGGCTAGGCTTTTACCCATTTCTGCTGGTGAGTATTTCTCTTGTCATTTCCCATTTAAAGGTTAAGAGTGTTTACTGATCGCAGATTTTTTGCCATTGTGTTGGCAGTTTTGGGCCTACGAGAGGCTCCCATGCTTGCGTCCTGTGAGTGTGTTAGGTTTAGATACCTATCCACGAGGATGATGATGACATCATTCCATTTTGGCCGGAGGTCCCTCAGAATGAGGGTTTCACTCACTTTGCAGTGTAATTGGAGTTCTTGACGGTGACACCATCACATGGATTCCTATTCGGGGGAACACTTGACCATCGGTTTTGAAGATGGATACCGATCGGAGTCGAGTGCGTGATTTCCACCGAAGAGTTCCTCTCTTCACAGATGGAGGCTGGGAGCTCTATTTAGGAGAGCATGCTATTAGGAGCACCACAAGGAAGATTTGTATGCCGATCTTGCCTCCTGTCAGGCGTCGTTGGCCTATATCACAGTCACCCATCACTGATATCCCATTGTTGGGGTTTGACGGCTTTACATTATCGAGAGGTCCTTGCACTCGTGAGACGTTCAGCGTTGGGTGGTTCCTCGTACTATCGGAGCCCGATCCGTGCCACCACGCTTTATGGGGATATGGTTCCGTGATCCGTGATGATGACGGATTGGATAGCTTGTTTTCGAGATCTGACTCATATGACATAGATTGATAGTTTGACCTGGCAGTTGGACTAGGCACATATATTTATCCGGTATTTGGGCAGAGATCTGGCAGAGGCAGCTTCATTTGATCCTTCTAGCTCAGGCACTGGCCCCTCAGATGACCCATTTGGTTTTACTGGTGCAGGTCCTCCTCTATATAGGCCTGACATCCCTGTTGATAGAGATCCAGTGACTCAGGAGGAGTTACATCAGGTGGACAGGATTGATGATGTAGATATTGACACCATTGCCTTCTTCTGATGTGTATTCTCGTTATATCTTTTGATAGGCCTCTGTTAGATATTGGGTGGCTGTACCCCATTCTCGCTATATCTTTTGATAGGCCTCTGTTAGTAGTAGTAGAGGCGTCATGCCCCATTTCCTGTATTTGTAGCTGTACAGAGATGATGTTTTAGATGTTGATATACTTAGGAATGTATGCACTATTTTTCATTCCCTATATCATATTGCCATCTATTATCTGCTATGCATGTATCATGTTATGCATATGTATGTATGTCCAAAGATATTCAGCATTGACCCCTGGATGGTCTTATGACACGGCCCGCACAGATGTCTTCTTCGGCCGTTAGCCGTATTGATCATACCCCACCATCATTGGTGGCATCGGGTATACGATTGTGGTATGATAGCATGACACCATCAGACAGGGTGACCGTAGATCATTTGCTGCAACATACCATGACCTTATTGATGTTTCAGGTTCCCGCAGGGTTTGTATATGGCATACTAGAGCATTGGGTATCGGATAGGCAGGTTTTCTGATTTGAGACCCATGAGTTGACTCAGAATTTTCTGTTCGACGGATTTGGCTATGAGGATAGTTATTTATGACATTTCGGGGATTTCACCGCATCGGAGGATTATTAGCGTTTAGCCAGGGTTGATGTACTGCTATTATGCGTACTGTCGTATGTCTATATGCCATGGTACATGGATGAGATAGACATCGGAGTCATCATGGCGGTGAGAGCTCTCAGGGAGGGTCGTACCATTATACCTATGATTGTAGCAGAGACCCTGCGGTCAGCATCCTACTGCTGCACTTATCCGATAGGAGTGTTCACGGGTAGCTCGGTCATGCTATATGTATGGTTTATGTCCCATTTGAGACCGATTGGCACTCTTAGACGGCATGCGTATTGGTTCACCCATGATATAGCCATGTCGTACTCCTTTCAGCCATCGGAGTGTATAGATGCTATATCTTGGTCCACATTTTTGGCGGATATTAGAGATCTATTTGTCATATTGCCATGTTCGGGGCTTAGCTCGCCATACAGCTTTATTATTCATGCTCCGGGTATGGACTACCTCCCTCTGGCTAGTTTGAGGGGCGTGACTACTTATCACCCGCTGGCTGTGATGTCGCAATTTTACCAGTTTCAGGACTTTCATCCTTTCGAGGGGGGGATAGGTCAGCGTTCAGTTTTTCGCTATCTTTCAACAGAGGACCGATCCCGTGTGTACGCTTGTTGGGATCAGCGTGAGATAGCTGATTTTTCCATTAGTTATCCAGGTAGTTCTGCAGAGTATTCTGCATGGATGGAGATAGATATTTTATCGGCTGCGGTAGTATCCACAGTACCAGATAGTGAGTCAGATGATGTAGAGCCCATGGAGGACATCGATTCCCACATCGAGGAGGAGTCCACTGCTTTGGGTTGCCAAAGATTTCCTCTAGATTCTCGCCAAAGACTAGTACTATTGTGATTCAAAGACTCGAAGATACACTTGGCGAGTCTTCATCCGATGACCTTCGAGAGAGATCGAGCTCGATCGTTGATATTGGCCGCCTTGATGGGAGAGACGCACTTATTAGAGAGAGACGAGGCATTAGCTCGCAGAGATGTCATTGTTGTTGAGCGAGATGAGGCCAGTCGACCGAGAGGCAGCTTATAGTTGAGCGGGATAGTGCTATATCTGCCCGGGATGTAGCCATCATAGATAGTACTGCAGTGAGGTCCCTTACCACTGGCATGATCACAGAGATGAGCGCTTAAATTGATGAGCATATGGTCACCATGCAGATGGCTGCAGATCTATTGGGTCATGTGGATATTCTCGTACAGGAGACCACAGCTTCGCCTCCTTCTTCTGAGAGGGACGCCATGTTGGGCTTGTTAGCTCGCATATACCCTGACTTGTAGATGAGCTTGTATTTTCCTGCACAGACTGGCTTAGCCATTTTGTCATGTACAGTTTATGTTGTATATATCAAACAGCATTATATATATGATAGAGAAATATATTTTTGGATCACTTCCCTTTTAGGTATGCTTTGCTACTTGCTTGATATTTTGCCTGCTGCTTTAGGGCTTGCGATCTTGATGTATTCTGAATTCCTCCTGGGTGGATGGACATTGAGTTGTCTCTAGACAGTTCAGAATGGATCATCGATCTGTATGCATCCCTACCATCTTTGGTGTCTTGGGACTGGTTTCTGTATGGAAATGTAAAGAGGAGTGTGACTTTACTCTCTGAGATTGACCGCACCACAGATGGTCGCCAATACTTCTATTTAGGAGAAGCCTAGTTAATTCCATCTCTTATGGATTGGTGTTGCTCTTTAAGGTATGACCGCAGCTTAGATGGTCGCTGAATCTCCTATTTGGGAGGAGTTCAGGTAATTCCATCCCTTTGGTCTGAAGCCAATGAAATGTAGTGGATTGAAAGGTGATCCCAGTACCAACTAATAAGGGTTTGTGTTTTGGTAGGGGGTGAGACCGAACCATGAATGGCTGCCTATATACTCCTATTGAAGAGGAGATTAGGTCTGCGTAGTTCGAACTTGGTGTAAGAGGTTCAACGCTGTATATAGCAGAAATGGTGTAGGAATGTTTTTGTTGTTTTTTGTAAGGAAAAGGGTGGAAATGTTTTTGTTGTTTTTGTTTTATTGCGACCGGGCCATATGAAATGGTTGCCTACGTACTCCTATTGAAGAGGAGATCAGGTCGACGTAGTTCGCCCCTCAGGGTGAGATGAAAAGCGTGATCCCATGTACAGGTTAGAGTGCGGGGAGGAGAAAGTTTAATCCTAGGTTGAGGATAATTTGCAGGTATGAGAAGTTTGATCCCATGTATGGGTAGCCAAACTACAAACGCAAGAGGTTCAATCCGTAGTGGGATGACCTAAGTCATAGGAACGCAGAGGAGCCAGGCTGCTGGCTTGAAAAGTATATTTCTCTGAGGGGCAAAGTATGGAAGAGTTGCATGTTGTAAAGCGTTAAAGAATCGGAATGACTGGTGATCTGATGGTCCAACACCAGGATGTTTGCTTGATGGTCACTTCAGACATAGTACCATTTCACGATGTCTGAATTGATGAGTTGTGGAAATTCATCGCCGTCCATTTCTTGCAATTTGAGAGCGCCTCCTGTCAATACTTCCTTGACAACAAACGGGCCTTCCAGCTTAGGGCGAATTTTCCTTTAGATTGATCTTGGTTGTCAATGATCTTCTTCAAAACCAAGTCATGTTGTTTAAACTATGTAGTAATGGACTTTTTGTTGTAGGATCTGGCGATCCGTTGCTGATATAACTGACCATGGAAGATAGTCGTGGTTCGCCTTTCGTCTATCAGAGACAATTGGTGATACATGTCTTGTACACATTGGTCTTTATCTAGCTGAGCGTCTATCAACACTCTGAGGGATTCCATTTCAACTTCTATGGGTAGCACTGCTTCCATCTCATAGGTTAATGCGTAGGGGGTTTCCCCAGTGGAAGTGCGCATTGAGGTTCTGTAGGCTAACAGAGTAAGAGGCAATAGGTCAGGCCAATCTTTGTTGTTGGCGGACATCTTTTGCATAATCTTCTTGATGTTTTTGTTAGCCGCTTCAACAACACCATTCATCTTCGGATGATAGATGACAGAGTTAAGATGTTTGATGTGGAATTTACTGCATAATTCCTCCATCATTTTGTTGTTGAGGTTCTTAGCTTTGTTTGACACAATAACCTCTGGTTGTCCATATCGACAAACGACATTGTTTCTGATGAAAGCAATGATGACTTCTGTAGTAACCCTGGGGAAGGAGGCTGCTTCTACCCACTTGGTGAAATAGTCGATTATGGTGAAGATAAATCGATGACCATTACTAGTTTTAGGCTCAATGGGCCCGATAACGTCCATTCCCCACATTGAGGAGGGCCAAGGTGAACTCATGTTGTGTATTTCCCTTGGAGGGGCGTGTATAGCATTCCCATGAATCTGGCACTGATAACATCTTTTGACGTGGTCATTGCAATCAGCTTTGAGAGATAGCCAATAATGTCCTGCCCTAAGGACTTTTTTAACAAGGAGGGGCCCACAGACTCCACCATGGATTTCATCCATAAGCCTTTGGGCTTGATCTTTGTCAAAACATCTGAGGAGACCTAGTCCTGCATCTCTTTTGTAGAGCGCATCTCCACTCAGGTAGAATTTCATAGCAAGTCGATGGATCCGCCTTTTCACAATCGGACTCGCTTCCGCGGGAGTAGATCCATAGGCTGGGGCCTTGTGTAGGGAAATTGTGACGCTTGACAAGTGTTCCTTATCTGATATGCGAATCAAGGAGGCCAAAGTTGCTAACGCATCCGCAAAGTCATTCCTATTATGAGGAATGTGTAGAAAGGAGATTTCTTCGAACTCCACAACCATCTGTAAAACTTGCCGATGGTAAGGCAGCAAATGTAGTTCCTTGGTTTGATAGATTCCGGTGGATTATCTTATTACCAACTCTGAATCTCCAAAGATAGTTAACCACCTGATGCCCATTGAACGGGCAAGTTTTAGCCCTTTGAGATATCCTTCATACTCAACTGTATTGGTTGTCTTTGATAAACCGCAATTTGACCACGACGGATATCGCTTCCCCGCATGCGGATATTAGAACTGCTCGACTCCAACCTTCCATATTAATAGCTCCATCAAAATACATCTTCCATGATTGGCGACATCGTCTCGATGGTGTTGTTTGACTGCTATTACTCCTTCATCGGGGAAATATGTTTCCAAGGGTTTGAAATCCCCTGAAGGTGCGGCGACCAGTTGATTCGTAATTCCTTAACCTTTGATGGACTTTTGAGTCACATATACGATGTCAAATTGTTGTAGGATCAACTGCCATCTAGACAGCCGACAATTTAACATGGGTTTATTGAACACGTATTTGAGAGGATCCACGCGGGATATGAGATGGGTTGTGTGACCATGGAAGTAATGCTGTAACCTCATGGAAGCCCATGCTAAAGCACATCAAGTTTTCTCAATCAGAGTGTACTTGTGTTCACTGTTGTTGAATCTTTTGCTGAGGTAATAGATAGCTCGTTCTTGGCCTCTATCGTCTTTCTGCCCCAACATGCAGCCCATGGCATTGTCACTTATGGACAGATACATGAACAGGGGAACATCATCCCTGGGTGGTACCAACACGGGAGCTTTGACTAGCTATTTCTTGATTGTGAGGAAGGCATTTTGACACTCATCATTCCATTTCATGGAGGAGTTCTTCCTTAACAGCTTGAAGATTGGCTCACAAAAGTCTTTATGAGTTGAGAGATAAACCTGCTAATGAAGTTGATTCTTCCCAAAAATCTTCGTATTTCCTTCTCTGTCTGAGGAATGGGCATTTCCGTGATGGCCTGGATTTTGGTAGGATCCAGCTCAATTCCTAGCAACTTGCCTGATTTAACTCCAATGGCACATTTAGCTGGATTCAACTTCAAGTTGTACTTATGCAACATGTTGAACAAATTTCTAAGATGGTCTAGATGGTCATCCTCCTTCTGGGACTTGACAATGATGTCATCCACGTAGATCTCGATCTCTTTGTGCATTAAGTCGTGGAAAAGAGCCATCATAGCTCGTTGATAGGTGACTCCGGCATTGATGAGGCCGAATGACAACCGTCTATAGCAAAAAGTTCCCCAAGGCATGATGAAAGCAGTTTTCTCACGATCTTCCTCAGCTACCATGATCTAATGATATCTCGCAAAGCAATCAACAAAGGAGTACATGTCGTATTGCGCATTATTGTCAATGAGAATGTGGATAAATGGCACGAGAAAGCTATCTTTTAAGCAAGCTTTGTTCAAGTCCCGGTAATCCACGCAAACTCGCACCTTCCCTCAGGGTTTAGGCATGGGCACAATGTTGGATATCCACTCAGGATATGTAGACACCATGATGATGCCAGCTTGAAATTATTTCACAATTTCTTCTTTTACCTTTAAACTCCATTCAGGTTTTAATCGCCTGAGCTTTTGCTTGACTGGCTTAAATCCCTCTTTGATGGGAAGGCGATGAAGGACAATGTTAGTGGACAAACCCACCATGTCTTCATGAGACCATGCAAACACATCCTGAAATTGGGTTAGTAGCATAACCATGTCATTCCTTTGGTTTGGGGTAAGGTCTGAACCAATCTGGATTAACTTAGGGCTTTCTAAGGTTCCGAGATTGAATGAAGTGGTTTGGTCAAGGTTGGGTTTAGGTTTGTCTTTGACCCATTCTTGAATTTCTGGAGGCACCTCAATGTCATCCTATATATCCATCAAGGTTGAATTCATCTCTACATCAAAGGTACAATCCTTGTGAAGAAGAGGCACCGTATCAGCAAGTACAGGCACATCTAAATTCAGGGTCCTGAAACAAAATATGATTTCACTTAGTATATATGAAATGTTTTGATCATACACAGTGTTATCATATACTGACAAAATAAATTTCTAATACTGTACAGAAAAGTAACCGTGTTGAGGACACTCTGGTTCAGCGTTGACCGTGACCAGGCTATTATTGATAATGTATTTCAACTGTTGATGAAGGGTGGAGGGGACTGCCCCTGCCATATGAATCCAAGGTCGTCCCAAGAGCAGGTTGTATCCCGAATCTATCTTGAGTACATGGAAAGATACGCAGAATGTATGGGGACCAATTTCTATTTGCAATTCAATTACTCCGACCGAATTTCGGCGGGCTCCATCAAAAGCTTTAATGACGGTATGGCTACTCCTGAGTCTGTTGAGATTGATATTCATCTTCACCAAGGTAGCATATGGACAAATATTTAGAGATGAGCCTCCATCTATCAAGACTCCAACTAGCATGTATCCGGAGGACAAGACCGTAATGTGCAACGACTTGCAATGACCGGTCCCCTCGGGCGGTATGTCATCATCAGTGAAGGATATCACATTGTTGTTAAAAATGTGATCAACCAGATGTTGAAATTTTTTCGTATCAACTGATGTTGGTAGATAGGCTTCTTCTAAAACCTTTTGCAAGATCTTCCGGTGATCCTCGAAAGTTAGGACAAGGTCCAAAATTGACATTTGTCGTGGAGCTTCTTTTAAGCTTAAAACCACCTTAGCTTCGTGATGACCCATAGTGCAGAGGAATTTTTCAATCTTCTCCATGAGTATTTTCCCCTTTGATTTGATGGTAGACTTCATCACCCGTTGGGGAAGATATAGTGGATTTTCCTTCGACACTGTAGCAGTGGTATGTGAGGTGGATCCTTCACCTTCTCTATAATTCCACAAAACTTTGTGCAAGCTAACAATAGGATATTGTGCTCTGCACGACAAGTTGATTGGCTCGGGAGCGACCACTTTCAAAGGATTGTTGCTTCCCCTGAGTTGAATTGTTGGCATTGTGAGTAATCTGTTAGCCCCATTAGTTTTAGTGGATATGACTGCTACCACACTCTTCCACTTAGTAGGACCTGTATTCTCACTTGCACATAACAAACTATCATCGTCCGCTAGATGTAAGACACCACTGTCAATTAGATTTTGGATGAGGTGGCGGAGTGCCCAACATTCTTATGTGCTGTGACCGCGAGAATGGGAGTGATATTGACATACTCCATCAGAGTTGTACCGTCCTGAACGGGGGTTGATTGGAGGTAGAAAGGAACTGATCCTTCCTTCATTGATTAACATCTGAAGGATTTCCTCCATAGGTTGGCCTAAATAGGTGAATTCCCTTTTGTTGGCAAAATCCCGACGGGCTTTGGCATTTGCTCTCTTTGTCACTTTGTCTTCCAGCATTTCATTTTCTGAAAGTGATGAGGGAATATTCATGACAAGAGGTAGGAGACTGGCATGCTCCTGGCTGATTAATTGACGTGTCACTTGATGCTGATAAGTCACAAATTCTGCCAATTGTTCAATTTGCTTACATAGAGCTTTCATTTTTCGTTCCATTGTGAACTACAACTTGGCATAATCCCATTTTTCAACACCGTCTTTGAGGGTTTGGGAGGATTCACAGTTAAAATCGGAATTCTGTCCGTTGCTCCAATTTATCATCTTGACATCTTCTTCTTTGTGTTGAGGAAGATGGTTATCTTGAACGTGAGGTTGATCTGGTTTGGTGACCACGATCTCACCGTTGTCTATAAGGTCTTGGATTTTGTGTTTCAAGGCCCAACAATCCTGAGTATCATGTCCAGGTGCCCCGGCATGATAAACACATTTCTGAGCAGCATTGAAACCCCATCCATTAGGGCTGGCTGGTGGAAGAAGATGCGTAATTTTCTTCTGGGTTGTCAGAAGATTGAGAATGTTTTCGAGGGTGTCCCCTAAGTGTGTGAACACTCGAGGGAGTTTGACTTCTCCACCTTTTGGTATTGGAGGGTTCGCAGACTGTGCTTGAAAGGGAGTGTAGTTTCTCCTTTGAATAGGCATGTTCTAATTACCTTTTTGACCCTGTAGTATTAGGGAAACATATTCCTCTTTCTTTTTATGGACCCTCCGGGGGGTTGTTTCCATAATTTCTGGATTGGATGTGATCAGCAACAGCTTTGAGTGCAGCTAGGTCTTGAATTTTTTCGGATTTCAAACCCATCTCAACCATCTCCCCATGTTTGACCATTTCAGAAAATGGTTTACCGATGCCGGCTAAAACTCTTTCATAGAAAGGAGCTTCTTGTATGTCTATGAAAGTCATGACCATCTCTGATTCTATCATGGAAGGACTAACTTGGGTAGCCAGGCGTCTCCACATTTGAGCATACTTTCTGAATGACTCATTAGACTGTTTCTTGATCTTGGTAATTTGATACCGATCAGGAGCCATATGAGATTGAAAGTTGTATTGAGTGAGGAAAGCATGTGCTAGCTCTTCCCAGCTATGGATCTTTGAGTTGTCTAATCTTGTGTACCACGAACGGGCTTCTCCAGTTAAACTTTTCTGGATCAATTGCATTCTGAGCTTTTCATCCTCTGCATAAGATCCAAGTTCTCCAATAAACACCTTTAAATGTGTGTAAGGATCTCCTAATCCGTTATATTTTTCGAAGTCAGGAGTTTTAAACTTTTCTGGAAAATGAACACCAAGGAAAATGCAAAGATCAGCATATGAAACACTCTCGTGTGTTCCAATTCCTTTGATAACACGAAGGGTCTCTTCCATTTGGAGGACTTTCTTTTTGATGTCTCTAGTGTCTGGATCTCCAGTGGGATGGGCAGGATCATGAGTTTTGTTGGTCGTATCCAACTGCAGTTCAGGTATTGTAATGACCTGGGTTCCCCCTTGTGTGGAGGATTCAGCATGCACGGGTATTTTTGGACCCTGAGTAGACTGGTGTAGTTCTTTGAGTAGAACAGCCAAATCTATAATTTGTTTGCTTAATCCATCGAATTCTTTTCGAGAAATCGGATTAAGGTCAATCTGTCGGATGACGACATGATTATTTGTGAAACTGTATCCTTTTTGGCTTTTGACCGGGTAGTAGGTCCGATTGGTTCCCTGCGAAAGACTTGCATAGTTTAGTCTTTAGGGAATGTGTATAATAACATGCTATGCGATGTGCCCATTTTAGGAATTTTATCCTGCAAAACGTATGTCAGCTGTTTGTAGCATGTTAATTAAAATATGTATGTGTACACATTTCTTCATATTTCTCATTACATGGAGATAGATATGGAATGAAATGACAAGTAATTGTGTTTACAAGTAATTGAAATGAGAGAGCATGAAGAGACTTTCCTCCGTTTTGGGTTTATCAAAGGCTAACCTATCTTAGGTTACTCTCGCGGCTTTTTGGCATGAAGGTTCCCAAATCATCGCAATTTACTCGACGGGAAATTAATCCGGTCTTTCAACTGGAGCGAATTTGGGTGGTGCCTTTCCGAGCCTCGGGAATCTCAGTCTTCCCACGAGTCCAAAGAATCAAACACCGATGGGATAGCCTCCGGTGGAGGGACCACACAACATACATTCATATACATCGCGTCTCACCGTATGAAAATGATGACATGTGCGAAGCACTAATATCACAAGCAGTTATGGTGCGAGGCACTAAGTGCAATAAGTAAAAGCATTCGTACACATTCATCATAAATGTAAATGCAACATCCACACACAAGCAGATAACATTTTTGAAAAGATTGTAATAGAGGCTTAAGTCCTCTTACTGGAGTCCCCAACAGAGTCGCCACCTGTCGACGTTGGGATTTTTAATTGTCCCTTTCCGTTACTTGTTCTTTGGTGTTCTCATTTTAGGTGAGATTTGTTTGAAAAAACAAGTGAAAAAGGTCCGACATGTATAATATCGACGATGGACTGTTAAGAGTTGCCAGCTGGTTTTTTAAATGGTTGTACCAACACAATCGAGAAAAGGTTTGCACATTGACCCAAGCTCGTTTCTAACAGACTAATTCACATGCAATTCATACAAAAACTTCATGTAAACATAATTCAAGAACTCCTAACATGTTTCTACCCATACAACAACATAAACAACAAATTTAAAACATCCAATTTCACTGTTTTTGCTAAAAACTCACTTTTTGATATTTCAATAAAAATCAACACTGTAAATTTTGTTTTTCAACCAAAACAATTAATTCAAAGTATCTTTATCAATAATTATACATACTCTATCAAATTAGATGGTCAATTTATCAACTAAACAACTAATTAATCCTCAATTTCTACTTTAAGTTAAACAATATATATTCACAAGAACTCTCTGTAAAAATGTTTTCTTCACAAATTACATACATATCATCAATTCATTGACTATAACTTATGAAAATAGTTTTAACAACATTAGTATGTCATATAAAGTCACATAGCAACAACAATTCATCCTTACATAAGAATTCTACAGAGAATTTGGGAAGAGAAAAACTAAACTTTAAAAACTAAAAAGAATAGGAGAAATACCTTGAAGAAGATGATGATGGCTATTCATTTCTATTCTCAAGTTTCTTCTTCTCCAATCTCTAGCCTTTCTTCCTCTCTTTTTTTCTTCTTCTCTTCTTCTTCCTCTGAGTTTTTCTTTTCTTCTCTCTAACCTCTCTCCTCTATTCTTACGTCTTATGATATAACGTATATGGATATAATGTATATATTAAATATATAATATAACTCTAACTTAACTGACATCAGTTATTTTTTATTTGAAATCAAAAGCCATAAGGCTTGTTTGGCTAACCATTAAAAAGATAATCAATTAACCCTTATGCCTTGTTTGGTAAAACACAATTAGATTAAAGACTTTAATAGGCATTAGGCCTTGTTTGGGCAAAAGCCAATTAACTCCTTTAATTTATTTTAGTAACTCCTTTATAGTAAGGTTATTTGTCACACTCCTTATTAAATTAAATAATCAATTTAATCAATTAAAATATTAATATATTAAATTACTTTAACACATAAATCATTATCACAAAACTATAATTTCTTTATAATTATAATTTTATTTAATCCAACTAACACCTTATTTTAATCACAAATTCCAATTAAAATATTATAATTCATTTAATCATTATTAGCTCTCTAACTTAATTATTAAATTAAATTAGTATATAATCTCATAGCAATTAATTTTCTTAGCTCCTTAATTATTTATTCAACAAATAATTAACTAAACCGCATCAACTCAAATTGCCATTAAATACTTATATAATTCAATAAATATTTAATATTGCAAATAAATATTTAATATTTAATATTTAATTATTTATTCAACAAATAAATAACTAAACCACATCAACTCAAATTGAACAATTATTTATTCAACAAATAAATATATCCATTAAATACTTATATAAATCAATAATTATTTAATATTACACTTTAAAATTCTGGAATGTTACATTACTTATAACAAACTAAAATTTATAAAAACATGGCTCTACAAAATAATGCATCGAAATCAATACAAGAGTTTAATTTAGGACTAAACGGATATTTTCGGATGCGGATACAGATATATTTGTATCCATATATGTATTTGTATTCAAAAATAAATTTTAATATCCGTATTTGATGGATATGCAATATGAAATATACATATTCGTATCTGATGGATAATATTTGAATACAGATATTATCCATATTCATTTTATACAATATAATATTGGATAATATATCAAGTATCTGCATATCCGTATCCGAATCCGAATCCACATTTGTTCAAAATAAAATTTTCAATTTTAGTTTTTTAATTCTCACACAATGTTAAATTAATAACCAAAAAAATTTATTCACTTAATCAAACTAATAATTAAAAATGAATCAAATGATGTATACTCAACCAAATAAAATATATAATAAAACTATATATGATATCCATATGTACTTTTTTAAATATTGTATATCATAAAATAGCTATAAAATATATATAATTAATTGATGATAATATTGTTATATATTGTATAACAATTTTAAATGAGATATTTAAACATGTGTGTGTGTGCACGCGTGTGTATATTAATGATACGGATATTAATGAATACAAATATGTATATATTTATATCCGTATCCATTTTGGACGGATACAAAAACAGATAACATTCGCTTTAACACATATATGGATAATATCTATTTTAACACGAATACAAATACGAATTTCAGAGCAAATATCGTATATTTCGGACTTCATTTACTGAACTAAAGTTTATTATTAAAATACGAGAAAAAAAAATAAAATATTATAAACTTATTGGAAAAACTTACTTTTTGTAAATTCAACTGGAATTATTAGTTTACTTTTTCATTAGTGTTCTTTAATGGATTGTTTTTCTTTTTATGTTAATTCGGCATATCTTTTACGATCTTGCTTAATATATATTAACACAGTTGTGTAGTACACAGTCGTTTATGACGACGGTTTTTTTGGACTATAGCGACGGGTGAACCGGCGCCATAGACCATACCTATAGCGACAGGTGAACCGTCGTTATAGTCCAAAAAATTTATCGCCGTAGACAACTGTGTACTACACAACTGTGTATATACATTTTTCCCTTTCAAATATGTGAGGGTAAAAAAGTTGGGATATATTAGCATCATTGTAAAGAGTTATTAGAGCTAATACGTTTTCTTCCTCATAAGTAAAAGTAGAAAACATAGGGTGATTGTGATGTGAAAAAGAGAACAACATATGATTAAATCTTTATTAGCATATACCTTCATTTTAATATTTTAGGGTTCACGATTAACCTCTCTTTTCCCCTTTTTCTTAAATTCTTGACGAGTCAAGGCCAGATGATACAGATATAAATTTTTTAGGTTATGTTTATTTATAAAAATGATGAGTGAGATAGAATTGTTTGTACTAATTTATTACTACTCTATATTATTTATTATATGATTAGTTTGTTATTTAATTCATTGGACTATATTTAATCATTTCTAAAGCTTTTGATGAGGGATTATAATCTCAATTGGAAAGGTTTTATTATATATAGACCTGGCAAAACATGGCCTAAGCCCGCGGGTCGGGCTTTGGGCTACAGAATTTTAGCCCAGTAAAACTTGGACGTTTTTGACCCGCCCATTTTTGGTCCAGCCCGCCACCCACCCGACCCATTTGGGCCAAACCCAAATAAATAACATAAAATAGGCACGAAATAGTATCAGTCCATCACGGGCCGGGTTTTGGGCTGCAGAATTTAGCCTAACAATTGGCCCGCCCGTTAGCACATATTAGCACAAAGAAATCCTAAAATTTAATCATAATAAGTAGCAGTAATAAATTAGTACAAATAATTTTATTCCAATCATAGTGCATTGATCGAAAAGATAGAATTCAATGGCGAATACATTAAATAGAAAGTGGTGTAATTTATTACCACTCTCATGACGATGGACGTAATTTTTGGACAAAATTAAAAAACATCAAAGTATTATAATTCCGACCCATTGAGAATAAGACGGTGTTTTGAATGTGATCGGTCTATTCGAAATAGATTGATCACCCTCACACTATGACCACGCTTGTTTGTAAGATTAACGTTTGAAATCGAATGATTTAATCTAATTCCTAATTCCTAATTCCTAATTCCTAATTCCTAATTCCTTGTTTGTTTGAAAATAAATTAGGCACTATTAGTTAATAACAAAATGACTTAAAGTTAAAAGACTATTTAAAGTATGTTTGCTTATTTAAAAAAAATGTGATTACTAATTTTGATTACTGTTTTTGTTTATTTGTATTTTGTAAATGAAAAGCATTTAAGTTTTTTTTTTTAAAACTAAAAAAATATTTATTATTAAAAAATTGCTAATCACTTATTTCAAGTATAAATTATTAAAAAATATATATTTTGAGAAATAAAGTTGGGTAATTGATAAAATAACTAAAATAAATAGAGATAGATTAATAACATACTTGATCAACCCTATTTAATAGATTTAATAAATAGTTATTAGTTCTAAATTGAAACCTATGAGTATTTCCATAAATAATAATTATAAGCAATTTTACAATCAAGTTACCATACTCGTTTACTTCTTAAGATGATTATAAGCATATTTGACTATGTAAGAACCCAACTTTTTATGAATAAAGATTTAATTTTTTCTAAATATTTTTTTGAATAATAAGGTTGATTTGATATTATGTTATAGTTATTGGTGATATATGCAAATTTTTAAAAGTAAGCAAGTTGTTATAAAATATTCGTTTGGTAGGAAAATATTCTTTTTGTTGAGAAATATTCGTACGACGGCACAATCATTGGTGGACCCCACAACGAAATAACTGTCGGATATAGGAAGCGACAAAAATAACTTTTTATAAAAATAACGGAAAAACTTTTGACGTTAAACTGTTAAAATACCCGGTTATAAAAGCACAGTAATACGCGTTGTTGCACAGTAGCATACGGTATTGTACAATGTTTGATTATTGATGTTTACGTAAGAAATCAATCATTTTATTCAATAATTGTCATAGTAGTTTCTACATAGTATCTCATATTATTGATTCTATTATTGTCACAGTCTCATCTGCACAATATTTTATATTATTAAATCAATAATTGAGACGACACAGTTATTCATATTATTATTTGTATAATTGACAATGTCTAAAAAATTCTGTCGAGTAAAGGGGTTAGGTTATTTAATTGTGTGCCAATAAGGATAAATCCTTATTTAAAAGCCTCCTCTTTTTTGGGAACGATCTGGTTGTCAATATTATGAATTATAATATTAATGATGAATAATTATTGATAAAAATATTTCCATTGTATTGGGAATATTAATGTTAGTGAAAATCGACATTTATTTTGATAATAGTTGATTTCTGGATGTTAAATTGACCAAACGGATAATTAATTGAAAAAATGAGCAATTAATTACTATTGGTTCACATGCAAGAAACTATTGGTTCACATGCAAGGAACTATTAGTTCACATGCAAGTACTATTAAGGGAGGTTATGCAAGATTGATAATACTTAAAGGACTAAATTAAAAATTGAGGCAATGATGAAGGTACTAAAGTATAATTAACTTTATAATTTGCCACATTTTCCTAGCCTATAAATACTCCTCATCTATTCATTATTTCCTACCATTTTTGAAGAGCAAAGTTATAATCACTGTAGACACTCGAAATTTTCTGTACACCTGTCACTAACATTGCAGGATGACAGATTCGTCTTTTAAGAGGGAACCCTGAAAGATGATCCATATCCATTCCGGATACTACCGGAAGTTCAGCATCAACCCCAGAACACACACTGGGAGTAACAATTCCAAACCTCGAGATAACCCCTTTAGGCGCAGCAGATCCAATACCGAACACACACCGGAGAGGATCGATTAATCTCGAAGATAACCCCGAGGTATTCGGGCCTCGGCCCCAATCATGGAATAGCCACCAACCTCGGTGATCACCCCAAGGAATGCGCTTTGGGCGATAACCCCGTAAATGCTTATTTCAAATGCAACCACTTTCAATCTCGGTGTCACAATGAGATATCTGTACTCAACCCGGAGATAACACCGGAGGATGTGCACACCTCGAGATGACACTGAGGACCTTTAACAATTGCAGCAGTCCAATCTCAGCGAAGCCCTGAACAACGTCTACTTTATCAGCCCAAACCGACGATAACACCGGTGAGCGGCAACATCGTCATCTTGCCAACGCGATGCCATACCACATCGTCTCAACATTTCATACACACATCTCTACACAACGATGTCCCACAAGAATTAAGGAGAACCAATCCCGAGTGACTATTGTGCGGGGTAACAGATAGAATTTGAAGCTTGAAGACCGGAGGGCATCGTCCCATCTTCAATGACTTCGTACAAACTCTAATCCCATGCCATTATACAACTCTCGACAACGGCGGTCCGAAATAGGTCCTGTATACCTCAATCGGATGCCCGAATTGTACTTCTGAAAGTTCGAGCGGACATTACAGTGTCCGAGTGCACGTACTACGAGATGACCCGACCCGAGAAACCTGGGGCAACCTGGGTTACCTCTGGTACACCTGCGGCCCAGTCGAAGGTACACCTGCAGCTCCACCCTCTATAAATAGAGGGCTTGGGGTGGCCATTTTGCAAGAGAAAACATGAGAAGCCCCGCCTAATTTGCTTCAGACCAAATTTCCATACGAGTACTTTCTCATTTTAAACACCTGTGAGCTCATATATAGCTTCTTTTGTACCTACAAAAGCCAGTGTTTACCCACTTTAAAGATATAGAAGTCTTCTTTGGTAGCCCACTATAAGCCTTCTCACACACTTTAGAGTCTTTCTCTTCATCTTTGCACACACCCTTCTTCACGCTGATAGTGTGTTATGTATGTCTTTTTTACTTTGGTCCATGGTTTTATTTCATTTGTATATATATATATATATATATATATATATATATATATATATATATGAATCTGCATCGAACTTTGTTCGATGAGCCTAGTTTTGATGCAGCGTTTATTTCTTATATATATATATATATATATATATATATATATACACACACTTATATATATGAACTGCTATCTAACTCTATTCGATAAGCCCGGATTTTACATACTATGTGTTTATTCGCTTTTATATATATATATATATATATATATATATATATATATATATATATATATATATATATATATTCGTCCCACTTCGGAGTTCACTTCGGTGGTTGATCGCTTATGACTTTCTTTACGTTTCGTTCCGCTTAGAGTTTATTTTGTGGCGCTTGATTGCTTTGTACAACTTTATTTACATTTTGTCCAACTTCGAGTTCCCTCCGTCATGGTTGATAGCTTTACACTTTTTATTACGCTTTTGTCCTTTGAAGTTTCCTTCGTGGCGCTTGATAGCCTTTACACTTTATTTATATTTCTTGATCCCCATGGAGGTGCTTCGTGGTTGGTGATCATATCAGATATATATATATATATATATATATATATATATATATATATTTACTTTTATATATATACCGCTTACTACTTTCATATAAATTGCGGTATCATACGCTTTGGAATCATGTGATCACAGCATTCAAATTGACTATCGATCTAGATTCGGTTCTCGTGATGGACATTTTCGGTTGTAAGTACTTTTGTAAATTATTCTCATGGTCTCAATTTCCTCGGATGGTTCTCATACCCATGAAGAAGTCAGCATTATTTTGTACATTATTTTCGTACGGATGCCTCGCATCTGTAAAATAAAATCAATCTAGCCGAACACTTAATAAAATGGAAGTGTAAAAGGTCTCAATTACTATTGAGCATCAGGGTTTGAAAAACCTTTTTTATAAAACATCATTGCTATATCTTGCTAAAAACTGAATTTTTACATAAATTCAAACCCTGTGTATATGGGTGCGAACGAGGCCTCGCACTACTTCCAATAACAGCACATTGACCCACACACACACACACATTCAGATAATAGTTTCTTGAAAAGAGGCGGTCACCGTGGTAACACGGATTTTGGGGGGTGCCTAACACCTTCCCTCCGCATAACCAAGTCCCCGGACCCTAATGAATCTCGCTTTCCACCGAATTCGCCTAGCAAAGTGTCACATTGGCTTTTTCTTGTCTCGCTGTCAAGTCGTCAAATCGATTTCACAAGCATGGTGCTTGCCCAAGAAGTATGTTAGTGGCGCCGCAACGCCATCGCCACGCCACAGCATGGCTAGGTAGTGTATTCACCGTGCCGCAACGCCATCACCACGCCGCAGCGCGACCCATAGTGTAAATTGTGGCGCCGCGGCGCGAGTTAGCAGAATGGTTTAACAGTGTACTTTTTGTACACAAAATTTTAAGAAAAGTAATGTGATGATAGTAGGACTGTTAAATTATGATTTCAGTATTTTTATATCATGAATAAGCATGTTACTAGCGATTAACTTGTGTTATAACTTGATTATGTGATTAAATAGTCAAACCTACATGATGAATGTATTAGTTATGTGATAATGACTAACTATGTCATGATGACATATGTATATATGATATTGTGATTCGAATTGTTCGGTTTAATCTATGAACAAGGCAAGTTTTCTAATCTATTATCTTGTTAATTCAATTACTATTTTCAATTCGATTACAATATAATGATGTAAGTTATTCTGGAGCAAGTTATTCTTGTATTTAACTTGTTGTTTAGCATGCACAACTATCTATACTAATGTCGAACATTTCTATCGTTCAAATTGCTATGCATGCTTAGTATTCAATTCTAATTAACCTTGGCTTAGTATTGTTCAAGCAAGGTATGCTATAGTTATTCAAATTGTATGCTATTAGATTATTCCTAAAGCATGACTTTAGTTACTATGTTTGATTCAATCACGATTATTCTATAGTATAGTGTTATTGGTTTTATTCAACTACTCCTTAGTTGATGTTCGTTGAATTCCAAATTTACCTTGAAAGCTTATCCAAACCAAACTTCCTTTGGTGTGGACTTGTACTCTAAATACTGAGATGAACAACCCTATTGTTATGATTAGGGGTTAACTTACGCATAACGTTAAAATGTTTGCGCACAATACACATGTACTGAAGGGTCGATCCCCTAAGTACGAGGTCCTTATAGTCGTATTGATCATTAAAGTTGGAGTTGAAAGATTACTTGCAATCGTGGATTTAGTTCATGGTCTTACTTACCCTCAAAGGGTGTATATTTCCATATTTTGGGATTTCATTTCGATTATTATTGATAGAGTACTATTCACTTTTGATGAGCCTATTTCGACAGTTATTATTGTTATACTCCTGTTGATTCCATATTATACCCAGTGAGCAATTGTTTTGCTCACTCTTACATATTTATAAACTCATTGCAGCTAAAGAAGAGAAGGTAGGTGAACCTACTACTAGCAAAGGGAAGGAAAAAATGTACAAGTGATGAAGACTTGTAATAATTTTGATAGTTTTATTATCAGACTTTGATTTAAAGATTGTAATGAAGTTTATTTAATTTTCCGCATTTGAATGTTTGTAATTAAAGGTTAGATAACCTGGGAGATTTTTATTTAAGTTTAATCAGACAAGGTGTTTTTATTATTCAATTTTATTATAATTGGGTAGTTAGAAATGAATGTTTTGATTAAGTGAACACCAAATCTTGAGGAAATGAAGTACCAGGATTTGGGGGTGTCACAACTAATCTCTTGATTGCTTAGGACTATGCGCTTGGTTCTTCTAAGATAATCATTCAATATATACAATACTCCATTCTTTCAAATTATATGATTATTATTGACTTTTGAAAGTTAATTTAAGACATTTTCAAACTCAAAAATAAGATGACTTGTTAAAAATTATGAGATAATAAAACTTATAATGAGTAATATACTTTTTAGATAATTTACAAATATTCATCATTTATTGATTAAAATCGAAAAGACCTATATCAGTTTTGAGTTTAAAATTCTCTTAAGTTAAAAAGTCAATAATAATTAAATAATATGAATCGAAGATAGTATTAAAATCATTAGGACAAATTTTCGTCCTGTTTGACTAAGTAAATTTTGGTTTACCTACACCGAGTTTCGTTCGCCCGGGTGAGTTTTGGTTTACATACACCCAACTTCGTTCACCCGATTGAGTTATAAACTGTTCAAATTTTAAAGACCGACTGTTTAACCTAGACTATTTTCCGTCCGTCAAGCTCTTTGGTCCTCTCTCCGGCTGTTCCACTCCCATTTATGTATTTCCCTTCTATCACTTCTTTAAATTTCCCCATGCAAAAGTTAATTCCCTTCCTCTTCTCATTATCTCAACCAACTCAACTCCACTCCACTGCTATATTCAACACCTTTGACCTTCATAATGCCAAAATCAGATAACGAAATAAATAAAAAAGAAACTCGGACAATTCTCATGCCAAATAGCCGCTGTCACCGCTCTCAAGAAACTTCGGCTGTAATGATCGCAACCGTAAAATATCTTTGTAAATAAAATATATAAGAAATTATTTAATAAAATGAGATTTTTATGAATAATTTGTGTTTTATGTGACCTAGGGTTGTAATATGACCACAACATATGATATGTGAACATTTTTGAGTATTTGAAGATCGTACGAGAAAAATAAAATTTTTCCGAGAAAAGACGTAAAAATACTATTCATGCTAAACACGTCTTTTTTGTTTTTTTTTGACTTTTTGAATTACGACATAACTTTTATTTGGGAAATGAGAACGGGTGGCTAAATTAGATTTTCGAAATTCAAAAGTCGATTTTTTGACTAACCGAGCGGGTTACAAGAACGCAACTTACAAAGTTAGGAAACCTAACTAAAAAAAATGTCTAACTAGATTTAGTTGGACTAACTAAGCCTAGGTTTTCATGGTTTGATTAGGATTTGTAAGACTTGGCTAGATTTAAGCCAAGGGTTGAGCCTAGGGTCTGAATGGGTTGGCTAAGGGTTGAGCCAAGGTTATGAGTGGCTTGGCTAGGGTTGAGCCATGACTTGAGCCTCAGGTTTAAAACCTAAAGACTTAGAGCCAAAGAAAGATGTGGTGAAATGAAAAGAAAATGTGTGTGAGATTATACGATAAAGCAAATGAAAATCAAATGAATGGAAAAATGGTCCCATAGGGCCGGGAAAAAGGAGGAGATAAAGGGACCAAGGGTGAGTCATCTAGCATGACTCATCTTATTTAGACCAAGCATTAATTGGTTGTCTCCCCCATTAAGCTCATTTATCCAATAAGTGATCATTTTATCTAGCTTTGATTAGTTTAATTATGGTTTTATTAGTCTAACCTAGGGGGTGATTGGTAAGCTTTGAAAGGCGAGGAAGAAGTTCTTACAAGAATTTAGTTAGGTGACCAACTTGTAAGAAGATAAAAGTAGGTTTTATATATATAAAACCAAACCATTATCTCTTTCACTTCTCATTATTTTTCTAAGTGTTAAAGAGAGAAAGAAAGAGCAAGAGCAAGAGCAAGAACAAGAGCCAGAGCAAGAGCAAGAGCCAGAGAGAATATAGAGAGAGTGGGTCGGATTGGTGAGGAACAAAATCAGAGAAAAAGATCAAGTTCTACCTTTGATCAAGCTTAAGAAGAAGAAGAACACAAGAGATAAGCCTAAAACCATAAAACTTTTTATCTCTTTGATTTTCTTTCTTATGAGTTGATTAGTTATTGGTGATTGTTGATTAATGGAAGATCATGAAGGATCTTGAAGATATAAGGTGGTTATTGAAGGAGTAAATTGATAAACTCCACAACACACTTGCGTGAGGTGGTCGTCGCCCGGATCATTTTTAGCATAGTTGATAGAGTGGAACTCTCTCGACACCTCAACCCAACGTCTATATTGAGATGAGAACTTTGGCACAATTGATCAAGCTATGAAATCAGCGTTGAATGGAACACCAACGACGCTTAAACCCCTTGTTTATATTAAAACATGAACCTCGACACAATCGACGATTGATGCGGTAGAAGATGCCACAAACAACTATGTATTGTTGTATGATAAGTCAAATTGAATCTCAAAGAATAAAGTAAGAAATTACTTAGGAATTCTTCAAAGAACCAAAAGTAGAGAATAATCTTACAAGTAATTAAATTTGAATATTATTGAATGTTAATTAAAGAATTACATCCATGCGTCTTAAATAATAGAAATTAAAACCCTAGGAATCCTAAAAGGAATCAATAAGTGTTTTTGGAATTAAAATCTAATATGTTAATCCTAGTTAAAATAGAAAACTAATAAAATATAGTAAATACTATGTTTAGGAAATAAATCCACGCTAAAAACTATCAAAACATGTTTGCCTCAAAAAATGCGCCAACCAATTCCGGGGTACCCTGCTGGGGCTGGTATTTTTGCCCTGTGAAGCTCGTCGGGTCAGGGTTCAGAAGAGAACTTTACGCCGATGCGACTTCAGAGCTAGCCGGGGTGGGCTTTGGCAGAGAGGTCCCTACTAGGGCGGGGTTTCCTAGGCTTAAAAACACGCTGGGGCGGGCTTTCTGAAATTTATTATTTTAACTTCTGCTTGCGTGACTTGTATTAGATTGAACTGAAACACAACCTTGGACCATATTTATGTACTTGGGCATAATCTGATCCTCCTTGGACCAAGTTGACATGTTATTCTCAATCTACATTGCTTGCACCAAAGCCATAAGTCCTTCCTTAAACCTTTTAGCTCGTCCCCTCATCATGGGTCCAACTAGTACTTGCACCGAATCTAAACCACGACTTCCATTTGAGTCCAAGCTAGTCATGTCCTCATCATTCTTCTCCTCTTGAAAAGGATTTATCCTCAAATCATCACCTGCATCAAACAGACTTAGATCTGAAGGTTGCACTAACATTATACCTATCTTGTAAATCCAGTTTATAAGCATTGTAATTTATGCGTTCTAACACTTAAAATGGATCGTCTCCTCTCGAAAGCAATTCAGAATGTCTTTGAGCCGAGAATCGTTCTTTCTGCATATGTAGCCATATCCAATCCCCTGGTTTAAAGATAACTTGACGCCGACCCTTATAGGCCTGTTTAGCATTTTGCTCCGTTCGCCTCTCAATGTTGAGCCTCACTGATAGACTCCACGACACACTTGCATGAGGTGGTCATCGTCTGGATCGTTTCTAGCACAATTGATAGAGTGGAACTCTCTCGACACCTCAACCCAACATCTATATTGAGATGAGAACCTTGGTACAATCAATCAAGTAATGAAATATGCGTTGAATGGAACACTAACGACGCCTAAACCTCGTGTTTATATTGAAACAAGAACCTTGACACAATCGACGATTGATGCGATAGAAGACGCCACACATAACTATGTATTGTTGTGTGTTAAGTCAAATTGAATCTCAAAGAATAAACTAAGAAATTACTTAGGAATTCTTCAGAGAACCAAAAGTAGAGAATAATCTCACAAGTAAAATAATTCTGAATAATATTGAATTATCTATAATGTTTACATCCATGTAGCTTATTTATAATAATAATAATAACCCTAATTCCATAAGGAATAAGAATTCCAAAAGGAATGTAAAACCCTAGCTCACAAACCAATATGGAAATCAAATAATATATAATATAACTCCTAGATACATTAGAACTCTAAAAGATACTGAAAATAGTTAATTAAAGAAGTAAATCTGCATCCAAATATGTCAAAACGCGTAAAAACTCAAATTGGAAATCGACAAACCCATATGGGCGGGTTTTTTAGGTTTGGAAAGCTCGTCGGGGCGGCATTGGACAGAGAGGAATGGGATGGGGTGGATCCGAAATCTTGGCAAAAGATTAAATGCAGACAAGTTCCGCCGAGGTGGGGATTTTATGCCTTGGAAACCCGCCAGGGTGGGTATAGTTTTCCTGCTACGACATCCTTCAGTAAAATGGCCATAACTTTCTCTCCCGAACTCTGATTGAGGTTATTCAAGAGGCTTAGAAAAGAGAACGAATAGCTCTACAACTTTCATTTTTTGAGGATCAAAAGATTCTAGCTGGATCAAGGTTAAAATCGAGCTTAAAGTGGCTAGTATGTATTGGGCAAGCAGAAAATGCCAATCTTTGATCTCGGTTACATGATGAACGCATTGCCTTGACGCTTGAACTCTTCTTCTTTGTTTCATGCATTCCAACCTTGTGTTGTCGTGTGATAGATTGTAAGATCCCATCCATGCAACGTACATTCCACCAATTGCCTTAAACTCCAATGTAAGCATCATTGGGTTGAATTCAGTCCAACTAATCGTAATCATTCATTAAACCCTTGGAAATCGAGTTGAGTCATTTTTTGATGCGAGCCTGGTCAGAATGTTATCATTCCCCTCCTATTGAAAAGGATTTGTCCTCAAATCTAGCATCCCCTCCTCTTGAAAAAGAGTTATCCATAAACCTGTCCCGACATAAAAACAAACTAAGTTAGTAGCATCAAACACATCATAATGCCAAAACTCATCTTGCAAATGACATATATATATATATAAAACTCCAACTCTAGTCAAGAATATAGCAAAGTTGGACCTCTTTCCCGAATTGACAATTTGTAGACCATTACTCCCAAAACACTAACTATATAAACTAATCAACTATCTACTAAAATAATCATGAATGCAAAGTAAGAAAGAATCTAAAAAGTCCTACATCCTCCTGGATCAATAATCATCACGTAGAACTCTTCATGTTGTAGATTCTCTCAATGACGAATCCTTGGATCAAAAGTCAATTTAATGATCTCGTTCCATTGCAAACAAAACAAATTCAATGATCTTGGGTCAAATGTTAACTTTTGAAACCCATCACGTCGCATAAAACTATACACCTGAGTTCCTGGATTAAACATAAAACACAACGAATCAACAAGTATCGTTTATCTAGTCATGAAGAATTAAAATAACTCAAAATCACATGCATAGTCTACTAGAACAATATTCCAAATATTCCCCTATAGATGTCCTATGCATTGAACGGAATGAATTGCACGATTCATGATTCCCTCGATGAATATGATCCCATCACGAATCTGCAAAACACTATCAACCTTCCTCTTTCCATTGACATTAATAATTTTAAGATCAAGTAATAGCATCAATGGAACAAAAAGGTCACAATCACAAGTTAAATATTCAATAAAATATTGATGATGATCACAAATAAACTCAAAACATGCTAAAGAATTTCCCAAAGTGTTGACAAAAATCGGAATATCATCGAAATAGAGAATACCAAATTTTCCCATGAAAGAATGCAACACATGATTCAACAATCCCATGGAAGTATTCAATACCTCAACTAATCCAATTGAAACCATATGATATTAAACACTTCTCAAATCAAAACCATATGATAGTAAATCATGCAATGAAGATTGCCTTAATGAAGCAACATGATTACTACCACTGTCAACTATCGACATCTCATATAAGGATTGACTAGCATGAAAACCTAACTAAACATATAAGAAAACCTAGAATATATTTCATGCAAGTATGAACATCGAAAATGAGAATATATATCATGATCATAAACTAACTCAACAAATATCAAGTATCCACCATAGTTTATGATAAAGAAGATTCTACCCTCAATATAGCTAAACACAAATTTTCCAATGGAAGCATGCAAAACATGTTTTAAATAACTCATGAAAACACTAGATGCATAAGTTAATTTAATAGAAATAACTAACCACCTATACAAGTCACATGTTAAAATAATTTTCCATCTATCACAATCTCTCACGCTAAATTGATTAGGTATTGTCATCACATGATCATTACATTTAGACAAAACAAAAGAACTATGTAAGTTATCAAACATATTATCCAAATAAGAAAAAGAATAACGATACTTGTTTACCAATTCAAAATTGATGAACAAACTAGTTGTCCCATCCTCCTTAGGTACTATGATCTCATAATTAGCACACGTACTTATGTCATCTCTCACGATACCCACTTTCATCAACTCTTTAATCCGCCTCGATAACTCTGTCGTCTCCTGGGGAATACTATCATCTGATTGGTATGGAATGATAGCACGGGGTACATCATCAACAACATGTATAAGAGACAAAATATAACTAGACAAAGAAGAATTATTGGTGTTAGTATTCTCGTCTTTTACGAATGTAAAGTCATTGGCTTTTCAAAATAAAACTCACTCTCTCCATTTTGCTCACCCTCTCGTTTGTTTTTCTCTCATTTATTTTCAGTCTCAATCTTTTCAAACTTTTCTTTCTCACTATCAATCTTTTGAACAATTTCTTTTTGTCGGTCTTTTTCTTCTTCTTGCCTTTGATCATGATCTTTTTGTAAGTACATTACTCGAATAAGTTCGATTGTGTATCAATGAATACTTATTAGTACATCTGTTATGCTTCGTGCGCCTGTTGTGTCGTCATGGCTTCCCAAGTAACAAATTACAAGTATGGATTGAAACTACATCGCATAATATTCCATCTTCATATTTGCCAATGCAAAAAGAAGTCGACACTCATCTAGTCACCATTACCTCCTCACAATCGATAATCCATTGCAAATTCTAAGGCTGAGGATGTGCAACTGTTGACAACCCTAGATTCTCCACCATTGTAGTGCTAGCAATCTTAGTACCAATATCACAATCAATTTTCACAATGCACATCTTTTCTTGCACTAAAAAACTAGTATATAAGATGTCCTTTGAGCTAGACATATTTCCTACAAAACAAGGGTTAGTAACAAAAATATTTTTTCCTTACACACTCCCTTACGTGTTTGGCTCAAAATAATGTATCGCTCAATTATACGCTCGTGTATCACTTAATAGGCTTTTACCCTCTATTAAGCTCACACTCTTTCCTTTTACCTCTCAATATTCCCTCTTATAGGTTCTTTTTGAATTCACCAAATAAATTCACAGTTTACAATGCAATTCAAAAGTAACTAATCAAGAACAAAATATAGATGGTGTGAATCTCGTTATACCAACAATCGTGATCCTTGTAGTGTCACGGGTGCACTCCTTGTAGGCATCGAATTTGTAAATTCTATCTCCGCTTCAGAATTGATGATGATGGCTTTGGATAAAATCTAGGTTGATCAGAATTGGTGGAATTGATGGTGTGCTACAAGTTTGTTAGCACAATTGAAACAAAATTTGAAAATTTTCTTAACACTCTTTTTTTTATTCTCACGATTTTTTTTACAATATATATTTTGACAAAAAATTAAGATAAATAACTCGCTAGAAAGGATTAGCTCTGATACCAAATGATAGACTCCACGGAACGCTTGCGTGAGGTGGTCATCGCCTGGATTGTTCCTTTCATAATTGATAGAGTGGAACTCTCTTAACACCTCAACCCAACATCTATATTGAGATGAGAACCTTGGTACAATCGATCAAGCAATAAAATATGCGTTGAATGGATCACCAACGATGCCTAAACCTCGTGTAACAAGAACCTCGACATAATCGACGATTGATGCGGTAGAAGACGCCACACACAACTATGTATTGTTGTATGATAAGTCAATTTGAATCTCAAAGAATAAACTAAGAAATTGCTTAGGAATTCTTCATAGAATCAAAAATAGAGAATAATCTCACAAGTAAAATAAGTCTGAATAATATTGAATTATCTATAACGTTTACATCAATGTAGCTTATTTATACTAATAACAATAACTCTAATTCCACAAGGAATAAGAATTCCAAAAGGAATGTAAAACCCTAGTTCACAAACCAATATGAAAATCAAATCCTATCTAATATAACTCCTAGATACATTAGAAATCTAAAAGATATTGAAAATATCTAATTAAGGAAGTAAATCCGTGTCCAAATCTGTCAAAACGCATAAAAACTTAAACTGGAAATTGACAAATCCACCGAGGCTGGCTTTTTAGGTCTGGGAAGCTCGTCGGGGTGATATTGAGTAGAGAGGAATTGGCTGGGGTGGATCCAGAACGCGCTAAGGCGGCATTGGGCAGAGACAAGCCCGTCGGGGCGGGGTTTTTATGCCTTGGAAACTCGCTGAGGCGGGTGTAATATCCGAGATTTTCTATGTAATTTAATAATTATCAATAAATGAACTTATGTGAAACTCTTGTGTTATTTCATTTATTAGATGTATATGTGTTATGTTAAGATATGTGATGAGATGTATTTAAATGATTGGTTTAGTTTTATTTAACTATTTAAATTGATTAAGTATGGAATTAATTCTAGTTATTACGTAGGTTGGTATTAAATCATGAACTGGAGTTTGGAGCGAAATTTAGAGATGCGGATTGCGTATTCGAGTTTGGAACGTTGAAATTAGTCAGGATACACTGTAGCCACGAAAAAGTGTCACAGTTGACTTTTTAGTCTTAGTCATCCGGTTGACTTTTTCGAGGAAAAAGTCAACTACGAATTTTGGAGGCTAATTTGACGAAATGGATAGTCCCATGACGTCCGGAACGTCAAATTAGTAAGAATCGATATTCGTATCAAAACATTTGGCTACGGAGGGTAAAATGGTCAAAATAGTGTATTAAATGATTAAATTGATTATAGTAATATTTTAATAGAAAAGTGCAGCAACCGTGGGGCCCACGTGACAACCAAATTGAGACAAGAGAGGGGAGTATTCATATTATAAGGTAATGAGGGGGGAAGGAGTTACAACCCTTTACAATCCAAGACCTTTCCTTTCTCTAACCCCCACCCCATACTAAATTGAATTTATACAATATACTTATTACATATAACTTATATTGGAGATGGAAGGGTTGGAATATCAATTGGTTATCATGTTCTATATATACTCCCTATCCAAATTTTCTTCCTTTTTGTAAAAAAAATCCTACCGTGAGTGAAGTTGAGAGTGAGAGAGGAAAGAGCTTGAGAGGATGGCGAATTCTGGAGTTTTCAGAAGCTAATCAAGCAAGGAGCATCATTGGAGGAATTTGAGTAAGAGGAATTCATCGAAGAGGTAAGCTATGAATTTTTTCTTTTATGTTCTTAAGTAAAAATGAGAGAATATGCTTATGAGACTTTTTGCAAATGATTTGTTTTGGACCTTGTGATGCCATGCTACTGTTATTTGTTGATATGTGGATGTTAAGAACGAAAGTTCTGGTTTAATTATGCCTCAATATCGTAGAGAATCAAGAAATTATGTCTCGTTTGCTAAATATTTGATAATATGACTCAATGATGCTAATTTGATCATATTAAGTAAATTTAGTGAGTTCAATTATTGTGAAATATGAAAACATGTGAGAGTAGATGATCTGGACATTAGGAACAATTTAATTTCATGCTAGAAGCAAAATCATGATTTTTGTCAAAGTTGGTTAAAAAGTGTAATATGTGATTTTCGGGTTTTTCGGAGCCTTGGATTCGTGGTCTATATGACTCGATTAGCATATGTAATAATTTTATAAAATAGTATGTAGTATGAAGTCTAATCTGTCCCAAATTTTGTTAGAATCGGAGTTATAATGAGCAAGTTATGAAAATCGAAAGCAAGCATGTTCATAACAAAATCTGCAGAAAATCTGGAATTTCCAGATTTTTTCAAGTATAGAATCAATGCTGGAACATTTTTCTATGCAGTTGGTTTGTGGTCTTAGCATGCTAGTTTCATGAATGTTATATTTTTTAAAATACCTTGTTGTATGAAGTTTATTGTGTCCAAGTATTATGGCCATATCATATGTAGATTAGTGGGAATAAAATCGCAAAAATGGCTGCAAGAAACAAAAATTTGATGTCTTTTTTGGGACTGTTTGGATCAGTCTGTCTTTGGGGCATTTTCGTCCACTGTTTTGTTGTTTACAATTTATAGAAAAATTTGGAGTATTAATATAAGAAGATATGAAGGTCCTGTAAAAATGTGAGAATATTTTATCCATACGGTTTGAGAGTTGTGAATTTTACGACTAAGGATACTTTTTGGAAAGATACCCGAATAACTCTTTGTGTACAAGTCCAAAAATTACGAAAGTTTTACTGGAAGTACATGTATATAAAAGGAGTTAACCCTGAAAATTTTAGAATGTTTGGAGCTAATCTCGATTTATGAAAAATCTGAGAATATTTGGCTATTATGGGCTATATAAAAATAGTAGATGGATTTTAAAAATTCTGGAAAAAATATATGTTCAATGTGGGACTATATTTTACAAAATCCAAGAAAGAAATTATTTTTGAGACTGATTTGGTGTTTTTCATATAAATGATGTTATATGGATAAATGAGTTTAATTAAATATGTGATGTCATAATTATGGAAAATGAGGTTTTTCGACTTGAGACCTTTAAGCATATTTTATGCAGATTTTTGTTGGATGTTTTGGTCCGAAAAATGTCAAAAATCTATGTTTCCCATATTCTTTTATTTAACCACGTGGCCTATACGTAGCAACATATTATGTAATTGAATTGTATTTGAATACGTGTGAGTTTAATCGTCTTATTAAAATAAAAGGGAACCATTGCACTTCAAAGTGGTGTTAGAGAACCTAATTGCTTAATGTGACATATGTGAATAAATTATGTGAAGGGCTAGTAGATATCGGTAATTGTAGAAGACGTATCAGGCAAGTTTCCTAACTTTATTCACTTTATTGCAGTGAATGTAAGTTCCATTGACTTGTACAATTTATCATTGTGTACAAGTCTTTTATATTATAAGTTATAACTTGTACAAACTTATTTATAGTGCAAGTTCTATTGATGATTACTCAATTATTAATTCAGTTGTGTATGCTTTAAAGTTTTAATTATTTATGAACTGCTTTCAAGAATGCGATCTGGCCATTTGTTTCGGTTAGATATTATAGATGCGAAATGTTGTATTATTTGAACTATTTCAAATTCATTGTAGCTATTTAAGTATACCAATCCAAATTGCTTTGGTGCGGTCTCGCATGAAACTAAGATGAACAACCCGGATAACCGGGTAACTGATGTCGGGCATATAGTCCCATTTACGCTTATGCGTTTAAACTTTATACTTGTGCACAATGTAGGGTATGATAGGTTGATCACTTGGAGTACTTGCAGAGACTGTTTACAATCTATTTGATTGTTAAACCGTCTGATGGTTTTCGATGAAACAAAGTAATGTTCAGGGTATCTAACACCCCTTAGTATGCTATTGAGAATTCCAGAACTCTTATCTTGATATTCTAGTTTATCTCTTGATATTTATTTCAACTGTTGAGAAATATTCATACAAATGCTTTTACTTCTGATGTATGTTCTTATACTTTATAAACTTGCTGGGCAATTTGTGCACATTCTTGCTTAAACCTTTCGGCCATATTTATAATACCGAGGGGGCTCGGGCAAGGACAAGGGAAAGTCTAAGATGAAATGATGAGAGTTATTTATGTAATAAGTATATTTTCGCATATGATGTAATGTAGCGATAAACGCTAAGTTTAAGTTTCAGTTTATTAAAGGTTGTAAAGACTTGGGACTTTATTTTGAATAAGTATGTAATAGTTAATATTATTATTATTATTGTTAGAGTTACTTAGATAGATGATGATGTATGTTGTATCGTGAGCACCATGTTCTGTAATCGCTGTTACACGGATTTAGGGGCATCACAGGTTGGTATCAAAGTAATAGGTTATAAACCTTAGGTGGGAAACCTTAGACTATAACCTTAGGGAAGTTAGTGGAGATAATAAGGATATGAACTCACGTAGAGTTCTAGGGGTTGTGTCAAATCTATTTTTTTTTCTAAAAACAAAAACATCTATTTTAAAATACTAATCGTGTTATTTTGTCTTGTTTGAAGGATGTCAGGAGAAGAGAAGGTTAGAGATATCCACGTTGTGAGTGAAGCGAAGTTAGTAGCACAAATGCACTGAGCTTTATATAGCCGAGGCAAAGAAATGACCTGCACTCTAGAGGAGTATCCTGAAGAGGAAGAGGAGCCCGAGGAGGACTCCAAAGAAGCACGTGAGGATACTTTGTTGGATGAGTTGATGGATAGGATTACGGAGTTGGACGACAGAGTCCATGAGTTGGAGGACCTATATTAGGGGGAGCAGCAAGCTGCAACATTGCTTGAGGCATTGGTGCACCACCTGATAATTAGGAACGGGGATCCGGGCCGAAAGTCATGCGGACATCGCACTGTAAGACGGATAGGCTGGAGGATGAGAAAGAAGCTATTAGAACCCACTTGGGGCATACCATTAATGGGTTGGAGTCAAGGATACAAAGTCTTCAAACTGACAAGCAGATCATCACCACATTATGGGGAGATGAGAGGAGAGACCGTGTTCAGGCCGAGAAGCTAACTGGCGAGTTAGAAGGAGAGGTGAGAGATAAGAAGGTTAAGATAGAAAAGATGAAGTACGCATTTAAGTCAGCACATGGAAGGTTCCAGAATAGGGTGCATCACTTTCCAAGTGAGGAGCACCGGTCTAGACGTGTTATAAGCCGAGGGCTGGTACTGGAGATAGCGGATGAGGAGCATGAAGACGCCATTAGGCGGGGATTTTAGTTTATTATGATGAACTTTTACTACTAGCGTATAGAACGCTTATCTATGAATAAAAAGCTTGGTTTCGGTTTTTACCAAATATGTTGGTTTAAAGTGATGTAAATGGCTTAATGCCATAAGACGATGAAATACCGTGGGTGTTATGTTTATAAATAAATATGCTTTTTTTTAAGTATGTGATATGATGATTAAGTTCTCTTATTATGATGATATATTACAGAGTGTAAGTTATAAGATAATAACATTAAGTTCATTTTAAACAGATAGATGGCTAGAGGAAGACGTCGTCAAACAACCGAGGGGTCATGCGGTAATGCTGGGGATCCACCGAACCCTATGCAGCAGTTTGTAGACATGTTAGCGGGGGCATTTCAAAATTGAACCCCGAATGCCAATAACCCTCCAGTGGCCCAAGTGGCACACTTTAAGGACTTCAAAAGCGTGGGACTCCCTGAGTTCAAAGGAACTACTGAACCCATCGAAGCTCAAACTTGGGTCAAGGAAATCAAAAAGGCGTTCGCTATCGCCCGAGTAGGTGATGATCAGAAAACAATCTTCGCCATTTACATGTAGAAAGGTGAAGCTAACTTCTGGTGGGAGGAAAACTAGACCAGTGCTGGAGAAGGTGTGATACCTTGGGAAAGGGTTTAAAAAAATCTTATTCGAGAACTATTTTTTAGTTAGTATGCAGAGTCGCATGGAAATGCAATTCCTGGAGCTGAAGCAAGAAGACATGACGGTACCTCAATATGCCGCAAAATTCAACGAGCTGGCGAGGTTCACACCTCACTAGTTCGACACTGAGGAGAGAAAAACGAGGAGGTTTGAGCAGGGTCTCAAACCATGGCTATATAGCAGACTCTCGGTGTTACAAACGAATAGCTTCGCCACTCTCCTGGAGAAAGCTATAATCGTTGAGGGTGAAAGTGAGGCCCTGATGAAATTTAACAAGGAGAAAAAGAAGAAGAATGAATGAAAGAATCATGGGGAAGGTAGCAACAGTAGTGGTGCAAATAAGAGGAAGTGGAACAATAACAACAATAACAACAACAAATTCAATTCGAGAAACTCTGGGGGAAAACCAGGGGAAGCAAAGAAGAGAACTGAGGCATGAAAGGAGTGTGGGAGGAATCACTCGGGGGCATTTC